>JALMGJ010000001.1:166392866-167137866 GCA_023362775.1 Charina bottae | reverse complement strand
AAAACACACAAAAATATTTGTTATTTTTAGAAACATAGAGTTACAAAATTGGAAGCCCCCATTTAGAATATCAAGTCCAATTACTTGCTCAGTGCATAAATCCAAATTAAAGCACTCCCTAACAAATGACTGCCAGCCTCCAGTTGAACATATCCAGTGAAGGGGAGTCTAGCACTTCTCTAGATTCCTTTCCAATATTCCAGATTAGTTTGAATGTTTGTAAACTACGAGTAAACTGCATGATACAATCACCATGTAGGAGCATCCTAGTTCTGTTTGTTAAGAATTCTGATAACTCTCCTACCAAAAGGCAGAAAAAAGGTAGCAATATGTGGAAAAAGAAGGAAAACAGTTGTCTAGGAAGCTCTAATTCAGCTTTATGATAAGATCAAATTGGAAAATATATATTCATGTTTTTATATAAAATGCACATATCATATGGGAGTACTGAGTCTAAGAGCTATACTCTCCTATTGCCCCTTGTTATCTATATTCTGAAAAAGACAATGCCCTATCTTTAGAACAAAGGAGGAGGAAGGGAAAAAAGAGGATGGAAAAGAGAATGAATTACAATCTATATCAGCAAAGATAGGTTGCAGAAGGGTGTACACATGGATTCTCAAACTTCATGATACAGCAATTTCCTAACAACATAAATTAATTTAGGTGATGCCCCCCACCTAATGAGTAAAACTAATGATTTCTTTGGAGTTAGGGGTGGGCAAGAAAGAACTACATCACTTCATAAAATATATGCCACCTTCATCATACGTACTTTCTTCAGTTGAACTGAAAAAATGCATAGTCTTTAATTCCTCATCCATAAACTGGGATTATCACATGCTTGAACAATAATGAACAAAGTTTGTAAAACACATTACATTAAACACTATAAATATAACTAAATTTCACTAAAATAAATTGCTACTTACTGCGATTCAGATTAGGACACTGAGTTATATATCCATTAGGCGTAAAGATGACTTTTGCATCTTGAATGATACCCTTTGTAACAGAAGAGAAAGCTGATAATATATAGTAACACAATTAAACTGCACAAAATCATTCACTACTCATCTGCTGTTACATTCAAGAAACTGACACAATTATAGTTAATTTAAAATAATGAACCATGCTTGCCTTTTTTTAAAAAAAGTATTTTGACCTCATTCAGGCATTTTTGCCTGAATGTAAACTAATAGTCTCAGAGACCAGATGAAAATATCTGAAACCAGCAAGATCCTAAACTTCACAGAATAGAAACTCATGTGCCACAGGGACCATTGGAATGGAAGGTAGAGTGTGGAAAAGAAAGCTTTGCCTCTGGAAACCTCTTGTTACAATGACAAAAAATTCCACTATCATCACTGCTACAACACCAATGCAGGGTGGAAAAAAAGTCAGAGGCAGATCAGTGGAAGATTTGGATCCCCAGATCCATAGCCTCTTCGTTCCCTGGACATGCCTCTTGGAAGTGAGAGGAAAAGTCACCCCACCACACACCTTCTGCCCTGGTTAATATGAACCCTATCCCCACAGTTCTCCTGCAATCCTATAGACCTGGATGTAGATCCTATGTGACTCAATGGGGTTCTGAACAGACATGAATGCACTGTTAAAAATATTTTATATTTGTGGTCTTTTTACAAAGTATATTAAATCTTTCCCATTGAAATTGGTTAAGAAGCCCACCTTGATTTAGTGCAGTATTACAACTATGCACATTTTCATAGAAATCACCAAATTTGCAACATTTGTGTATATTAATACTGAACTTCATTTTGCAATACAGCAACATATAAAGGTCACATACACAGCTCATTGCTCATGGTACAACAGGCTAAAATTCATACACATCAGGATGATATAGACTCAGTCCTTAAATACACCAAACTGGAAGAGCCAGTTTGGCCTAGTGGTTAAGGCTCCAGGCTAGAAGCCAGGAGACTGAGTTCTAGTCCCGCCTTAGGCATGAAAGTCGGCTGGGTGACCTTGGGCCAATCACTCTCTCTCAGCCCAACTCACCTCACAGAGTTGCTGTTGTGGGGAAAATAGGAGGAGGAAAGAGTATTAGGTATGTTCGCCGCCTTGAGTTATTTATAAAAATAATAAAGGCGAGATAAAAAAAAATCTAAAAAAATAGCTTTGAAATTCTAAAAACTGGACATAATATATATATGCATATGCATGAACTTTTATTGTAATATGTCTATGTCTATTGTAATATTGTCTATGCTCAGCACATACTTAATCCAAATCATCATCATCATCATCATTATAATCATCATCATTTTTTTCAGGTACTGATGAATGCATATCATATCACATACACTGAACAAGTATCAAAACTATCACACCCATATGGTACAGGACAGAAGATTCTCTGAAAGATGCAGTCAGAAGAAAGCAAAGCAAATAGTTCGACTGCACCTGAACCAGAACACAGTTTGCTTTCTTCTGTTTCTTGGCCTTTGACAGTCTCTTTTCACTTTTATCCTTAACAATTTCTTTGATTTCATTTCACAGTTCCTCTGTTTCCCTAGCAATGAGGTTCAGGACTTCAAAGCAATTCCTGATGTTGTCCTTGAAAATGATGGGTATATATTCAAGATCATATTGTTGAAACTGGTTGGCTTTATTCTTCCATTTTAACTTCACTTGGACCTTACATGTGAGCAGTTTGTGAACTGTTACACACTCAGCCCGTGGCTACATCTTTGCTATTACTGTATATCTGAACTCTTCCAACTCCTTGTATCAATTTAATTTCTCTGTGTTCCATCCATGTATCTAGACGTTGTTTTGGTTGTTTGAAGACTATGTTAGCAGTGAAAACAAGATTGGATTGGAAGATACTGGTAAGACATTATTTTGTTTCATTACTGTTTCCTCAGTAGTCCAGCTACAGTTTTCTCCTCACTGTTTCCATTCTTGGCATTCCAGTCTCCAACCACCAACAGCACATACTTGCATGTTCTGTTGGTTTCAGATTGAAACCAACCATAAAACTAATCAAATTCCTCTTCTTTTGCATGAGTGGTTAGAGCATCAACTTGAATAAACAGAATAGTAAAGGGTTGTCCACAAACTTTAACAATATTATTCAATCATTGATTGCACTGTACCCAAGCACAGTACACTATTACCATAGCCTTCCTATGAAAGCAGTGCTATCCCTTCTTTGTTTTTCATGTTCTGAGTAGTGATCTGTATTATCTTCTCATGGAAAGTGTCCAATTCCAGTCGATTTCAATTTGCTGATGCCCAAAATGTTGATCTGTAGTTGATTCATTTCATCTCTCACTGTACTGGGTTTTCCCATGTTCATGCTTCTTCTGTTCCATATTCCCACTGTAATTCTGTCTTTACAGCTTTGTATTTTTTTTCCTGCATTGTAACATCAGCAGCTAGACATCTGGAAGACTTTAATCTGCACCATAAGCACCATTAGTTCTCTGAAAGATCTTCAGCTCTTCCTCAGTAGTATGTTGAGTTGCCCTCTAATCTGAAGGGCCCATCATCCAGCCCAAATCAACAATCACTGTATGTTGTTGATCAATGTGGTTTCATTGGAAAATATAGGAGTGGTTTGCCATTATCTTCTTTTGCACAGTATGAACTGATGCCTTTGCTGATATTGCTGCCCAGTATAGGTGCCTGTTTGCTTTAGCAGCTGAAATGACCTTCACACCATGGGTGACCTACTGGGAGCACACTCACTCTTGGTGTACACTCCCAATATGCTTCATGCATCCCTCCACCACAATGAGGAAGCATAGCAGGACTTGGGAAATTCCTAGCAGACTATCATATCTTACAGCTCTTGCTCTATTTTGTCTCCCCACTGGGTGGGGGTCTAGCAGCCATGGCAACATGTCCTTCACTTTCTCATCACTCTCCCTCTATTAATAATGAGGCTTGGCTTTCCCCTTGCCTTTCAACAAGCGCTATTCCATTGGGAGAATGTAATCATGCTCATTTTGAATATTTCATTTAATCCCAGACTGGGGCATTGCTAAATTTGGTAAGTGGTCCATTAACTATGCCTACCCCAAGAACTCCATCACATGACTCTACAACTGAGCAAGCTTTTGTATAGAAAAGAAATGGAAAACAGATTGAGAGCAAAAAAACCTGGAAGATTTTTTTGGGATCTATTTGGAACTGAAGCTAAATTCACCATTGATCCTACAATCATGTTGTCACTTCCTTTATTTTATCTTCTCTTGATTATCTTGCTGACTTCAGTATGATATGAAAAGAAAAAAGGTAATATCTGTGGCATATAGTACTACTGCTCTCCTTTTTTAAACACAGCCTCACGCAAGAATTTAAATTAGGCATCTGTTCTGAAAATTCTACAGAGATGAAAAAAGAATTAATTGTTTTATTAAGGTTTGCTTTTGACAATGAAAAAGATTGACTTGACCAGGATAAGTTACAAGTAGAGTGCTGCAGATGAAGAACACTGTATCTTACTCAGAATACAAAGCTTATACTATAAATAAAATATAGGCCTTAGTGCTTCAAGCTTTGCAAATGCAGCATCATGTAACATTTATATATTCAGTTTCTCTAAAAGCAGAAGGCAATCTGTGTGTATTACTTCCCACTTGTTATTTCAAGATCAAATATTAATTGAAAACCTTAATGAAAATAACCAGATTACTGCACAAGTCTCATAGAACATTAATAACATTTTGAAAACAATGGCTGGTGAACAATCAATCAGTGTGTAAAAACTAAACACATACAAACTCCACACAGCTGAGATCAATATTTAAATAGGTATGAATGAAAACCGAAGGCTTTTCAATCCAACAAAGCATAGTTTTACCAATAAGATGAACATCCAGATGGATAACCCCATTAATCTAAATTGTGGTACTTCTAAAAGCCCCTTTCATTCAGCTTTATACACAAAGATCCATGTCTGCACCTGGGACCAAAAGTAGCTTTCTGTGATTAGAAATGGATTGGGGATTTTAAACTAAAATCAGTTTAAATAAGTACCCAGCTGTATATCTCAATCAAATCACATCACATCACCTCTGCTTAAGATTAAACATAGATTGATTTGCTCTCTTGGTTTACAGCCTCACTATATAAATGTCTACAGGGTTTTTTTTTAATATGCCCAATCTAATCAAACATTAGAACATTAGTTAAACAGTTCTGTTTAACTTTAAAGTATTACTTCTAAACTGGAAAAAGATACTGGCCAAACTTAGCCCAGGTTACATGCTATCCAAATGTCAAAGTCCTATTCACTGCTTCTGGAGCCCTGAACTATATATTTAAATGGTGTGCTTTTTTATTATGCAGGATAATTAGTTACTTATCAGGCAGTTCATTTTCATTCCCTGCCAGGGTTCAGGTGTGGAGACAATGGATGCATAACTGTAAAAAGCAGTTTTCAGAGTCAAACAGCCACTAATGGGTTCCTGAGACAGGGAACGTCAAGCTGCAGGCTAAACTCTACCTTGACTTGAATAGATCATGACAGCAAATGTTGCAGGAGAACATCCAGTTATAGATCCATTGGCACTATAAGACAGCATTCAGTAATGTAATAGCTATTATGCTAAAGCAACAGGCCCAAGGTTTTTTATTACACACTGAATGCTACTTTGTCTGGAACGATATACATTATTGTAAGGACTGACTTATTTTTACTTACTTACTTATTAAAAGATTTATAGCCCACCTGCTCTCTAAAAGGTGGTAAGTTACAAGCCATAAATAATCAGGGTAAAAAAAGAAAACTAAATAATCATTTTAAAGGACACAGCAATAAGCATAATAACACTGCAAAAAAAAAGGCTCAAAAGGGATAGTTAGGCTGCAGATGTTAAGTTCTGAATATAAGCATTAAAAATCCAGGTCATAATCTAATGGTGAAAGGCAGGTGCCAGTGTCAACTCCTGGTCATACCAAAGCTGAGGTACCACAACAGCTACAAACCTATTATTATTTTATTATTGTTCTCTGTGGAAATTCATCATGGAAAATTGAGCATACTGCAGGACCCTAGAACAATGTTGAATAAGCTGTTCTAAGAATTCTCTTCATTCACATCTGTGGTAAATATCTGTAGTGCTAGCAAAAACCAGTCAGAATATGACCGTCCTGGCCAAGAGGTGAGCAGAGAACTCTCAGTCCATGTGTGCTCAGCTATTGCCAATAACAATAGAGTATAAAGTGAAAATCAACCATTTCTGCAACAACTCTCGCTAACAAATGGGAGTTCCTAAAGCAAGAAATTGCAGCAGGAAGAAGCTATGAACTGTTGTAGTTGCACATCCCCATCAATGATGATGATTATGTGCCTACAGGTTAGTGTTCCCTTGATAATCAGTGGAATATTGATCCACAACATGGGCGGATCTGAACACCAGCCTGGAAGTGTCCATAAACAATGCCCATCTCCCAAGCCCAACATCTAAAAGCTTCCTGGCTAAGGACAAGAATTCTAAGAAACATCTGAAAAAAGAAGTCCAACTTAGATACCTAGAAGGAGGCCCATGGCAAAAACACCATGTCTAAGAAGGCACTAAGCCCAATAACGTCTTTCTATCATATAGCAAATATAGTCCAAGCAGGGACTTCCCACCAGGTTTTAATGAATCAGAAAGAACAAACTGAAGTCATTTTTTTAAACTGTGGAATCCAAGACCATATAATGGTCCCACCCAGTCATGCAGGGAGGGCATGCTTCGGACCCCATCAACAAAAGAATTCCATCTAGCGGGGTCCAGGTGTCATGCCTTCTCTGCGATAGCAACCGCCCTATGGAATATCTTGCCCCCGGAGGTGAGGCGGGCACCCTCACTCCTGGCCTTCAGGAAGTCTTTAAAGACCTGGTTCTGCCAACTTGCTTGGAACAAAGGAAATAATAGTTCCTCCTGGGGGTGGTTAGCTTAGTAATATCCTCCTTTTAAGAACACACCATTGCTTGGATTTTTAAAATTTATTTTATAGTAGATTTTATATGTATAGGTTTTTAACTTTTTATAATATGATTGTAAACCGCCCAGAGTCTACCATGGTAGAGATGGGCGGTAATAAATCCAAATAATAAATAAAATAAATAAATATAATATTGTAAGGGACAGAAAAAAAACTTTGAATTAAATATATAAGTATTTGTGCAATTCCAGACATAATCTAGCTTTAAAATATGCCTTCAGCAAGATTATTTTCAGGGTATTAATGGAAAATATCTTCTTCAATGCCTTGGTTGAAGAAGTGTAGGTTTTGGGTTACTATATTAGCATATGTTGTTTTATCACAAAGCAGAAAAACTACTGAAGAGATGATATCTCGATGATACTTGGGACAGAATAGTAAATCACTGGGGTTAGGACTGTCTTCTGTGTAATTTCTACAGTATTATGTGAAAACATATGCTAGTCAAAAGGATTCATCCTTAAGATCTCTCTGCTTCTCTATTTTGGTATGGAGATTCCTCAATATATATCATATATCAAATATGAATGCTCAACACATCTGCAATATTTGGTTTTTTTCTTTTTGTAAAGGAGACAGAAACAAAATGCTCACTCTTTCTTTAATGTTTGCCCTTCGGTCATTCCCAACTACACTTTAAGAAGATATTTTGCATATATTAAATGGCTTCCATTCTCACTAATGCAAAACCATATTGATCTTACAGGTAGAACTTTTCAGTAGGAATCACTATTTGGAGAGGTCCTATGAGACTTTCCTTTATACTGTTAGATCTTTTTATTTCCAACAAAAAATTTTCTGAACTACAAGAATTCAATATAATCCAGTAAGGACCTAATTACCATAAGAAAAAAAAAACTGAATGTAGCACTGGATAACACAAGGGACAGGAACTGATTACATCCCTAAATATTTGGAGTTATTCTTTTCTTTAAAAAAAGAAGCAGAAGATATATATTGTTTCACTCCTAATAATCAAAATAAGTTTATGTCTATGAAGGTTCTCAGTCATCCAGGTGGAACAGTCTGTGGCTTGAATCATGTCAACTGGATTTCTATTTTCTTAGTGGAAACGTTTCACTCCTTATCCAAGGAGCTTCACTCAGACTGAAGAAGCTCCTTGGATAAGGAGTGAAACGTTTCCACTAAGAAAATAGAAATCCAGTTGACATGATTCAAGCCACAGACAAAATAAGTTTAGTATAATTTTCATAATAATGTAGAACTTTGTACGTATGATTCCTTCAAAGAGTCAGAAGAAAAGTGTTTGTTTAAACACACTTTTTTTGTGAAGATACTTACAAAAAGTTTTGTACACTAAAACTCTGTAACCAATTTATTTTGATAAGGAAAAGGAGGTTCTCTTGCTGACTGTATAAATATAAAGACAAGGAATGCACTTTGTTTATAAACTGTCAAAAGGATAGGTTTTTCCACTGGTTAATAACAACAAAATGTAAAATTCTTACGAGCAAGCTTAAAATACAACCAATTATGTGTTTTTGCCCTGCAGAGTTAGTAAAATACTCAGACATCCATAGACCAAAGAAAAGCACTTGTCTGCTCTCATTATGATCTGTAAAAACTGGCAGTTTGTTATCCTATTAGCAGCTATCCTGCTGTTTCAAAGTGTTGATGTATAAAAATATTAACATATATATGGATAATACCCATCAGTTCTTCAACGTCAGCTGTTTCTATCAAATAAGAATTAAAGATGTCTAAACCAATATTACTACTATCACTAATAGCAGTGTATGTCTGTTTTTTTTGTGTGTGCACACTGTATGTCCATAAACATATGTTTCCCATCTGCAGAATTATAGGAAGCAGCTGAAGTTTTAAAAAACAACAACAACCCAACAGCTGTAAAATAAAATAATGCCATCAATTTCACTTCAGGATGACAGCTCAACCATTAGGCAGAGAAATAAAGGTGAAGCAAGGAAGCATTTCTCCATCATAATTTAAATAGGGAAAAATGCATTAAAATTATCTGTATCATATTAAAACCTCTTAGAACATTTGTACCAAGTGGACAGCTTGAGCAATCTTTTGTTTGCTTAAAGCCACTTCCATGACTATTTCATCTCTGCATCTATGGTTTCTTCAACCATTGTAGCTACTGAAGGTTTGGCAGCCCAGCGTGGCACTTCCAAGAAAATGCAGGTAACTGCACACTGCTACTCTATGAACTGTTTTCCAAAGGCTATTCAAAGTATTAGTCTGGGAAAGAACCAGAAACTGCCAACTATTTTTGCAATATCCTTCATCTGTAACTAGGGGAGTTACAAGGGGGGGAGGGGTTAAAAAAATCAAAATGAAGGCTACAATTGCACAATCAAAGCCCCACCCCTTTTTAAAGTGTGTTGCTTCAGGGCGTGGCTTTGATTTCATGGTCTTGGCAGCCATCTTGATTTTTTTTATTTTCCATATGTCACAAGCGAGAAGAGGACTGGCCAGAACCGTTTTTATACCTGTACCTTCAAAAAATTTATGCAAACAAGCCAAACTGCTCAATGAATATTGCTTTAAAATGTATTCTGCTTTCATTCCTGTATATTCGGGCCTTCTCTGTAGTGGCACTCGCCCTTTGGAACAGCTTGCCCCCAGAGTTGAGGCAGGTTCCCTCCCTCCCGACCTTTAGGAAAGAGCTGAAAACCTGGTTCTGCCGCCTAGCATGGGAAGGGGAAAGTAACAGTTCCTCATGGGGGTGGTTAATTCCATAATGTCCTTCCTTTTTGTTAAAACTAATTCACCAAAATTGGATTTTATAATTATTTAGATTGTATTAATCAAATTGTAATTTTATATTTTTATACTCTTATTTTAAACTTGATTTTATTGTAAACCGCCCAGAGTTCCCCGTTGGGGGAGATGGGCGGTCATATAAATTAAATAAATAAATAAATAAATAAATAAATAAATAAATAAATAAATAAATATTCTCTGAATGTTTATCAATGCTGTAAAGTGCCACTAGTAAATATGACTTATTCATCACAATATTACATTTAAGGGGAGGAAGGGATGGTCTAATTATCTAGTGGTTAAGGCAACAGGCTAGAAACCAGGAAACTGTGAGTTCTAGTCCCGCCTTAGGCATGAAAACCGGCTGGGTGACCTTGGGCCAGTCACTCTCTCTCAGCCCATCTCACCTCACAGGGTTGTTGTTGTGGGGAAATTAGGAGGATGAGGGAGTATTAGGTATGTTCCCTACCTTGCGTTATTTATAAAAATAATAAAGGCGGGATAAAAAATTAAAAATTAAAATGTCCCATATGGTATTACTCCTCTTTTACTTCCAAGCAGTAACAGTGAGAAGGGAGTTTGAAGAAGTAAATATAATATATGGACCAGCATCTGATGTTCAGAATAAGGAACTAACCAACCATTCAGAATATGCCACACTTTTAATAAACAACTCATTCACAAAGTAAAATAGGATGTAGCAGAGCACAAAGCATAATTATTTTATATTTCTTTACTATATCTCAGTTAAATAATTTTATGGATGCCGCAGGAAGGAAGTAGAAAGAAAAGTCCCACTTTTGCATAAAAACAGGGGGTACCAGCTTCAGCCAGCAAGTCATATCTGAATGAATGACTGAATGAATGAATGAATGAATGAATGAATGAATGAATGAATGAGTGCACACACACACACAGAGGTAGTAAAGCCCCTGTACTGGCAATGGGAACTGTACTTATAAAGCTTTGGCTGCTAGGCAGTGATGGGGATTCCTTGTACACTGGGATCTCTGTATTCAAATATTTGACCCTTCCTATCAGCACCTATGACATGAAGACTCCATGACTTTGTATAATTTAGTAATGAATTCAAAATTGTGGGGGGGAAATCGTTGCTTTTGCTAGCCTTGAAAAAATAGACAAAGCAGAGCAACTTCTTCTCAGGACTGTCACATCACAGGCACTTACTCTGATGATAGATTAGGAAAATCAATTTTATACCAGTGCCACATTCAGGAGAAATATGTGAGCTGGCTGAAATATATAGGTACCAACTAGATTTGTGGAAATGCATTTCTAATATTAATTCAGCTCTCCCCAACCTAGTGCTTTCCAGATATATTGGGGATGTTTGCTTGGGAGTTCTAGGACTGCAAATCCAATACACCTGAAGGCAGTTTGGGAAAAGCTCCCTTACCACCTTGATTTAACTATGGACAGATTTTGGACAGTTTTTACATGTGTAAATCAAACTAAAAGATTCCAGCAGCATTAGCAACTAACATTCCCTGGAGCAGACATAGAAACCAGACAGTGAATGAAACAAATAGAAAGGAAGCACAGGAAGACGTAAAATGTTTTGCTGCCTATAAAGGCAAAGCCTCCTTTGAGTCAGGAACAACCTACTGGTTCAAAATTGGGAAAGGAGTACGACAAGGCTGTATATTATCACCCTGCTTATTTAACTTATATGCATCACAAGCCGGAGTTAAGATTGCCGGGAGAAATATCAACAACCTCAGATATGCAGACGATACCACCCTAATGGCAGAAAGTGAAGAGGAACTAAAGAGCCTCTTGATGAGGGTGAAAGAGGAGAGTGCAAAAGCTGGCTTGAAACTCAACATTAAAAAAACCCAGATCATGGCATCTGGTTCCATCACTTCCTGGCAAATAAAAGGGGAAGAAATGGAAGCAGTGACAGATTTTATTTTCTTGGGCTCCAAGATCACCACAGACGGTGACTGCAGCCATGAAATTAAAAGACGCTTGCTTCTTGGGAGGAAAGCTATGGCAAACCTAGACAGCATATTAAAAAGCAGAGACATCACCTTGCCGACAAAGGTCCGTATAGTTAAAGCTATGGTTTTTCCAGTAGTAATGTATGGCTGTGAGAGTTGGACCATAAGGAAGGCTGAGCGCCAAAGAATTGATGCTTTCGAACTGTGGTGCTGGAGAAGACTCTTGAGAGTCCCTTGGACTGCAAGGAGGTCAAACCAGTCAATCCTAAAGGAAATCAACCCTGACTGCTCATTGGAAAGACAGATGCTGAAGCTGAAGCTCAAATACTTTGGCCACCTAATGCAAAGAGAGGACTCACTGGAAAAGACCCTGATGCTGGGAAAGACTGAAGGCAAAAGGAGAAGGGGACGGCAGAGGATGAGATGGTTAGATAGCATCACCGATGTAACGAACATGAATTTGAGTAAACTCCGGGAGACAGTGGAGGACAGGAAGGCCTGGTGTGCTATGGTCCATGAGGTCACGAAGAGTCGGACACAACTAAACGACTGAACAACAACAACTACTCCTGGTAATTTCATGGACAAGACCATGCAGTCTTCTTGCTTTCTTCAGGGCAACGGTGTCTGCAGCAAACCACAATAATTATGAAATGATACATGTGCGTAGACATCATGTAACTGCCACTTTATGTACCTGTGCCACCATGTCAGATGTAAGTACACACATTGTGGCATTTGTGTGATAACTGCTGCTACTGAATGCCATGTTGGTCTGTAATAAAGTCTCCCTCATCCATGATTTGATCATGGATGGGAGGGCCGACCTGGCTTGTATTACTGAGACCTGTCTGGGTTCGGAAGTGAGAGTTGCCATTTCTGAAATTTGCCCAGCTGGATTTTGAGTGTGAATCAGCCGAGACTCCAGGCCAGGGGTGGGGGTGTGGTGATTGTCATCAGGGAATCTCTTACGGCTTTCAGGGGTGCTGCCCCACAGGTCACCGGATCTGAGACCCTATTCATTAAGTTGGGATCAGTTGGGATTGTTGCTGTTGTACCAGCCTCCCTGCTATATAGCAACCTCCCTGCCTGAGCTCCTTACTCCATTTCTGGGTTGGCAATGGAGTTTCCCAGACTTATGGTTCTGGGGGACTTCAATCTGCCTTCCCTAGGAATGGGGTCTGAGGTGGCTCAGGAGTTCATGGCTTCCATGACAGCAATGGGCCTATCCCAGGTCATCCAGAGCCCAACTCAGGACAGTGGTCACACTGCAGATCTGGTGTTCCTGTTGGAGCAATGGCAATGTGATCTGAAATTGGGAAAGCTTTCAGTGGCCCCCTTGTCATGGTCAGATCATGCCCTGATTTCTATGGGATTTTCCAGTGCCATTATCCACTGCAGGGAGGCTGGACCCATTAGCTTGGTCCATGCTCGGTGACTGATGGACCAGGAAGGGTTTCAGAGGGAGCTGGGGGTTGTCCCTGTTGGTTTGTTGTATGGTCCATCTGAAGCCTTGATTGCTGCTTGGAATAAGGGGGCGGCTGAGGCGTTGGATTGGATCATGCCCACATGACCTCTCCTGTCTCAGGGATCCCGTCACTCCCCATGGTTCACGGAGTTGAGGGAGATAAAATGGGAGAAGAGACATCTAGAGTGTCACTGGCGCTCAACAAAGGACAAACTCAACTGAACATGGGTTACAGCTGCTATTAAGGCCTATCCTGTGGCGGTAAGGGCAGTGAAATGTCAGTACTTCTCCACCCTTATTGCACCTGCAGCCCTGTTTTGGGTGACATGAGCCCTCTTGGGTAAAGGGGGCATGGGGAACCTCTTACAGGGGCGTGCAGAGGAATTTGAGGGACCGTCTCATCCCCATGACATCTACCCATCCCACCAGGTCATGCAGAGAGGACATGTCACAGACCCCGCCTTAAAAAGAACTTCATTTGGCAGGGTCCAGAAAGCAGGCCTTCTCTGCAGTGGCCCACACCCTCTGGAACATTCTGCCCCCAGAGGTGAGACAGGCCCCATCGCTCCTGGCCTTCTGGAAAAACCTGAAGACTTGGCTCTGCTGTCTCACTTGGGGTGGGAAGGGGAGTAGCTATTCTTGGGGGTGGCTGGTGCCTTAGAGCTCTCCTCACGGAATTAGATCTTTACGGCCACTTGGTTTTTATACTTATTTAAAATTTATATTTGGTAATATAATTGTATATGTATATTTTAGATGTTTTTATATTTTTATCCTTTTAATATGGTTCGTATTGTAAACCACACAGAGTCCCCCTTTCTGGGGGATATGGGCGGTGGCAAAATTTGAATTATAAATAAAATAAGTAAAATAAATAAATAAATAAATTTGCACAGCATCTGTTGGATAAAGTCACTCGAATTTGTTCCCAGTTGGATGCTGGTCTTGTTGCAGGTCCAGAGGAGATGCCTGGGGAGGAGTGTTGCCCGGTTATCTGGGAATGGTTTGAAGCTGTTGGACCTAAGGAAGTGGACAGGGTCCTTAGGATCGTGAGCTCAGCCACCTGCTCTTTAGATCCATGCCCCTCCTGGCTTCTTAAAGCAGGGCAGGGTGTCATGTGAGTGGGTTCTAGCAGTGGTTAATTCTTCCTTGAGTGAGGGGGTTACTCCTTTACCTCTTAAAGAGGCTTTGGTTCACCCCCTCCTCAAGAAGCCATCGCTGGACCCCACCATACTGGACAATTTTTGTCCAGTTTCTCACCTCCCCTTTTTGGGGAAGGTGGTGGAGAAGGTGGTTGCACAACAGCTTCAGAGGGGCTTGGAGGAAGCAGATTATTTGGATCCTTTTCAGTCAGGATTCAGACCTGGGTATGGGATGGGAACAGCATTGGTTGCACTTTGGAATGATCTCTGGTGTGGGCAGGATGGGGGCTGTGCATCCACCTTGCCCTATTTGACCTCTCAGCAGTTTTCAATACCATTGACAATGGTATCCTTCTGGATTGGGTCAGAGGATTGGGGGTGGGTGGCATGGTGTTGTGCTGGCTCGCCTCCTTCCTTTGAGGTCAATTACAGTCAGTGATGATTGGGAAGGAGAGGTCCTGCCCTCGGCCCCTACTATGTGGGGTGCCACAAGGTTTGGTGCTTTCTCCTCTTCTCTTTAACATCTACATGAGGCCACTGGGTGAGCTCATCCATTGCCATGGAGTGAGATATGCTGATGTATGCTGATGATACCCAATTATATATGTATCAGTATGCTGATGATACCCAATTATATATCTCTACCCCTGGCAAATTAAGTGATGCCATGAACGTCTTATCCATGCATGGAAGCTGTGAGAGACTGGATGGGGAACAAACAGGCTTTAGCTGAGCCCTGGCAAGACTGAGTGGCTCTGGGTTTTGGGGAGCACTGGCTCCAGGACTGTACTATCTTTGATGCTGGATGGGATGGCACACCCATGCAGACCAAGTGCACAATCTGGAGGTCCTCCTAGACTCACAACTCCTGTTCGATGACAGGTGGCAGTCATGGCTAGGAGGGCCTTTGCACAGCTTTGTCTTGTGCACCAGTTGCACCTGTTCCTGGATTGGCAGTCATGCCCTAGTCACCTCCAGACTGGACTACTGTAATGCACTCTACTTAGGGCTGCCCTTGAAGAGTATTCAGAGTATTCAGCTGTTTCAGAATGCAGTGGTGCGGGCAGTTATGTGCACCCCTAGAACAGTGCATGTTACATCTCTGCTCTGCGAGCTGCATTGGTTACCAAATTGCTTCTGGGTCCAATTCAAGGTGCTGGTTTTAATCTTTAAAGCCCTTCATGGCATGGGACCGGGTTATCTGAGGGACTGCCTCTCCCTGATTACATCAGCCTGCCCCATTAGATCTGGCAGAAAAGGTATGCTGCAGGTACCATCAGCTAGGGACATACATTTGGTGGGTCCCAGGCAATGGGCCTTCTCTGCCATGGCACCCATCTTATGGAACATTCTCCCCCCCGCCTCAAATTAGATTAGCTCCATCCCTTTTGACATTCCAGAAGTCCCTCAGGACCTGCTTATGTCACCAGGCCTGGGGCTCCCAGGGAACCGGAGACATGCCTAGATGGCTCCATTGCTGAGGTGCCTATTCTTATTCTCTTTGTGCCTAGGGTTTGTATATTTTGTTTTTATAATATTCATCTTTTAATATTGACTCTTATATTTTTATATTGATTGTTTTATATATGTGTTGTTTTATCTCATTGTTGTATGCTGCCTAGGGTCGCTTTTTGGTGAGATGGGCGGCCATATAAATTTGATTAATAAATAAATAATTAAGTAGATAAATAAATAAAATATCCATGCACATTTTGTCATTTGCTTTCTTGTCTGCTATGGACGCCCATGCTTGTGGGATGTTTTTTCAGTCTAGTCCAAGTTACCACCTTGGGAACTCCTGGTGGTCTTTCAATTACAAACCAAGTCCAACTCTACATTTTGAGATCATCCAAGGTCATCTAGGAACTGCCCTGTAGCTAAGACTCATTCTCTTTTTAATATCCTGTATAACCAACCATAATTTATTTTTTTAGTATTAGGATGATCTTTCACAGTATTAGGATGATTTTTCATGCCCTCTAGATTTATGTGGGAAGTACAATTCCCATCATCCCGAAATAATATAGCATTATGGAATCTGGATGGCTTAGAATTACTCTGTTTGCAGTCCAGCATATCTGGAGAGTGCCAGGTTGGAGGATGTTAATATAGGATATGTTCTGTATAATTCACTGCATGTTGTAATAAAAACGCTGTCCAAAAGAAATATTGCACACAATCAGTGCAAATGACTGAAGTCATGTAAGCACTCTACATTTTGTGATACAAATACATATTAAATGAGAAAAATAATTGTTGTTTTGAAATAGCAGTGATTATTTCAAGAAGTTTCACTCTATTGCTTTTTCATCTATGGCTGTGTTTTGCATCCTTACCTTAAAAAAGCCATGTTGTCTGTTGCGTTGTCCTAACCACAAATTGCTTTCTGGAGTCAAATTTGTTTCTGGGCAATCTATCACACGTTCATAAATCCTGTAAAGCAAAATGGTGTTGTTAGAGAAAAGTAACAGCTCCTTTTTTAAAAAAAACTTTAAAAAGTTGAAGTTAAATATAAAAAGCAGTAATAAAAAGTGATAAAGAAAAAGCAACCCAAGGGTAAATCAAACTATCATACATCCATATTACATCCAGCAGCATTAAATGCAGTGGGCAGAGAAGGGCCTACAGAATAGTTTCCCAAAGAGTGGGAAAAACAAAGATGGTAAGTCTGTAAGCATGCTGCTTTGGTGATTTATTCACCATCCATTGGTAGGTGGGATATTAGATTCCAAACCTCAGTGTTAGGTGGGATCGAGAGACAACTATGTGTCCTGATCCTTGGACACACCTTGGGCTGATCCCAATGGGACCTTGGTTTTCCCAGGATCTCTGGGAGATAAAATGCCAGAAGCAACACCTGGAGTGTCATTGGAGAAAGACAAAGAGGACATCCAACCGAAAATTTTTGTGCCAACATCATGTTGATAAGGGTGGAGCAATGCTGTTATTCCTGCACCCTGATTGCTTCCATGAACAGGTGCCCAATGGCCTTGTTTAGAGTGACCCATTCCCTGCTGGGGGGGTGAGCTGCAGGACCACTTAGAGGGCTGTGATGAGTATTCATGCTATCTGGTGGATAATGTCATTTGGATTTGCTCAGAGTTGGACTTTGGGCAGGTCCAAATGAGTTGCCTAGGGCACAGTCTTGTGAGGTATATGGACTTAATTTGATTTTGTGACTCCTGAGTACCTTGTACTAAATTTTTTTTAATAAACTCAGAACAGGATAAATTGTTTAGTTAATGACTTGGGAGAAGAGGTGAAGGAATACTTATCAAATCTGAAAATGATACAAAATTTGGAGGGATAGCTAAAAAATACACCAAAACACAGAAACAAAATTCAGAAATAATCTTAATAAGTTAGAAGAGGATGGGGGATGCCATGCTTAGTACAAGTATATGTGAAAAGGATCTTCAAGTTGTGGTTGATCTTATGAATCAACCTGAATATAAATATGAATATGACTTAAAAGCATGATATATCTGCTAAAAAGGCAACTGTAATTTGACAATCAACAGAAATATAGTTTCCAAATCACAAGAAGAAATGATTTTATTATATTCTGCATTAGTCAGATCTCACCTCAAGCATTATACCCAATTTTAGGTACCAGCTTTAAGAAGTATTCAGAGGAACTGCCAGGTGCAAACAAAGATAGTGGGAAAGATTTGTTGCTGTTTATTCATTCAGTCGCTTCCAACTCTTTGTGACTTCATGGACCAGCCCACGCCAGAGCTTCCTGTCGGCCGTCACCACCCCCAACTCCCCCAAGGTCGAGTCCATCACCTCCAGAATATCATCCATCCATCTTGCCCTTGGTCGGCCCCTCTTTCTTTTGCCTTCCACCTTCCACCTTCCCCAGCATCAGCATCTTCTCCAGGGTATCCTGTCTTCTCATTATGTGGCCAAAGTACTTCAGTTTTGCCTTTAATACAGTATCATTCCCTCAAGTGAGCAGTCTGGCTTGATTTCCTGGAGTATGGACTGGTTTGATCTTCTTGCAGTCCAAGGCACTCTCAGAATTCTCCTCCAACACCACAGTTCAAAAGCATCTATCTTCCTTCGCTCAGCCTTCCTTATGGTCCAGCTCTCGCAGCCATAGGTTACTACGGGGAATTTTTTTTCCCTGCACAGTCGTGTCCGACTCTAGGGGGCGGTGCTCATCTCCGTTTCTTAACCGAAGAGCCAGCGTCTGATGATGATTCCGCGGTCAGCTTTAAATATGCGGACCTTTGTTGTCAGTGTGATGTCTCTGCTCTTAACTATTTTATCAAGATTTGTCATTGCTCTCCTCCCAAGAAGTAGACATCTTCTGATTTCCTGGCTGCAGTCAGCGTCTGCAGTAATCTTTGTGCCTAGAAATACAAAGTCTGTCACTGCCTCCACGTTTTCTCCCTCTACTTGCCAGTTATCAATCAAGCTGGTTGCCATAATCTTGGTTTTTTTTGAGGTTGAACTGCAACCCAGCTTTTGCACTTTCTTCTTTCACCTTCATCATAAGGCTCCTCAGCTCCTCCTCGCTTTCAGCTATCAAAGTGGTATCATCTGCATATCTGAGATTGTTAATGTTTCTTCCACTGATTTTAACTCCAGCCTTGGATTCGTCAAGCCCAGCACATCTTATGATGTGTTCTGCGTACAAGTTGAATAGGTAGGGTGAGAGTATACAACCCTGCCGTACTCCTTTACCAATCTTAAACCAGTCCGTTGTTCCATGGTCTGTTCTTACCGTTGCCACTTGGTTGTTATACAGATTCCTCAGGTGGCAGACAAGATGACTTGGTATCCCCATACCACCAAGAACTTGCCACAATTTGTTATGATCCACACAGACAGTCAAAGGCTTTAGAATAGTCAATAAAACAGAAATAGATGTTTTTTCTGAAATTCCCTGGCTTTCTCCATTATCCAGCGGATATTGGCAATTTGGTCTCTAGTTCCTCTGCCTTTTCTAAACCCAGATTGTACATCTGGCAATTCTCGCTCCATGAATTCCTGGAGTCTACCTTGCAAGATCTTGAGCATTACCTTACTGGCATGTGAAATAAGTGCCACTGTTCGATAGTTTGAACATTCTTTAGTGCTTCCCTTTTTTGGTATGGGGATATAAGTTGATTTTTTTCCAATCTGATGGCCATTCTTGTGTTTTCCAAATTTGCTGGCATATGGCATGCATCACCTTGACAGCATCATCTTGCAAGATTTGAAACAGTTCAGCTGGGATACCGTCATCTCCTGCTGCCTTGTTATTAGCAATGCTTCTTAAGGCCCATTCAACCTCACTCTTCAGGATGTCTGGCTCTAACTCACTGACCACACCGTCAAAGCTATCTCCAATATTATTATCCTTCATATACAGATCTTCCGTATATTCTTGCCACCTTTTCTTGATCTCTTCTGCTTCTGTTAGATCCTTACCATCTTTGTTTTTGATCATACCCATTTTTGCCTGGAATTTACCTCCGATGTTTCTAATTATCTGGAAGAGGTCTCTTGTCCTTCCTATTCTATTGTCTTCTTCCAGTTCCGTACATTGCTTGTTTAAAGATAATTCCTTTTCTCTTCTGGTTAACCTCTGGAATTTTGCATTTAATTGGGCATATCTCCCCCTATCACTGTTGCCTTTTGCCTTCCTTCTTTCTTGGGCTACTTCCAGTGTCTCAGCAGACAGCCATCTTGCCTTCTTGGTTTTCTTTTTCTTTGAAAGATTAGGGGATCAAAAATTATATGAGAAGAAAATGAATGAAGTAAGCATGTTTAGCCTTGAGAAAAGGTGATTGAAAAGAGATATTAGCATATTTTCAATAACTTGAGGATGTTACATAGAAGATGCTCAAGACCATATTGTGTCAGAGTGCTGGACATGGAGTAATGGTCTTAACAGTGGAATTAATCACAGAGGAAGTCATGGGTTCCTATTCACAGAAAGTGTTCAAGCAGATGATAGACAGACATTGGTAGTAATGCTCTAACTGGATTCCTGCACTGAGCAGAGCAATGTATTTGAAACTCAAATATCTTCTACCAGTTCTGTTACTATACAGTGATAGCAGGGGTAATGATCATGACGATAATATTGATAATGGTAATAATGAGGGAGATAATGACGCTGAAAAAATAACAGTGATTAATATAATGGTAATGATTACCTGCCTCATTTTGGGCTATGTCTATCTTGGTACCTACTTTTCCAGTTTGGCTCATGGGAACACAACCCCTATCACAATTTTGAAAAATAAGTGTAGCCCCTAACCCAAAGAAAGGTTATCCAGTTTTGTATTAAAGTACAGTTTCTGAAATTGATGGCTGAAGAAGGAATGGTTAAAGGTGAATAAAGCAAGAGCTTCTTAAATCTCTCTCTGCTGCATAAATTTATATGTGTTAATGTTTTTGGTTAGCTGGTTAGACTCTGGTTAGTTGCTCAAAGTCACTTGGTGAGTGACTACATAAAACTAACTAAATAGGAACAGAGCATATTTGTCCAGAATAAATACAGCATCTTTTCATGAGAGTTCCCAAGCATGGGACAAAAAAAGTGAATAATTGTTTTTATATTGACAGTTGGAAAAACTAATACTGTAATAGCTGAATTCAGGCATTAATTAAGCCATTTTTTATGATTATTATATAGCTAACAATGCCAACTACTGTGTAAGCTTCCACATGTACAACAAGCAAACTAGGGTTTAGAATTGCTTGCCTGTTTTTATTTTCCATCTGTTCAGCATAGATTTGTAAGTTGACATCTGTTTAAACATTAAAAAGAAAGGTATATTTTTATAAATCATGGTTTGCCCTGACATCTGAATACTGTTGGTGAAAGTATTGGACACAAAGCATCACATAAAATAATAGTTTGAGAATTCCATTTATTCATTTCACCATTTATAATCTCTGCAAAAACTTGCTTCGTGTTATAGCTATTTGTTCTGAAATGTAGCTTTTCAGGGAACCAAAATACCTGTCTTTTAATGAATATTTAACAAAAAGTATTGCTTAGTTAAATAAAATGCACAGTATCATTTTCTGAAGTGTTTTGGACAAGTTAACAAAGTAGTAATATTTATATAGATAATTAAAATCTCCTTTTAATTAAGAAGGAGGAAACCAACAGAATATTATCATTTAAAGCCTATGGCTTAGGAACACTAACTGAGCTCAGAAGTGTTATTCGTATAATTATGAACATAACTACTTATCTGTATTGTAATTACAATCAACCCTAATTCCTTAGAATTCTGAGGCAAAAAACTATATTCAAAGTTGTAATCATTAATACTGCCCTGAAGAGTTGCCTCTCATTTGCTTGATAATAATTGACACATTTCCCCTTGAACTAATTTACCTCTTTGAGTAGTAAAACAAGTTGCCATCCACCAAGTCTATATTTTTGAGATCATCAAAATAGTGAAAGTATTTATTATCGCTATCAATATTTAAAGTGTAAGTGCATCATTTCTTCAACAACAAAATTCAGCTTTTAAACTTTAATTAAACAATTAAACTTCTCAAATACCAAATTGCTTTCAGAGTCTATAGAAAGCCTTTGACATGCTCATCAAATAGCATATCAACCTTACCATTTTCTCTTTAGCATCATAGTGCAAATGTTTTGCATTATTTATTTATAACTTTGGTATTTTCTCTAGAGTGTCTATTCTTCTCAAAATAATGGTCAATATTCCACAAAGAACCTCTACCTTCTGTTAAAAACTAACATGCTTTCTCCAAAGGTTAAATCAAAAGAATGTACTGCTCTGTACAATACAACTTACGAAGTGTATTGCATTTTTATTTATCTGACCGAGCACAACTCTAAAAGAACTGCATAAGCTCTGTCTTCAATGACATAAGAAAAATGAATTTTCCAATATAGAAGCACACAAACCAGCATGTATTATGTTGCAGCTCAATAGTACAATATAAGGAAGACAAATGAGGCAGATTGTTACTTGCAAGCTTTGGGAGAATTTAACAAACCCTTTGTGGAAAATGGGCATAACTCCTCTTCCTGACAGTCTTTCAGAAAATCCCATTCATAAATGTAGCTTGGTAAGCAACTCAAGATTCTACCCTTTTCTCCACATATCACTCTAATTCTATTTCTGAAATATCTACCTACTTTCTCCCTCAGTCAATCATTTGAGTTAATCTTGAAGGACTTCTGTGGGTTTTTTCCCATATAAGTGATGTTTAAGATATCACAGGAACACATAAGACTTTTTCTTCTTAATTCCTACAAAGTATTTTGATAACTGTATTAGGATTGCATTAGACTATCTGATTGAACTGACATGGAAGTTCAGAAACAGCAGATCAGTTTACAATTCTCATTTAACAGAGGCATTGCTTATATCAGTGTTTCTCAACCTTAGCAACTTTAAGATGTCTTGACTTAGGCTGACCATACATCCTGTTTTGAACAGGACTGTCCTGTTATTTCACCATTTCTGGAGCATCCCGTCATTATAGTAAAAATCTCAATTTTGTCCCACACGCCCACACGCCCGCACTCCCCTACGCACATGCATACACGCACACGCCCCCCCCCTGTGCGTGCACCCACATGCCCACTTTGTCCGGCGACGTTTTTGCCTCAAGGAAATATGGTCAGCCTATCTTGGTTTCAACTCCCAGAATTCCCCAGCCAGCGTGCTGGGAGTTGAAGTCCAGACATCTTAAAGTTGCCAAGGTTGAGAAACACTGGCTTATATGGTTAGAAACTGTGTTAAAAACATATGTATGTATGTATGTATGTATGTATGTATATATCTATGTATAAAATATGTAAAGGGTTTTATGCCATAGTACTGTAATTCTTCTGTACAATGATATATAGCATAAGTATCTTATTTTGGAAATACTGTGTGATATGCATCCTGTTGAAGGAAACCCATAACATGTAGAATGAATGCAGATCTAAAGATCTACGGAATAATTTCTTCAAGCTGCATTCCACCATGCATTCCAGTGTTTGGAACAATAGTCGCCAGCCCAGGGAGTAGCAGTTCATCTTGTAAACAAGAGTTTCAAGTCTCAGCACAATCCAGCATCAAAGCTAAACTAAGCAGTGCTCAAACTGTCTGTCATCCTTCACCCATTTTAGGTATTGTTTAATTAATTGTAAGTATACGTGGTTTATCTGGTTTGGAACCACCGCACAAATTTAATACTTTCCCCTCTTGGTGTATGTGTCCGTGAGAGAGAAAGTGTGTCTTCATGTTTGCATGTGGACATGTGTGTATGTGCGGGTATGTGCTTCCCTGAGATGCTGAGAGTACCTCTCCTTACATGAGTGGGGACACTAGGAGACAATGCTTTTGAATCATCCCCTTAAAACATCCTACTCCCTACTCTGGATGGTGCCCTCCCTTATAGTATTTAAAATAAGTAAAACAAAACTCTTTCTCAGTCATTAATTTATAGAGTTTTGCTGGATAGTGGATGCTGGGGATCGATAAATTTTTAGTTGTGTTATGATATTGTTAACTGCCGGAATTCCTTCTATAGTTGACAGTATATAACATAATTTGTATCTCCTTTTGGGGGAGATGGGCAGTGGCACAAATTTGAAAAATAAATAAATAAATAATAAAAATAAAATAATCTACTTGAGTTTTTTGAAGGGGGAAGAAGATTATATGAAGTGATTCTGCTATCCAATTCTTTGTCTAACCGTTGATCTGTTCAGTCAGGTTTAATATTTTTCAGAAAAAAATCTTGGCTTCTTGTTTGCCATATATGCATAAGCCTTGATGTACAGTACATAACCAGAAGTATTATATGAAAATAATAATGAAAATAATGGCAAATCTAAGTTCAGAAGCAAATGAATTAGGGATGGGCAAGCCATGGTCTAAGGACTGCATCCTGAGATCCTATCATTGAAATTCAGTGGCAAAATGGGTGACTTTCCAGCAGTACAGACTTTGATGTCAGTTTTGTTTCTTTGTTTTGGGTGAATAAGGGTGGAAATGGGAGAGGGAGGTTTGGGGAAGCAATATAAGAGAGCTAATGTGGTGTAGCTGTTAAAGTATTGAACCAGGAGTGGGAAGACCCAGGGTCTAGTTCACCATCAGGCATGAAAGTTCACTCTGTGACTTTGGTCCAATCATTCATTCTCACTCAAAGATTTGTTGTTGTTGTTGTGGGAAATCACAGGAGGAGAAAGCACTATGTACATTGCCTTGGGTCCCTCAATGAAAGATGTGATATACATTTAATAAATAAATAAATAAATAAATAAATAAATAAATAAATAAATAAATAAATAAGAAAAAAACAAACTGCTCCTATTTTCACCCTCCCAACCTAATAGCCCAATATTATGACAGAAAAGGTTAAGCACTATGTAATTGAATGTTGATGGTGCAATTTGGTTTGGGGAACTGGGGGTTTGAAAAAGGGGCACCTTGCTCACATTTTCACCCTTAAAAGCTCACACACCAGCAAAAAAAAAGGGGGGGGGAAATCACCCTTAGTCCTTCCTATGACATCATCACTCTTTCAGTGATATATCCAGCTGGTCAGGAGAATGAGTTGCTTCTCTGCCTCTTGGAGTGTTACTCACTCCTGATGTAGGTCATTCATCCTTTGTATCACAGAAGCTTCTGTGCTAATTGTGATTTGAATCCCAATAAAACTATTTCAAATGTAGGACAAACCCCTCCAAAACTGAGGCTAAAAATAGAAGTAGGCTATGTTGTTTGTATCTGAAGTAATCCTAGACAACTGTAGCTTGAATCATGTCAAGCTACAGACAATTCCACCTGGATGACTGAGAACCTTCATAGACATAATCCTAGACAACGTTCTCAGAAAAGCATTAACTCGCTCAGCTATCATTCTCCTCTATTCAGTACTAACAATGAGTCTTTAATTGTGTCCCTGACCATTTTTAATCAGACTTGAAAGGAAGAAGAGGAGAAGCCAGTTAGTGCAGAGATTTTCTTCAAGAAGTAGAAATGCAGGCTGTAAACCAAAAGAGAGAATGGATAGGAGGGAAAGTAGTTTTTAAATATGACAAAAATGACAAAAGTCAGAAATAATGACAGCTCTAAATGTGGAGTCCACGGTGCTCTCTGAGCCTTGTTGTTTTCTTGCAGACATTTCATTGCCAGGCTAGACAAAATCTTCAGTGCAAAAAGGGAGTGGAACTTGCTCTCTGTTTATATACCCTGGCTTGTCCTGCCTGTGTTGGTGGGGGTCTTGTACTCTCCTTGGTAGTACCTTGATTGGGTTGTTGTTTGCTGCTTGGTTGATTAACTGAGTTCTCTTCAATTGGTAGCTCTAAATATGTCACTGTTTAATAATGAATGTGATAAAAGACGTTAACCAACCCATTTCCAGAAAAGATCAGATTCCAAATGGGCATTTTGTTACAGACAATGAGCTGTATCCAACTGGTGTTCCTCTGTTGACTGAAGCTTCCATATACCAAACAGGAAGGAAAGAAGCAAGTGGGCACAATTCTGTCTTTCTCCCCATGCAGACCTCCTGGGAACTCCCACTTAACTAGAGTACTTCAGAACCTTTTGGAGAACATTTCATAACATAATGAAAAGTGCCAAGAGAGAATTATACAAATGCATTCCCTTAATAAGCCTTTGAGCAAAATAGGATATTCTTACATTTGTTCTCAAATGGGGCTACAGTATATATTTCCACAACTCTGAAGCTTGCAGGAACAGGATTTGTCTTCATTGCAACCTGATTGTTGCTTGCTGAAGCAATCTGCCTCAAAGCGGGAAGGTGCAGAATTCCAGGAATGATTGTAGAAAGAAAATTGGCAATTTAAATTGCTTCTGGATGCAGACAGGGTGCTTTTAAGAACTAGAGAATCATGTAGAAGCCTTGACTTCTCCTAGCATTTCCCTGAATGTTCCTTTAGCACACATATCTGGGCAGATAATGTCCGGATCCAATTTCAGTAACAAGTTATTTATCCATCCAGCTTCTGAGACTTGTGTGCCTCCCAATGGAAGATCAGGCCATAGCCATAAGAAATAAAACTTCTTGACAACTGCAGCATTGGCATTATGAAATGTTCTCCAAGATAATGTACATGTCTCTTTTTGCTGGCTCAAGGTATTTTGGTACCTGAAGATCTTCAATAATGTCCCCCTCCCCTCCAATTAGATTTGGTACACACTTGTACCAACAGATCCAGGTTCCTACCCAATCTGTCTCTACCACTCACAAAGTCAGCATGAAATATTTCCCTTTCATCTTGCTACATGAAAAGATACACCCCACCATTGCTGTATGTTTCCCACTTGGGGGTGTAAACATGATTACTCTAGGCTTTTGGTGTGGCAGAGCAGTCAGTTTTGGTCCTGGTTTGTTACTCTGTAATCAGTTGTAACTTCATTTTGTTTTCACTCGCACTGCACATATTGTTCTTCATTAATCACTGTTATTTGATTATGTCCTTACTTTGTTTTATCAATGAAAACCATGTAATACGTTTTACAATAGATACATGTTTTAACCTTGACGCTACTTAAATGTATTCACCTAGGAAGGAAGGGAAGGAAGAAGAAATATCACTAAAATCCTGCACTGGGTCTATTACAGTTTGCTTCTCCTTGTAATAACTATTTACCTTCATTCCAAAGAAAAGTATGTTACCACTATGTTTGGTTTCTTTTAAACAGTATTTACAGATATTGTTGGTGTTTTTATATTACCAAACATTTATTTTTTCTTGAATTATTCTTCCAACTTCCTGTCTCTGAAGAATAAACTAGTTGGTTAACAGTAGTTTTCTATACATGCCCTACTCCTTACCTACTATAGGTTCCCTAATCAGCTAACAGTTCACTTACCTAAATGTTCCAGCTCTCGAAGGAAGTATTTTTTTACTAAATTTGTAGTAAGGCACCGCAATGCCTATCTACTCTTAAATCAAAATTATTTACTCAAAGAAAGAAAGAAGCTAACATGGTTATATTATAAAAGAGGCTTAAAAGAGATCTCATAAAAGAGGCTTGCAATGGAGATCTTGTAAATTGTTACCAATCCTATGGTTCTTCAGTTCAGCAAGCCGTCAGCAGAACTGTCACTGATAAGCAGGCTGACATGAACTTACTCTTACACTGCAAAGGGCTTTTAAGAACAAAACAATTCCAGAGAGAGTTCATAGCAAGAGATTTAATCCCTTTCCACAGATTAAACAACAGCCAGGGTTTCTAATCCCTCTACATATGTTAGCTACTTATTCAGTGCAAGAACACCATCTGCTAGTAGGAGAGAGGGAGAGAGAAAGAAATTTAATGTGTTTTAAAAATAATCCTCTCACAAAATGGTACTCCATGTATCTGACAGTGGGCTGTAATAAAAAAAAATAATGTGATAAAAAAAATAGCAATCAAAAGAGAATATTTGTAGCTCAGGGTTGAACTGTGGAGTCCTTGGTGCTCTCTGAGCCTTGTTGTTTTCTTGCAGATGTTTCATTGCCAGACTAGGCAACATCTTCAGTGCGAAAAGGGAGTGGGACTTGCTCTCTGTTTATATACCATGGCTTGTCCTGCTTGTGTTGGTGGAGGTGTTGTTCTCCTCTTAGGAGTTCCTTGATTGGGCTGTTGTTTGCTGCTTGGTTGATTGACTGAGTTAATAGTCCCTTGATTAGGGTATATTGTGCTGATTGATTGTTCCTCTGGTGCTCATAGCAGAGATTGGTGCTCTGGTGCTCAGGACTCATAGCAGAGATTGTAATGCAACGTCTAGAAAGGATAGCACTCCCGTGCATACAACCCAAAATATGGATCCGGTATGTAGATGACACCTTTGTCATAATAAAAAAGGATCAACTGGAAGAAACACATGAAACCATCAACAACATCTTCAAAGGAATAAAATTCACAAGGGAAGAAGAAAACAACAACACACTACCCTTCTTGGACATCCTCATCAGTAGAGGAAATGATGGCATTCTAGAAACACAAGTCTACCGAAAATCTACCCACACTAACCAAGTGCTCCACTACCAAAGCAATAACCCAACCTCCCACAATAGGAGCTGTGTAAGAACACTATTCAGACGAGCACAAACACACTGCAGCAACCCAGAACACCAGAAAAAGAAAACAGACCACTTATATAGCATCTTCCAGCAAAATGGATACCAACGCAACTTTATCAAAAAGTGCCTGACCACTCAACCCACCACAGCAAAACCAACAGAATCTATGAAAAAGATTACACTGCCATACATCAGAAACATCTCAGAAACTACTAATAGACTGTTACAACCACATGGCATCACCATAGCACATAAACAAACCAAAACCCTTCAGAACATCATAAGTAACCCAAAAGACCAGTAGCCCAAGAAGAAAAAACCGGAGTTATCTACAACATACAGTGTAAGGACTGTAGCAGCCACTGTGAGAAATGTATCATAGAAATGACCACTCACGATCTCTCTGAGTCAAAGTATAAAAGCAAAGATTTATTTCGCATTTGTAAAGGCGGGTGGATCCAATTTCTGCAAGCAAAAAGGACCACACTTCATTACAGATCTCAGCATCTTATATACCCTACTTTCACGGCCAAAGGTGTCCCTCACCTGTCCCCATTGGCTGAGGTACCAGGATGTTACACTCTTGTTTCCGATCCGCCTATACTTAACACATTTTAGCTATTGATTACATTAAAACATCCTATGCATTTTTCAATCTATGGGGGGCTTTGCGGTAACCTTATCAGGTTGTGTATAAAAAAATGGGATTTCCTCATAAGTCATGGTTTGACCTCGCAATTCGTTCTGACTCTGATACGTGTTTGTGTACACACTTCCTTATTTCCTTGGGATGATAAGACCTATCTCCGTCCCCCGTCTTCCCTTGCCTTTTGTGTAATTTATTATCTTAGTAACTGTTATCCTATTATCCTAAAACATTTAATGGATTCTGATCATCTTGCTTGAACCTAAGCTGTCATCTCAGTTTCCAACA
Organism: Charina bottae; assembly: GCA_023362775.1. NCBI lineage: Eukaryota > Metazoa > Chordata > Lepidosauria > Squamata > Charinaidae > Charina > Charina bottae. Next base: position 167,108,615 of record JALMGJ010000001.1, on the reverse strand, counting down.
ACTCAGTCACCAAGAGTTGGTTTAGATGTAATATATATAAAAAATTGCAATAGCTATTACCAGTACAAGTGATTTTGTTAAAAATTAACTGATTTGTACATCCCTCACACCACTATGTAGGACAGACCGGCAGAAGACTAGCAGAACGCATCCACGAACACCAACTAGCAGTCAGAAGACACGATGAAAACTCTTTAATCTCACAACACATGGACAGACTCAACCATACTTTCAAATGGGAAACTATGACCATCTTAAACCAAGCCAAATCCAAAAATGCTAGAGAATTCCTGGAAGGCTGTTGTGGGTTTTCCAGGCTGTGTGGCCGTGTTCTGGCAGTTTTGGTTCCTAACGTTTCACCAGTAGCTGTGGCTGGCATCTTCAGAGGACAACAACCATCGGATTCCGGCCGTGAAAGCCTTCGCCTATACAATTCCTGGAAGCTTGGCACTCAGACAAAGCAGCCATCAACAGACACATAGAGGTAAACAACATTTACATACCATTCATAAGAGACAATAGAAAAGCCAGAAGACCAGAATACCTCCTTGCCAGCAATCATCACCCAGATATGCAAAGATTAACACCAGGATTAGCACCAGAGGAACAATCAATCAGCACAATATACCCTAATCAAGGAACTATTAACTCAGTCAATCAACCAAGCAGCAAACAACAGCCCAATCAAGGAACTCCTAAGAGGAGAACAACACCTCCACCAACACAAGCAGGACAAGCCATGGTATATAAACAGAGAGCAAGTCCCACTCCCTTTTTGCACTGAAGGCATTGCCTAGCCTGGCAATGAAACGTCTGCAAGAAAACAACAAAGCTCAGAGAGCACCAAGGACTCCACAAAAAAAAATAGTTTTTGAGGTGCCAGAGGACTCTGTTATGTTTTGCTGCTAGAGTGTTTAAATTCTAATGCTAGGCATTTTTTCCCAATGATTTCCAGCCTGGGCTTGAAAAGAGCACAAAAAACCCTAGGGGAATCTGTATTTCTGAAATTACTCCAATCATTTACCAAGATCGGAACAAGCACCTTTACTGCTGTTTTCATCAAGTGATGGCTTAAGTTTGAGTGTACTCAGTAGCCACCCAAAACTCTGGAAGGAGCTACCTTAAAATATGCAACGATCAATGTTACAGCCCTTTGAGATCTTGAAAATACACCTTTATGTGTGTGTATTAGTTGCATGTTTTATAAACTGCCTTGATGCCGCTGCCTTAATTAGCAGGCAGCAAATATTTAACCAAACCCCCCCTCAATTCAAAGATTGCTGTAAGTCATAGAACAGTGTATTTGATTTGGACTTAGCAATTTATTTCAAACTAGCCATTATGATTTATAAGCCATGATTTATTGCTTAGCACAGGAATGGCCAGTGTCTTGATGGGGAAGGCCACTCTTCACATGTTTGTGAGGAATAAGAGCAACAGTGGACTGGGAAATTATGTAAAGAGGGAAGAGCTTTATTACAAACATGGGTAAGGCTAAGATTTTCTATTTCCTCCTGGATTAATTTGTGTGGCAGGAGATGGGTGAAGTACCAAATAAATGAAGGAGGGCAAATGTTGTTCTTGTCCTCAAAAGGGGGGAAATGGATGACTCAGGGAATTATAGTTAGCTCTCTGATTTTTTTTTCATTTCCTAGTTGAATTAGTTAATCAGCTGGGAACAAAAACTTCCAGAGAACCCTAGGGATACCAAGAATTTGCAAGCTCCTGCCTATATGACCTTTTTGCTTTGAAAAATCAGTCTAATTACCCTTTTCAAACTAATACCCAATTGGACCCATATATTCCCTTAAGACAAACATCCAAGAAAGCAAGCAGTCCTTATAAAGGAAGAACTATGGTGGTTTGTTTGCTTTTACTATTCTGTAGGCATCTAGTGCTGGAAAAGAACCATGTTCTACTAAGGCTTGATGCTCAAGAAAGAGTACTTAACAGATCCTACGGTCACATAAAAAGATGGAACAGAGAAGTCAGGACTATACCGTGATGAAACTCAGGCCGTACTGTTTTTGTAATTCAAATAGATCTCAACAAGAGAAATTATTAACCGCACTATGATCATGCATGGTAGCTTCCATTGTTTAGACTTAACACAGATTGTGGTATCCTCACTTTAGAGTACATGCTCCCTCCAATGAAGCTAAACTCCTAGTAACTGCATAAACAAAGCTATGTTGTTTTTTGGCAATAATATGGAAGTGGTTTGCCACTGCTCTTTTCCAGATTTTTTTTTCCTATTTTCAACTGTAGCCTCCAATTCTCGAGTTTCCCTGTTATCTCCCCATCACCTGCTAATCTTTTTTTGAGACAAGCCAAGGTTGCTTAATTGCTTCCACCTTCTGTGACTTCTACTCTTTAGGAACTGCATTAATCACAAAATATGCTGGTGGAAGAGCAAACTCACCACCTGGAAAGAGAAAGCATTTTCCCCCCCACTGAGGTGCTTGCCTTTGGGTTGCCTTACGTCTTCCTGGAGTAACTCCTTTCATGACACACCTATGATCATGCTTGCTTTTGGTTCCCTTTTTGGAAAACAAACTCTCCAATTAAGGAGAGGATGGAGCTGTTTTAGCCCTCTTTCCCAGGTAGCACCAAAAAAAAAGGTGGGAGGGGGGAAAAAGGCCTGCTCACTCCAGGTGGTGAGTTCACTCTTCCACATGATGCACTTGATTCACCACTTACATTTTGAAATTCTAAACATAGACCACAATCCAGATACAAGCACAAGAGCAATCTATAATTAGGAAGCATTGTTGATACCCCATAGCTCCCAGATAATTTGCAAAACGATGTGTTCCGTTGTTTATACCAGAAACATTTCAAAACAAGCATCTCTGTATCTTCAGCTTCTAGCATGCATATGAAGACTCATAACAATGAAGTTCTATAACAAATGTTTAAAGAAAAACAACATGTCCCTAAAGTCTTCAAAACTGTCAGAGTCCAGCCTGACTCTGACTCTGAGCTAGGGGAAAACGAAACTTATCAAAGAAACAAAACTTATCTTGTGCAGCAACCAGCGGTTGGAACTCGTGATGAGCAGGTGCAGGGTCAAAAGTGCGATACTTGTGACCAGCAGGTGCAGGAAAACGGACCCAGGGATGACCCAGCAGAGCAGGAGAATCCTGAGGAGCCGATTGGTCCAGAACCAGGAACAAAGTCTAGAGCAACAATCAATGCACGAGAAAGGATAGCTGAGAAGCGCACCAAGCAAAAGGAAGCCCGATTGGCTCCTGAGGATAGTAGGCATTCGGAGAACAGAATAAAAGGACACCAGTGCAAGCACCCGATCGCCAGAGACAACCGTTCCACTAAGCTAACAGCTTCTTCGGGAGAAGTCCAGCCGGAACAGTCTTCAGAGTCCTGCCCTGTAGCCACCATGGAACCAGAGCCAGAGCCTTGCCTCATTTCGGAATTGACCCCAGCTGCATCAGAGTCTCACGCTGCTCCTTCGCCAAGTGAAACAGGGTCTTATCTTGCAGTCCTTCAGCAAACCCCAGCCCCTTGCAGCCTCGAAGCTTCAGTCCAGTCACGTTTAGCCACTTCATCCAAGTTTCGCCCTGCAGCCTTAGTCAAGCAACGTCCTGTCAATTTGGCTAAGCTTCATCAGTGTGCTTCGGGTCAGTCTTATCATACTAGCCTAGTGCCATCGTGCCTTGTTGTTTCAGAAGCACCTTGCCTAGTCTATCCAGCCCAGTATTGTCCTGCAGTTCCAGGAAAGCATTGCCCAGTGAATCCAGTCCAGTGTTCCCTTGCAAATCCAGTCCAGTATCATCTTGCTGCTCCAGAAGAACCTCGTGCAGAGAATCCAGTCCAGCCTTGCTTTGCAAGTCCAGCCCAGCATTGTCCTGTTGATTCAGAAGAACCTTGTCCAGTGAATCCAGTCCAGCCTGGCCTTGCCAGTCTTGCCTTGCAATCCAGTCCAGTATTACCTTGCTGCTCCAGAAGAACCTTGTCCAGAGAATCCAGTCCAGCCTCACCTTGCAGTTCCAGCCCAGCATTGCCTTGCTGCTTCAATTCTCTGGACAAAGAACTCTGTCCAGAGAATCCAGTCCAGCCTAGTCTTGCAAGTCCAGTCCAGTGTTGTCCTGAGGATCCAGAGAGCCTTGTCCAGTGAATCCAGTCCAGCCTCATATCACAGTTCCAATCCAGTTCCAGAAGAATCTTACCCAGTGGATCCAGTTCAGCCTTGTCGTGTAATCCATCTTGGTCCTTCCTCAGTGCTTCAGAAGAGCCTAGTCCAGTGATCCAAGTTTAGTCCTGCAGATTCAACCAGCCTTGCATCATTGATTCAGAGGGGTTTGGTCTACTTGTTGTGAACGCTAGCCAGTGTTACTGCATAGCTGCCAAGCCTCCCAAGTGCAACCAGCCGTGAAGTCCAGTTGATCCAAGTAATCTACAGTTGTGTGCTTAAAAGACTTCGTCTTTTATAAATAGCTTTTATTTTAAATAAAACTATTTCCTTAAAAGTTTCTGGTGGTCTCATACCCGAACAGAACAAAAACAAAGATTGCACAATTTAGAAAGGGCATGGTCTCCTTATCAAAACACTCCATGCAATGATTCTTACTGATTTTAAACAAAGTCTGTAGACTGTGACATTGCATATGGCTTTCCATGGGTCTGATAAGAATGGTGCTAAAATTTCAAGAGAAGTATCACTGAAACGTCAGGTGAGAGAACAGTAGAAATGGCAAAAGCGCCATAATCCCCAAACCCCCAGCAATTGTCATGCAAAAATAATTTTAAAATAAATCAAGAATGTGAACATACCATTACAAAATCTGACAGTACTTAATAATTTCCATATTTTCATACAAAGGAGGTATTGGAGGTACAAGAAAGAAAAGTGAACCAATGTACATAGAAGGATGTTAGAATGATTAGAGTTAAGAAAATGCTCTCTGCTTTCAAGATTATCTATTAGCTGAATTCATTTGTGGAATGGGTCTTTACTTCCCCCATCCTTTCCTAGGCACTCATCTGTGCTCTGGACTAAGGAACAAAAGTGCACTTAGTGTTAGATACAGTCCATCAATACAAGGTGATCATTTTCCATACTTTCTTCAGATGGCTTATGAATATTCTAAACATATCTGATTATTTATATCTGAAAACAGCATACAAAATTCTATATCTGGAATTCAGGCTAACAATGGACAGTTATTTACTGAAACAGAATCTATTATCAGATTTATGATTTTTATACTCAGTTATATAAATTCTTTCACTGAACAGCAAATTATAAATTTCTTGGAAAATATTAAAATGGAAGTGGTTTCCCAGGAAGATAAAAAATAAACTGGCAAAACTATTAACGTTACAGAAATTACAGAAACAAATCAATCTATGAAACTGGGGAACTGCTGTGAAGAATATCAGAAGCCACTTCCTTATATATTTCTTTTCTTTTCTATTTTTCTTTAACTTTTCTTTTATTTTCTTGCACTTTCTGCTTTTTCTTTGATTTCTTTTTCTTTCTTTCTTTCTTTCTTTCTTTCTTTCTTTCTTTCTTTCTTTCTTTCTCTAGTTTGTGTTAGTTTTTAATCTTCTTGTTTAAAAGCTTTAATAAAAATTATTAAAAAAGAAGCTGGGGAAGTTTCCTGGATCTAATGGACTTCTAAGTGAATGATACAGAACTTTCATAGACCTGTCGGCACCAATATTATTAGAGGTTATAATCAGTCATTTAATCTCTCTATATTTATTTTTATTGTTTTATATTACAATAATATTAAAGCCTAAAAAAGGCTGTACTAGATGTGCAAGTTATAGACCAACATCTTTGTTCAACGTGGATGCTAAAATATTAACTGCAACATTAGCTAGGAAGAAAGTAACACCATTTATAATCCATCCATCTCACTCTGAATTTCTAAAAACATAGACAAGCATCTGACAATATCTGCCTGATTACTGATATTTTGGAAATTGCAGAAGATACATTGGAAACAGCTGTTCTAATTTTGTTGGATACTGGAAAGACCTTCAGTATGGTTCAGATTGAGTTTATGGAGTGAACTCTAAGATATGAGTTTCCACCATCTTTTGTTGATTGGATTTCAATATGGTATTTAATTTATTATATAATTTCTATAGCCACTCATCACACAGTTGTGACTCTGGGCAATGCACCTAGGATTAAAACCAGCAATATGGTTTATTTTCTGGTTATACTATTGAATGGAAAAAGTCTAATCTACTGCCTTTTGGTTCCATTATATCTATAGATTACTGCAAGAGATTATGATTTACAAGTTCTACAGACCCTATAAAATGTTTGCATTTGCATCTTTCTTGAAATATATCTCGATATATTGAATTAAATGTATCTAAATGCATAAATGTAATTTCAGAAACATAACACGGTTAAAACTTCCATTAAGTCTCTGGGGCAAGATTAATATTATTAAAATGAATATGACATCAACATTAATGTATATTTTAAGAGGGGTTCTAATGTAAATCTTTGTTAGATATTTTATACAGATAGGTTAATGAGAAAAATTTTATGGCAGGCTAAAGCCCTTCAGATATCCTTGGCCAAAATGAGGCTACCTTATGATGATAGTAGCTTTAACCTACCAGATTTTCAAATATATCATTGAGTTTTTATTTTAACATTTATATTCGTTTGGAAAGAGACCTTTTATGAGTATTCTCCTCTTTGGGCTTACCTGAAGAAACAGCGTGTAATGCCTCTGAATTCTTGGCAAGTTTTAGGGTTCAGGTATATTAAACAGGGATCTTTGTTTTCAGCCTAAAAGCTGCCAGGCACATTTGATCATTAATAGGTGATTAATAGGTATTTTTGATCCTGAATCTCTTAAGTAATTGATGTTGTGGAATACCCCACATTCAAAAATAACAGAGATGTTGTTTTATTGGAACACCTGGGTCAAACAAGGTACTGTATATGTATACTTGAATCAGTTGATTTCTGATGCTTGTGCTAATGACTTCAAGAAACTGCATTTTGAATATGACTTACCTACAACATTTGCTTGACAATATATATAACTGAAACATATACTAACCAAATGGTATGCCCTGGATGCTCTAAGAGCCTCTGGGGCACCTGAAATTTTAGGATCCTTAAGAGAATCAGTACTTCAATAGGAACCAACAATCCAATTTTATAAGGAATTAAAAAGTAAAATGAAGGTTAATATATATCTGAAATATGGAATGGAAAATTGGAATATCCAGGAATTAAGAAATGTAGCATATAATTCTTATGATTTAAAAATGAAATTTATTCATCAGAAAATATCATTTCACATTTATTGGACCCCTCAAAGACTGTTTAAAAAGGGATGGACATTAATTTTTTGTTCTGTGTTATAAGAAATTTGAAGGCTCCTTAGCTCTTATGATCTGGTCTTGCCCAGCAATAGACTCGTTTTGGTTTCAAATTATTACATACAGTATATCAATACAATTTTGGAAAGAAATGTTGAACTTGCTTGACATTATTATTATTATTATTATTATTATTATTATTATTTTGTAAACTGCCCAGAGTCCCTCTTTTGGGGGGAGATAGGTGGTGGCAAAATTCGAAAAATAAATAAATAAATAAATAAATAAATAAATATTCCTAATGTTGATGTTGAACTATATTCCTAAAACCTGGGATTTGTATTCCCATGAAGAGCTTCACCACTTTCAAGTCTTGGACATGGCAAAGATAATTTTACATAAATGGAAAGAAAGTTATCTTCTGATTTTAAGGAATGGAATTCCTTAAATTATATATGGATATAAGTCTGTTATCTAATTCGAAAAATAAATAAATAAATAAATAAATAAATAAATATTCCTAATGTTGATGTTGAACTATATTCCTAAAACCTGGGATTTGTATTCCCATGAAGAGCTTCACCACTTTCAAGTCTTGGACATGGCAAAGATAATTTTACATAAATGGAAAGAAAGTTATCTTCTGATTTTAAGGAATGGAATTCCTTAAATTATATATGGATATAAGTCTGTTATCTAGCTCCTGATACACTTAATGTTTTTTGTTGTTGTTGTTTAAAATATTGCCTTCTTATTTGTAATTCTTCTGAACTCACTATTTCAGTTTCCTGATCTACAACTGCAGATTATGTGAGCCCTTGTTAATCTTCAAAATCTAGCAGGTGTGATGAGGATAAACACAGTCTTTCCTTTTTCATTAGACAAACAGTACACATTTGTGATGTGTTTTGGATTCTCAGAAACTATTCCATTAAGTTGAAAGAGAGATTCAGAAGTTCTTTGATGTTCTTTGATAGGTGTCAGCTTGGAAATGTCCACTGTGAGATTATTTGAAATAGGGGATAACAACTGGGGAACTAAATCTAGAGCTTGAGAAGGCTCCGTAAAAGAGAGACAGACAGACAGACAGAGACAGAGAGGCAGAGATACACAAATGCACACAAACTAAAGTGAGACTCGACTGTCTTTGGTGCATATGTGACTGTCATTTCATGCTCACACATTGCCCCAGAGGGAAATTGTTTCCATGCTTGCAAAGGGATTAAATGATCTGACAAAGCATAACAGTCTTTGTCAGATAAGAATGAATGAGTACAAAACTAAATGTTATGATGAGGCCTACATCATTCACCAAGATACTCCTAATCATTTGCAAGGATCAGTTACAACACTTCCAAATAGGGATTGATGGCGAAGAAGAAAATTATTTAGCCTCTCCTATGCTTGCAGATTCTCCTCTCCAAGCCCTATCACCTCAGCCTCAGAAGAACCTCATCAACAGACACATAGAGGTAAACAACATTTACATACCATTCATAAGAGACAATAGAAAAGCCAGAAGACCAGAACACCTCTTTGCCAGCAATCAACAACAAGATAGGCAAGGATTAACAGCAAGATTAGCAGCAGAGGAGCAATCAAACAACACAATAGACCCTAATCAAGGAACTATTAACTCAGTCAATCAACCAAGCAGCAAACAACAACCCAATCAAGGTACTACCAAGGAGAGTACAACACCCCCACCAACACAAGCAGGACAAGCCAGGGTATATAAACAGGGAGCAAGTCCCACTGCCTTTTCGCACTGAAGACATTGCCTAGCCTGGCAATGAAACGTCTGCAAGAAAACAACAAGGCTCAGAGAGCACCAAGGACTCCACATGATTAAACATATCTAAAATCTAAGATAACATTTCAGGAGAGAAGTTGACAGCAGAATTAAGCATCCCTTTCCAAGTGATAATTCACTTTATAAATAAAATATTAATGGAATTCTCTGAGACTGGAAACAAGAAAGAATGTCTGCAAAACATTGCAGAATAAGAACAGATGAACATTTTATTCATATGAACACAGAGCCAACTCTCCCTTCATCAAGAGAAAGTTAAAGAGGATCAAAGACATCAAAGAGGAACCACCTTAAGGTACCTGGTAATAAAAGGAAGGCTAAAGTACATATTTATCCACTATGAGAATCTAGCCTTCTTGTTGGGTGTCAGCCCTTAGAGTTAGTCCAGACAAGAAGCACCAATCATGAGTACTAACACTGCCTTTATTGTAAGGTTACAGTAACAGAATCTTGTGAGTCTGAAAGTGATGGGATGGACAATAGCCAATTAACTGAGATGGAATCCTGATAAGGCAGAAATCTTGAGGGTTGGTGGTTCCCAGATATAGGAATTGGGGGATTTGCCTGATCTAAATGTGACTGCATTCCATCAGAAAAGCAGATAGGTAGCTGGAGATGCTCTTGGAGTCATCACTGTCATTGGAAGCCAAAGTATCCTTGTGGCTAGGAGTACCACTACCAGTTTCAGCTGATATATCAATTACAGCTTTACCTAGACACATTTAGGTTACCCTAATATACTCTATGTAGAGCTGCCCTTGCACTTGCCCTGCAAGTTACAGCTGGTGGAGAAAGTGGAAGCCAGATTGTCAAGTGGAGCACCCTGCCTTATATAGGTTATAACATTGCTGAAGCAATTGCATCAGCTATGATTTTACTCAGCCAGATTCAAGATTCAGTACCAAGCAATATCTTGATCACATTACAAATGAAGAGGTGCTCCGTAGGAGTAGCTCATGTAAACTCCATAACATTGTTGCATGTAAAAGACTTCAACTGGCTGGCCACATCTTCTGCATGGAGAACAATTGGATCTCTAATGTGGCAATGAGTTGGATTTCTCCTAACGCTAAATGACAATGAGGACGCCCTCGAATAACATGGCGAAGAACACTGATAGAAGACCTGAAGGCATTGCACATCACATAGAAAGATGCCGAAACAATTGCCCAAGACCGAAAGAGCTAGAAAACCCTTACTGCCCGATATGCCACATAGCATAGACCCGGAAGAGAGAGGGAGGGAGGGAGAGGGAGAGGGAGAGGGAGAGGGAGAGAGAGAGGGAGAGGGAGAGGGAGAGGGAGAGGGAGAGGGAGAGGGAGAGGGAGAGGGAGAGGGAGAGGGAGAGGGAGAGGGAGAGATTTCATACCAGAAATATAAAGCTCTGAACCACTTGCATTCAATTCTCCTCCAACAATCACATTATGCTCTTTATTTTTCTGTTTCTGGGACAATAAAGAAATGTGGAGATGACATGCAATAGGAGATTCTCTTTGGGGAAGGATAGTGCGAGTTTCACTATTGGTTTGCTAAAAACCTGAATACCACTCATTAATAAATCACTTTTATATCCTAAGAATTTAAATGATACATATATCTGATCTTAAGCTACAGTGACAAACCTATAGGCATTACTTATCAAGACTGAACACCTGAAACTGACCACCGAGATAAAAATTATACTCACAGCTATAAGTGATGAGCTGAGGTGTACTAGATATTTGCATAGATTAGCACTACCAGATCTGGGCTGCAAAAATCTGGACAACCGCTAGATTGCAACAAAAATATATAGTTAACTGTATTTCTTTGATGAAGAAACTGCAGATGAATTTGGGAGTCTAGTAGTATACACGCATGCTGATTACTTAAATTTTGCTTGAGTTTATATACAAACACACACACACACCTATATATAACCATCATGTGTTTCCCTTTAGAGTAAGAATGTTATGGAGAACACGGGAGAGGAATAAGAAACACTAAGTCAAGGAGATTAAAGGCATGAGACAAGAAAATGAAACATAGCTAAATCTAGATTACAACAAAGTTCCCTATGCCTTTCCATACCTTTCTGCCTTTGCAAACCATCCTTGCTTCCACCATGTTCATGCAAATCTTCTTACATTGCCTTTCAATCTACAAACTTCTCACATTTTTCTTTTTGAGGATCTCACCAATTCCATCCAACCATGACCTTCTCAGTTTTCTCCTTTTTTTCAACCCATTCCCTTTTCCCTGATATAATTGTTCTGCAATTTGATCCGCATTCATTCTCTCCATATAACTACATCATCTAAATATACTTCTTTTGTATTGGTTGCTCACTTTTGTATCCAATCCACATTCAATCAGCACCCAATGATTTGTGACCCTGTCTCTTCTTGTTTTATCACACATATGCCTTAAGTACCCCATTCCCAGTGAATTCAACTTATTTTTATGTTTCTATTGACATGCCAAGTCTTATTTCCATGTAATAAAGGGGGGGGGGGGAAACAAGGTGTTATCACAGCCATTTTTGCTTCTTGGGATAACCTTCATTCCTCACAGAAGATGCACAAATTCATCTACTTGTTCTAATTCTTTTTTATTCATATATAACTTGCAATTGTTTTTTTCACTTTCCCTGTCAAACACAGTGACCTTGGTTTTTGAAATACCAATGTTCAGATGCATACTCCTCATTTCATCAAATAGTCTCTCTTAACATTTGCTGTAAAACAATTGGATTCTGAATCAACAAAAAAGCATTATCTGTATTCAAGAGTTCACACACATTTATATCCCCCAAATATACAACACTTATATATTTAACAACCATTCTTCAACTTCATATTAACACACAAATTCCATAAATCAAGCCTATTCATTTTATCATATGCTTTCTCTAAATCAAAGTACAATAAACCAATTTTCCCACATTAATTCATTCAGAGCAAAAATTTGTACTGCACGTCCCCTGCCTGCCATAATTTACAATGCACTTCCCAAATTTTGCTCGCTCTTTTCCAGGTGTACTTAACAAAACTAATTCCCCTGAAGATTTTGTATTCATTCTTGCCACATTTCCCTTTGTATAGGAGAACACTAATGATATTCTTCTAATCGTCAGGCATAGACACATTGTTCCCATACACATAGAACAAGTTGCACAATTATTATATAAGCAAACTACATCCATATTTTCTCCAGTTAAACCACTTTTACCACTTTTCAACATTCTCACAGCATTTATTATTTCTTTTTTATCAGTTTTTCCATGGACACTAACATATTTCTCTTGAACACATAAGATCAAGAGAAAGAAAAATGGGATAAGGCAGCTACCAGAATTGTAATTGTGCTAGCCAGATTTAATCTGATTTTAGTCTGATTATTTCAACTACTAGTAGCATAGCGACATAGTTGGTTTTAAGTTGGCCTTAAAATCTTAATAGAATAATGCAGTATCTATGTCTAATCTATATCCATATCTCTATATCTCTATTATACCTAGACTAGAACAACAAAGTATTCATCTAGTGCTCTGCTTGGCTTTTATTGAGATGATGATGATGATGATGATGATGATGATGATGATCCTTTTTTTAAAATAGTCTCTAGAGTTTATTCATTATTATGTATTGGAATATTCTTACAAGAAAACCTTTAAAATCAAACAATGTATAGTAGTAAAGGTAAAGGTTCCCCCCGCACATTTGTGCAGTCGTGTCCGACTCTAGGGGCCGGTGCTCATCTCCGTTTGTTAGCCGAAGAGCCAGCGTTGTCCGAAGACACTTCCACGGTCATGTGGCCGGCATGACAAGCATGGAACGCTGTTACCTACCCACCGAAGTGGTACCTATTCATCTACTTGCATTTGCATGCTTTCGAATTGCTAGGTTGGCAAGAGCTGGAGCTAGTGCGGGAGCTCACTCCACACGCAGGGCTAGGGATTCGAACCTCCGAACTTGCGATCTTCCGATCGACAAGCCTGGCGTCTTACCCACTGAGCCACCACGCCCCTTGTATAGTAGTATAGAGCAAAATTTTCATCCAATCTGATAGTCTCACTATTCATTTCCCTTTGTTGCTGACTATGCATAAAAACAAAGTAATTAACAAAAAATAAGGTTTAAATGTTTTTGACCCCATATGGATTCTGCAATACAATGTGTCTCAGAGGAGAGAAGTTGGCAAGTATCAAAACATAACTTGGCCAGAACCTAACTTGCTGGTGAGAAACACCAACCTTTATTTCTTTATAGATGAACAATTCACAAACTACAACTTGGACTACTTTACTCTAAATAAATTTATCACATTCAGATCAAACATAGTTAATTGATTTTCCAGTAATCACAAAATAGAGATCATATAAGACACACACTGATTAATTAAATGCTCCTTTGCTATCAGCAATTTATTCCGAAGTCTTTCCTTAAACACTTTCATCCTTGTTTTATGTCAGCTTACTAGCATAGGAATCTGTAGTATTAAAGTACTATCATGGTAATTAAAAAAAAAGAGAGAGAGAAATCTATTAGTAACTAAATCCCATAGGTAGGCTTCAAGAGTTTATGTTCCAATTCGTGGTCTCCCAGAAATTCTGTGAGATATTTCTGTAAAACATGGGAAACAGCATTTTCCATCTTACTTTGGCTTCAAGAAAACACATTAATGATGCAAAAGAACTCACTCTTGCATTGGAACCCACAAAATAAATTGGAAAAAAAACTATTTTTATCTACTGAGACTTAGCAACTCTCTAATGCACATTCAGGTTAATGGTTCTTAGGATGTGGGGACTATACTGAATTAAGAACTATGCCAACTTTCTCTCCTTGAATGATGTCCTTGAATAATAAGGGCTAGTTATCATCATTATTAATACTGTTCTTTTTAATAATGATGTCCTGTAATAATAATGGTAACCTACTATCATTATTAGTACAAATTCGATGACCTTTAATCAAGACAGTTAGCTACCATCATACGTATATATACATATACTGTATAATATTCTATTATATACAATAATAGAAATAAAATTGGGGCTTAATGTCTGGAAATTTGAAGTGCACTTCTACTTTCCCTCTCTTTGGGGAAGTAAACATGAGTAAATTCCAGCATCCTTTGCTTTCCTGTTTTTCAAGGCACCGAGCAACAGTATTCACCCTTCCAATAAATGTAGAATGGGAACAGGCAGAAAATACATCAACATCTGCTTGTAAGTCTTGGTTGATATGAACGCAACTATAAGGATTTTTGAATCCCAGTAATTTATCAATGGGAAGGACAAAATTACTCCACAACTAAATGTGCAGAAAATCTGTGGACTCAGTTCTGATATACCAACACATTTCTGGACTTACAGGTGTCTTTGACCCTTTGGTTCCAGTTTGGGGACTTTCATTGTTGGTCAAAACCAGGAAGGACTGGGGGAATAGTTGACCTGCATAACCCATATGGAAGCCCTGTGGCACCCCAATTAATTTAATATGGCTTCCATGCCTCAGCTGGGCTAATCAAAAAACAAGAGACAAATGGAAGATGCAACTTTCCCTTTCATGCAGGGATGTCTGTAGGAGGGTCAAAAAAGTCAAGATGGTGGCCACAACCATGAAATTGAAGCCCCACCCCTTTTTACATGGGTTGTGTAATTGTGACCACCATCTTGACTTTTTTGACCCCCCCTACAGACATCCCTGCTTTCAAGGGCTAATTAAGATCAGTGCGGACTGTCCCAGTGGGACAGTCAATACTCAGAACCTTAAAAACTGAACTTGTGGTTAGGATAATGCGAGATAATATTAGTTACTGGTTAATAAAGGCAAGGTGCTGTCAAGGGTTTTGTGGGTTCACAGGAAATAATTCAACACAAAGCACATTAAAACTCCTTCTTATTATTTGTTTTTTCCTTTTATTTGAGCATAAACATGATGGGAAGTGATTCTTTCAGCAGCACAGTTTCCTTAAGTCAAACAACACTTATCTAAGGCATTTACAGCTGTCTTGACTGGACTCTCCCCCACTGTCCCTTCTCCCTCCATTTCAGCAGCCATAAAACATTCATTTATATGTGTCGGTTCAATCCTTCCAGAGTTAACTGTTTCTCTTCTTGCAACTAAAGCTTCTGGCCACTAGTAAAGTCTATCCCATTATGTTTGTACTGTACCTATTTTTAAAATGTACCCCACTTAGATTTAAATAAGGGCATAACGCAGGATAGGAAGAGTATTCACACTTCTGAATTTTGGTAGTGTTCTGAACTCTGGAAGACTCCTGAGAATACCATGGTAAGCTAAGAAAACAAATGGATCATAGAACAAATCAATCCAAAGTTCTCATTCAAAACAAAAATGATCAAACAAAAAATATCACATTTGGACACATTTAGCTCCTTGAGGACTCTATAATGCTGGGAAAGGTGGAAGGAAAGGGGGGAAAGAGGACAATCAGTAGCAAGGTGGAAGGACTCAAAAACATGAAGGACCAGGTAGGGGACAGATCATCCTGGAGAAAATCTCCCTAATCAATCATAATTAATTATACTGGTTGGCAATCTCTTTCAGGTTGGCAAGATGGGGGCCTAATTCTTCTTCCACCTGCTGGGGGGCCATCTGTACTGAGAAGACATGTCCCTCAGGACCGTCTTTGGTGGTTTCCAGACCAGCCAGCTCTGATTCAGGAGTCTTGGCCTGACCTCCACTGGAACCAACAAGGCTTCAGCAGCCAATAGTGCCTAGAATCCATTTTGGGTTGCCAGCCATGATCCTTCTCTTTTTATCCCTAAACCTCTCTCTCCACGTTTCCCAGGTCTTTCCTCTCTTTTGCCAGATTATCAGCTTCCCTCTCCTATGAGAAAGTGATTGTCTGTGACAAAGTGTGTTGTCTCCTCTTCTCCTGCCGTATGTTACAGTATCAGCTAAAAGAGGTTTGTATGTATGTCTGCAAGCTCACTTGACAAGATGGCCAATAACCCTTAGCTGCTACACACTGCACAGGTGCCTTTCTTCCTGGAGAGCCAAAAGCAGCATCAGCATTTTTTTAAAAAACCCAAGTTTAGAATTTAAACAATTTGCCTGTTTTTTTTTTTTTTGTATTATATGCTTTTGCTTTTGTTGGAAAATTACTGTCAGTAACTTTAGCTTGCCCCCAGCTTCCCAGTCAGGCACTATATCCAGATCAAAGCTAGCACACATACCAATCAGTACAGCTAGCAAAAGTAATATAGTTTGATGTTTATTTATTAAATATCAGCAAACATCAAAACAGTTAACTGGCAAAACGGGATAAAAGGCAGGTAAAAGCACGGGGAGAGAAACATGAATAACAGGGGAGAATTTACATTATCTATAATGTATACCTATCTACACATCAAAAAAGGATACAGAACTTTCCAGAGCCATTGAAAACAAGACTATGGATAATTAGCATGGACAGTTTCAAAGGGAGTGGCCTTTGATTTTTTTTCTTTTATTCCGTTCAATCATGTCTCTCGTTGCTAGTCCCAGCTCCTGTCGACCCAACAGTTCGAAAGCTTGCAAGTAGATAAATTGGGTACCACCTTAAGTGGGAAAATTTGCTGACGTCCTGTCAGGGGTCGGCGTCCACCGAACTGAAGATCCCTTGAATGGCGGTGGTCACGACGGATCCCGAAGTAACAACAGCTACAGGACGTCACCAGCCGGCTCCAACGCAAGGCATCGTGGGGCATGTAGTCCAGAAGCCAAGAGAAGAGTCGGTTCCCTTACCCCCTCCCTTGGCACGCGATTTAAATGGAAATAATGTATAACGATGTATATGTATGAAGATGTATGTAAGCCGCCTAGAGTCCTCCATTAGGGAGGGGATAGGCGGGGTATAAATACAATAATAAATAAAATAAATAAATAAATAAATAAATGTCTGATTCTCGGAGACTGCCTGGACAAGACCCTGCAGTTTTCTTGGCAAAGTTTTTTTGGAAGTGGTTTGCCATTGCCTTCTTCCTAGGGCTGAGAAAGGGTGACTGGCTCAAGGTGACCCAGCTGGCTTCATGCCTAAGGCAGGACTAGAATTCACGGTCTCCTGGTTTCTAGCCGGATGCCTTAACCACCACAGCAAACTGGCTCTCTGGCCTTTGATTACTCCATCCTTAACCCTTTTTGTATGTAACAGCAGCAGAACAGAGAAGGAATGTAGGAGGCTAGCTGATCCTTCTTCTATTCTGCACCATGAAAAAAGAATTTCGTAGACAGGTCACTAATGTCACTAATCTTTCAAGTATCTGCTTTTTGCATATGCAAGCATTAAAAAAAATAATTTACATCCCATTTGAATATCTAAGGTCAATTCTTAATCAAGCTTCAACTTTGAGCAAAGATGGGGAAAACACAAAGTATTGTCACCCATTATTATGTATAAAAGATTTATGTGTGCATGTGTAGGTGTATCAATATGACCAATTTTACATGCCACTGGTAATAAAAACATAAGACTCAAGAATCCAAAGTGTGGTGAACCACTGCATTACGAAATGAACAGTAAAGGCCTTTTAATAGATTTCAAATATTTGTATATGGTATGTAGCTTGAATCATGTCAACTGGATTTCTATTTTCTCAGTGGAAACATTTCGCTCCTTATCCAAGGAGCTTCTTCAGTCTGAGCAAAGAAGCTCCTTGGATAAGGAGCGAAACGTTTCCACTGAGAAAATAGAAATCCAGTTGACATGATTCAAGCTACAGACAATTCCACCTGGATGACTGAGAACCTTCATAGACATATTGTATACGGTATATTTCTCTTTTAAAATACTATTTTAGATTTCTAAAAACTAATCCAAAGTTAGTAATAGGTTCCAAATTACTGATCTGGGGTCCTGGTTTTGCCTGATGGAACTGACCGTGAATGTTTATAAACCACCACTAGGCATTACCTGTCTCTCAATTGTTCACAGATTTTTTTACGGAATGAAAGAATGTTGGCACTTGGCTTAATGTTCCCCACTATCACCACTCTTCAGTACATCAACCAATCTTTGCCGATAGAACATTTTGTCTGTAAATTTTTATTCATGATAAATAGTACTGGTGTCACCTCTTTGTGTTATAATGGAAATTCCAAAAAGTGCCACAGGGGCTGAAATGCCAGTGGAAAGTGCAATTAGGACAAGGGAAGGAGCAGGTGTTAAGATGGCCAGCATGTGGGTAAATGCACTTCCCTTGATACATTTTTGTCAGACTTCTTGCTCTCTTACTAGTTCCATCTCATTATGGCACAGTTAAATTAGAACACATTCAAGACCTCTCTCTTTTTTTCACCCAGAATGTCACTAATCTTTCAAGAATCTGCTTTTTGCATATGCAAGCATTAAAATTACAATTTACATCCCATTTGAATATCTAAGGTCAATTATTAATCAAGCTTCAGGTGTCAAAGTGATGCAATGAGTCAGTGCAGTGCATATGGAGCAGTTTAGAAAGTATAAATATGTATTGGGCCATTTGATCAGATACAAAATATCTCATCTTGAGTATTCTCTTTTAAGTTCACAGCGTATGAATAGACTCATATCTGTTTTAAATGGAGCAGCAGTGTCTGTAACAATCATCCAGGCAAAAAACAAAAATAGGGGAGCTTTGCTTTGCAATGCAACTGGGTCATGCACATTTTATGTTACTGAGGCCTCTCCATTTTTTTTCCAAATATTCTCACATATTCTCACAGAATGCCAATATCTTGTGAGATGTGGCAAGATGCCAACCATTTGTTTGAGATTTTTTTTTGAAATATCAGTTTGGAGGGACCCTACTGTAGGGTCAAAATAAAAGAGTAACTGATGTTAAAAATATAATTATAATTTAGTTCAATCCTTGTAAATCATTAAAGATGTGAAGGTGAAGGTGAAGCAATAATGTCCTCATTCAGGGCCCCATCATATCAGCATTAGTGTAACTTCAAATGTAACCTCTGATTGCACATATAAGGGATTCAAATTTAGTGACACAAATTCTAAAAAGCCATGTCTACGTATGTTCTCAGCAGCATGCCTTGATAGTTTCATGATAATGTGAGAACAAATGAAAAAACCTAAAAGAAAACAAGCTTAAAATGCTATGTGTTTTTTTTAATTAGCCCCACCCACTTTCCAAAGATAGCCATACTAGCGGTCCTTACTGATGACCAATTGACTGTACATTCATCCTGCCTCATTTATAAAAATTTGGGTTCAAATAATATCCTTTTCCAATTGTAACTAACTCTCCAAATGTAACCATTCCCTACCAAAGCAAATCCAAGCAAGAGGTAAAACCTAAATAGTTGAGAATGTCTTTTGATTGCTACTGCTGGAACCTGCCAGTCAGAAAGCCTCCCATCTAGCAAGCAAGAAGTCATCGACAAGAACAGTTGTATAATGCTACAGTTGTATAATGCTACAGTTGATAGCAATGGCAAAATGAGTGAGATGACATTTTTTCAATTTGTATTGATTTCAGTCCATCTGAAATGGAGTTATTAAAAGGTGAAGATAACCAAAATATGCAATACCAATGATGCTATCAACTAAAATAATCTTCTGTGAATTAATTGGCCCAAATAAACTCAGAGATCCTCTCCTTTTTCTTAGGTATTCAGAACTCACCTGGAAACCTAAAACACTAATAAGCTCTCATAAAATCATAATTTAAAAAAAAAATAAAGAAGAGAAATCTCAGGTGTACAATCTACCCTCCCTGATACTGTATTCCACATTAATTTTCAAGTTTGGTCTTCCAGCCACTAAAAAAGGCTCAGATTCCCCAGCAACCCTGTAATCACATTCATAAACTTAATTCACTGAAGTTATCAGGTGAAGACATGTGTTAAAATAAAGTTTAGGTATTTAGACAAGTTAAATTATAAAGTACGCTGTATAGTTAAAGAATCCATTATTGATCTGCCAAAAAAATGAAAAGAAAAGAAGAGTGAAAGCAAAAATTACAGTGGGATTAGTTTGTTAAGTGTGCCTAGGAAGGTATTTGCACAATTCTCATTTAAAGAATACTAGAGATAACAAAGAGCAAAATATAATGGAGTTTCATATCAAGCAGAAGGTGCGCAGGCCAGTTTTTTACTCTACAAGAGCAAATCATTGAGGAATGCATTAATGTGGGAAAGTGCATTACATTGTTGATTTAGAGAAAATCTAAATGATAAAAAGAATAGGTTTAAATTGTGGAATGTTTTCTGAGAATATGGAGCTGAAAGTTGGTTGCTGAATGCAGTAAGAACAGTATATGGTGGAACTGAAGCATACATGTGAATAAATGGAACACTGACCAAATGGCTCAACACTGAGCAGGAAGTGAAACAAGGATGTATGATATTCCCTTGGGTGTTTAATGTATTTATGGATAGATACTGTAGATAGATAATGCTTCTGGTGACTATTAGAAGTGTACTGGTTGAGAATGCAAAGGTACTGTATGTGCAATTTTGTATGCAGATAATACTGATTTATTGATTGAGAAGTCAAATGCTTTGCAGTAAACATTAGATAGATTATAGAGGAATGCAGTATTTGGATCCAAAGCAGGAAAGGTGCTTTAGTCCTTTCATGGGCACCTTCACTGAATCTGTTGGAAATCCCTTAAAGGAGACATGCTTTTTCCTGATCTTAAAGGAGACATACCTTTTCCTTACACAGGCTCAGAAAATAAATGTTTGAGTTCAGGTAGAGGGTGCAAGAAATGACTTTTTTGTCAAAAGAAGCAAAAAAAATGGCTGTGTATAAAAGCAAACTTTAATTTTACTCCTTATTTGGGGATGAGAGTTGGCTATGTCTATAGAAACATAAAGTAGGTTGAACATAGTGGGAATGTTTGCTGAAGCAAGGTGAGATAGGGTCAGAATGGATGGTTGACAGATGAATATGGATTGAATATAAAAAGGGATGACCAGTACCAAAGAAATACATTGAGGTGGTTTGTCATATAGCAGTAGTGGAAACAAAGATGGTTTGAAAGGGTGGAAAGGTATGGAGTGGCATAGCAAATAGTATTGGTGTAAATGAGATTTACACCAACTCATATATCTATGTGGCCACTAGGAGTCAAAAATAACTTGATGGCACATAATCATCAATCAAATCAAAAAAGATTTAGGTACATTTCTTTTCCTTTTCTTATCACATGCCTTTAATTTCTTTGGCATATTTTTTTCTTTCTCCCTTTCTGTGCTTTGAATAACCTTGTTTACCCCAGAAAGGAATGGTATGATGGATCTATCTGTATGTATGTGAACTGCTGTCTTTTGAAACTTCACAGAAAAAGTGTCCCTGTCTCTACTCCTGAACATAGAATCAGAGTCAAATATATCTTCTCTATGTCAAGATGTTTATTTATTTATTTAATTAATTAATTATTTATTAATCACATTTATACCCCGCCTATCCCCTCCCTATCGGAGGACTCTAGGCGGCTTACAACAATTGAAATTCATATATTAACAATGTTATTTAACCGCGCGCTAAGGGAGGGGGTAAAGGAACCGGCTCTTCTTCCGTAGGCATTGGACTACATGTCCCAGGATGCCTCGCTTCCGAGTCGGCTGCTGACGTCCTGGATGTTGTCAATCGGGATCCGTCGTCCTCCGCCGCCATTCGCGAGGTCTTTCTTTGTTCCGAGGGTGACCCCCGACAGGACGCCAGCAAATTGACCCACTTAACGTGGTACCCATTTATCTACTTGCATTAGCTTTCGAACTGTTGGGTTGACAGAAGCTGGGGAGAATGGCGAGAGCTCACTTCACCACGCGGGGATTCGAACTGCCGACCATTAGACCTGTCCCTGTCTCTACTCCTGAACATAGAATCAGTCTCAAATGTATCTTCTCTCTGTCAAGATGTTTTTTCTCCTAACTTTTTAGATATGATCTCATGGACAACGTTATCAGTTTAAATATTTTAAATTTTATTTCTTTGAACTTGCTGGAAGAAATAATCTAAATTACATTTCCAGGAATATTTTTAGGGAAAAATAATCAGAATGTTGATGATAGCAAGGACCTACCACAGAGAGAGAGAGCATTACAGATTTTTCTGTTTAATCCCACCAGAGACTCCAGGGAAGTACTACCTCAGAGATATGCTACAGGTGAGGGGGGCAAAATGCCCATCTTTCCTTTGATGCCCCCTTTCCTGTCCATCCTCCTTTTCTTGTGCAAGAAAAGATCCCATGCAGAGATCTTTTAGAAAGCCAATCAAATCTAGCAGTGGCCAGCTCAAAACCACCAGAATGTCCACAAGCAGAAACATTCTTCTTTTTCTTTTTTCTTTTTCCCCTTCAAGGTGATGCTGGAGAGAGTGTTCAGTAGGGAAGATGGCAGGTAAAGGGTGGAGAGTGAGATTCGAAAGGAGGAGGATGGTTTAAAGTGTGTAAGAGCTGGAGCTGTTGTGAAGGTTAGGATGAATGATGAGCGTTGTGAATGGATTGGTAAGGGTTGGGAGTGTGAGACTGAGGTTGAGTGGGCTCACCGGTGCCAATGGGGCCTCTGGAACCAGTTCAGTCCCTTAGGCAGCTGATAGTTGGCCATCTGAAACAGTGTGGAGAATGACGGTATCGGGGTGACTAGAAGTGGAACGGGCTATTGTAGGTGTGTAGCGAGCCAGAGAGAGGGCCTTGAAGCAAATATTTAGAAACTGCTACATAAACAAAGAGAACAAAAGCATTCCTTAAGTCCTGGGAAGGGAGATAGTGTTAAGAGACTCAGGATGGCTCCTCCTTGACTCACTGGGTTATAAGAGGGAGGGAAGGAGAAGCACAATCAGACTTGCGAGATTAAGTTATTATACTGTAGCTTATCTCAATAAAGCATGGTTCTGGTCTTCCTGTGGAGTCTGTTTCCTGATCTGGTCTACCTCAAAGGGCTGACAGGGTAGTATCATCACTGCAGGGCTGACACAAAGCAGACACAGTAACAAGATTGGTCTGGTGGCTAAGCAATGGAACGTGATGATCCATGCTGCCAGGGGCTGCTGACTGGGAAGTGGAGTGGAGTGGAGTGGAGTGGTGCAGGATGGTAACTATTGCTGCTGGAATTTGTGACAATGACAATTGAGTGAAGTAATGACCTGTGACTAGGGAGCTGGATCCCTTTGGGATTGGAGTTTAGTCATGTGGCTGACTGGGAATGGCAGACCCTCTTATATCCTAAACTCCATAATGGAGGAAACCGGATTCCCAATTGGGTTGAAGGATGAGGGGAACAGGATCTTGGATTTCAACACTCTTCTTTACCTGTGCTAGTTGAGGAATTTACCAAAAGGTGGTCTTTCAACAGTGGCCTTGGGGATACCCCAAATGAAAATAGTGATGTAAAGTTTGGAAGGCTGCATACAATTGAGTGCTCACTGAGAAGAATCTCCTGTGAGGCCAGCACTTCATGTGCAGCAGGCTATTTCCATCTGGCTAGTTACGTTTTTATTGCATCTGGTTTTCACCTCAGACCTGGGCTTGGAACCCTCCTGAGTAAGATGCAGAGGGCACAAGATTGGCTCCCATAGTGAGAGTGTTGGCTAGGGTGGGTAGGGTAGGGACAGCCCTGGGACTAATGAGACTGCCCTGGACTGTTTTTTCCCCCTCCTATACCAAATTGGAGGATTTGAGCGTGATGCATGGTGTGGGAGAGTGAGGACAAGGATGGATGTGAGAATATAAATGGATGGGAGTTTGGTGTGAGTGGCTTGTCAGATTACAATCCCCTGACCACTGAGTAGTGTGAGGTATGACTATGCTAGCTTAATCACAACTTACACCCATCTTGGGAGAACATGGAGCCTGGGAGATAGGGAGTGGAGCACATAAATATAATATCCTGGTCGTGTCAGGCTATAGGAGATCGGCACACGTAACACCTCTGCTGCATGAGCTACATTGGGTAACAGTTTGCTTCCATGTCCAATTCAAGGTGTTGGTTATCACCTTTAAAGCCCTACATGGCATGGGTCCAGGCTACCTGAGGGACCGTCTCATCTCCATTACATCGACCCGTCCCACCCGGTCATGCAGAGGGGGCATGTTACGGACCCCGTCTGTAAGAGAACTCCATCTGGCGGGGCCCAGGAAGCGGGCCTTCTCTGCAGTGGCTCCCGCCCTTTGGAACATTCTTCCCCCGGAGGTGAGGCAAGCCCCATCACTCCTGACCTTTCGGAAGAACCTGAAGACCTGGCTCAGCCACCTCACTTGGGGTGGGAAGGGGAGTAGTCATTCTTGGGGATGGCTGGTGCCCTAAAATGGCCCTCATATTCACACAAACTGAATTAGAACTTTCATTGCCATCTGAATTTTATTTTATATTTATATCTTGTATTTAGTATATTTATATTTGATGTATTACTTATGGTTTTATTGTATTTTAATTTTTTTACTTTTATTGTAAGCCACCCAGAGTCCCTCTGGAGGGAGATGGGTGGTGGCAAAATTTGATGAATAAATAAATATATATAAATAAAAATATGGGGGGGGGGAGTATGCTATTCTGGGGGAAAGGTGATCTTAGTGACACTCTCCCCTTCCAACTCAGCAATCCCAAGCTAGGGACCTGATGGCCATATTGTCAGTGCACCTAAAGTTAGCGTACTGCTGGGAGCACTAGGTCTATCTGCAATAAGACCATGTCCATTCCTGATTTAGTGGGTAGATAAGCAAGGCATACCTAGCATGGTTACCAAGACCTGGCTGGGCAAGGGTAGTGGTCTATCAGTCTGTCTGTCTGTCTGTCTGTCTCTCTATCTGATTTATATAGGTATCCTGAGTCTTGTGCTAAGTAGAGTGGTTTTAAATGTCAAATTCTCTGAAATCTGCTCAGCCAGGTTTCAGATCCTGTATCAGACTCAAGGCTAGGGCTGATGGAACTGATCGATTGGGAGACCTTATCTGTGATCAGGGTTTCTGTTCCTACAATCTACAGCCACGATTGATACATTTATCCACAATGTCACATAGTCAGACAATCTCCCCAGGAAAAGCTGGGGAAGAACAGCATGTAAAGAATCCAGCACTGCTGTTCATATATTAAGTTTTTAAAAAGTGAAGGAGAGATGGAAGACCACCTTAAACATTTTAGAAAGTGCAATGCTAGTATATATCTTTTTCTAGGAAAAGATTAACACTAGTCAAACATAATTCATGCTAGCATTGTCCCAGCATGGATCCACTAGAGGGGAAATAACCAAATTCACTCCCAGCAGGATCTGTGGGAGAATTTCTTTTTAATATCTTGACAGCAGGGTATGCCATATGAAACATGGCTATACATGTTTTAAAGGTAGGCTGACCATATGTCCCATTTTGAATGGGACTGTCCCGTTATTTCACCATTTCTGGAGCGTCCCGTCGTTATAGTAAAAATCTCAATTTTGTCCCATTTTTGAAAGTTTCCCAGCGAAGCATGCATGCCCCCCACCCCCCACCCCGTATGCACGTGCACATGCTCGCATGCCATGCCCGCACACCCACACGCATGCCCACCCCCCCACGCGCCCACATACCCACTTTGTCCGGCGACGTTTTTGCCTCAAGGAAATATGGTCAGCCTATTAAAAAGCATTAATTAACTGGACATCAATTACTACCTACAACATATATACCACCGTTCCCACTCTCATTTCAGGTACTATTCTGTCTAGTACTTAAAGGCTAAATTAAAACCAAGTTGTTCTCAAGCATTTTGAAAAGTGATTTCAGGATTTCCTTCAGAACTAATCTTTGCAGAGGATCAAAGAATAGGAAACAATTTTCAGTCAGAAAATATTATGTTTACTTTACATTTCCACTGTTCTTATTGCATTGGCCCAGCACCCAAGTTGCTGATCTTATAAGAATTCTGAAAGCTTCCTATATCCCATTAGCAAGCTGCAATTCCTTCTCTAGCACTCAGTGACAGCCAAAAAGTTATTTAAAATTATTTTATAGGGACTTCTTATTGTAGTTATCCATTAGGAAGTTCTACCAATCGAAATTTTATCAATTAGACATTTGCAGAAGGCTTTCTACCCTGCAGGAAAAAATATACTGCAAAACTCTACCAGACGAATGCATATCAGAGAAGCTAAGTCATCTGAGCTATCTATCAGGATTAGAAAAGAAGCAGTTAAGTTAATTATAGTCAAGACTCTAAGGATGGCAGGATCAAGTTCATTATCTTTCTTTCATTTTGTCTCATACAGCTTTTCAAGCAGTGTTTATAACATTTCAAGAATTGTCTGAACCTACCTTGCAGTCTTTCGCTGCTGCATTCAAAATTGCAAAGAGGAGAGAGAAATTGAACTAGTGGGGAGGAAGGACCAATGCTTTAGAACTGTGTCAAGGAAATTCTAGAGGGCAAGCAATCCCCTCAATTCATGAAGCGGTTCAGGGTGTGCAGGGGTACAAATGTGGCACTTGCATGCAGCTTTGTCTGTAGCTTGAATCATGTCAACTGGATTTCTATTTTCTCAGTGGAAACGTTTCGCTCCTTATCCAAGGAGCTTCTTCAGTCTGAGCAAAGTTAGTAAGGGAATCCTAAATATGTTTCTAGGTAGCTGTGTGACCTTACACCTGGGGCTAGGTCATGGTTATATTGAGATGTTATTTTAATATGTTATTGAGATGTTATAAAATATGTTATTTTAAGGTTATTTTAATATAACCATGACCTAGCCCCAGGTGTAAGGTCACACAGCTACCTAGAAACATATTTAGGATTCCCTTACCAACTTTGCTCAGACTGAAGAAGCTCCTTGGATAAGGAGCGAAACGTTTCCACTGAGAAAATAGAAATCCAGTTGACATGATTCAAGCTACAGACAATTCCACCTGGATGACTGAGAACCTTCATAGAAATATTGCATGCAGCTTCTTAAACAAAACATGACTTTTCCTCAGAAAAGGTACAGTTGCTTTAAGGAGCTGCAGACAGGTACTAAATTCATGCCCCGATGAATTTCAAAACATCTTTTTGCCTTTGAATCCAAAGCGCCACACAGCCCTATCACCACACATACCAATCAAATCAAGTTCTCTGGTTGTCAGGACAAGGCAGAACACTTACAATACTTAAAATAAGAAACTTTTAAAAGTAAAGAAGATAAATGTGCAGACTGGCTACACTTGTCAACATCTGAATGACATAATGGGCATAAAATCTTCCAAGTCTGTAGAGCAAGAGTAGGAGAGCTTACTTGTGAGAGTTGTCTGGATATGATCTTCACTGCAGGACAGCTTCAAGAAAAATGCAAGGAGCAAAACCGCCCTCTGTACATGGCGTTTATTGATCTGACTAAAGCTTTTGATACTGTAAATCGTACTGCTCTCTGGACCATCCTTCTGAAAATCGGATGCCCTGATAAATTTGTGAACATTTTGCGGTTACTCCATGACGACATGATGGCAACAATCCTGAATAACAATGGCTCTCAAAGCGATCCATTTAAAGTGGAATCCGGCGTTAAACAGGGATGTGTTATTGCTCCAACCTTATTCGCTATCTTCATCGCTATGATTATACACCTTGTTGAAGAGAAACTTCCTACTGGTGTAGAAATTATATATCGAACAGATGGAAAGCTTTTTAATCTTAGTAGGCTGAAAGCAAAAAATAAGGTAATTGCAACTTCTGTTATAGAACTTCAATATGCTGATGATAACGTAGTCTGTGCACACTCGGAGGAAGATCTTCAAACTATCCTAAACATCTTTGCAGAAGCATATGAAAAGCTCGGCCTCTCGATTAACATTAAAAAAACCAAAGTGCTTTACCAGCAAGTTTGAACCAATCCCTCTGCAGCGCCATCAATCCAGCCTAAAGGTGTGTCACTAGAAAATGTCGATCACTTTTCTTATCTCGGCAGCCATCTATCTACAAAAGCCGACATTGACGCTGAAATTCAGCATCGCCTGAGCTCTGCGAGTGTAGCTTTCTCCCTAATGAAGCGTAGAGTGTTTGAGGATCGGGACATTTGCAGGGAGACCAAAATGCTTGTTTACAAAGCCATTGTACTACCAACCCTTCTGTACGCCTGTGAAACATGGACCCTCTACAAACGCCACCTCCAACTTCTTGAAAGATTCCATCAATGCTGCCTCCGAAAAATTCTGAAAATTACTTGGGAAGATAGGCAGACTAATGTTAGCGTATTAGAAGAAGCGAAAACCACCAGCATTGAAACAATGATCATCCAACATCAACTTCGCTGGACCGGTCATGTTGTTCGAATGCCTGACCATCATCTTCCAAAGCAGCTACTTTACTCCCAACTTAAGAATGAAAAACGGAATATTGGTGGACAGCAAAAGAGATTCAAAGATACTCTCAAAGCTAATTTAAAAAATGTAATATCAGCATTGAGAACTGGGAAGCCCTAACTCATGAGCGTTTCAATTGGAGGTCATCCTTTATTAATGGCGCTATGGACTTTGAAGAAGCACGAATACAGGGCGAAAAGGAGAAAAGAGCTAAAAGGAAGGCACGTCAGGCAAACCCTCATCATGACCGTCTCCCACCCGGAAACCTATGCCCTCATTGTGGGAGGTTGTGCGGATCCAGAATTGGCCTTTATAGCCACTTACGGATCCACCGTTAAAATTTTACCTTTGGAAGACAATCTTACTCGGCTACGAGTGATCGCCAATGTCCACTGATATATTAGCTTTTTTTTGTATCAGAAGCTTACAAGGATCAGAATTCTAATCAGGCAACCCCACCCTCTTCCCTGAAACTACAGTCACAATCTAGCACACATATTGTATGCTGGATGTTGTTGTTTGCTTACTTTACAGCAAAGCATGCCAGCATTGTGAGAAACATCTTGTTTGGCTCTTAAGTTGAGCTGTTAGTACAAGAAAACAAATATGATTCAGTAATGGAGACATGGTGGGATGACTTCCATGAATGAAATATAGCAGTTGAAGGATAGAATTTGTACAAAAGGAACAGAAGCAACAGAAAAGGAGGATGAGTTGCACTGTATATTTAAAATATCCATTCCTGCTCAGACATCTAAATGAACAATGGTGTAGAGAGCACCTGGGTTAGAATAAGTAGAGAAACAAATAAAAGCAGTGCTTCTTCTGGTACCTATTATCCAAAATCATCAAGAAGTTCTGGATGATGCCTTCCAGAAACAAATGTCAGATCTTTCAAGGAAGCATGGTGAGGGACTTTTATTATGCTAATACCAGTTGGAAGGCAAACTCTCTCTAGCATGTTCTTTCCAGGGAATTCCTGACTTGTTTTGCTGACAACTTACTCCTTTGGAGAGTGGAAGAGGCCTGAGAGGATCCTTGACTTGAGAATAACAGTTGGGAAGATTCAGCTGAGTAAGCAGAAATAGTAGGAACTCTGGGGGGAAGCAGCCATGTAATGACAGAGTTCTTTAGTTTGAAGGAAAGAAAAACTCAACATAGCCAAATGTATATCTTGTTCTTCAAAAAAAAAAATCAGCCAGATAAAGGCTTCCTTTCATATCTTCCTTCTCTTCAGCTAGTTTTCTTAGATTAGGTTGCAAACTGATCAAGTGAATGGATTTAGCTGTTCCCACAACTCAACTAAGTACATGGAGTTATTTTAACCCTGTGTGTGACTGGGCCTGTTTTGAATTATATTTAATTCTTTGGGGTTAAATGGATAAGTTAATTAAACCCTTTTTGGTGCCCCCTTAGTACACTATCCCAACCGACCCTGTTAAATACGTTGTGGAATATGAACTGCAGGTACTCTGCTATTTGTACTGTACAATTATATGTTTATGTAGTGTGGTTAACCTCCAACTATCCTTTTCAATATGCACTAGTGACCTTTGATAAGCATAATCACAAGAAGCACATATTATAATTTTCTTGCATAATAAGCCATTAAAGCACCCCTAATGTAGAAAAATTATTTCCAATATTTTGCATAGAAAAACGTGCACCTGGTGGGTCATAAACATGTCAAGGAAACAATTTCCACATCGTTCAACAAATAAATAAAAATATCAGTCAGGATATTCAACGTTTTAGCAATTCTTTTAGCTCAAGGAAACAACTTCCCTGTAATTATCACTTTTACACATGAATAAACTCAGAGTTTGAAGTGTTAGCCACTTCCATTATTATATCTGTCAATAAAAAGATGTAAAAAAAACTCAGACTTTTCTGTGTCCTTCTTAAAATAGTTATCCTGGATAATCAAAGCAGCTGAAAATTGATAACCCTTGAATAAGAACACTAACTAGTCTACATCAGGAATTTCTCCCTGCAGATCTTTTTCTCATTTCATTATGCCAGCTCTAGTAAGGAGACAACTTTAAATATTAAATATTTTTAAGCAAACAACTGCAATGTTTTCAAAATGAGAACACATCCTAATGTTTTGAAATTATGTTTTCAGATATATAAAAAGTGCCTGCTGCAAAGGTATTAGGGACGAAGTAGTCTTTAGTTAACATTACTTAGTACTATATCACATAATCTTGCTCCACTTCTATAACAGCCTCATACTGTCCATTCCATTTGATTTTTTACAAATAAATGTTACAATCTCAAGTGTATGGTTTTCTTTCTATCTAAAAAAAAAAGCTACTGTATCCAGATTTGGCTTTTTACAAAAGTATGAAAGCAATTTAGGCATGCCTTCTTTCTTTTCCATTCTTTTCTTTTCTTTTCTTTTCGAATGTCTTGTTTGAAAAAGATTTTAAAGAATATTTTAAGGCATTTATTACATGAAAAGAAATTAGAAGCTACAATTACACCTTCAGATATTAGATGCGTGCTGAGAGAATCCTTCTTCAGAAAAAATAGACTATAAAATGCATTGCACTTAAAAATAACTTCAACTCATACCTAGAGAATGAGGCAATACATTTAATACCTTCCCACCACCCCAAAATCAACAACTAGAGTTTAGTTCATAATTGGAGGCTTTCTAAAAAAAACATAATTGGAGGCTTTCTATTTAATTCTAATGCCATTTTCTCTTTTTACTCAAATATTCAATTGACATTTTGGAGCATATAAAACTCCGTTTCAAATTTCATCCAGCACTAAGTTTTATGTTGAAGGAGTAGGCATTACTCACAGGGGGGGAAAAAAGATGGTGAAGAATATCTTACCTATTGCAGTCCACATGAAGCAGGAGGTGGGATGCGCTGAGTGACAATGCAATTTTATGCCACTGTCCATCTGCTAGCCGATATGGAAATACTTCTGTTCTTGTCTTTCCATTAAATCTGTAGTGATACCTTATTTCATCTCTCAGGCCGCTGCTTTCCAGTTCAAAGTAACTGCATTAAAAACAAGGAGAATCAATTACATTTTGAGGACAATATATTATTACAAGATGTGTTATGAGATTCAGTGGAAACTGCCATAATTGAAAATTACTTGAAATAATAATTGAAAAACTATAGCAATGTTGTCAGTTTCAATCAAGCTACACAAGTAGTGCCACCAAAGATGACCTGTCCCATAATTGGTCTCAGATAATGTCATGCCAAATTCAGTCTAGCAATTCCTCAAAACTTTTCTTCTCCTTGGAAAAGGTCATTTTTTTCATTCTTGGAGTGTTTGACCATTTATTTTGAATATCTGTTTTATTGTTGGAGGTAGAGGAAAGTACTATGGCTTTCTTGTTTCTGTCCCCGAGCTTTCCATCGCACTGAAGCCTCCTTGGCTGCTCACACTTCCCAATATGAAGAACCCCAATGGAAGGAGTCATGTCTTCCCCTGAGATTTATTGAAGCATGGAAAGCCAAGGAGGCTGCAGATTGCCAGAGAGATGACTCTACAGTGCAATGTAAGACATTCACACAGCTTGGAAGGGCTTCTCTGTCATAGAACAGCATTGGGTAATTCCAAAGCCTTCTTGTTCCCAGTTGTGCTTTTCTGCTGGGTGCAAATGATGCAAACCACATCAATGAATAGCCAACAGGCAATATAAGATTAGGGTATCTGGGCTGTAAAAGTCTGGACTATGGTGAGAGAAAACTAATTCTGATGACAATAAAGTTTGATAGCCAAGGGTTCAAAGAAGAATTTAACTCTGGCCTCAAGGAGGAGGAGGGAGAGGTGAAATGGCTACTCACCCCTGGGGAAATAGAAAGCATGAGAAATAAACCCAGAACAACCCTGCCTTGACAAGTCCTTAAAAAGGTGCAATTAAGATTTTCCTGATACTGTTAATACAACAATAAAGAAGCATTCCTAGAGCCCCTGCAGGGTTTGTTTCTTGACCTGGCCTATCTCAGAGGGCTGACAGTTGGGTTATAGTTGGTAGAATTATAGTAGCCAAACCAATATTTAGATTTCCCACAAAATGATGCTGTATTGAACTTAGTAGTGGAGAGACCAAGTGTAGTGGCAACGCAGAAGACCATTGTTATCTCGAGGAGTTAGCTGACATATTTTGATTTTCTCCCTCACACGAAGGAGATTAGAGTTTATTTTGAGTTATACTGATGTTTAACTGGCTTGTTTTTATTTCTGTTTGGAATGGAGGGGGAGATAGATTGCCCACAAGATTGTTGGTGTAAGCATAAGTCCACTCCTCCAACAGCCCCTTCAGTGGCTTGGAAAAGGGGGGGGGAGACAAGAGATTGTTGATGTTGGGCACTGGCTTATCTGTAAAGCTTCCCAGGCTCTTGGATGATGTCATAAACAGGTGCTGTAGCCCTGAGAAGTATCCCAGCCAAGGTCAGGCCACGCAGCCTCTGTACCATGGAAACATGGTCACAGGGTTTGGGGGCCAGACTTTGATAAAAACCTTAGGATTGTCTTTTGAGTTTGGAAACCTCTATACAGATGCAGGATGCTGGGTGCTGTAGAACAAAGAGCCATCCTTTTGTTCTGTTCAGAGTATGAGACCACCAGAACCTTTTAAGGAAATAGTTTTATTTACAATTTAAACTATTTACAAATGGCAAAAGTCTTTTAAGCACATAACTGTAGATCAACTTGAATCAACTGGACTTCACAGCAGGTTGCACTTGGAAGGCTTGGCAGCTCTGTAGTAACACTGGGTAGCGTTCACAACAAGTTGTGTAGACCAATTTCCTCTGAAGCAATGATTCAAGGCTGACTGGATTTGCAGGACTAAACTGGATTCACTTGAGACAGACTCTTCTGAAGCACTGAGGCAGGACTGGACTGGATTACAGGACAAGGCTGGACTGGATCCACTGGACAAGGTCCTTCTGGAACAACAGGACAATACTGGACTGGACTTACAAGGCAAGGCTAAACTGGGTTCTCTGGACAAGGTTCTTCTGGAGCAACAATATGATACTGGATTGGACTTGCAAGGCAAGGCTGGACTGGGCTCTCTGGACAAGGTTCTTCTGGAGCAACAAGAAAATACTGGACTGGATTTACAAGACAAGGCTGGACTGGATTCCTTGGACAAGGTTCTTCGGGAACAACAGGACAATACTGGACTGGACTGGACTTGCAAGGCAAGGCTGGACTGGAAAAACTAGGCAAGGCACTTCTGAAACAATGAGGCGCGACTGCACTAGACTAGCACGAGAAGACTGCCCCGGAGAGAGCTGATAAAACTTAGCTGAATTGACAGGACGTTGCTGGTCTAATGCTGCAGAATGAAACTTGGCTGAAGCAGCTAGACGAGGTTGAACTGAGGCACTGAGATCGCAATTGGCTGGGTCCACTGAAAGACTGTGAGATAAGAACCCGTTTCACTTGGCAAAGGAGCAGCTTGAGATCCTGAAGCAGCTGGGGTCAATTCCAAAATGATGTGAGGCTCTGGCTCTGGTTCTGCAGCAGCTACAGGACAGGACTCTGAAGACTCTGCTGGCTGGACTTCTCCCAAAGAAGCTGTTAGCTCAGTTGAACGGTTGTCTCCATCGATCAGTTGCTTGCGCTGGCATCCTTTTATTCTGTTTTTGGCACACCTTCTCTCCTCAGGAACCAATCGAGCTTCCTTCTGCTTGGCGCACTTCTCAGCCCACCTTTCTTGTGCATTGATTGGTGCTCTTGATCTTGTTCCTGGTTCTGGACGAATCAGCTCCTCAGGATTCTCCTGCTCTGCTGGGTCATCCCCGGGTCTGTTTCCTTGCACCTGCTGGTCACGAGTTTCAGTCTCCTGCACCTGCTCATCACGAGTTCCAACTGCCTGGTGTTGCACAAGATAAGTTTCATTTCCCTGGTAAGTTTCATTTTCCTCTAGCTCAGAGTCAGAGTCAGGCTGGACTCTGACACCTTTTGGGGTTATTCTCACTATCCTGGTCAGGTTCCTGGTAACAAAAAGGGAATAAAGGTATCACCTTGCTTTGGTATTTATGATTTATCTATGGTTTATATGCTTCTGTTTAATCTGCCTACTCTGTTTGTTTAAGTTTATAATAAAGCTAAAGTTTCTTTATCCACTGGCGTGCTTATTATCTCTGGATCTAAAAGAACCAATTGTCTGAAGCACCTGATCACTGCTTGGACACTTGGCAGGACACCAAGCCACTTGCTGCTGCCTATAGTGTCCAATCAGGGAGTTCCTTCAACAGTAGATCTAAGGCACATATCAGACAGCCAGTTTGGTCTAGTGGTTAAGGCATCAGGCTAGAAACCAGGAGACTGTGGATTCTAGTCCTGCCTTAGATACAAAGCCAGCTGGGTAGCCTTGGGCCAGTCATTCTCTCCCAGCTCTAGGAAGCAGGTAGTGGCAAACCACTTCCAAAAAGCTTTGCCAAGAAAGCTGCAGGGACTTGTCCAGGCAGTTGCCAGGAGTCAAAAACTGACTCGAAAGCACCCCCCCCCCAAAAAAGGCAGGTACAGTACGTATCAGCAGTGACCTCTGCTAGAAAACCTGTGCCTTCCCAGCTGTCCAAGACTCTGAGTTCTTGGGCCTGGCAAATGGTAATAAAAGATTCCTTTCAAACACAGCAGTGGATGGATCTATGATTCTATAAAATCAGTAAGTGAATATAAAAGGGGGGAGTGTTTAAATTAACAGCTTCCTTGAAAAGTGGATTCTTCTTCACTATTTGTACATCTTTATCCATT
This sequence comes from Charina bottae, assembly GCA_023362775.1. Taxonomy (NCBI): domain Eukaryota; kingdom Metazoa; phylum Chordata; class Lepidosauria; order Squamata; family Charinaidae; genus Charina; species Charina bottae. The sequence goes on along the minus strand of JALMGJ010000001.1, from coordinate 167,073,507 downwards.
AAATATCTATCCTGCCTAGCAGTCCATGCAACACTCACAGCAGGATTTGTATCTAATAAATAAATAAAAACTGTGTGACTCTAATCTGCTTCCTTGATCAACAAAGGTTGGCTCAAAGAGGGAAAAGCAACTGACACGGCACTATCAATGGCCTTATCAAATGGAAAACTGTAACTGACTTGCTTATGGAACACTTTCTTGACTAGGACTTGGTGCACAAATACGTGTCTGACAACAGAAACAGAATGGACCAAAAGTTAACTTACATCAATTCTGCTACCATCCACTCATCTAATGTGAATATATTTCCAAAAGGTGTTCAAGCCCTAAAAGTAAATTTTGTAATACAAATATTCCCAGCTAAGTGGAATTTGAGAGGGAAAAAGGTGAAAATGGTGCAGAAACACAGTGATCCTCTCTAGAGAGCAGAAATGCACCCACCAACAAACAGAAGATGCACATCCTGAACAATATGGCTTTTCTTGCTCAAGAAAAACACACAAAAAAAGTCAAAGAAAGTAAGAAACTTTGATAAGGGAAGCGCACCTAAAAATGGAATGTTATACTGGCAATTACTCTACTGTTGCTGTCACCAGTCAAAAAGATTTGTCAGTCTTTAAAAGCTACACGCTGCTTCTAGCACTATAATATCAAAGAAAACATGGAGATAAGTACTTTTAATGAAGCTCTATTTAGGATTTTAAATATTTCGTAACTGCATTTTCTTCTGAAGCTACAAAAGAAATTTGTTCCTACATTTTTAATCCACCCACATGCACACTGGAGAGAAAGGGAGAAAAATAGTGATAGAATGACTGTGGCCGGTGCCACCTCCCATTTAAGGGCCCTACCTCTTTTCAGATGGCCTCAGCAGGGACTGAAAACTACAGTAGTCCCACATAGACTAACTCCTTGACCAGGTTTTCCTATTCACACAGCACAGTAGCCCCCACTGTGACCCATTTTGCTAACTACTTTCATTAACAATTAAAATGCACCAGATTGTAATCATATCCTTCGTATTTATCAAATACTGTACATACGATTTCTCCAAACAGGAAATATCATCAATATACAGTAGATTGATGGTTTTGGTGAATACCCAGCCTAGCATTTTTTTTTTTAAAAAAAGATCAAATAAGAGGCTCAGAACTGATTAAATCTAAAAGATGCTTGTGTCCTGACAGGAGCTGTCTTCTATTCGTAATATACTTTTTCTGCATATTCTGCAGAGCGCTGAACCAGAAAAAAACAAAATGAAACACAAAGATGTTCTTTGACTTATGAAAGAGAGTGTGAAATCTCTCACACTAGCAGAAAGGTACGAACTACTATAAAAACTTCCTTTTATAATATTGTGTGAATTATCATGCAATCTCTTGAATTGGCAGTTGTTTCACTTCTACATGTGCTTCTTTGAATTCAACCCCATAAATATATTATATTATTTATTGCGGTTAATGTTTAATATTCAGCCTCAAGTACTCAGATGGTTTCCCTCATGATTCTTTTAGGCAGAAAAGCAGCTTTTAACTCCATCAGTCAGATGGACTTAGATCTTTTTAAAGTGTGGCATGGCCAACCATCATATTTAACTACGTTCAATTTTAAATGCTGCATTTGCATAATCATTTGGGTAGCTAAAAGATATGTGAACTAAAGAATAGGATACATGCTCCTTGTCGGGGGATAATTTGGGGGAAATTGGGACAAATTATAATGAACAAGAAGAAATGGAACAGGGAATCAGTGAAAGATTTTTGATCATGGATGGAACCCATCTGGGACACTTGCATCGTTGTCTACATTGGCTTTTCAAGCCAACATCATCAGCATAGCCACACATTATGTTCCATAAAAAGAGATAAAATTTCTTGAGGTTTAAATGGACAGAACTTGAAAGAAGGCAATTTTTATCTTCTTTTGGGGGGGGGGTGGAGGGTGCCTTCGAGTCAGTCTTGACTTCTGGCAGCTGCCTGGACAAGTCCCTGCAGTTTTCTTGGCAAGGTTTTTCAGAAGTGGCTTGCCATTTTCTGCTTCCTGGAGCTGAGAGAGAGTGACTGGGCCAAGGTCACCCAGCTGCATTTGTGCCAAAACCTTGGTCTCCCAGTTTCTAGCCCAGTGCCTCATCAAACTGCTTCTCATTTTTTTATCTTTTATTTTTATCTTACCAGAACTAAACAAAAAGCACCACATTTTGTAATAAGCATTTTGTGGCTTTCACTGTGAAATGCTTTGTGATGTACAGTGTGTTGTGATCTAAATCAAGTTTGGATTTCTATTCCTTCATATTCCAGGTGATATGAAAAGCATAGTTGCTAATTCACAATAATTGTCGAAATAAGCCTTTGGTGAGTATTTTAAATAATCATGACATGTCCAAAGGGTTTTGCATAATTGTATGAATGCTTAGATTGTTCAGTTTGTCACTGAAAGGAAGTGTTTAGGCATTTTATATTATAGAATTCATGACCCACCACCTCCACTTGGACTCTCCTACTTTGATGTTTCTTTTGTTCTTTTGTTCTTCTTGATTTTGTTATTATATTATGACCCCATACTTTTTCTCTGCACTGTGCACATTCATGTTGCTGGAAAGGTCAAAGTTGTATCATCAGATCCTGACATGCATTTGTTCCTTGCAGATACAGTGGAAGATCTTGTCCCATTGCCAGGGTTGAAGTCAGATGCAACTGTCAACCTGGCTGGCTTTTATAAATGAAATACAGAGAATGGAAGGATCTTATCTGTGTGAGGCAGCAAAATATCTTGGATCAGCCCTATTTTGGTGGCTGTTCTCCTGAACAGAAGCAGGGTAACAAGCTGTCTTCTGTGACCGTCTGTCTTTGTTTTATTATAGTACTTAAAGATGAATATCTTTAAATGAACATATTAGGGCTTAGTCAGTAGAAAGTGATCTGGTTTGTAATGTTTCTTGCTCATTGTATCTGAATTGACAAGCAGGCACAAAGCAGCTGAATAGAGTTCATTTAACTGGTAATATCCAAAGGGGAGAAAAATCTTTACTTTTAACCTTCATTTCTTGTTAAAAGTCCTTGCAGTTATTTTTGGCAAAAAGGAAGGAAGGAAGGAAGGAAGGAAGGAAGGAAGGAAGGAAGGAAGGAAGGAAGGAAGGAAGGAAGGAAGAAAGGAAGAAAGGAAGGAAGGAAGGAAGGAAGGAAGGAAGGAAGGAAGCAGCCTGCTGGGAGAGGCATTGGAGGGCTCAAAAAAGTTAGGATGGCAGCCACAACCACACGATTGAGGCCCTGCCTGTTTTTTAATGGATCACGTGATACACATAGGGCAGTGCTTTCCAAACTCCTCCCGTTGGCGACACACCAACAGCGGTGGCGGCAGCGTGGGGGCGCGCACAGCGGCAGCGGCGTGCACGGCGGTAGCGTGCATGGCGGCAGCAGCCTCGTGTTTTGCGGTAAAACCCAGAAGCGCTGATGGTGTGCCACTGCTGTCACCGCTGCCATGCACACCACCGCTGGCGGCGACACGCCATTGCCACTTCCGGGTAGTGTCACGACACACTAATGTGTCGCGACACACAGTTTGGAAAGCACTGACATAGGGTGTGGCTTCAATTGCATGGTTCCAGCCACCATCCTGACTTTTTCACACATACATACACATACTAAACACCTTTGCCTGCTAGAAAGGAATTTCCTGTGCTAATGGAATACAAACATATACAAACAATACAAACAAAGCAAATGCCATCTAGAAAGGCTCAGCTTTTTACTACATACATACATACCACTACATACCACTACAGTAGTATGCAAAGTTAACTTGGGATTCAGAAGTACAGAGCACAACACTGAAAAAAAAGCATGTTTATTGCAAGAAAGAGGGAACAATGGAAAAGCAAAGATTTTTATAGATGTTAAGGGCTACAAGGTGGGAAATCCTAGAGATCTGATTTGCTGGCCAATTTGAGGAAGCTAGGCAGGTCCTTGACCATGTACCTGGGGTTATTTCTCTTGTCAGGCAGAACTGCTGGGGAAGTCCATTGTGAAGGTGATGGAATGTTGAGATGATCAGGCTGATTGAGGATGGAAAGTTGGGGTTTCTCACCTGATTACTATGTTGCTATTCCCTTATTAGGGCTGTACTGTGAGGGGTGAGCAAGGCTTCTAATCTTTGTCTTAGATGGGATTACAGGGGCTTTGTCTGGGGGCAGGGAGGATCAATTTGGGTCTGATAGACTAGGCAAAGAGAGGAATTGGGTTTGATCCTGGTCATGTCTAAAAGATGGGAGGGGAAGGGTGGAGCATCAATTTTGTTACACTTATTTTTTCTAACACAAGGATTGGGTTAGGATTCAAAGCTTTGACAAACATTGTTTTGCTTGATCTTAACACCTTCCTTTTAAAAGGCAGTCCCTACTTAGAGAACCACTTACTGTATAATTTAAGAGATGGGGGGATATTGAATGATGAAACATTCTAACAGCTAATGATAACAAGTGGAAAATGTGATTCCCGCTTTTAAAAGTAGGGAGTAATCTTTAAAATAATTGTCATAAGAGTAAAATTCCAAAAAATGTAATAATGCTCCAACTAAGAATCATTGTAGGCTTTTAACATATAATGTATGTCTAACAATAAATGCGGATAATTCTTCAGTATCTATTTTACTTCTGTACAATTATCCTCTAAATACATATTCATTTATACTTTAACTTAACAAGCAAGATAATCCAGTTTGGTTGCTCAGTATTTTATAGCAATATATGTTTTTTTGAAGATGTAGCAAGCAATTTTTTTAAAAAAAAAAAATGAGGTCAGGATCCAATGTACTATAATATATGTATGTAAAGATTTTTTCTAAGCCTAGAAGGGTTCTTCTTTGATCAATCCAATCTGATTCCTGGTCACTAAGTGGACATACCCATGTATTATTCCTGGAAATGGTATAAAGGTGGTTTGCCATTACCTTCTTCCAGGATATTTTTCAACTTACCATCCAAATCCTAACCAGACCCAATTTTTAGCTTCCAAGGACATACAAGATAGGCAGGTACCACCTTCTTTGAGTATGGATCAACCCAACTCTGCCATATGATGCAGGGACACCTATTATTTTTCTCCAAGTCAAAATGTGCTTTCTCCCTCATGTGCACAGTTGGGAGGTCCTCTGTTTCCTGATCACATCATATAATAATTAAATCTTATTAAAAGCTAATTAGCCTCTCCCTCCAAAAGCTTAATGAATGGAGTAGGAGAGATGAATTGCATTTATTCTCTATTGCTGGGTGGGTGCATATGATGTTTATTTGAATTTCTTTATTGCAAAATGTAGGTAACACAAGAAAGGACAATTTTATTTTAAATATTTTAAACCGAGTGGGTGCCAAATATTTTTCTGCTGTTTCCCCACCAGCCGCTCTCCTTCAATTTAATGGAAAATAAATTGCTTTTGAATTTCTGTTTTCAAAGGAGAAGAATATTTCAGTGAAATTCTCATGGTTTGGGTCATTGCATTACTTACATTCCGGCATTTTGCAGCCTCCTTGGTTTCTGTGTTTCATTTAAGTTCAGAGGGAGTTTTCACAGAGAGCTTTTTAAAATAAAAGCTAAGAGGCAGCCAGGGAAGCTGCAGTGTGAGGCAGAGGTACAAATCAATCAATCAATCGTCTCCCTTGCCTCTTTACTACAATAAAGAAAGCTCAGAAACATCATTGTGCAACATTCCCAAGAAACTGAAAAGCACCTTGAGAATAAGATAGAAAAGAAGAAGTTTTTCTTTGCAAGGAAAGGAAACTCTCAAAAAAATTGGAAGGCAGATTTCAGCACAGAGGTGAATAATATTCCCAAGGTAAGACGTAAAGTATTCTCAAAGTGATACACAAAAAAGAATAAAACCATTAATATGTAAAGGCAAAAAAAGTATATTTTCTTTTACTGAAGACTTCATTTCTACTTTATCTATGATATTTACAATGTTTCTGTAGATTTTTGTCATGTGCCTGTGTAGCCTTTATCTATGCATTGTTTCTTTATTAATTACATAAAGTGCAACTTTTCTTACACAACAACTAGTACAGGGCTTTCCAAAGTGCCGCCGCTGGCGACACACCCAGTGGTGGCGGTGGCGGTGGCGGCGGCGGCGGCGACGCTCGCGCACGGCGACGGCGCAGGGGGCCGTGCGGCGGCGCGCGCACGGCGGCGGCGTGGGTGTGTGTGCGGCGTCGCGCGCGCGCACGGTGGCAGCACGGGAGGGGCGTGCGGCGGCGCGGGGGGTGTGCGGCGGCGCGCGCGTGCATGGCGGCCGCCGTGCACGCGCGCGCCGCCGCTTCCGGGTGGTGTGGCAACACATCACGCTGTGTGTGGCGACACACTTTTGTGTCGCGACACACAGTTTCGAAAGCTCTGAACTAGTAGATTGCCTTTTTATCTGTGGCTGACTGGCTTCCACATATTTCAACTGGCCTGTGCATAGCCTTTGAAGGGCTTTTTGCAAAGTGTGCTGACCCAGACTAAGCGTCTCTCCTCAAAACACAGAGGAAACTCAGTGTGATGGCTTCCAAGATCTTCCCAGCTTATGTGTGCACATGCATAAATCTGCTCTACTTGGCTAGCCTTCCCAGAAGAAATACTGCCTATGCATGCATGCACATCCTCACAGGACCAAAACAAGCCTTCAAAATAGCCACATCTGAGCTTCAATGCTTCAAGGCAGGATGCTTTATCCACTGCAAAGTGTTTCACAAAGCGCTCCTTTGAATGTTCTGCACAACCCTATTTTCCAGGCTATTAACAGATGTATTTGACAACTACTTCCTTCACACAGAATGGCACAAAAATAAAAATACATAAAAAATAAAATCAAAAATAGAAGGTGTGCCCAAAGCGTAAGAAAATGGAGAATGAGAATCCCTGAACCAAGAAGGAGGAGGAAGAGGAACTCAGGTGACTCAGGTAACCCCCCACAAGCACAGTAGAGATACGTTTTACTAGAAAAGACCCCCTTATGCTTATGAGACAATGTTGATTTGACTCCTGATCATCCCAACACATTCATGATTGAATGCTCAGATCAAACAGTTCATAATGGCTAGCACAGTGCAATATGATTTACTGGATTATGAATGCTATATTACGATTGCTTCTCTCATACATACACACATACATATACCCACCCACAAATATACAGAATCACAGTAGAGGATTCTTTCTGAGGTTCACTGGAAGCGCAAAGACAAATTTGCCAGTTGTGCAGTGCCTGCTATATACTCAGTTAGTAAGATGCTAACATACATTCTATTATTGAAATCATGTGCACCCATCACTAAATTTGATGTTGATGTCATTTAAGCATGCCATTAGTACATTGACTCAAAAAGAGGTTAGGCATTTATAGGATCTATAAATAAGTCTCCAGCACAGGCTGAAACTTAGATGGTTTATAAGGGAATGCTGTTTCTTAGGTTGCCTCAAAACCAATTCCTGATAAATGCAGCACAATGGAAAGTGTAACGCACTCATAGGGCAGGGGCTGCCACAGAAAAGGCACGCTTCCTAGGTCCCATAAGATGGCAACATTTAAAGGAGGGGACTAGGAGCGTGCCCACCCTATTGGAACTGGTAGATACCCTTAGGGAGAGGCAGTCCTGCAAATTTCCTGGTCCCATGCCATATAGGGCTTTAAAAGTAATAACCAGCACCTTGAATTGTACCTGGAAGGAAACTGGGAGCCAGTGCAGCTCGTGCAACAGGAATGTAAGATTGGTAAACCTAGGGGCACCCACCATTGCATGCACTGCCACATTCTGGACCAGTTGTAACTCCCAGGTGGTCTTCAAGAGCAGCCCCATGTAGAACATGTTGCAGTAATCCAAACGGGAAGTGACCAACTGTTGTCTAACACTGTTGGGTCCAAGGATGGCCTCTTGAGAAGGGGGCGCACTATTGCCTCCTTCAAGATAGGCAGTACCACCCTGTTCCACAAGGCATTAACCACCACATGGACCCAACCACATGCCACCTCCCGGGAGGCCTTAACCAACCAGGAGGGGCATGGTTCCAGAACACAGGTGGCCAAATTCACAGCCACAAGGACCCTGTCCACTTCCTCAGGATCAACCAGTTCAAACTCCTCCCCGATAACAAGGCTCAGACGTGTCTCAGTCACTTCCAAAGGATCTGCCCAGCCAGAGTCAGACTCCAAGTGAAATTGAGCAACTTCATCTGACAGATGCTGAGAATATTCCTCACAGAATATTCTGCAAGAACTCCTCCAGCTCCTCCTTACTCAGGAGGGACCTGGTCAACCAAAACAGGGCCATTGGGCAGCTATTTGCCAATGCAATAAGGGTGGAGAATTAAGTACACTTTGCTGCCCTTATCGCCACATGGTAAGTCCTAATATAGGCTCTTGCCTGTGCTCAGTCAACTTCACTCTTTGCTTGCTTCATCTGCTGATCAACCCTTGGATCTTCTGAATACAATCAAATAAATTTGATACTATTTACCAATAGTATTCTTGGGACTACTGACTTTGCAAAAGAAGGCCTTGAAAATAGGGGAGCAGTTTTCACTTTTTAAATCAAACTAGCATAACATGCTATTCTTAAGGCAGCCACCCCAATCTGGACCTCCTAGATACAGAGGACAACCCCAGCAATCATCAATAACTGTCTCCTCTGATGACTACAACCAATGTGTATTGGGTCAATGCAGTTCCAAGCATTCCAAGATGCCATTTTATGACAGGCTGTGTTTGAATAATCGATTCATGTTATTTTTACCTTTAAGTATAACTTTCTGTAAAAATAGAGAGATGTTTACACCCATAGAAAAACACAGCATGAATGAGACTCTAGAAACCTAAACCCCAGAATCCTAGATCATTCTGACATATTTATGCCATCTTGTTTCAGCTTTTTAAATCCCTCAGCTGTCATCTGTTCTATTACATTTGCTCACCCTGTCCAGGCACTGAGTTTCAACAGCTGGTTACTGCTACCACATTGGTGCTCTAAGCAGACAATTGTCCATCCAGTATCCATAAAACACCTGCTCTCTGTGGGAAGTCTCAGGATGTTCTTTTGGCACTGGTTCTTTCATTTGTTTAAATCAATGGTGAATATATGAAATGAGAACTTTTAAAATCTTGTTTCTGATTACCCAGAGTAAAGAACTAAGGGTGATTAAAGACTATTGCTTCGTTCCCGATGTATTTTTAAATTGCTTTCTCAGTGGAAAAATATTCCATTAATGTTAATTCTAACTTTTTTCACAGAATTATTTCAAAATTATTTTTTCTATATACATGCCACCGGTGACAAAGAAAAATATCTGTGTTAATTCATTTGTGTACTGTAATATACAAAAAACGTTTTATTTCACCCATGTGTATTTCACCAAGTGTAGGACAGTTTTGCTGCATTCTAGTTGATCTGCAGTACATTCAATTTTCCTACATAGACATGACATTTATGTAGATTGATATGAATCATTGTCCATATAGATAACTTCAATGCACTCTACAAGCGGCTGCACTCGAAAAATATCTGCAACCTGCAGTTGATGCAAAATGCAGCAGCCAGAGTCGTTTTAGCTTTTGCTGACTGCATTATACCAATGATGGACAAGCTATACTGGCTTCCCATTTCTTTCTGGACACAGTTCATGATTCTTACCCATAGAGCCCTAAACTGGATGCCCATGAAAGACCATTCTAGTTCAACACATCTAGAAGCTGCCATGGTAGAGAAGTCTACCTTAAACAGTTCAGGGCTAGAAGATACAGGGAATTGCCTTCTCTTGTATGAACCTGCATGTTGTTCAATATCTGTTTTTAAAAATTGTGTTATGTGTGTTCATCCCATCAAGACAAAGAGCAAGTCTGTGGACACACAACAGGCACCCTATTTTTGGAACTCCCTCCCTAAGAAATTTAGATCACTTCTGTCCTTGCTTAGGTATTTTTTTTATTATTCATTCCTACTATCTGAAAGTTTTCCAAATGTAATTTGTTTCTCTTACCTTTGATTATTTTTTAATCATGAAATTTATTCATGAATAAACTCATGAACTCTTCAATCATTATCGTGTCTATTACTTCCTTTACTTCCCATTCCTTTATATGTTGGCATGTATTTAAATGTTCCCTATCATGTCCCTACATACATTCAGAGCTGCTAATAAAGCCATGTATTTCTGAAAACATCCCTCCCACAAATCTCTATCCTTCATTAAAAGGTTATACAACTTGCAGCCTATAAATTCAGTAGAAAGTCCCTGTCTTTGCTATGGCATTATTTTGAACAAAGATACACAGAGCAGATGCTCATCGAAATTGTGCACAATTGTGCCAGTCAACATATACAGTAAGTTTCTGAGTATGTCTGTATCAGCACTAATTTTATTTCATTTTGGCATAACTTATTTGTGAATTAAAACAATCAAATAATCCCATTTTATGTTTCTGTAGTTTATAAAAGGGGTTGACAACTTATTCTTTTTAAAGATCCTATATATATACTGATTTCATATTATTTTACTCAAACTGAATGTCTCCCTACTTCTGCAAAAGAAAAAAGCCTTTACTATGTCAAATATGTAGAAATTGGCAAAGCTGCAATAAAAGATGAAAATCAATTAAAGATAGCAGTTGATAGTATTGGTGCAGACAGCACTAAAGTTCTTTCCTGCAGGCAGATGTAATGTTTTGGTAGGCAGCTGTGTTGTACAATCATACTCCAGCTATTCAGAGTACAAGACAAGCTGTTGAATTTTTCCCAATAGCACTCTTCATAGCTTAAGCAATTCTGTATATAAATATTAATAAAGATTATGACTTCTGCCCTGTAACACAAAGGTTAATGGGTACATTTTCTATTTTCTAGAATACTGTATAATCTAGAAGCTGATTTGCATACACAGAAATCTTAACAAATTGCCAAGCATGCTACTTAGCACCAGTAATCGTTCAGGCTTCCTGTTGGGGTCAAAAGTAATTTATGAAGACTAATTTTTCTCTTAATTAGTTTTTCATTTTTATTTCATTAGCTTATTACATGGAAAATCTGGCATTATAATCCACACAAGTCCTGATTCAATACATTTTATTATTTATCCCTCTTACAAATTCAGAAGAGGAAAGGAATTCATGCTGTACAAACTTAGAACAGGAACAGAATAGAACCACCCAGAGTCACTGGGAGTCGGGCAGCATTTAAATCAGTGCCTCCCAAACCTGGGTAAATTACCCAAAATTGGGTAAAAGTGGTTTTTCTTTGGGTAATGACACACAAACCCATTAAATTGATTTAAAGTGTTTCACCTACATTGGGTAAAAAGGACTTTCTGATAAGCGGGTTTGGGTAATGGAGGAAAACGTTTGGGAAGCACTGATATAAATAGTTGTTGTTTTTGTTGTTAGCATATTGTCCCCTGAGGACACAAAATTTCCAAATCTTGGATGCGGAAATGTCCACTCAAATTCACTAGTGAATTATTCTAATTCATTTCAGTGTAGCAGCTTTTCTGAACTTGCGGTCCTCTAGAAGTACTAGGTAACAATTTCCAACATTCCCATCCAGCACAGCCGAGAGCACTGGATTCCAACACATCTGGAAAATGCAGATTGGGAAAACATTTTTCCTGCAATAATTGCATAATTCACCACTACATTTGGTTTATCAAAACTGCTCCCATCTAGTGGAAAATATATGTCCAAACTACGCATTAAGCAGGAGACCGGTGAGTAGATCCTGGGCTGTTTTAATTGAAAACAGCAGCAGCACGTTCAGCCCTTTGAGCAGTGGTACCCCAGTCACTGTGTTCCACCAAATTGTCTATGTAAATGTGCAGTGGATTGGTAGATGATGCCAACAAGCACTGACCCCACCAGGATCACCTAGGGAATTTAATTCGGGAGTAAGTAATTCAGTGAAGCAGGACAACATTATCACATAAATGCTACAGTTACATACTTATGTCATGATACCAAACACAAGTATATAAGTCACAGCATTTGCAAGATACTTGTCATCCACATGTCATCATTTGCCTCTTAAAGGTAAAGGTTCCCCCCGCACATTTGTGCAGTCGTGTCCGACTCTAGGGGCCAGTGCTCATCTCTGCTTGTTAGCCGAAGAGCCAGAGCTGTCTGAAGATGCTTCCGTGGTCATGTGGCCGGCATGACGCACGCAGAACGCTGTTACCTACCCACCGAAGTGGTACCTATTCATCTACTTGCATTTGCATGCTTTTGAATTGCTAGGTTGGCAAGAGCTGGGGCGAGTGCAGGAGCTCACTCCGTCACACGGGGCTAGGGATTCGAACCTCCGAACTTGCGATCTTCCGATCAACAAGCCTGGCATCTTACCCGCTGAGCCACTTACTTGTCCCCTAATAGGTGCCCACCACATTATTACAGAACAAGATCCCAATTTTAATTGCATCAAATATATCAATGCTAGCCAAGAGAATTCAGAGCCAACGCAACATTATGAAAGACATGGCAGCATATCCAGGGCTCTAATATCATTTTTTTTTACAAATAAAGCAAGTCAAATGTGAACAACTGAGCATGTGAATTAAAAGATCTCTGCCCTGATGCTTGGGGAAATTAAATCACTGAGTTGTAACTTGCCTCTCACTATGAAATAGATTTTTTTTTATTGTTGCCATTTGCAAACCACATAGAACAAGAAAAAATGGGAAAGAACTTTTAATCAGATAAAATTAATGGTGTTACTATATTATGTCTTATAAAGTACATCCATCAAATGACAATACAGACTGTAACTATAATAATAAAATAAGCTGCATAAAATGTATACTGAATACAGCTGAACTGCATTCCTCTTGATGAACTGCACGTTGAATTCATAAACACCCTCTTAACAAGTAATTTGAGTACTGTATGCTTCTTCTTCTTTCTAAATGCTTTAAGTTGTCTTGCAGATTTTATGTTTTTATCTAGCCATTTGTAAATTTTAAAAGCACTCTAAATACTAAGATGGTGAAGAAACTGGGTGTGCCTGTGTTTTCATTTAAAAAAATGTGTCACAAGCATTAGAATTCTAGTTGTGGTTTAGAATTTCTCCCTCTTCCACATATTTAAATTTGTGTCTGGCACAAAAGTATCCTGCATCTCTTTCTAACCATGCTCACTGAATCTGATGGACGAAAATTTGCTTTCAAATTCTAATGGCTGGAATATGGTGTCCTTATTTAGTTGCGAGGCAGCCAAGAGGGGACGTGAATATCTTATCTTTCACTATATAATCATCTGTCCAACAATCTGCAGACTTCCCAGCTTCTCATGATTCCATGAAATCATAAGGGGAGGCTTCGTGAAGGAGCTCCTCTGATAGATCATCTTCAGATGGGAAGCATGTGGACATCCAATAAGGCTTCAAAAGGATGGAAAGATGAGTAACAAACAAAAGCAACAGTAGTGCCCTCTATAATGTTCAATAGTTAAGTAAGCTTTAAAAAAATCTAGAGAAGTTCAAAATAAATCCTCAACCATCCAGAGAACAAAATAGGAACACAGAAGCCCTTCTCAAAGAGAAGAGTATTTACCAAGCCAGTTTTATTAATTTATTTTATTAATTTATTTTTTGAATTTTGCCACCACCCATCTCCCCCAAAAAGAGGGACTCTGGGCAGTTTACAACAATAAGCACATTAAAACAATGAGCATCAATAACATCTAAAATATCAATACAAAATTACCAATATAAATATAAATATAAATATAAATATAAATATAAATATAAATAATATAAATATAAAAAATATAAAAAATATAAATATAAATATAAATATAAATATAAATATAAATATAAATATAAATATAAATATAAATAAATATAAATAATATAAATAAAAATAAAAATAAAAATATAAAATCCAAGTGGCCTATAAGATCTAATTCAGTGAGGAGAGCTCTAAGGTGCCAGCCACGACCAAGAATCACTACTCCTCTTCCCGCCCCAGGCCAGATGGCAGAGCCAAGTCTTCAGGTTCTTCCGGAAGGTCAGGAGCGATGGGGCCTGTCTCACCTCTGGGGGCAGAGTGTTCCAGAGGGTGGGCGCCATTGCAGAGAAGGCCCACTTCCTGGACCCCGCCAAGCAAAATTATTTTATAGACAGGGTCCGTAACATGCCCTCTCTGCATGACCGGGTGGGACGGGTTGATGTCATGGAGATGAGACAGCCCCTCAGGTAACCTGGACCCATGTCATGTGGACTTTAAAGGTGATAAACAACACATTGAATTGGACCCGGAAGCAAACTGGCACCCAGTGCAGCTCACGTAGCAATGGTGTCACGTGTGCCAATCTTGGGGCACCAAGAATTGCCCACGAAGCCACATTCTGGACCAGCTGAAGCTTCCAGATACTCTTCAAGGGTAGCCCCAGGTAGAGCACATTGCAATAGTCTATATGGGAGATGACCAGGGCATGAGTGACTGTTTGGAGTCACAGCATTGGTTTAAACATAGAATAGTCTTGCTCAGAACCACAAAAATGGCCTATTAATGCAGTGTTATTTATCAACTTTAATGAGTTTTATAATCTGTATGGTTATTCAAACAGTAGCTGCTGTTATCTCTATATTACAGATGTTGGGTATGCTGATATAGATATCAAGTTCTTCAGAATGCAGAATATTCAATATTACAGGTAGTCCTCAACTTATAATCATTCGTTTAGTGACTGTTTGAAATTACAATGGCAATGAAAACAGTGACTTATGACCGGTCCTCACACTTATGGCCGCCTCAGAGCCCCCATAGTCACATGATCAAAATTCGGGCACGTGGTGACCAGCATGTATTTACGACGGTTGCAGCATCCTGGGGTCACATGATCGCCACTTGTGACCTTCCCAGCTGGCTTCCGATAAGCAAAATCAATGGGGAACGATGTGATTCACTTAACAACCACCACAAAGCAGTTGTAAAATCAGATGCAGTCACATGATGCCTTGCTTAACGACCATACTGCTTAACGATGAATTTTCCGATCCCTATTGCGGTTGTAAGTCGAGGACTACCTGTATGCAGATCAGCAACAGTTTTCTCCTAACTTTATTAATATTTATATACTAAACATATAATTAGTTTAAACCTATAAATGTATAATATTTAAATATATAATTTATTTAAAGAATAAGTTAATACATGCATATACTCACACAGAGAACAAAAATGGAATTAGACAAAATAAAATATTGGTATCTGTATAAATTCATCTAATGCACAGTCATTTATATACAGCATAGGGGAAGAATTGTTTTTATTTACCATGTACATTCTGCATGAAGTCCACAGTAAAACAACACATATATAAAATAAATAACAAAGTAGAATATATTACATAACTACAAGCTATAGAACAAAGCGGTTTGGTGTAGTGGTTAAGGCAGTGCTTTCCAAAGTCCCGCCATTGTCAACACACCAATGGCGGTAGTGGCATTGGGGTGCCCGTGGCAGCGCACGCAGCAGTGGCGGTGTGCATGGTGATGGCACAGGGGGCGCACGGCAGCAGCGCTGTGCACGGTGGCAGCGGCAGTGGCGGCGGCCTCGTGTTTAGTGCTAAAACCCGGAAGTGCTGATGGCGTGCTGCTGCCATCGCTGCTGCCGTCGCTGCTGCCGTGTGTGCCACCGCCGTCGCCACACACGCCACCGCAGGGGTGGCAGTGACGCACCATCAGCACTTCCAAGTTTTGTCACACAGTGACACAGAGTTTGGAAAGCTATGGGTTAAGGCATCAGGCTAGAAACCGGAAGACCATGAGTTCTAGTCCCACCTTAGACACGAAGCCAGCTGGGGTCCTTGGGCCAGTCACTTTCTCTCAGCCCTAGGAAAAGGCAATGGCAAACCACTTCTGAAATCCTGCCAAGAAAACTGCAGATGCTAGTCCAGGCAGTTGCCAGGAGTCAATGCTGACTCAAAAGCAACACACTAAATATAAATATTAAATATAAATATAAAATACCCAAGATGAAGCAAAGTTATTCCAAATAGATATTCATTTGATTCAGGCAGATGACATTGATCTGAACTAGTTCTTTTCTGCTCTGGGGTCAAATTGTACCTCTAAAGCCCTGGAGTGAGAGTCATGACAAATTCAAGGAAGTAAAATTCCTAAAGGGAGAAGATTGGATCCAGTGCCTGACATGCATGCCCTCAAGCCCAAGGGGGCTTTGCAATCCAGTTACCATTGGTTCCCAGAATGGTTGGTGGAGAAAACATGAAGGTTGAGGCAGTCTCTGAGTGGGCTCTGCCTCATTTTCAACCAACTCTCATCCTGAAGATTAGGGCAGTAGTATTTTCTGAGCTGCATTAATTAGATGGCCTGGCCCAGCAAGTGATTTTTTAAAATAGAAAAGACCAGTGAATTAATCATTTTTAATCTCTCCTCAGTTTCCAATTATCAGCTCCATAATTCAGAGCCTATCAGGAAAGGTCCTCACTATTCCTTATAAACACATCATCCTTTTATATAAAAATTCTCAGTTTCTCTAGCTGAAATTTAATGTAGGCATTTGTCGCAAAAGGGACTACTATTACTGCAAATGCCATTACCCTCTCTCTCAAAACAAATTCAGCCACTATTGTTCTTTAAAACAGATTTTAAAGAAGCATCAAAAACCCTGCATTGATTTCCATGAAATTTGGCCCACGTTTAATCTCTAGCTTGCCTAAAAATTTCTAACTATTTTACTAAATTCTTCTCATGCTAGACTGTGTGAGAACCAAGCTCCTTTCTTCCAAATGTCAGTCTGGATCGGGACATTGATTCAGATCAGATTACTTCTGAAGTGACTTAGATTAGAACAAGCCAGTTCTAGAGTCCCAGAGCATGGACTGAAATAGGATTAGATAATCTCTGTGGCTATTAAACATCCATTACTATTCATCCTTGTGAAAGGGATACACATATTCTAAATTTGATATCACTTTCTGATAATGTTGGCATCAATCGTTGATTAATCTTTATAACAAAGGAATCTCAAAGCTAGAAATTAGCCACAATAGACACACATAGTAGGTCTATTGCTAAGAGAGCTTAAGCCAGGTGAAGAGGGAGAATCTGAGTCCCTCTCGTGGTACTAAACTATAGTCCCTACTAGCACAGGTAAATTCAGCAATATTCAAAGTTCCCTCCTTCTGGCTTACTATCACTGTCATTGTCTTTTTAAGTGCTCGGAATGCTGAAGCATGACTAATCTGCTCCCCACTTCCTTGAGGAATGAGAATTAAATTAAGAGAAGCATTGTCCAGTTTGATTTTTTTTCTCTCCCTTTGGAAGACCGAGCACTTGAGTATTGTGGTAGTTTAAAAATGCTTTAATTATGATACAAATAAAGGTTAAATTACACTTTAAGGCCATATTTTCCTGTATCAATCTGAGTTTTAAACATATTCTGTTTCAGACCTTTCTTGGAGTGCTACCATCATCAGTGGAAACCTCATTGTGGAATTCCTATCCCAGGGAACTTACCCAACAACCAGTGGTATCATTAGGATTGGACTAATTGGCACGCGTGGTGCCTCAGTGGTAGGGCATGGTGGCTCAGCGGGTAAGACGCCAGGCTTGTTGATCAGAAGATTGCAAGTTTGGAGGTTCGAATCCCTAGCCCTGCGTGCGGAGTGAGCTCCCTCACTAGCTCCAGCTCTTGCCAACCTAGCAATTCGAAAGCATGCAAATGCGAGTAGATGAATAGGTACCACTTCGGTGGGTAGGTAACAGCGTTCCACGCGTGTCATGCAGCCACATGACCGTGGAAGCGTCTTTGGACAACGCTGGCTCTTCGGCTAACAAGCGGAGATGAGCACCGGCCCCTAGAGTCGGACACGACTGCACAAATGTGCAGGGGGAACCTTTACCTTTACTTAATTGGCACGCAGATGCTCTATAGCCTAGGGATCCCAGATGCAGACTCAGACCCTTACAATTAGAACAGCTTTCTTTAAAAAAAAAAAACTTTGGGGGAGAAGGACAGATACAGTATGATCCTTGCTGTGGAGGGAAGCTTCAGACAGCCATGCCTGCCATCTTAATTCCCCAGAGTATCTTTCCTTCTTAAGACTTCGCACTCAAGAAAGAGAAATGATGGTCATGGCAGTCTGGAATTCCCTCCAAATCCTTTAAAACAACAAGAATAAATTTGCGGTGATGATGATGATCGAGGCTGCCCTACCATGTAAGCAAAGATGAAGCAAAGGGAACAAATGGACTTCTAAAAAGAAAAATTAAAAATATTTTTTTCTTTTCTCCACCCCCAGTGTGCTAACCAGCTGGTAGGTAGGAAGGGAACAAATAGATCTTCATTTCACAATTTTCCAAATTTTTCACAGAGCTTGTCAGGCATACTAATTGAATGTGCCCAATCCATTTGGAAAACAGTCAGATGCTGAAAAAGGCATCTGTTTGTTCCCTTTCCATGTGCTACACAGTAGGTAAAGAAAGGGGGGGATAAATACCAGTTCTGTTGTTGTTTTTTTGCTAAAATAAAGGAAAATATATCCATTGGTGTGCCCCTACCTCTGCTTACCAATGATGCACAAGAAGAAAACAAATAGTCCTTATTATAGATTTGTGGTGCGGAGGATCAGAGGTGGCGGTGTTGGTTCTTAGTGGACATCTTGTGCAGGTTCCCATACAACCTGACATCAGATAAGAACATTTTTAGTCTCCCAATCATATACAGTAATGGTCTACATTTTAAAATATTTTGAGGAGAGTTTAAAGTTTAGTTTTATTAACAAATTATTATTTTACATTGAAAGCAACCCTGGGATAAAAATCATGAAGGGCATTCTAACATGTGAGTCTATATATGGGGTTCTATCTTACATTTCCCCAGAGAAAGACCTGCAAACTCAAGGTGCCCTCATTCCTCAGCCAACTTTCAACTCTTTAATCCTTCTGTCAGTTAAACTATACATTCTGATCTATCATTTCTGTTAGCTCTTATTAGGCATTGAGATGTAAACTGCTATGACTATTCTATTTCATTCACATCCAAATGTACCTTGAGTTTATTTGGCGCTTCTAGCAGGAGAGTGTAGCTATTGTATTCCCTTAATCAAAGAACAGTATCCTCCTTCTATCTGGGATGGTTGTCTTCTTTCACTGAGCATAAATCTTTGGGAGGGATGCCCACTGAGTGTGCTGATGATGGTGAGGAGGATTACCAGATTATTTATTTAATTAATTAATTAATTAATTAATTAATTTATCCCCGCCCATCTACCAGAATAGGGGACTCTGGGCGGTTTACAAAATATATTAGGAAGCAATAGCAATTTCAACCTCATAGGAAGAAGAGAGGTGATTTTGCTGTGGCATCTGAATCCCAATGATCACTAAGATTCATTTGGCTGGTTATGTAAGTGTCCACTTCCTCTCTCGCCATCATCAGCTTCCCCATCTTGATTAGGCGTTCCCTTGTCTGCTACTGTAGAAAGAATCACACAGCACCTAACTGCCCATTTGGCATAATATCTCCCTTACTTCTCTATGCTTCCCACACATACTATATAACCTCTCACTGAGCTGTAGCTTGAATCATGTCAACTGGATTTCTATTTTCTTAGTGGAAACGTTTCGCTCCTTATCCAAGGAGCTTCTTCAGTCTGAGCAAAGTTGGTAAGCAAGCTAGAAATAGGGATCTACAGGAAACCCACACACACAGATCAATATCTGATGTTTGACTCCCACCATCCACTGCAGCACAAACTAGGAGTCATCAGGACATTGTCACACAGAGCAGAAACCATCCCCACCTCCATGGATTCCAAAAAGAATGAAAATCAGCACCTGAGAACAGCTCTGAAGGCCTGTGGATATCCAAATTGGGCCTTTACCAAATCTAAATCTACCAGACCTAAAACAGCGACAGATAGGGCTGAGACTCAGAGTAAACGAAAGAACCTGGTCATTCCCTACATGGCTGGCGTGTCTGAAAAGATAAAACGGATATTTGGCAAACACCACATACCTGTATATTTCAAACCCACCAACACACCGAGACAGAGGCTTGTACACCCCAAAGATCAAACTCCAAAACACAAGAAAAGCAATGTAGTTTATGCAATCCAGTGCAGTGAGGAGTGCTCTGAACTTTACATTGGAGAAACCAAACAACTTTTGTACAGGAGGATGGCCCAACACAGGAGAAGTAACACCACAGGACCAGAGTCAGCAGTTTATCTTCATTTAAAGGAAAAAGGACACTCATTTGAGGACATTAATGTTCACATTTTAGACAGAGAAGATAGGTGGTTTGAGAGAGGGGTCAAGGAATCCATTTATGCCAACTTGGAAAATCCTTCCTTGAATAGAGGTGGGGGCCTCAGGCACAATCTTTCTCCCATCTTTCTCCCGGCTCTGTCTTCTGTGCCTAGGAAGATTAAGACCATTTCACAAGCTCAACAGCAGCATGGTGATCTTAACGATCCTCCTTTAGATAATAAAAGGACTTAAAATAACATCTCAATATAACCATGCCCCCAGGTGTAAGGTCACACAGCTACCTAGAAACATATTTAGGATTCCCTTACCAACTTTGCTCAGACTGAAGAAGCTCCTTGGATAAGGAGTGAAACGTTTCCACTAAGAAAATAGAAATCCAGTTGACATGATTCAAGCTACAGACAATTCCACCTGGATGACTGAGAACCTTCATAGACATACTCTCACTGAGCTATTGATTCAAGAATGACAAAAGATTCGTATTTCATTTGGTTCAGTTAATCTAATCTTCCTGGACAATCTGCCTAACAAAAAAGAAAGTTAATCAGACTAAGATGGCACCACAGTTCACATTAAGCCTTGGACCTATTTGTCTGAAAATATTTATAAAGCAGTAAGGAGAGTATGACAATTAATTAGCAATTACCGGAACCCTTCATACCTTCCTTTCTCAATCTGGTAAACTCTAGTTTTGCTGGACCAAATTCCAGTCACGGGCTTCTAAGGGGGATAGAAAAAGACAAGATGGTGGCCACAGCTGCCATCCTAACTTTTTTTAATCCCTCCCTCTGTGGATGTTCTACTTCCAGGTAACATGGAAGTAGAACTGGATGTCTAGAAATGAGTTTGTAATCCAGCCCATCTGGGGAGCACCAGGTTGGGAAAGACTGATATAAACTATTTAAATAATTGCTTCATTAAATGCCTTATTCTACTGCTTTTGAAATACTTATTTAACCTTTGAAAAAGTTTTCTCCCATTCCCCCCCTCCACAACTCACACCTTATTCCTATGAAGCAGCTACAGTTTATGCCTTGATTTACACTGGTTATTTATGCTTTGTTAATGCTGCTGTGACATCATATCATATTATAGAAATTGAGTTTTCTATTGAAAGAAGAAAGGGATAACTGTTATATTAACCTGCACAGTTCCATGCAGAAATAACTCAATTTGCAATAGAGTTTTTTCTAAGTGAAAGTGAACAGCATACTTGTGTGGCAGATCCCTACTCCATTTCATCAGCAAGGATCACCTATTTCAAATGGCATAACGATAAATCAAAAAGAGTAGCTTTCCCCTGAATTGCCAGGACAAAACAAAATAAATAAATCTCAGAACTGAGAAATATTGAGATATTATTTCACTAAGGTTCAAAATGTAGTTGCACCACTCTTGTTGAAAGTCAATTAAATTTTCCATCTCAGCGTCAATACTCAGCTACTAAAAAATAACAAATAAAAAACATCAAGATTAACAAGGTCATTTTGCACACATTTCTCCAGCATGTACTTTCCACTGGTTATTTTGTAAAGCAAAAAAGATGATGATGATGATGATGATGATGATGATGATGATGATGATGATGATGATAAAAAAAAATAAGGGAAGGAAAACAACTAAAATATACTACAAAAATCTATAGGCAATCAAAAACAGAACCACAACAATGATGACTCAGGTTCAACAAAAAGGGGGCCTTAAAGCCAACGATCTTTTGGAATGTCAATGTGTATACTTTGGCTCTATAACCATACATCAAGTCAGTTCACCTGAAAAGCTAGAGGCTAGCAGTATGATCTGAATTATGATACGGTGGCTTTATTATATCCTGCTGCAAGCACCACTGATGCAGTCAATGTTGACCTGACCTGTACATTCAAACTTTTCTCTTGCTGCACCTGCCTCCAAAAAAACACACAAATCAGAAAACTCTACATTCATCTACCATCAAGATTAAGAACTGGCAGCAATATCTATTTACAAACTTTGAGTCAACAGAAGTGCTGCAGGATAGGCCTGGATTAAAAGAAAAAAGGCAGCAATGGGAAAAGCTGAAGCAGAAAGAAATGTGTGCAATGATATATTCATCAATCATTAATATTTTTTTAAAAAAACAAGTACATTGGATGAAAAAGGGGACAATCTTTACAGCACAATTCAAGGCAGCATATGAGCTGCTTGTACAATGATGCTAGGCATAATCAAGCAACATAAAAATGGGACAAGGCTTCATACTTTTAACAGTTGCAAAATGGTAAAATACATTCATTTCAGGAACGTAAAAAACTTTGTATGTTCTGATTGTCTTTTTCCTTTATTTTCCTATTAAACAGTATGCAGTCTTCCCTTTTCACCTGCCCACCTCTTTTAACTTATATGCAGAGTACATCATGAGAAATGCTATGCAGACGATACCACCCTAATGGCAGAAAGTGAAGAGGAACTAAAGAGCCTCTTGATGAGGGTGAAAGAGGAGAGTGCAAAAGCTGGCTTGAAACTCAACATTAAAAAAACTCAGATCATGGCATCTGGTCCCATCACTTCCTGGCAAATAGAAGGGGAAGAAATGGAAGCAGTGACAGATTTTATTTTCTTGGGCTCCAAGATCACCGCAGATGGTGACTGCAGCCATGAAATTAAAAGACGCTTGCTCCTTGGGAGGAAAGCTATGGCAAACCTAGACAGCATATTAAAAAGCAGAGACATCACCTTGCCGACAAAGGTCCGTATAGTTAAAGCTATGGTTTTTCCAGTAGTAATGTATGGCTGTGAGAGTTGGACCATAAGGAAGGCTGAGCGCCGAAGAATTGATGCTTTTGAACTGTGGTGCTGGAGAAGACTCTTAAGAGTCCCTTGGACTGCAAGGAGGTCAAACCAGTCAATCCTAAAGGAAATCAACCCTGACTGCTCATTGGAAGGACAGATGCTGAAGCTGAAGCTCAAATACTTTGGCCACCTAATGCGAAGAGAGGACTCACTGGAAAAGACCCTGATGCTGGGAAAGACTGAAGGCAAAAGGAGAAGGGGACAGCAGAGGATGAGATGGTTAGATAGCATCACCGATGTAATGAACATGAATCAGAGTAAACTCCGGGAGACAGTGGAGGACAGGAAGGCCTGGCGTGCTATGGTCCATGGGGTCATGAAGAGTCAGACACGACTAAATGACTGAACAACAACAACAACAACAACAACGTGTATTAATTCTCCTTCATGACTAATCTGGACTAATCTTTGTAGAAATTCATGTGTCGCTTTGCCACCTGAATTTTTGGCTCAAATTAATTTTCACTGGCAGCTCCTAGGCTTTCTTGACCTTACAGGAAAACTTTCTGTTATCATGGAAGGTAAGCATTAATCTAGATTTTAAAATTCTTTAGATTAGCACTTACCACTTGACCTCACTTATCCTGAAAGAGCTTGGTTAGAGCTGAAGCAACAGGCTCTTGACAACAGTATTTAGTTGTATGTACAGGGAAGGTCTGTTTGCCCTCCTCCCATGCTAGCTAATATTCTTTGGCCAACTCACAAGAGAGTCCTTACTCTCATGCAATTTAAAGTTTTGCCCTACTCACTGCTGGAAGGAAGATTTAACAACATTCCTATTCAAGAAGAAACTTGCCCCTGTCTGTTGGGGGAAATAGAATCATTTGCTCATTTGTTTCTCATTTGCTTTTGCTCTCTGGTTTTTTTTTTATGCAGCTTGATGAGCTGACCTAATAAAGCTTCTGCTAACTCACAGTTATGGTAGCTCTGAGGAGAATACTCTCCTTAGACAAGCCATCTGAGGCCTCCAGAAGGGTCACCAAATTAATTAAGCAATTTGATGCATAATAGTGCAATAACTCTGTTAATTTTACTTACAGTTTTATATTTTTAATATATTCCTTTAGTGTTTAAGCTTTAGTTCACATGTAACATTGTTTTTTGCTTGTTTAGGGTCAATAACATTAAAAATTAAAATTGACCTTGTAGCTGTAATAATTTAGCCTGGTTAATAACCTGGTAAGCCATGGTTAGGTTAATCATCATTTTTTTAAATAAACCACAGTTGGGTGGGTTCATACAACATGCTAGGCCACAGATCATATTTTGACAAATTACAGAGGGCAGTGTTCACACAACATTCTGAACCAAGCCAAACCATATTATCGCTCAGGGCAATTTATGAAACCAATCATTGTAATATATGGAGTACAAAACCCATCTGAATAATGATTTTTGGAAGGCTGTCTATATATATTCACTTAAACATTTACTTGTTATATGTCTATAAATGTATATTCACTTATACATTCATAGACATCTACATATTAGAGTTGCATGGGCTTTCTCTGAATGTTCCTCTTTGACACAAATACAAACAAAAAGCTTCTTTGAAGTGCCTCCACAAAGCAGTGCCATCATCAATGGAGGAGAAAGGTCAATCACTTCATCTGTCAAAGCAACTTTGGGCAAAGCCATTGTTCATGAGGCATTTGTGCCCCACTGCAACTCATCATTGATTCAGAGCAATTCACTGTAGCAAGACACTTTGGACTGAGGTGACGTATCACACCTCCGCAAGGTAAAGCACCTTGCCAAGGTGGATTACCCTTGATCCACATACCCATATCACATATACACATTAGGCCTGTGCAACCACTCAGTAAGGCATTTTGCTCTTCAACACCACAAAGCATCTGAAGCCATTCAAAGCCTTGCCTTAAGTGCTTCAATGTCCTCCCAATGTCTTCTGAACATCTGCACTTGGACCATACCATACAAGCCCATTTTAAATCCCTTGCTGCTTTTTAAACTCTGTTTTTGACTTCAACAACTCATTCAGATCTGCAATGGTCACCTAGTTGCATGCTCATGGAACAACAAGATGGGCTAATTATTGGGTTAGCTGTTTTTCAAGATGATTTCCATGTGTTTCCATGGGTTTAACCACAATGTATTATCATTCCTTTGGTAAATATTTGAAGCATCACAGTTAAACTCCACTGCATACAATGAGTGGAAAGATGCTTAGATACTGTAGATAGATCCAAATGAATTTGGATTTCATTGGCTTAAATCAAATGATAAGGAAACATAACTAAAAATACAGATTTAAAAAAGCACAAGAAAAAAAATATGGGATACATATAATTTTATACAAGCAAAGACTTCCATTTGCCCAATGAAACTTGTTCTGATTCTTTTCTACCGGTGATCTCCCAAATTCATCCCAATATATCCTTCAGTCCCTCATAACATTATGGAAGTAGGAATGCAAATTCTATTATACCAGCAGGTAACATATTCAGCCCTTCATAGAATGATCTTCGCATATCAAAAAATGCATAAGACACTCGTTCCATCAAAATACTGCACAAACATCAAATCATGAAAACATCATGGTGGACAGAAAGATTTTATAATCAAACCTTTATTTTATGAATAAAATAAATCTCTGCATTAAACAAAAGTAAAATTGTAACCACTTATGAGTTTACAATACTGGGAAATTTAAATTTAACATTGTACCTTTTGTCTCAATGGCAGTGTGCACAACATATTGTTTTAGGATATTTCATTAAAAACAAAAGGACAGATTCAAAATTATTTCCCATTTTGAGTTTAAATATAAAAGATGTACCAGAATATGCCCTGTAATGTATTATTGTGAAAAGTATGATTCCTAAGATTGGCAACAAAAACTTCTGTTATTTAATGTTTTCTTTTTTTTTTTACAGCCACCAACTTGAGAAAACTCTACTTATCTACCAGCTGTTGCTTCTGAAAATTCAGGAAAAGAGTTAGATTTGCAGGAGGTTTTCATATACATTTTACACTGTTTTGGAGAATGTATGAGTATCTAGGTGCACTGAACCCTACTTTTCAACATTTTTACCATTGTCTATGTAAGCAAAGTAGATCTGGAATCCAAGGCTATCTGAAGGAATGGATATATTTCTTACCCATTTTTTAGAGTTTCTTTTTTGCCAAACATTCATTTTAATTCAAGGAACCATCCTTCCTGTGAATTTTCACACAATCTAAATAGTTAGAGTGCAGAAATAGTTTTCCTGTCTCAGCAGTAGTGTAATGACAACTTGTCTAAATCTCATTGTTTCAATGGAATTTATTACTAAAAATGTATTTAGAATCCTTGCTTGATACAACATGAGGATATCAAATTAATTAGTCTGTACAGACACAGTGAAACAAAACCATATCCTCAGATGATAAAAACTGCTAATTGCAAGGATCAAGGGCTCAAATACGGGATCTTTATTTCCAGCTCATTCATCTATCTGACACTTGGTTTTCTTTACAACAGGTTTCTTTTCTTTTCCCCTGATGTTCTCCAAAAGTATTGGGATATCCCAGCAGCAGCATAAATAATCTGTTGATATTCTGCTCTTAATTACATTTCATTTAAAGTTTAATGCCTATTGATAGAACAATGATGACAGGAGTATCATTTTCTTTTCTGAGAGCATAAAAATACTTTTAAAATATATGATTATATTTAGATTAAACAAGCTGTCATACAAAAGTCACTCAAGGTACATTTAATAATGATCTAATTGTTAGGTTTTAGGAATCAGAGATATAAAATGAACTGAAGCAAGAAATAGAGGACTGGTCAATCTTTATAAATTTAACATCCATGAAGTCAACCACAAAGCATGCTTGATGATTCAAGAATTGTAACATCTGCCTAACGCTGTCGAAATAAGTGGAAATATTTTTATTATGAGTTGGGGGGCAGTCACTATACCAGAGCTTTCCAAACTGTGTGTCGTGACACAAAAGTGTGTCGCCACACACAGCGTGGTGTGTCGCCACACCACCCGGAAGCGGCAGCGCGTGCGTGCACGGCGGCTGCCATGCACGCACGCGCCGCTGCACGCCCCCCCGCGCCGCCACCGTGCGCGCGCGCCGCCGCATGCCCCCCCACGCCGTCAACATGCGCGCGCGCCACCAAACGCCCCCCCCGCACCGTCGCTGTGCGTGCATGCCACCGCACGCCCCCCCGCGCCGTCGCCATGTGCGCACGTGCCGCCGCTGCCGCTGCCGTGTCGCCAGCGGCAGCACTTTGGAAAGCCCTGCACTATACCATTCCAACGGAGAAGAAACTTTCAGTATTGCTTTTATGATTTTTGGTACCACCAGCATAAATGAGTTTTAACATAAGATACCTATGTCATGTAGGTCTCTGAAAGATGCCATGTCCCTGGTGATTCTCTGGCAAATCAAAAAATGTGTTCAACCCCTCTTCTGTTCATAGTAAGGAATATCACCTACTTCTGAAAGAACACTACTTCAATTACAAGTCCCTCCATTAGTTTAACAGACAAATTTAGGCTTCCTTGTTTTCCCTAGGCTGTGGCACTGGTTAAATAAGTGAATCTGATCTGTTTCTCTTCTGAAGTTGTTATTGTTAACTTTGTGCTTTAAATGTCTGTTGAAGTTTTGTTTTTATGGTTATGATTTAGTATTTATGGATTATCCACATGATGTTTTTTCTTGAGATAAACGGCCTTGAGTTAAATATTTCTGAAAAGCAGATAATAAATTATAGAATGAACATAATAAATAAAAATGGCAGATCAGTAAAACAAAAAGCAGGCTTCTAGTCTTAGTGTATTTTTCTGCTTGGCAGAGTGCCATGCAGAGAAAACAAATGCATTTGAAGGCATTACATTCCTGCTTCTTTGTTTAACAAGAGAAAACTAAGATCCAGGAATCTATTACAACAGAAATTTCATTTTTTGTGATTATTCAATTTAACATTTAAAACAATGTCACCATAAAGCATTTTGCTGCCATCAGTTATTTACAGATTCCCCCCCCCCCTTACCTGTGCTCCAACT
Source organism: Charina bottae (assembly GCA_023362775.1). Lineage (NCBI taxonomy): Eukaryota > Metazoa > Chordata > Lepidosauria > Squamata > Charinaidae > Charina > Charina bottae. The sequence goes on along the minus strand of JALMGJ010000001.1, from coordinate 167,045,415 downwards.
CTCGTATGGACAGAATAACTCCAGATGTTGATGCCTGCTGCTGTAGGGTGGTCAGAAATGTGAATTCGCTTTTGTTCCGGAAGAGCTGAATTAACTTCTCATTTGTGTGAGACGCTGCATGGATTTCTCTATCTACAGCTAAAAAAAGAATGATAAGAATTGTGAGGGGGGGGAGAAAGAGACATAGCACTAAACTTTTCACATTGGAAAACATTAGGACAGGTTCATATTTTGGTTTCCCATGGAAATATTTTTCATTCTGGGAAACTTGCCCCTTCCATGCTAGTGCTGTACTCATGCAATGTGGAAACAGAAAACATCCTCTTTATTAGTTTACCCCATTTGTCACCCTGACAAGTTCACAATCAGGCATCTACTGATTTTCTGACAGAGTTTCTGACAGGGAATGATGAACTATTCAAGTCTGCCATAAGCAGATTGCATTCCTGATTCATGAGGTGTGCTGAAACAAGATAATAGGCTCCCAAATTTAGAGGGCCTGGCTGATCCCTGAATCACTGGCAAAGCTGAAATTTCAATGTTACTACCACCTCACTTTTCTCCTTCCATATTGAAGCCAGAGAAATTGCCCCAATTCTGGTGCACTAGCAGAGATCCATTATTACTAGCAACACTTTCCTGGCATACTTGCCTCCCTCCCCTGTCCATGGATTTGTTTCAATACATCGTCATATATGATGTAGCTACAGGAGTGACAATCATTTTGGGGACTTCTCTGTTTACACAAGCCACGTATTGCTTTCATGCAGTATTTATCAGGCTTCAACTTGATGTTTAGAGATGCACACCATTTCCTATCTAAGAAATGTGAGAAGAATTCAAGACCCCCTCCCTTTTGCTGATATTTTGCCTCCCCAAACACTGTTCCAAGCATGCTGTTCTCCCCAAACACTGCTTCCCCCAATATTGCCTTCCCCTTGAGCAAGGTAAAAGGCAAAAGATTACAAAACAGAATGGGTTCAATGCAAAAGGGGATGCCAGAGATTAAAATGTGACAGGAAACCCCAACCGTTTAGGCAAAAGATTCCCTTCAGATTTAATCAGAGACCTTGTAAAACAAAAGGCTGCTCTTTCACACAACTTCAGCCCATTCAGGTAAACGAATCTCCATAATCCAATCACAAAAGATTCCTTCGAAGGTGAACATTCCAAGCTAGTAGACAAAGCCACTGCCCAGCAGGGAGCCTGACCACAGAGCGCCTCCTCTCTGAGCCCAGGTAAACTGCACTTTCCTAGAATTCCTAGAGAGCACCCCCTGCCAAGAAACCAGCTAAGTGCACCCTCTCAGAAGTTCCTAGAGGGCAGGAACACCTTTGCATAACAACAGCCAAGCTTTCCTATATAAAGAAGCTTGTGGGGATAATACAAACCTGGTGTAATGACTCCAACTTCAATGCCCCAATAAATACTTCTTGATGCAATTCATTGAAATGCAGAATACTCACCCCCTCCCTCCAGTTCACACACTTATACTAACTCTAACGTACTGGCAGGATTCAACTATGAACCCTGACACCTGGCCATCTCCAACCAGCAGACTCTGTACATGCTCTTGGAAAATAAAATTATCTCTGTTCAAGCAATCGCCTAAGAACTTACATTCCTGGCTCGGAACGGACCTGGTAAGATTTCCTTCCAGCAGAAACAAAAAAAAAAAAAACCACATTCAACTTTTAGTCACATTCCCTTTAGCCCTTTTGGGATGGGAAATAAAAACAACAAAAATGAAAGCAGCAGATAACAACAGCATCACTCACTCCCTTTTTACCTCTACTTCAATTTTACTGCTTTTCATGTCCTAGCTTTGTCACAAGGGGGGGGGGGAGCTGTGTTAGTTACAACTCATGAATTCCATTAGTAGTTTGTTTTTTCCTTCAAGGCCAGAGAGTTTTCTCTAATTCCAGATGTTAAGAATAACATTCTAGGCATGCTGAGGAAAAGCTCATGCCAGCAAAACAGAACAGGGGGCAATTCTCCTTTTCTCCTGCAGCCCCGCATATGCTATAAAAAACATGCTCTTCGTAGTTGGGAAACTCAACAGCAGATTGGAGGGAGAACAAAACAGAACAGATGAGCAAGTCCCATAGTAGAAGTGAAAATCTGTTCATGTAGTGTTAGATTTTGTCCCAAGGCAGTATCCCAAACTGAACAAGGCCCTGCTTAAGCAACATTAACTGTAGCTGGTACTTCCAAAAGGCAGGTGTGTTGCACATGTGTGTTTAAGCAGCTTTCTCGCAACAGCAGAATATTCTGGGTTAAAAGGCTGGGATCATGGTAAATACTGTTTCTAAGATATACAATTGTTTTTACTTAGTAGATTTTTATACCATTTATTCAGTTACATCTCAAGGCAGCTTATAAGATCAATAAAAACTATTCAAAGACAGGTATTAAAGATAATAAAGTAAACTGATGTAAAAACAAGTACATTAAAATGGAGAAAGAATAAAAGGAAAAAATATGTGTAATAGGGAAGGCCTGAATAGCAAGATTAGTCCTCCACAGGCACCTTAATGATGTAATAATAAGCACTTTGTGGATTTCAGTGGGAACAGATTAGAAGGCAATCTGTTCCACTTATTCTGGCAATAAATTGTTTAGTACTTTATACATCAGAAGCAAAGTCAGTGAGGTGTAGGGGTTAAGTTTCTGAACTAGGACTGGGAAGATCTAAGTTGATGTCTACTTTGAACCATGAAAGCTCACTGGATGACTTTGAGCCAGTCACTCTCTCTTAGCCCAGCCTGCCTCACAGAATTGTGGTAGTTGTAGGAAAAACTGGAGGAGAAAATCCTGTGTACTCCACCTTGAGTTCCCCAGGAAAGGCAGAATATCAAACACACAACCGAATACATAAATAAACAAACCAACTTTGAACCTGGCTCAGCAGCAGATTGACAACCAATCCAGTTGCTTCAACAAAGACTTAGTCAGGTGCTCCAGCCAGCAACTTGTACCTTCTGGACCAAGTATGTCAGTAGAATGCGTTGTGATAATCAGCAGTGTGCAAGCCAGGAATTAGCTTTCAATCTAATATCATTGAGCAATTATTGGTCATAAGGTCATCAAGCCCTGTAAATCTCTCTCATTTATATTTATATTTATATTTATATTTATATTTATATTTATATTTATATTTATATTTATATTTATATTATTTATATTTGTATTTATATTTATATTTATATTTATATTTATATTTATATTTATATTTATATTTATATTTATATTTATATTTATATTTATTTGATTTATCACCGCCCACTCCCCCAAAGGGGACATTGCATCAGAAAGATCACTCTGTATGTCTTTAGAGGGATTTGACTGATTGTCATATATCATGGAAAACCATGGGTGTCTCAAGAATTTCAGGCAACAGATTATAACTATTCTCCTTCTACCTGGGGCCTTTTGCATGCAGGACATGTCCTTGCTTGAGGCCACTAACTGAATGGAAAGCAGAAAGATCAGAGCTCCAAACCTCCTATTTGACCCTATATTGATTTCTGCAATAGTCATTTAGCCAGAAGACATACCTACCTTTCTGAATCTGACATTAAACCATCAAGTCAAGACAGCCTCACGTTCAGGGTATTAGCCTCTTATCCTTATCTATACAGTGTTTGCTTGGTGTCTCTACCCGTGTAGCTCTACATTCAGCATACATGTAAACTGGCATGTAATAAAATGTAGAAGCTTGAATGCCGGCCAAATACAATGCACAAAGAAGGGTGGTAAAAAAAAATACTATATTCTTCACAGCATATAATTAACTGCTGCTTAATGATTACATTCTTGTTTTCTTACAGAAAGATGAAATTGATTATATTAATAGTAGCCAAAATTCACTGATACAAATATTCAGTTATTATTTTTCCCAAAACCATAATCAAGTCAGGTCTCTTTGTAAGTGATCATTTCATGTCCCAAAGACTTGACTTCTCACATTACTAAGCTCAGCTTGGAGAGAATCAGTGCTATAAACTGACATTAAATTACTGAGTTCTCTATAAAGCATTGCTTTAGGGAATGTCGATGTGCACATCACAAAAATACTTAGTGTCCTTGAAATCCAGAGAACTCATTTTTCAGGACCTTTCTTTATAATCAAAGAAACCACAATTCCTTTTTCCAGTTAGAGGGAGGGTCACTACCTCAGTTTTTCATATCCAACTGAAAGGAAGAAAAAGAATTGGCCCGCCTTTCAGAGACATTCCCGGTGAAGACTGTATATTCATCACTCCTTCTGGAGAAGAAAGTTGCATGACTCCAAAAATGTTATTGACCAATCTAATGGAAATGTTCTCTCTCTCTCTCTCTCTCTCTCTCTCTCTCTCTCTCTCTCTCTCTCTCTCTCTGTGTGTGTGTGTGTGTGTGTGTGTGTGTGTGTAACTGTATGTGATTGGTAGGACGGGGCCAAAGCCTTCATTCTGTGATTGATTGGGGTAATTCAGAAAGAATGTTCACTGTCTTGTTTTGCTTTGTTTTAAAAAGTAAGCTTTAAATAAGTGTGATTCAAAACCTAAATGTTTATTTCTATGTAATCTGAGTTGTTTCATTCTTTCATAATGGTATAATTTTTCCCCATGAATTTCATCCCATTCTGAAGACATGCAATAAATTTATGATCCCTTTAGTCAAAGGAACAAAGCTCAAAAACCTTATAGCACATTTCATCCCTTCATAGTGGTTCAGCTTTTCTATATATTTTATCCTGTTCTAGAAATAAACAAAATGAGTCCAATTTCCCCATGCTAGATAATGGGAAGACAGAGGTTTTTGTTTCGTTTTGTTTCAAATCTGCTTTTGATCCAGGGGCTGAATTGGATCAAATTACCTTTGGACCAATGCAGAGCAGATCTGGTCATTTCTAGAGCTCCAAATCTAGATGAATATGATGGACCTAGGTTTTGGTCTCTGTCCACTTTTTCACTTGGGTGAAAGAAGTTTAAATAAGCAACCAAATAATACAAAGTTCAACAAAGCAGCCTGGTAAAACACATCCATAATTGTAACATTAAAAGGTTAAAGGTTCCCCCCGCACATTTGTGCAGTCGTGTCCGACTCTAGGGGCTGGTGCTCATCTCCGTTTGTTAGCCGAAGAGCCAGCGTTGTCCGAAGACGCTTCCACAGTCATGTGGCCGCATGACGTGCGTGGAACGCTGTTACCTACCCACCGAAGTGGTACCTATTAATCTACTTGCATTTGCATGCTTTCGAATTGCTAGGTTGGCAAGAGCTGGGGCGAGTGCGGGAGCTCACTCCGTCAAGTGGGGCTAGGGATTCGAACCTCCGAACTTGCGATCTTCCGATCAACAAGCCTGGCGTCTTACCCACTGAGCCACCACGCCCCTATAATTGTAACATATGTTACTTTTATTTCACTGGCTATTTAATCAATTACCTTTCCATATGCTAATCTTGCTGCTTCTGTCTAGTTAGAGCAACCTCCTTCTAGTTACTTCAATTCCATTGCTTGCAGGCCTCTGTAACAATCTCTGTATCAAGGGGACAATCCAGCCACATGTTGCTCCATGCAAGTTCTACTCTCCAACTGCTATGCAGATCCCATTAATGTTAAATAACACTTGTGCAAAAAGAGCTTTTCCCATAGCTTGTGCTCTAAAAGAATGTTTTGATAATGCATAGTTGTGTCAATTTAGCAGATTATATTATACAGATAAAACACATTCATGTAATTTTAGAATGTATTAGAGTTCCAGCTCGCTACAGAGTAAGGACCCTATTTCACTGTGAGATGCTTCAACTTTAAGAAAGCCATTTCTACATATTTCAGTATCCGTGCCAGCAACTCAACAAGTTCAGTACTTGTAATGTTTGTCATATCCAAGGGTTTTTTTTAACAAACCATTCCTACCAGTACAAAAGGGGAACTTGAGAGGTTTTTTTTTTAATTGGAAAGCAAAAATGTACTCTACAACAAAACTGTGAAATTTCAAAGATGTTCCCTTTAAGATTGAAGCTGGCTTTTCATTTAGGATAACCCAATCAAGGTTAATTTGCAGAGTTTAATTACTTCAATGAAAAGCAATGCACATGCCTAATACTCTTCAATTGCAACAGATGAAATTTAATTACTTTTTAAAACTTTGGATTATGTCCTTTATTTGATTTAATCATAAACATAGAAACTAGGGCCCTTTATATTAAAGATCTGCCATTCTTCCACTACTGTACCATTTTCATTTATTTTGTTGTATTTATACAACAATCTACACAAGCTCCTGGTGGTTTACATGAATGTTAATGTTTTCATAAGAAATGTATATTTGAAACCCATTTAACTCATATTTAACTTTCCAGAGTTTCTTACAATCCAAAATAGATTTTTGTTTTATAGCAAGTATAAGCCTTGAGGGTATTTTTATTTATGAACACTAGAAATGCAAACAAAGATCCTTCAGGTCGAAACAGATGCTGATGCAAAGAATGATGAGATGGTTAGATATAGAAAGAATGGTGAACAATGGCAAAATAAACATACATTGTGGTGATCATTATGTCTAATGGTGAATATCCATCTTCTTGTCTATAGATCTGGCCCATCCCTACAATCATTGGGGAATGCCTTGCTGTTTGTGCCATAACTACCACACTGGTTTATGGTTAAACCTGGATATTTTCCTAGCCCTTAGGGTAGGATGTTTATGGAGCCCTGGCTGATTGTTTGATGTGTGTTTCGTCCAGCTGCTTACATTCTTTTTTGTTTTTCTATTATAACTGTACGTTGCTCATGTTCATTCTGAAGTGAAACAGCTTCTACCTCAAATAAATAAATGGTTGCTAACAAATAGGCTTCCTCTGTGATAGCACTTACTTTCTGGAATATTCTATCCCCTGATATTGGGGAGATGCCTACTATTATATCTTTGAGACAATTAAAAATTATCACCTCCTGAGTCTACTTTAGCTGAATGTTATATGTGAATATTATCTTCCCCCAGCCCTTTTAATATATTTTATATTAACTCTGTTTCCATTCTTTCTACATTTCTTTGTTGTATTTTAATCAAAACCTCTACCCTGCTTTGTTGCAGCATGATCTCTCGCTGAAGATGAAATTGTGTATACATACAAAATATTGGAGCTGCATGTGACACTTAAGTTTTTAAAGTAATTTTCCCCTACCCTGACTCTGGAAAAGGGAAGGCAAGAGGTAAAAGGATCAGCCTGATTGGATGATAGGAGTCAAGAGCTATGCTGTATGTAAAGTGTCTCAGCCTGCTAATTTTGATTACTTAAGAAACCTTAAACTGTTATTTCTGGGAAAGGAAAGAATGAACCTGAGCCTTAATTGAATCTGTGCATGTTGCTGGATATCTGGGTATGACCAGCATATCTCCAGAAAAACACCTGGCCTCAGCCTTATTAATACTTTTAATCACATGCTAATCCAGCCAGGAGCAAGTTTCACAGCTATTGGGTCAACCAAGATAAAGTTAAGTAAAGTATTTTCCACTCAAGTTAAATTCCTGGAGACTTCATAATAATATCTAAGTAATTTGCTATTGCCTTCTTCTGGGATAATTTTTAGCTTCCAAGACTAGCCTAGTATTTCATTGTGGTTTTTCATCTAGGTCCTAATCAAGTCCTGCTTAGCTGTATGAGATCAGGCAAACATGGCTAGATACTGCCTTGCTGGCCACCTCAGAAGGTAGCACTATCTAAGTAATCTTGGCTGATCTTAGAAACTAAATCAGGTTGGCCTTAATTACTACTTGGATAGGAGATCACTAGGGAATTTCCTTGTTGTTGCTTCAACTAGAACTTTCATACACATCTCATAAACTAAACAGTAACACTGCTAAGAAAACTGCATGGATTCAGTCACCAAAGCCCAATCAAGGGCATCTCTAATTTCAGAGAAAAGAACCTTTTCAATAGTAAAAAGTATTTAAAAAATACCTTCCCTAGAATGATGTAATCCTTCCAGGAGCTTTTTTGCTTAGATGGGCTAAACCAAATTAAACCATGCTTGAGCCTTTTTATTCTTTCAACCCAATGAAATCTTGGAAATAAAATATGTAGTAGGCTCAGAACTTTCCCCATCCATTTGCCTGCCCATTGACAAGATAACTCTCTGAAAACAGAATGGAATGGGATCAAATTTGGTGTGGTGGGAGAAGCCACCAAAAGAAAGATTGAGACTGAAAATGAGCCAGATCCAGCATGCAGTTGTGGAGAAAAACATTCCAGGAAAAAAAAATCCCTAGTGCATCTCTACAGGTGGGCCATAATTGAGAATGCTGCCAAATGTTCCATTCTAAGCCTCCCTTCTCCCTCATGGTCATGTGACACAAAGCAGAATGTATGCAGCCTGGCCTGGGCTTCCCAAAACAACTACACAGAGAAACAACAAGAGAAGAAAGCAGAAACACAGTTCATAATTTCATTATCCAGAAGAAAATATAGATGCCTCCTATCACCACTTCTTATACAGGGGCTGGCATGTGTTTCTTACTCTGTTATGCTTTTCCTACTCTGTTATTCTTTCCAATCCAAATACAAAATGTTAAATAAAAATTATATAAAGTGACTTAGGACTGTCTCTGTGCCTGTCTATCAACAGGATTGATTATGTGCCATTAAGTCAACAGACCTTCTCCAGAATGATCTGTCCCCAACCTCAGCTTTCAGGTCTTTCAATAGTGCATTCATCCCCACTGTAATTAAGTCCATCCACTAGGCTTCTGGTCATCCTCTTCGTTCTTTCCACCTTTCCCAGCATTATAGACTTTTCAAGAGACCTAGGTCTTCACATCATATGTCCAAAATATGATAATTTGGCCCTAGCAATTTTTACCTCTGGTGAGAATTCTAGATTGATTAGTTCTATTTGATTGTATTTATATTTAATCTTAGCCCCATTTTTTCACTGTACTCCCTGACATTTTTTATTAGTGCTTCTTCCCAAATCAGTTATGTACCATTCATGTGTCTATTCTGGTTGGGCAACCTCATCATCCTAAGTGAACGTGCTAGAACTCCGAAACTCTGTCCATTTCTTTTTATAACCTTTCCAGAGACCTTAACCCTAGAGAAAAATAGCCTAAGACCACCTTTTTGTGGAAACCTTGATGCCCTCAACAAGAAAAGATTCCTAGGGACTAAAGGAAATACTACTGCTTTCTCTAGTTGTCTCCTGTTGTGAAATGCCAAGCATCTGTGCCTCTCTCCTAGAGCAGTAAGTATGGGCTGCTAGAACAGAACTGAGTTTCTCAAAAACTACAACACAAAGACTCATATTATCAGTAACATCCCAGCCAGGGACAGAGGATCCTAGAGTTTTGCCATGCTCTTTCCATTCTGAGACCTTTTTATTACTTTGTAACCTAAATCCATGTAAAATTTTATTTTACTTAATTTTAATTTTATTTATGTAAATTTAATTATATTTATGTAAATGTAAATTTTTATTACTTTGTAACCTAAATCCAGTGGGCGTGGTGGCTCAGCGGGTAAGACGCCAGGCTTGTCAATCGGAAGATCGCAAGTTCGGAGGTTCAAATCCCTAGCCCCGCGTGATGAAGTGAGCTCCCGCACTAGCCTCAGCTCTTGCCAACCTAGCAATTCGAAAGCATGCAAATGCAAGTAGATGAATAGGTACCACTTCGGTGGGTAGGTAACAGCGTTCCATGAGCGTCATGCCGGCCACATGACCGTGGAAGCTGGCTCTTTGGCTAACAAAGGGAGATGAGCACCGGCCCCTAGAGTTGGACACGACTGCACAATGTGCAGGGGGAAACTTTACCTTTACCTTTAACCTAAATCAGGGGTGGGGAAACTTTTTTCTGCCAAGGGCCATTTGGATATTTATACCTGGGGACCGGGGGGGTGGGGGCGGGGTTTCTGGGATTTCCGTGGACTGGGGGCCGGAGTTTGCGGGCGGGAGCCAATCACAAGCACTGGGGGGTGGGGTTTCTGGGCAGGAGACAATTGCGTGGCAGGGGCGGGGTTTGCGGGCGAGAGCCCCACGGGCCTTATACGGCCCACGGGCCTGATGTTGCCCACCCCTGACCTAAATCCAGAACTCTACCGCTCCCCAGTTACTCTGGAGGCTAGTCTTTAGGAAAGTGATATTTTAGCCCTCTTCTTCTGTCTCCAGATTGGAACCATTCCATATTTTCACCCCAACTTCCTTTAAGTATTATGTACTTATCTTCCTCCCCCACTTTTTCTACCCTTCCTTTTTCTCCCAAACACTGTTAACAGCAGGAACAAGCTGCAACACTAATAAGAAATATAAAAATATCTTAAATACTTTAACATTTTTTCTCCAGTGTATTTCTTAACATTTGGTAGTCTGGCCTTCCAGTTGTTTCAAAACATATTTGTTTAAATGACTGAATGAATGAATGAATGCAATGCAGTTGGTTATAATGTTGAGAAGAATTTAACATGGTTTTTGTATCTATTTTTCTTACTCATGAACGTTCAGGTGGAACGATGCTTTGGGCCAGTCACTCTATTTCAGCCCATCCTACCTCATAGAACTGTTGTGGAGAAAGACTGAAGGAGGGAGTGCTATGTAGATCACCCTAAGCTCCTAGATGCAAGGCAGGATATAAATCTAACAAATAAATTAAATATATGCTTAATAATGTTAAAGCCTTATGTTCTACCCAAGCTATGAAAAAATAATTCAAATAAATTGCCATGATAAGTGTGTCATTCCATAGCAATTGGTGCACGTTTATTTGCACTGAGGGAATGTAACAGTTCAAGTGGCAGTTGAATAATGATGTAGGCCTTAAGAATGTTGTAAGGCTCACTGTTTTTTATTAAAAAATAAAATGCAGGGAGAAATAGTGTTTCTATTATCTCCTGAACATGATTGTCCTTGTAATAAAATGCTACTTTCATGGGTAATATAGAGTATTACTTTACCTAGTCATATCCAATAAAATATTACTTTTTCACTCAAGTGATAATGCAAGTTCAGCAAAATACACATAGAAATAGGCATGATTTTCCAGCAAGTCCTACTAAGCTGCTTTTTCTTCTTTGATCTTAAAGATTACTTCTTTAAGCAGTTCCTTTAATGAACTAAATTATTATCTTTATGAAATCTAAATCAAGTGAGTATTAAGAAGTTTAGGGTAGTCATTTGAAGGAGTGATCTCATTCTTCACATTCAAAGATCTAGTCAGGATCATGCAATTTAAGAGAGGTTTATATTTATTGTAACCCGCCCAGAGTCCCTTGTATGGGAGATGGGCGGGGAATACATTTGAAAAATAAATAAATAAATAAATAAATAAAATATATCAGCAAAAAAATATTTTAAAAATCATGAGGCAAGCAGTACTATAAAATATCATCTTGCCATCAATTTTGTCTTCCTCAGCACTATAGATCATTTATAGCTGCCATGGAATTTTATACTTATCTATCTTCTCATATATTTTGCACAAAAAATGGTTTTGTTCTGTTCTTTTAAGATGCTTGTTTGCTATCTGGCTGAATTTCAATGAAGTCCCTTAAGTTTACAGTATAATAGACCAGCATTTAACTTTGTCCTCCACATTGATTAGCCAATCACAGACCATTGACATGGGTTGCTCAGGATATTAAATAATGAGGACAAAGTCTTGAGGACTCTCATCTGTGATTGTGAGCTCGGGGTTTGTATAGTTCTTAATCATCTATAAAACACCTACCACCTACTGTACCAATCAGAGACTCTATTAAAAAATGAAACGAGACATAAAAAACACCAGCACCCTATGAAAGATTCATTGCTTAAAACCTTCCACCAGAACCTTGTGCTCCCTCTCCCATCTTACTCAAAATGTATTGTTGATCAGGGCTAACAAGGACGGGAATAACTTAATTTCCCATTTTTTTCTGTTTGAGTCTTATCTGAAATATTATACAATATCCTTATTCATACATTTATCAATACCAGCTCCTTTCCTTACATTTTGCTCCCCATTTAGCAAAAGAACTCACAACTGGATTGTACAAGTAGCAGAATTTATTCCCAATGGCACAGTGACCAAAGAAAGAGTAGTTTAATTCTGCCCAAGGCCACCCAACAATGCTTCCATTTATCCCTTCCCCTATAACTGACGATGCAGTACTCAGTTCTTCCACAGGCTAAGTTTCCCCATCAAAATAAAGAAGTCTGATATCACCTTTCCAACTAACACATTTTATCAAAAGGCATAAGCTTTGGTCAGCTGCAGTTCACTTCATCAGATGTGTACAGCGGCCACTCTAGATGCATCAAGCAGTTCATAAAAGCATGTCTTTTAATAAAATGTGTTAGAAAAGACTCCTCCTAATTTTTTTGCTACCATGGACTAACACAGCTCTCTTCCTACAATGCCCCCAAAATAAGCAGTCTGATCTGTCTCATGTGGTTACTCTGTCAGTAGGAACAGCTGAAAATGAAAATCAAAACAAAAAGCTTCCATCTGAACGATGATTTTTGGCTGATTCCTCTTTTAACAAAACCCAGACACTCCATCTTTATGATTCTTATTTACTGGAAAAGAAACAGTGACTATAATGCCAAATCATGGTTAGAGGCTCCTGATTTGTAGCTGCTCCTGTTGGCAAGAGATGAACAAATCAGCCTTTTTTTCCTCTCTCTCTCTCTCTCTCTCTCTCTCTCTCTCTCTCTCTCTCTCTCTCTCTCTCTCTCTCTCTCTCTCTCTCTCTTCATACACTCACATAAAGTATCACAGTTTTTCACATTTTGTAACCATGCCATGATTAATATTAACCCAGATTAATATTCAATATAGACTTCAGCTCCATTTTTCAAATTGCTGGTACCAATCAAAGTAAAATTGACCCAACCCTAATCTGGATAATGCTGAATGCACCTGTCTTTGGACTTGAGGAAGAAAAAAGGACAGACATCTGGCAGCACCATGGGATTCTTCATATAAATACTTTTGGGGGAAAAACTTGTTTCGTGAAATTTATAAAATCACACAAACATGTAAAGAACAAGACATGGCAGAGCACAAATGAACAACTCTGTGTTAACTTCCTTCTAGCAGCTAAACTAAGAACAAATGATAAATGGTTGTGATGACCCTGACTTCAATGCCCCAATAAACACTCCTCCATGCAGTTCTTTTGAATTACAGAATAAGCTTTATTAAGGATACATGTAAATCAAAGCATTCTCAAAGACCTGAATAATGTTTCCCACCAAAAGGTTGCCTTTAGCTTCCCCGCTCCCCCCCCCCGTACCAGCCTCCTCGTCCCATGATCTCATTGTCCATTACTTTCCCACTCCGTTCAAGCCCCCTCCAACTCATGTAGGTGGATGATCTTGCCGATCTGCAAAACAGGCTCCAACAGTCTGGCACGCCTTTGGAATGCGCTCCCCCTCCCATCCAAGGTCAAGCTGACACTATCTGCTACTGTACATGGCAAGATTCTAACTGGAACCCTGACAATGGTCTCGTTGCAATTATTCATAGTTTAATTCAGTAATTTCATTCAGTACACTGCTGGAATGCCTTGCAGCAGCTGCCTTTATTCTTAGGCATCTATGTGTACTACACCTATGGGCTTTACTGCTCTTGTACAGAACACCTTTGAAACATTCAAGAGCTCAATTTTTATGGGCTCTATTTCTACCTTTTTCCTCTGTACATGCTCAGAGCAACCTTGTTACTGTTATCCCAAGATAGCTATGTACTAGATGCCATCTGGAGGGAAAGAAAGAGAGGCAGACCATATAAGACCTGGCATAAAATGTACAGAGAAGTCCTGCAAAACACAGAAATTGCACGAGAAGAAGCTGAAACTGTCGCAACTGATCAAAATTGTTGCCCAATGTGCTGTACAGCACAGGCAGACCTAAGAATAAGATGTCATCATCTGGAAGACATTCATTTCAAGCACATCCTCCACCAACATTTCACCAAACTGATTAGAAATGGAAAGTTCATCAACTTCATCAGTTTCTCAGTACTCACCATCCCACTGGGAAGCCCATTATGGTCACACATAATTGCTTTTGCTCCTGCTCACTAGTAGCTTCCTTTTACAGTCCCCATACTAGGATCATTGCTATTTATTTGCTAGGCATAGTAGAGACTACAATCAAAATCCAGTATCCAGGGCAATGCAACCATTAGCCACTTGTTTCTTTGGTTCCAACTTTTATCTCAGTTGCAGCAATCCTTGTTTCAATTACTATATCTTTTCACACAACTGCTATATCCACCTTGCCTTCAATATCATGGCTAACAACTATATCTATTGTTAATCCATCATGTGCCATGTTCTTAACAGAACAATTTAAACAGTTGTCTGGGTTTATAAACCCTCTTATTGCAGACCATCTAACTTTGAAGGAGGATTATTATGAAACTGAATCAATAATAAGCCCCTCAGTCATTCTGTCCATTTTATCATTAAACCATTTATAGTTGTCTCTGAGTCACCTGTATCCCCATCAAAGACACCAGACACCATACCAGAAATATTAGAATGATTATTGCAATGAGATTTAAGGCCATCTATTATTCCAAAGGCATAGAAATTTGAGACAGTTCAGTAGAATTCATTACCTCCTGTAGTGACAAATCTACTTCCCACTTTACAACACGTGGCAAAAATCTTTTATTGGCTAATCTATATGATGATGAATTTTCCTTACCCTTTGCCTTTAAACCAACACAGTAATTCTTGAGGCAACACAAGGCAGGTCCTCTCAGAAAATGCATTTGGGCCCAGTATATTTGAGAGGGGAAAAGGCTGGATACTGTACTGTAGAAACAAAGCTTTATTCCATGGGTTCTTCTCCCTCCCCTGCCAAGATTATCAACTATCATTCTTGCATGGGGTATTTTGTGGGTTAAATATTTTTCAGTGCTCAGTCATCCTCCTGAGGATTAAAGAATTTAGGCAAAGGTATTCTGTAGGGGGGCCTCCCATTTCTTTTGTTAGCAGACAAACACATGGGGTAAATATTATAAAGACTGTGCCTCAAAGATTCTCTTAATGAGAATGAAAACTTAAAATAGAGATGGACTATTCCTATTCCATGGGAATTCAGCAACTTCATATTGTCTTGATGGTTCTAAATAGTATCCCTAACCACCAGGCTCCTCTTGGGCCAGAACAATTGGTTTGCCTTAGTCTATAGCAGGGCTTTCCAAACTTTTGCTGTTGGCGACACACCAACGACCAGCGCACAAAAACCCGGAAGTGCCGCCACAGCACGCAAAACCCTGAAAGCGCCACGGCGGCGTGCAAAACCCCGAAAGCGCCACCACCACCACGGTGCGCAAAACCCTGGAAGCACCACCACCACCGTGGTGCGCAAAACCCCAGAAGTGCTGCCACCACTGCGGTGCACAAAACCTCGGAAGCGGCGCCGCTGTGGTGCGCAAAACCCTGGAAGTGCCAGTGGTGGCACTTCCGGGTTGCCACTGCCGCCGCCATGCTTTCAAGTATTTGTGTGCCATGGCGGCAGCGCAGCGTCGGCATCCTGGTGTGTCGCAGGACAACCGTAAGTGCTGATGGCCCACCGCCGCCGTGCTTTCGGGTTTTTGTGCGGCATGGCAGCAGCGGCAGCGTGGCGGCAGCATCCTGGTGTGTCACACGACAACCCGGAAGTGCTGATGGGTTGCTGCCGCCATCAGCAACCATCAGCAATTCCAAGTTGTCGCGTGACACACCTGAGGCCCCCAGGCGACACAGTACTGTGTTGCAACACACAGTTTGGAAAGCCCTGGTCTATAGTATGCTCTATTATTATAATACAATGTAATTTCAATACTGACAGTTTTCCCATTTTACTATAGGTTATCAGTTATTCCAGTTCAAGGAACTTCACTACTGTCTCTCCACTATATTCAGAATATTTATGAAGTATATGGTAATAGCTATTGCATAGCTTCGGCTTCAGAGGGATTGATCTCTCCCTGTAACTATAATATAGTGCTGGCAGTTTCCTCTTAGTCAGAGATAGCCAATTCAGGCTAGTCTTTTCTTTGATCTCAGTCTGCATAAACATCAACAAGTCCTATTTGACAACTACTCAGACTGTTCAATTCATAAGATTCAAAAACGAAGCAGGACATTTCTTTCACCAAACAAGATCTCTGTGATAAGTATACAGTCTTGAATCCAGGTATAAGAAGTTCTAAATGTCTGAGCATTAAGTCACCAACACTCCCAGCTCCATACATTATTGTTCCAATTTTGTTTGTTGGTGTTATTTCCATTTCCATTCTGCCCATAAGCAATCCATGGCTGTATTCTGTGACACATCCAAAATACTCTCAGATGGTACCATAGTGATGATATCAAGATCCAAGGACTGTAGCACACTTTTGAACTTGATTTCACTGCATGGAACTCTTGAGAATGTTCAGATCTTTCAAACCCTTCTTAACAGGCATCACTGTACAGAGAGCAAAAGACCACACGCTACTTGTTTTTTATCTCAATAAAAGTATCTAGGACTAGTGTATCAGCAGAAACAAATCAATGTATTATGGAGTCCCTCAGCAAGATGAGGTCTATAAGCAGAAGTTAGCATGGGCAACCACAGGAGTTTACTGCTTTTGTCAGACTGATAAAAGCAGCACTGCAAAGTCACACCTGTCTGCCCATTTCGTGTATGTGTGCAATGTTACAACACAAGCATAAATGGGATGGAGCTTACACCACAAAACCACAACACTACTTTCATCATGCTGCTGGATGCACTTCCATTGTTCCCTCTTCTGACAAAAATCATGGGTAAGTTTTATAAACATTAATCTGACATGATCATTGTTCCCTCATGGAATCAAAGACAACCAGAGTTTCCCGTGCTGCTGTACCTACACAGAGGATTTATAGGATGCTCCAAATGTCCCCAAATTAAATATCTATGAAAGAGGAAGCAATTTGATACCTGAACTTTCAGGTTCTACAGTTCATGGCCTTGGGAATCCATTACACAAATTGCTCACATCTGACCTTTGAATAATTTTACAAATAGCCCATAAGCCATTGACTCTGAAGTCTTAGAGAGCAAAGTGGCATATTTTCTTTGCCTTTCTTCTGGCTTCATTCTCTGTAAATGTAATTTTGCAATTTCAGCTCTTTTTGCTTTCTAAAGTGTTATATTTCTCTTCCTTAGAGATTTCAGTAAACCCTTCCTCAAGTCAAGTCCAATTTCTGGTGACTATACGGACATGTCCACATGCTTTCCTTCGCAACAATGCTGAAGTGGTTTGCCTTTGTCTTCTTCCAGGATGTTTTTTGACTTCTCAGCCTCATCCACAATTCTGGACTAGATTTCCCTGGTACTGTCTCCTCCAAGTACCAACCCAGATTTGATCCTGCTTGGCATTTTCAAGATCAGCCAAGGGCAAGTTGGAACTGCCACCTGCTAAAGACCTTTGTAGTTTATTAATCAGCTATGCAAATTTTTCCTCTTCAGTTGTGTTATTTCACTGTTTTTCTTATATCCCCTTACTCAACATTTTCTCAAAGGATTAAAGAATCTTATCCACTTAGGGGCTTCTACTTTAATCTAGTCTTTCTGCATTGATGAAGAAGTCCTTCATATCCTTGGCTTCTGGAAGTCATTATTTGTTTGACTTCACAGTACCATCTGCCTGAAGGGTCAGTGAGTTAACAGCTGTAGTAGAACAAGAGAAATCCCATCCCAAGAGTTAAACATGCAAAGTTTACATCTGACCCGTCAATCAAACCTAAACCTACCAATCAAGATCAGAGATCATCAGAGCTCAGAAAACCAAACCCTAAGGAAGCAATCAGGAAAATTCCCGCTCAGGTGGGCTTTGAAAAGAAGAAATTCCCTTGTGGAATTTCTGGGAATTGGAGACTTAGGAAAAATCTAACCATTTAGGAACTATTAAAAACTAGATGCAAATCAGATTCTTTATTATGTTTATTGGAAACTGAACTGAATTGTGGTGTGTTTGCTAGACTATGCTATGCTATGCTAGGCTTTATTTTACACTGCTTTTGTATTGTATTTTTGGCAAGAAAGGTATTGTGTATATGTGTATACCTGGCAAGGAAAGCCAATGAGATACTTTCTTTTATTTCCATATTCAAGCACACCTCATTACGGCAGCCTTACTATTTTTATGAGGAAAAAGTGGTTCTTCACCTGAATATTAATTTCTTACCTAGGTTTCTGCCCTCTCTATGTAAAACAGGACACAATATTCCATACTTTCCTCCTTTACAATTGTTGATTGTTAGGTTGTTCATGAGTGCTTCGTTTTTCATTTGCCAGATAACTCGAATTTGTAATAGTCAAAAATGACTAATCTGCCAGGCCATTTTCAAGAAGGGAAATACCTGCCTCATCATAGCTAATTGAATTGCTAACCCTGACTTCTGGAGGACCACACATTCAGTCCACCTAAGGCAGTGACTGCATTTACAGCCCTTTGCAGAAGCACTTCCTTCCTGACCTTTTCTAAGCTGGGACCTGGTCTCAGCCTACTGTACAATGCTCATCAGACACTATTGGTTGGCTATTAAGACATGTTTGGATGCAGTTTTGGGGCAAACTCTGACTTCCATCCTGGGTCTGCCCATCATCAGTAAATATAGTTTGCTACTTATCCATATGAAAGAACAGTCAAGTTTGTTTTTTAATGTTTTTAATGTTTTCAGCTCTATTTATATTTCTTTTGCCATTGTATCATTGATCTTCCAATCAGCTTGTTGTTGTTGTTGTTGTTGTTCAGTCGTTTAGTCATGTCCGACTCTTCGTGACCTCATGGACCTTAGCATGCCAGGCCTTCCTGTCCTCCACTGTCTCCCGGAGCATCAATTCTTCGGCGCTCAGCCTTCCTTATGGTCCAACTCTCACAGCCATACATTACTACTGGAAAAAATCAGCTATCTGATTTCAAATCCAGTACGTGCTTCATACATTTCCATAGACTGTTTCTGGAATTACACTAAAATATGTTTATATTTCAGTTTATTTCTAGCACAATATTCTTTATAAATGGCTAGGATATACAGAGGCAACTGAAAATTTGGGTGTGCAAACCATGGCATTAAAACAGATCCAAGCGGAGTCATTCAGGAGAAAGTCTGATCTATGCCCAGATCAAAGTGTGATTTTTAAAAAAGAAATGCCGTTTGCTGTAATTTAGCATGGGAAAAACACACAGCTGTAAATGTTTGTTTTTCAACAGAATAGAATGAAATTCTCAGGCAAGCTAACCCTTTATGAGGGACTGAAGCCTGCCAAATTTCATACAAATCACAACAGGGTTTTTCTAGTGACTCTCTTTTAAACCATAGCTTTAATATGATTTTTTTTTTAAAAAAAGAAACAGAGTAACTGTTACTTTCAGATAGAATATGGTGAAATTTATATGATAGTAGCCCCTTCTGTGGAAAATACTTCTGCCAAATGTCAAACAGATGTTTTGTGGGTATTTTGTAAGTAATGATGATGCTTATTTCTGCATGTGGTACAGTCGATAGCAGGAAGGTGAGGCAGAATTATACATGATTAATTTGCTAATCTTTCCTATGAAATAAATCAATTGCAATGCCAGGTAAGCTACTAACGAAGCTCAGAAAAGAGCATCACAAACTACTCTGGATGAGAGATTGGCAATAATACAAACATACGTACATATTCCTTTTTATTTTCCTATTCCTTTTTAGTGTAAGCAGTGTTATACAAAGTACCAAAAGGAGTAAGAAATGGTAAGCCTAACAAATTAAATACACAAGAAAAAGAAATGTAGCTAAGCCTATATAATACCAACACCATTAACTATACTTCCCCATATCTTTCTATCCTTGCACACTATCATGTCCACATAATGATTCATACATTGTCTTCTGTTCTTTAAACTTCTTATCTCTCTCTGAGGATCTCAGTAACTCCATTCAACCACAACTTTCTCAGTCTTCCCTTTTCTCTTAATCCGCTCATTCTTCCTTGGTATTTTTGTTTTGTGATGCAATCCTCACACATTCTTTCTATAAGACCAAAGCCCCTCATATACATTTCTTTATTTTCTTATCCTGGTCACTCACTTTTATATTTAATCCATATTCATTCAGCACTCATTCATACTTGACCCACCCATCTTCTTTTACCAACAGAGTAATCCATTCCTACCGTATTCAACTTAGTTTCTTCTGACATACTTCAATCTCACTTCAGTACAACAAAGCATGCTCTTATTTGTTGTTTATTCATTCAGTCACTTCCGACTCTTCGTGACTTCATGGACCAGCCCACACCAGAGCTTCCTGTCAGCTGTCGCCACCCCTGGCTCCCCCAAGGTCGAGTCCATCACCTCCAGAATATCATCCATCCATCTTGCCCTTGGTCGGCCCCTCTTCCTTTTGCCTTCCACTTTCCCTAGCATCAGCATCTTCTCCAGGGTATCCTGTCTTCTCATTATGTGGCCAAAGTACTTCAGTTTTGCCTTTAATATCATTCCCTCAAGTGAGCAGTCTGGCTTTATTTCCTGGAGTATGGACTGGTTTGATCTTCTTGCAGTCCAAGGCACTCTACGAATTTTCCTCCAACACCACGGTTCAAAAACATCTATCTTCCTTCGCTCAGCCTTCCTTATGGTCCAGCTCTCACAGCCATATGTTACTATGGGGAATACCATTGCTTTAAATATGTGGACCTTTGTTGTCAGTGTGATTTCTCTGCTCTTAACGTCTGCAGTAATCTTTGTGCCTAGAAATACAAAGTCTGTCACTGCCTCCACGTTTTCTCCCTCTACTTGCCAGTTATCAATCAAGCTGGTTGCCATAATCTTGGGGGTTTTTTAGGTTTAACTGCAACCCAGCTTTTGCACTTTCTTCTTTCACCTTCGTCATAAGGCTCCTCAGCTCCTCCTCGCTTTCAGCCATCAAAGTGGTATCATCTGCATATCTGAGATTGTTAATGTTTCTTCTAGAGATTTTAACTGCAGCCTTGGATTCATCAAGCCCAGCACGTCGCATGATGTGTTCTGCATACACGTTGAATAGGTAGGGTGAGAGTATACAGCCCTGCCGTACTCCTTTCCCAATCTTAAACCAATCCGTTGTTCCGTGGTCTGTTTTTACCGTTGCTACTTGGTTGTTATACAGATTCCTCAGGAGGCAGACAAGATGACTTGGTATCCCCATACCACCAAGAACTTGCCACAATCTGTTATGATCCACATAGTCAAAGGCTTTAGAATAGTCAATAAAACAGAAATAGATGTTTTTCTGAAAATCCCTGGTTTTCTCCATTATCCAGTGGATATTGGCAATTTATTCTCTAATTCCTCTGCCTTTTCTAAACCCAGCTTGTACATCTGGCAATTCTCGCGCCATGAATTGCTGGAGTCTACCTTGCAGGATCTTGAGCATTACCTTACTGGCATGTGAAATAAGTGCCACTGTTTGATAGTTTGAACATTCTTTAGTGTTTCCCTTTTTTGGTATGGGGATATTTTTTTATTATTATTTTATTTTATTTTATATTATTTATACCCCGCCTATCCCCTCCCTAATGGAGGGCTCTAGGCGGCTTACAATCATGTAAATTCAATTTTATACAATCATATCATATATTACAGTACCTGCGCGATTAGGGAGGGGATGAGGGAACCGGCTCTTCTTTTCCAGGCATCGGAACTACAAGCCCCAGAATGCCTTGCTTTCGGAGCCGGCTGCTGACATCCCGGAAGTTGTAATTGGGATCCGTCGTCCTCTGCCGCCGTCCTCAGCCGTCATCCACGGGCTTCTCCAGATCTTCGTCTTTGTCTTCGGCTCTGAGGCGACTCCCCGACAGGATGCCAGCATATTGCCCTACGTGAGTGGTACCCATTTATCTACTTGCTATTAGCTTTCGAATCGCTGGGTTGGCAGAGAGCTAGGGCTAGTGACGAGAGCTCACCTCACCACGTGGATTCGAACTGCCGACCTTATGGTTGGCAGACTAACAGCTCAGCAGTTTAACCCACTGAGCTACCGCACCCCATATAAGTTGTTTTTATCCAATCTGATGGCCATTCTTGTGTTTTCCAAATTTGCTGGCATATGGCATGCATCACCTTGACAGCATCATCTTGCAAGATTTGAAACAGTTCAGCTGGGATACCATCGTCTCCTGCTGCATTGTTATTAGCAATGCTTCTTAAGGCCCATTCAACCTCACTCTTCAGGATGTCTGGCTCTAACTCACTGACCACACCATCAAGGCTATCCCCAATATTATTATCCTTCCCATACAGATCTTCCATATATTCTTGCCACCTTTTCTTGATCTCTTCTGCTTCTGTTAGGTCCTTGTCATCTTTGTTTTTGATCATACCCATTTTTGCCTGGAATTTACCTCCAATGTTTCTAATTTTCTGGAAGAGGTCTCTTGTCCTTCCTATTCTATTGTCTTTTATATATACATACAGTATGTGTGTGTGTGTGTGTGTGTGTGTGTGTGTGTGTGTGTGTATATATATATATATATATATATATACACACACACACACACACACATACATACATACATACATACATGTATGTATGTATGTATGTGTATATATATATGTGCTCTTATACACAAGTACTTTTGCTTCTTTTGATAAAAATTCATTCCTTTTTAATTCTAAATTAGTAAAATTCTACCAAGGTATAAAAATTCATCCAATTGCTCTAGTTTTCACTGCTTATGTGAACTTGCAAACATTCACTCCATTTTCTATGTAAAACACAACTACATTGGTCTTTGATACATTAATTCTCAGACCTGTACTTCTCATTGCATGATCCAATCTATGTAACATTTGTTGCAAGTCACTCAGATTTTTAGCCCATGACATGACATTGTATATACAAGAATACAACTGCATTCACTCCCCAACCAAAATGTATTTCTAACATCACCAAAGCATTTTTATATATTTATCCAAAAATATATTAAACAACAAAGACACTTACTCTCTGCTTAGTACTGGACCATTTCCTAAGCATTCTGTTTGTGCTCATACATGCTTTACTTTCATCATTATTTCTTAGCATATCATATCTGTTATCGCATTCACCAATCAACCTTCAACTACTTATATATTTATTTATTATTTATTTTTCAACTTCTATCACCGCACCATCTCCCCCAAAGGGGACTCATGCAAAACCCAACTCAGACTGATTCACTTCTTCGCTTTCTCTAAACCAACAAACACAATTCTTCCTCACATATATATGTAAATAACAAAAGTGTCATTTTATTCCATTTTCCTATGGCCTATCTTTTGCAGTGCCCTTGGAGCTCCAGAGAAGCACATTATGACTGGAGATTCACTGAAGCCCAGAATCAGTGAATGAGAGAGCAGGGCTGCAACTAGAGGGGGGGGGGGGGCAAGTGGGGCATGTGCCCTGGGCGCCATGCTGGGGGGGCACCAAAATTACAAAATAACCCATGGGGGTGTGTGGAATCCATGTTTGCCCCTGGTGACTCAGACCCTAGTTTCATCCCTGCGAGAGAGAGAGATCTGTTTGTTCCATCACAAGAAGATGGAAATCTAACCTATCCCACTTGCTTATTTTGCAGTGGGGGTGGGGGTGGGCGGTTGTTTGTGGACTTTCATAATGTAGGAACTGAAATACTTTTTGGTTTTCCACAGATTTGGATTTGGCAAAGCCACAAGATATCTACCCAATCTATAAGTCAATGTTTCTCAGAATCCAAGCAGTCTAGTTTGAAGAGTTCTACAGCAAATGATTATTTTTAAAGTTTCCCTAAATACATGTGGTAAGTTGTTATAATTTCCTACATTGTGAGCTATTCTTCAAATGCTGGCTTCACTATGGCATCCTGCTGCCCTTTGCTGCAGGATTGGGTTGTCTTCCTGCTCTGTGAATTCCAATACCAAATGTCATCAGGATGAAGATCTAGGGACAGGACTGTTGTGCTTTAAAATCAAAACCAGCTTAGGTACAGATCCAAACCATCAACTCTAGGTAAATCATTGAGTAACATGGATGTGTAGCAAAGAAGTCTCAATGAACAGAAATGTTAAACAGTAGTTTTTAAGTTTTCTTCACCACGGGGGCATCTTCCAGTTTGTAAATGGAAGAAAACCTGCAGCCTCAAAGATCTTATAATTACAGAAAATTAATACAGATCCCACAGTAAAACTGCATGGATCTTCACTGCATTCTAAATTCCAAAATCAGGAAATATTGAATTCAGGTCTTCCAGTTAGCATGCAAGAGTACTTCCCATACATGCATTGGTATGATTCTTGAATTACTACTCCTAGGTGAACTACAAAATACTTGGATTACTACTCCTAGGTGAACTGTATACTTACGTGAATTTCATATTATGTTTCTTTTGGGGGGTATTTTTGGCAAAAAAAAAAATAAAGCATAAAATACAGAATTAAAAAGAAAAATAAATTTATCATTTAAAAAATTTAAAAAATGAAGAAAAATTGACAGTGTGTGTGTGTGTGTGCGTGCACACACTCACAAGTGTATAAGATTGTAAGAAGAAATGCAAACCTTTAAATATCCACACTGAATATGCCTGAACAGAATTTGTGCAGACAGTAATCCTCTTTGAAATACATAGGAACAGGCTGCTTTAGACTCTTCATGTTTCAAAGACACCAGCATCCCAAACTAAATATATATGCTGCTCAAATGAGAAATGCACTGCAAATGTTTCATGTGCAGCCACAAACACAAAGTATCACTGCAGCAGCTTTGAGTGAGGCTGTTCTTTTTCTAAAGACTTTTCAGCTGCTTTATGGGCTTCGTGTTGCTATCGCGGCAAAGATAGATTCAATAATAAACACAAGGCATCGTGTTGAACAGCGCTGCTTTACAATTTATTATTTGTAATAAATCAGGTTTTTATATGTTGCTTCAAACACTGATTTTCAAATACAAGATATGCCAGTCCTGAAATGCTCTGTGATTTTAATATGCAAACCTCCTACTGAGATGATGTCTCATTTTAATTATTGTTTCGGTTTAATGGGTTTTCATTAAATTAGAGGATACAGCAATTACTAGGGTGAACAGCTAATGTTTCAAAGGTAAGCTCTCGTGGCTCTGCAACAAGCATAGAACCACAGAAGAGGGAAGCATATTATAAAATAATACTTCTGCTTTGCAGAAGTATGCAGAATTAGCCAGATGATTTTGGCGTTTAAGTATCCAATTCTGATGTGCAAACTTATAAAACCAGTTCAGGCCTCTCCATTTTTATCTCAACAAATAATTGAAAATAATGATGCAGCATAAATATATATATATATTCTGTATATTTTCAAAACTTTAGGAAAATTTAAACACTTGCAGTCAAACCCATCAGTTCAAGTAACCTTCTGAAACTACTCAGAGTTCACTCTTTCTTATTTTCTCTCTCTTTTTTTGTTAGTAAATTTATGTAAACTTAATAATTTGGGACATATTTTATTTCTTTCTCCCCCCCCCCTAAAAAGCAACTACATTTGCTGTTTGCTTATTCAGGAAATATGAAAAATATCAGTTGCTTGATTTTGATGCAGATCTTATAGTATATTGACCATCTGCTCCAAATCATTTCTTTTTCTTGCTCAAGGGAACTGTATACCATAGTTCCTGCCTATATAGGTGGCTTGAGACTCATAGTTTAATGTTAATGTCAGCCTAGCAAGCTGTCCAGTATGTTGTGTCCTCAGATTTACAAATCCTAAATATCAATGTGAATAGGCAAATAATGTAACAGAAGAAATATTTTTTACATGAGTTTTAATCATGTAACCCTTCATGGATACCCTGGAGAAGAAGCTGATGCTAGGGAAAGTGGAAGGCAAAAGGAAGAGGGGCCGACCAAGGGCAAGATGGATGGATGGTATTCTGGAGGTGACGGACTCAACCATTGGGGAGCTGGGGATGGTGACGGCCGACAGGAAGCTCTGGCGTGGGCTGGTCCATGAAGTCACGAAGAGTCGGAAACGACTGAACGAATAAACAACAACAACCCTTCATGGCGTGGGGCCAGGTTATCTGAAGGACCACCTCTCCCCGATTACATCTACCCGTCTCATCAGGTCCAGCAGAAGAGGCATGCTGCGGGTCCCGTCTGTTAGGGAATTACACTTGGCAGGCTCAAGGAGGCAGGCCTTCGTTGCCGTGGCACCCACCTTATGGAACATTCTCCCCCTCCCCTCCAAAGTGAGGTCAGTTCCATCCCTACTTGCTTTCTGGAACTCCCTCAAGACCTGTCTTTGTCATCAGGCCTGAGGGTCTCGGGGGATCAGTGGGATCTTGAAGTGGCTCCCTTGCTAATCTAATCTGTTGTGTGCCATACACTTTTTTAATTTGTCAATAATGATTGTTCATTTTAATAACGATTGTTTTTTTTCTTGTGAGATGGGTGGCTATATAAATTTGATATATAAATAAATATATATAAGCCAATGTGTTTTGATTTCTTTTTTGGATTTTTGGATTTTAATTTTTAGTTTCCTTGAGCATTCAACTGAGTTGAAAGGAAAAGTACAAACCAAAATATTGAAAATGATTGTGATAGTTACAGACTACATCTGAAAGAAGAAAATTCACTTTATAGCAAGATTTCAGCCCTAGCTTCAGTTTCTGGTCAAGACAGTAGCTCAGTTCTTCAAGCAGAAATTCAGAGAATTCAGGTTAGAAAGCACATGCTTCAGGATTGATTACACACTTGGGGGCCTTGATGTGAAATGTCCCAACTTCAGGTTAAATTTGTTTGACCTTCTCCTGTTATAGAACTAGTGCAGACTTTGTATTTTCCTTCAGTGCCAAAATATATACAGGGCATATCTGTTCAAGACTCTACTAGCAAATAGGGCCATTGTGTTACACCTGTCATGCAAAACAAAGAATTGAATATACAGTGACAATAATGTGCCTAAACTACTGTAGGTAAGCCTACTTGTCTGAGATTCTGTTAGCAGTACATTAGGAAATCAGATTTTCAAAGTGTTGGTGTTTAGTCTTAATAGTTCGGAGTGAATGAGCTACAGTTCCCTGGGTGGGCCAACAGGGAAAATAAACGGGAATTTAGACAGCAAGTGTGACTGAGAAAAGGAAAGAGGAAGAAGTGAGAGAGAGAGCTGAGGCAGAGAAGTTGCTGACTGATTGCAAATCGTTGATTGCTCACTGGATGTGCTGGAGTGGAACTTTCCACTGAGCTAGTTGAGGCAGCTTCAAGGGACATATGAGGACCCCAGTTTCCAGAGAACAACCTCAGTGAGCAAACAGGATCAAAGGGAAGATCCCTTCCCTTCCCTTTCTTTTCCTTCTGAAGAATATGGAGATGGAGAGAAGTACTATCATCACCTGCAAGGATATTTATCTATTTAAAGAATTTATAAGGCCATCCTGCTCACAAACTGGGACCCTGGACAGTGTACATCGATAAAAAATAATAATAAAAATAAACATATATCAGAATAAACATATACTGTAGCCAAGGCTGGGTATAACACTCTCTCAACAGAATGGGCTCATCTAACATCTTGGTCCAATGCATGGAAGAGGAGCCATGTCTTCACAGTTCTACAAAAGACTAATGGGGTTGGGGCCAACTGAATATTGGGTGCGAGCTCATTCCAAGAGTGGGCACAGCAACAAAGAAGGCAGGTCTCTTACATCCCATTAGATGATACTAGGTTAAAGAGTCTAGAGATGGATCTGTCAACCCTCCATCTTATCAAGGAAGATTATAAATTCTTGCATAGGCCATAAGAAGCACTTGAGGAGCAACAAGAGAACCAAGACATGCTCCAGAATTTAAAAGAAAGCCAAGCAGAGGGGATGGAGAGATGAAGCAATGTGACACAAAAGACCAAGTTTGTGAAGAAGAGCTCTTTTTTTTCTGGAGCTTCAGAGTAGATTCTAGAACCTCCCCATTGACAATGTTTCTGGCCCCTGGAAAAGAACATCTACCTCAAGCCTCAGAGACTAAAGAAGAGAAGTCTTCTGGTTGTGAAAGGGGAAGGATTCCTGCCTTTACCCTGAGGAGGAAGAGTTGGACTGAAGATGCAATCTGCTGGCATAATAGTCTATCAAGAGAAATATGCTGCCTACCTGAGGCTCACATTCAGGATGTGACAGAAAGGCCCTCACACTCTTTAAACCCTATTGACAATTATCCTTTTCTGCCAGCCCACATGGGAACAAATGGCACAGCCAGACAGCCTGAAAGAACTGCCAGGGATTATGAAACACTGAACAGGAGCATGAAGGAGTGGCATCGAAGGGAGCATTCACTTGATGAAGCACATGGCTCAGGAAGATAAGAGAATAATATTGGGAGTGAAGAATTGGCTGCATAGGTGGTGCCATTGGGGAAGTTTTGAATTCTTCAATCATGGGACACTTTTCATATAATGTTTCTTTTAACTTGTGAAGTCACACAAAGTCCATTTGGATTTGGGAAGCCTATAAATTCAATAAATAAATAAAATACTCTATGAGGAATACTTGCAAAGGGATGGGCTGTCTCTCATGAAGGATGAGAAGAATGTATTTGGAAGACACCTTGCAAACCTGATCCAGAGGGCTTTAAACTGAATCCTATGTGGGAGGTAGAATAGAAGCCATGAAATGTGAAACCAAGTAATGGGAATGGGAATGGGAGCAATATACAGGATGTGGAAGCAGCCAATAATGAGCACATAAATATAGAAAAAAATAGATCAAGTTATGTGACAAAGGTTTCAACAGTTACTAAAGAAATTCACAGAGCATGGCAAGAGCTAGAAGTCTTCTAAGCATACATGACGTAGTGGGAATTATTGATTCCTGGTAGAATGAAACTCATGAGTAGGATGCAAGAACTGAAGAGTACAACTTACCCAAAAGGCATTGGCTAGACAAAAGGTATTACACAAGAAGGAATGCACAGATGTGTAGATATTTTGCAGCCCCTTTCTGGGATCTTTGAGAAGTCATGGAGGCATAGTGCCAGAAGGAGTGGAGAAGGACAAGAGTTGTCCTTATCTTCAGAAAGGGTAAAAAAGATGCTGTGTAGCAGACTAGAAAGACATGCCAAATGATGTGGTGCAGGTCTCCTTACTAGGCCCTGTACTGTTCAACATATTTCTAAATTATTTGAATGAGAGGTAGAAAATATGATTATCAAATTTACGAATGACACAAAGATAGGGAACATTAAAAACATCTTAGAGGGCAGTATTGAGGTACGGGGGAGGTCCTTACAAGCTGGAATAATGAGAGCAAATCAGCAAGATGAATTTCAATGCAAAGTCCACTATTTGAATAGAAAAAAGCAAATGCATGATGGGCAGCAATAAATATTGAAAAGATCTGTGTGTTTTCATGGATACCAGCTGAACATGAGCCAACAATGTGATTCAATTGCAAAAAAAAAAATAGCTAATGCAATCCTAGCTGCATCAACAGAAGTGTAGTGTCAAGCTCAAGAGAACTCAAAGTTTATCTCTTTTCTGCACTGGTTGCACAATTTTAGAATATTGCTTCCCATCATAGGCATATTTTAGGAGATTGACAAACTGGAGTGTGTCCACAGGACAGTAAGATGATGATAAGTGGCCTGGAAGGAAGCACT
This sequence comes from Charina bottae, assembly GCA_023362775.1. Taxonomy (NCBI): domain Eukaryota; kingdom Metazoa; phylum Chordata; class Lepidosauria; order Squamata; family Charinaidae; genus Charina; species Charina bottae. The sequence goes on along the minus strand of JALMGJ010000001.1, from coordinate 167,015,831 downwards.
TATGAATTCAAGACACTGGGTATGATTAGCCTGAAGAAGTGAAGACTGTGGAGAGATATGATTGCTCTCTTCAAGTATAAGAAAGACTGTAATATAGAAGATGGGCAAACTTGTTCAGTCTTGTTCCAGAAGAGAGAACAGGAAACAAGGAGTTTAAATTATAAGGAAGCCAATTTGTGTAGGACTTCAAGAAGAATTTCTTAATGCTAACAGCTGTTCAGTAATGGAACAAACTGTCTTGGAAGGTACCTGGAGATGTTTCAGCAGGGCTGAATGAATGACCATATGTGGAGATGCTGTAGAAGTTGATTCCTGAAATAGGCAGGGGGTGGATGGATGATCTTCAGACCTTTTCCCAACTCTTTAAAGCAGAGTTTTCCAAACTGTGTGTCACGACATGTTAGTGTGTCGGCTGCAGTGTCTGGGTGTGTCGCGGCTGCTGCTGCCTCCAAGCCCTGCCAGGATTCCAAGCAGGTCCTAGTGCCTGCCTTGTGCCTTGCTGCCTCCAAACCTGCAGTGATTCTGCGCAGGTCCTAGTGCCTGCCATGTGCCCTGCTGTAAGAGTGTGTCGTGAAATGATGCATGTCTAAAAGGTATGTCACCAACATGAAAAGTTTGGAAAGCTCTGCTTTAAAGACTGTATATGATTCTTAGTATTCTACCATGCTTTTATAGCTGCAACCAAAAGCATGGTTAATTATAGATGCTATTATTACAAGTAATCCATATTACTTATACAGTATAACTGCTGCATTTGCTGGCAGTATATGCGCATCTTTATTCATCAAAATGATTTCCAAAGTAGTAGAATTCTCACTTATATCTAGGTGCTGTACCATACATTACTATAGTCTCAGTGATGCCTTTTCAAATTAAGATGCTCTTGAAGTGAAACAACCTGTTGATCTCTTAAATTAGATGTTTACTCCTTCGCTAGCTGAAGCGCTCGAGAAGTCACAGTATTACTAAAAGTGCATCATCTGCTCTTAAATCATGTGAGTTAATCAAATTACATGGCTTGTTAACTAATTAATTAGTTAACACTTTATTGTTATTGCCCACAAGGTGTTGTAATTTTATCACTCCCTAAGTAATGCTGTAGTTCTTCCAACTTCTTGAAAGAATGGTTTAAAAACCAGTTAATAAGTCTCAGAAATGAAAGGAAAACAATACAGCCAATGGCAATATGCAAAGAAAAGTGGTAGAAGAAATTATTTGTAAAACTCATTAAAGATTCACTTTATTTTCTATAGAACCCATGTCTATTTGGGAGATCTAATTTTGATTATGATGAACATTAATGTCACACTAAATAATGAAACACTGAATTTTTTGCCAAGACCATCCCAACTGATATTTTCTTCTCCGAACAGCATGTTCAGATAAATTTGAAGTTACAGCTCCATAAAACTAAAGATTTTAAGATTATCCTCCCTAAAGATTGTGACTCAGCATATTGCATTTGGAAATATATTTATGAGAAACCTTGAGATAAGGAAATAAGGATTTGAGCATTTTTAAAAAGTACTTGTGGAGCAGAGCAAACTTTATACAGATGTACAAACATTTGTTGCCACTTCTAGCTGTTCTACCAGGTTTCTGAACAGGGATAGCCTGGCCAGAGTGATCCATATATCATTAACTTCAGATTAAGGTATTGCAATCTGCTCTAGGAACTTGGTTTGGAAGCTCAACTATTGCAGAATGCAGTGGCTACATTAGGAAAATTGATAGTCTACCTCAAAGACTTGTTCTAGCTCTTCTGGCATCTAGTGTACCACAACCCAGGTTTGGGATACTTGTACTGGGATATAAGAAAGCCAGTTTGGTGTAGTGGTTAAGGCACCAGTCTAGAAACTGGGAGACTGTGAGTTCTAGTCCCACCTTGGGCACAAAGCCAGCTGGGTGACCTTGGGCCAGTCACTCCCTCTCAGCCGTAGGAAGCAGGAAATGGCAAACCACTTTCAAAAAATCTTGCCAAGAAAACTGTAGGAACTTGTCCAGGCAGTCACCAAGAGTCAAAAACTTACTCAAAGGCACAAAAAATGCATTCTGCCAAATTATTTTTAACATTTTCTAATTTACATATAGCTTTATTATTTCTTGTAATTGTATGTGTCTATTTGCTTTGATTTTGTATCTTCTTTTTGGGATTTTTTAAAGGAAAACAATGTGTAATAAGTAAATAATATGTCTATATTAAAAGATTTTTGTATAGTATATTTCTCATTCAACCTACCATACAGTATATTTATAGCTAATTCCAATGTAACTGGGTTATTTTGATGTGGCAAAGGAAATCCAAAGTGATGTGTTTTTAATGCACGTTGAAAAATACTTACCAACACTATTTATGTCAGTATAGAAGAATGTCACCAAAAGGTCTATCCAAACTGTCACAACATAGAGAACAAGCTTTCAGGTACCCCAGAACAGATAAACTTTATATAATTCTTCATTTTTGTTCCAACTAGTTTTCAAGGTGGCTAACAAATTTTAGAGGAAATGCAAAAAGTTAAAACCATAAAATACTAAATTCAATCATTTAAAACCTCATTAATTTACACATCCAGTCACATATAAGGATAAAAGAGTACTCAATTCCTGTTTCCTAACAGTCTAATTAAACTTAAGCAAGACTCAAGGATGCCAATTGCTTCTTTGGAGTTGGATGGGAAAGAGAAATAGAGCAAGAAAAATCAGCATACTGTACTTATGACAACCTACTCCAAAGCTCCAAATGTTGTCCCCCAGTGGTTTCATTTAGATGATGGACAGAATGGGACACAAGTTACATCAACAGGCTAAGTGTTGAACAATAATTCTCCAACAGCATCTTCTAAACTTCTAGATACAGTATGACAATTACTGTAAAACAGGCTATAAAGGGACACTTAGGAACAATAAAGTGAACCACCTCAGTTGACTTCATATTTCACAGATCAGCCAGATCTTCTTCAACAGTATCATCAACCAAAGAGATGTCCTCAAGCACATTATGGAGACCACCTGGCTGCATCAGGCATCTGGTTTGGACCTTATTGATTGATCCTCCATCAGAGTAGAAGTAGGCTGCTAAGTGATCAGTTAATTGTCTAGTCTAAAATTGATTAAGGAGTATTCTAGCCATGACAACAATGCCAAATAAATTTTTTCACTCTCACACAGATTACCAAATATGAGTATATTCTGCTGCCTAAATAGAGCCAGATACCAACTGGAGGTCAAAAAATCCTGAGCCACTCCTGATTGGGAATTTTTGGCCTGGACATTGAAATCACTCAGTACAAGGAAGCTTGGAAATCATACCTGAGATCACCCTTACTAGCTTAGCAAGAAAGACTGTTAGGCAGAAGGTAGGCAGTACACTAATAGCCTTACCCAAACACAGCAGCATCCACTTAAAATTAGCAGGATGAAAAGTAGAACATCTGGTCAGTGTCCCAAAATTCCTATAGACCACAGCCACTCCACTTCCCTTTCTCTAATCCTAACCTGTTGCACCACAGAATAGGATAGGAAAATAAGAATAAGCAGGAAAAGCAAATAATAGTATTTGGATATCCTAACAACCTAAAAAGGAAACAAGAATAAATAAAACTCTTCTACTGATACAGCCTTCAGAAACACAGGAGGAATGGACAAGAGTCTGCAGTCATGATCTACAATATTTGTATTCCTGCCTGGGGGAAAAAAAACACCTGGGATACATTGCATAAAAATTATAAAGAACATAGATGCATAAAGTTCATCGTCTTTGAGTTCTATACTCTAGGCTCGAGTATGAAAAATAAAGAATCATTAACCTGAACTCCTAGAATAGGAAGGGAAATATAATTTTAATAGGTGTAACAAATACCTGGTTGATGCCTTCCTTGAATAGAATAGAGAGCTCAGTTTGTTCAAAAGGAACATAAACAATAGAAAGGGAGGCATTTTCTATATCTAACTATCTAAAACTGTTCATAAATCTAAAAGAATGAACTCAGGATTATTTGCAGAAAGGATCGAGGTTAAAGTAAGTGACAGAACAAACAAAAGCGATATCATGAGTTAATGTTCCAACTTATAAACTGCATATCCAACAGAAAGTTCTTTGCATCCAACTCTTAGTAATAATTCTCTGAGATGTCCAATATAAATTAAATAGAATGTTATATTGTATTCACCTCATTTTCAGATCAAAAGAAATGAATTTGCATTCTTTAATGTGAACTACCACTGGCTCACAAAAGCAGAGCATTGTGGCACTTCCGGTGGGGACATGGCGGACTAAACAGCTGTGCCCGTGGGCTCAGTGGGCAGAACTGACAATGTGACAGCTTTTTTGGGCTCAGGCAGGTTTTTCCTGAAACCCAGGAGTGTTTTTCCGGAAAAAGGAAAACACCTGGAATCACCCCATTTGTCCTCTGGATGGCTGCTTGCAGCCAGAAGATTGCAAACAGTGTTCGCGTTCGACTGGTAAGAGCTAGACGGGAGGTTGGGACGTCACCATTTTCCAAGCCGTGCTGTAACCTTAAAGGGACACTAAGACTGGCCACCCCATTTCTAAACCACCAAATTTATATTTCTTTTAAGTACGCGTACCCTAAGAGAGGCTTTCTACAGCAAGGAGAAGTGGGCTGTCTTGGTGCTTATCATTATTTTTGGGATTATTTTTTTAAAAAAAATATTTTTAAGTTTTGGACTTTGTTTTCCCTCCAAATATTGAGGAGGATTGAGAGTAAATAATTGTCTCCCTACTATTATTTTTGTACTAAATTTGAAGATATTAGTATTTTCCTACATGTTGAATTGGCTGTTTTGAACTTTCAGTTTTCTGCTTCTACTTTCCCTGGGGAACTGTCTGCATATCTCACTTTCACTTATGTAACATTCCAGAATTCTTTCATATCTTTGACTTTTGCTGGTTAAGCTCCTAGGGGGCACCATAATCTACTCTGTGAGACATGGAGGATTTTAAACAGACTTTCTCTGACTTCCAACAAGATTTTAAACAGATTCTTTCTGATTCCTACCAAGTTTTTATGCAAGGTATTCAGCACATTGTGGAAAATATGAGGTCTAAAATGTGTCATCTGGTTGGGGATGTCATGGAGGAAACTGAGGAATTTAACAGTGACAGAAATGTCTCTTCTAAGAGTGAGATTGGGATTTCTATTGAAATGCTGGATGAAGATTTGATAGTTGAGTTGGAGAAATTTTAGGAAGAGAGTGAGTTTCAAGCCTCAAGTAAAATTGATTTTCTGGTGGAATGCCAGGAAAAAGAAGGGGTTATTATGTATGGGAGGTCTCCTGAAGAGAAGTCAGAGTTTTTGAGGGGGGCAGTTGGGCTCTTTGATCTTTTTAAGAAAAAAACTCTGTGTACATTGCGGTAAAAGTAAATGCTCTGGTTTATTTTGCAGTGGGATAACGGTTAAAGAATATTTATCTGGACTGTTTTTAAGGCTTGGCTGATTTCATTTATCTTTAACAATTTGGATTAAGATTAATAAAGTATAAAAAATGCCTACTTGGAGGATTTCCAGCCACTGGTAGGATTTCCAATGTCAGCCAGCTCAGCTATCTGTCGATGGTACATCCCATGCAGGGTCTTGTCTTACCATGGCGCTTCCTCTGCTTGATCTTCCTCCCATGTCTGCTGCTGCTTCAGGCATTCTCTCAGCAGCTCATCTTTAGGTGCCGTCTTACTGATGTACTCCTGGATGCTCTGGGTCTCATCCAGGACAGTGGCTTTGACACTCACCAGATATATATATATTCTTTCATGAGTAGGGTGACCATACGTCCCGTTTTGAACGGGACAGTCCCGTTAATTTAGCATTTTTCAACCGTCCCGTCGTTTTGATAAAAATCTCAATTTTGTCCCTTTTTTAAACCCGGTGGGAAGGAGGACAGGAAGACAGGAAGGAGGACTGGAGCCGGACTTGCCATTGGAGGCAGCCCGGAAGAGGCCCTATCAGCGCGGCAACTGGAAGCCCAGTTGCCACGTGCGATCCCAGCAGCAGAAGCAGCACCACAGTCCAGGTTCCTGCCTCCTTACCTGATCCTGAGATTGTCTGCCCAGCAGTGGTGAGGCCAGGAAAAGCAGGCACGGGAAGGTTGTGGGAAGAGGGTGCGTGTGTGTGTGTGTGTGTGCATGTGCGCAGATTACTTGCTCAGCGTAATCGCGCACACACACACTAGGCCAGGGCTTTCCAAACAAAAACACGGAAGTGCCGGTGGCGGTGCTTCCGGGTTGCTGCTGCTGCCACTGCCCCTTCAAAAGGGCAGGCTCTGGGGACCCCGAAAATGCCCTCGGTTCTGGCAGGGAGACAAAAGCCTCCTCCCCGCACGCACACGCTGCCCTGGAGCCGGGGTGGAAATTTTCCCTGCAGAACAGCTGAGCGCCGCTTGCGCACAGCCTCCCTGCCTAAACTGAGGGCATTTTCGGGGTCCCCGGAGCCTGCCCTTTCGAAGGGGCAGCACTGCTGCTGCTGCTGCCGCTGCCCCTTCGAAAGGGCAGGCTCCGGGGACCCCGAAAATGCCCTCGGTTCTGGCAGGGAGGCAAAAACCTCCCCTCCCCACATGCACACGCTGCCCTGGAGCCAGGGTGGAAATTCTCCCCGCAGAACAGCTGAGCGCCCCTTGGCAACATGCGCGTGCGCGCAGTCTCCCTGCCTAGACTGAGGGCATTTTCGGGGTCCCCGGAGCCTGCCCTTTCGAAGGCGGGGTTTGCAGGCGGGAGCCAATCGTGTGGGGCGGGGGCAGGGTTTGCAGGCAGGAGCCAATTGCGTGGACTGGGGGGCGGGGTTTGGAGGCCGGCATGGTGGCATAAGACCCTGTCCCGTTTTGCCATCCCCAAAGTCCCGTTTTCGTCTGAAGGAAATATGGTCAGCCTATTCACGAGAGGAGTGGAAACATATCTTTCAGAACTGACTCAAAAGCAGGTAAGCAGAGCCCTGATGTGGAGGCTGAGTTGGAGGTCCAGGAAAAATATAGCAATACAAGGATTAGTGGAAGCTAGATATAGAATAAAAGTTTGGTTTTCTTTCTAGAAAATTATTTGAGCTGTGGTGCTTTTGTTATATTTCGTTCTCTCTTTGTTGTGTGTGTGTGTGTGCATGCCTGTTCCTGGCTGAAGAAGTAGCAACTAAAATAACCACTTCAGAAGTCATTTTTTTCCTCACTCTTCTTTGTTCTTTCAACTTCCCTTTAGTTCTTTAACTTTGATATACATAATAAAGACTTCAATTTTTACTGATTCAATGACTCTCATTCTGAAAGGAATTTAACCTTAACAGCAGCTTTGTCCAGCTGAATTAAGCTATAAAAAGGAAGGAAAGCAGAGAAAGAGATTGCCCATTACCTACTCCTGAGTAATTGAGCACCAGAAACAATTTCTCTAGGGAAAACCGGCTGGTGGCTATGATTGCTGAACAGGCTGCCCTCAAAAGCTAAGGGAATGTGCACTAGATTATGCGCAAGAAGTGTCTAAAGAACCCTCTCATGACAGACAAAGGAGCTGACCTGCTACACTTCAAGTATGCCTCATTACACATACCAACTAAATGTTTTCATCCAGGATGATAGATGTTTTATTACTAACTGACCTAGCACTGAAGAATGGTACCTTGAGTCTGGAAGAGTTACCATCACTGTACCCTTTACTTCCTAAGATAGACTCATCTTGAAAGAAAGGAAAGCCAGTAGTATGCCTTCATCCTTCTACAATGGCCAGGTTGTAGCCTTCTGAGCCATGGTTGCTCTCAAGTGATTTTCTGTTTTCCACTCTCCCTGATACATCTTTTAACACCAAGCTCAATAAAACAGCAAGGGGCGTGGTGGCTCAGTGGGTAAGACGCCAGGCTTGTCGATCTGAAGATCGCAAGTTCGGAGGTTCAAATCCCTAGCCCTGCATGCGAAGTGAGCTCCCACACTAGCTCCAGGTCTTGCCAACCTAGCAATTCGAAAGCATGCAAATGCAAGTAGATGAATAGGTACCACTTCGGTGGGAAGGTAACAGCGTTCCACACGTGTCATGCGGCCACATGACTGTGGAAGCATCTTCGGACAATGGCTCTTTGGCTAACGAACGGAGATGTGCCCCGGCCCCTAGAGTTGGACACGACTGCACAAATGTGTGGGGGGAACCTTTACCTTTACTACCAATAAAACAGATGGTCTAGATTCCTCCCACTAAGCCACCCACCCCTCCCAGTACCTACTGGACATGTGCCCAAAACAGAGTGGGATGCCCTTGGCCTCCAATGTCTTTGTAAAGGGCTTTTGAAAACCTCCATATGGGACTGCAGTATAGATCTCTGAAACTATTCTTCTTAAACAAAATCTTCAGCCAAACAGAACCTTCTGCCTGAAAGGGGAGGCAGTACAGATCATAATCTTCCTAGAAGGTGTTCTAAAACATATATGGCAGTGACACCCAAAGGTGATGTTTCCTAATTCTATCTTCTACAGCCTTTCACACAGTGGTTCATATGATAAAAAGGTAAAAGTTCCCCCGCACAGTCGTGTCCGACTCTAGGGGCCGGTGCTTATCTCCGTTTGTTAGCCGAAGAGCCAGCATTGTCCGAAGACGCTTCCGCAGTCATGTGGCTGGCATGACGTGCGTGGAAGGTTGTTACCATCCCACCGAAGTGGTACCTATTAATCTACTTGCATTTTCATGCTTTAGAATTGCTAGGTTGGCAAGAGCTGGGGCGAGTGCGGGAGCTCACTCCGTCACATGGGGCTAGGGTCTCGAACCTCCGAACTTGCAACCTTCCGATCGACAAGCCTGGCGTCTTAACCGCTGAGCCATCGTGCCTCCTGGTCCATATGATAAAAGACCTTAAAATATGTGATGAAATGGTTACTGCCCTTCTAACCATCGCAAATCCTCATAGAACCCAAAACCTACAGTATCTAACATAATACAATATAACTTACAGTCTTGATTAACAAGTAGGGATTACATTCTTCACACTGCATTTAATCACACCATATCAATAGGTTAGGGACATTAACTTTTTTAGAATTGTGCCAATATATCCAGGAGCAAGACTTGAATCCAGAAAATGGATGCACTGATCTCAGAAAGCTTCACAACATACAGAGAACCCATTCTAATACATGGGCTTTTATCTCAGTCCTGACTGTTCAAACACATGTTTTTCTTCTGGTGAATTTACCTAACACATAAACTATGTTCATTTCTTTAGAAATTTCAGGGAGATAATTAGTGGCAATTTATTATACATTTTTGATAACTAATTTGCTAGAACAAATATAACATAGATTTCCCACCCACCCGCCCCCAAAAATGTAACCTGCAGATCAATCCAGAACACAAATCCATAGAAAAATGTAAAGGAAAAACAGAAATGCATTGCACACCTACATTACAGCAAACTAACATGTCTTGAATTTCTGCATCAGATATATATAACCGCCCGGAGTCCCCAGGTATGGAGGAGATGGGTGGTGATACAAATTTAAATAATAAATATACAGTAGTTAGGGTTGCATAAACTAATGCAAATATAAGACAACCTGATCTAACTTTTGAGCTGCACTTCTACTTCACTGATGAATGCTTAAAAAGGTAGAATGAGCACAGAACCATCTATCCAGATGGAGGTCATAATAAAGAACTTTCAGTCAAAGGAATGGTCCTGTTTTTGTATTTAGTTGCTTAGAAATTACTGCATGATGCATCTCATAAATATTGTTATCTCCAATTATTTCTTTACACTTGAAAAATCACATTGTATTAGAAGCCACTCCTAGACTACCAAATTAACTATTAATTGTATTTTGGTTAGAGCTATCAAAGCTCCTATCACTGCATAATCACTGCTTTTTGTCCCTTTATAATGTTATATAGTCAATGTTTAATTAATTTTATATACAACATTGCATGATATCAAACATTGTGTATGTGTATTCCTGTGTTCGAACGGTACATCATATAAACACAATATTTCCTAAAATACAGCCAACATTTGCTTATTCAAAAGAACATGCACATACACATAACACATGTTACTCTTCCTCTTCCTAAGTGCAACTGGAGAGAGTTTTACAAGGAAAACATCAGTTTGAATAACTGAAGTTCTTCAGATTTTTATATAAATTTTGAAGAAACCCAATATGTTTTAAAGCATCATAATGGGGTTGTCCTTCTTGTAAAACAGTAATTATGATTTACAATGTTATTTTTTTTTTATTTCACCCAAGCACACCACAAACTCATGAATAAAATATGACAAGTTTGATAAGTTCCATTGCTGTGGGTTCATCTGTAACCATAAACGTGATCTGTATACCAACTGCTGCCTTTGCTTCACAGAGGCTTTTGTTTCTGAAGGCAAGCTCTCATTTAAATAGGACCAACACGTATGCCCTTCTACCCTTTTTGCATTTCTTGCCTTGAGCAACAACACAAGAAGTAATGTTTACATTTCTTTCCCCCTCAATAAAGACATTGCCGAACAACAACAGTGGCAAAAAAGTAACAGCAGCGACCAAATAGACTGACCCATCAGAGAGTCCTGTTTGCCAAAAAGGAAGCATTAGAAACACTATGATTGCCATTAAAGACCAAACAATATTATAAATGCAAATTGGGACAGAATTCCTGTAAGGAAACAACTGTTAACTTCCATGCCAGGTTTGAATAATGTCAGGATGGAGGCTAAGTCCAATGAGTCCGATTTCAAAATAGAAGGTCTGTTAGCATTTGAAGCAGGAAAGGACGAGTATGGCACGAATTTTGAATCAGCTTCTAAACAGCTGATTGGAGGCAGCCCAGAAGGAGACTCGCCTCCACCTATTAGTGCTTGAGAACAGAGGTGGGAAAGGTGGGCAGAGCAACATGAGGTGCGATTGGTCCCCACTCACAAACGGCACGAAAATCAAAGCGATAAAAGGCAAGCGCAGCGGGCAACCGTTGCCGGAGACAACCGTTCACATTCCATACCGCATCCTGAAGTGAATCAAGATTTTGTCGCCACGCCCCAGCACCTCCACTTGGACCGAGCCCTGCTGCCATGCCAGAGCCCTGCTTTCCAGCTCAGCCTAGCTTCGCACCAGAACCCTGCCTCGCTGACCAGCCGAGCCTCATGACAGAGCCTAGTCTTACCGCCACACCCCGTTTCACGTCGGAACCTCACCCTGCCTCCGGGACCAGCCTTGAGCCGGAGCTTTGCCTTGCTGCTGCCGCGCCAAGCCCCATACCAGAATCCTGCCTTGCCTTTGCACCAAGCATCAAGTCGCAACCTTGTCTTGATGCCACCACACCGAACCCCACGCCGGAATCTTGCCTTGCCTTCGCACTAAGCCTTGAGTCACCACCTCGTCTTGCTACCGCCGCACCAAGCCCCACACCGGAATCTTGCCCTGCCTTCACACCAAGCCTCGAGCTCCAACCTTGCCTTGCCACCGCCATGCAAAGCCTCGCACCAGAACCATTCCTCGCCGCCGCGCCGAATCCCGCCCCGGAACCTGGTATTGCAGCCACATGGTGGCTTCCTGTGTGCGCGCCAACTGGGAACAAACCACCGTAAGCCACATGAACTCTGGGAGCACCTTGTGACACTCTTGTTTCTCTAGTTATATTTGTGTGCCTTGTTTGTAAATAAAGACTTATTCCACACCTTCCCTGCTTCGGGTCTTAGTCGGGACAGGACAAATAATGTATAATCAAAAGAGTATTTTGGAAAGAATGGGCTCTGCATTTCCAAGATCTACTTAAATCAAATTCTGCTTAACGTTCTTTTGTGAAGTTAAAAGGAATATAAATACACATGAAAAAATCTGCCTCCAATATGGGCAGTGCATCCCTTCCAAAGTTTTTTCTAAAAATGTAACTTTCTATTCTGGAAAAAAAAGCAAAAACTAAAGAGAGATCTAGCAGTACATCATACGAACAATGAGAATTTATTCATTAATTACTATGACTCATAGAAGGAACTGAGAAAATAACATTAGCAGATCCAAGCAGAGCTGAGATGCACCAGAATAGGAAAAATAGAACGCATGAAGTAGCTGAAAAGCTTTACTGGGACAATGCATGATAAGCAACAGTGAAACAAACTTTGCCATCCAGGGAACCTCCATTGAAATATTATATTGTGACTGGATTGTCTAAAATCATGTGGTAAACGTAGAGGACAGTATTGTATAGGGAGCACATTTGGAGAGATTTTAGAAACATAAAGCCAATGTGCTTGCTTCCATTTGGCAGAGGAGGAAATATCATGGAGTTTCTCCTGGCTATGTTACTATCATTTTATTTTTGTAGACACTGGCAGGGCTGAGAAATACTAACCGTATTCATGCAAGAGAGCTGGAAGTCTTATTACTATGTCCTTCACTGACCAAAATGGATTGATCAATATTTAAAGACAGTCTATTTACATATCATCAAATCCAATGTGTAAAGGGATTATTGGCTCTCCCTATATATTAGGGACTCCTCATTTTGCAGGCACAGCTATGGCTTGTATCCAGAGATAAAGTACCCGCCTTGACGTTTCCAGCATTCAATCTGCATTATCTCTGGATACGGCTGGGAAAATTCTCTGAATTTCTGCAGTCAATTCCGACAATGCCAAACTGGATGAATCAAGGATTCGGTGAAGTATAAGGCATTTTCTTCATTCACATTCAAAATCCAGCAGATGCTACAATTACATTACAAATAGCCACACCAAACCACATTACAAATTGACTATCTTGCATAACATAATAAGGTATATATCAGAACCAGAAAATAGAAAAAGGCCATTTTCTTCTGTATTTCAATACTGCTTGAGGTGGCAAATTAATATGAATTTTTAGCAGATAAGAAGCAGGGTGAAGCAGTGCAAAAAGCATTAATTTTTATTCTCCCTGAGAAGATCAAGACAGTCCTTTATTTTCACCACAGGAAATTGCCAGGCTTTGGTTACTACATTAGCCTTTGATTATATATGTCTGTAACTTGTAATGCTGCATAATGACTTCTAACTATTTTTATTCGTATTATTTAAAAGGGATGCTGTCATCATGGACATATTTAAAAGTACACCGCCGTTAAGAGTGACTGTCATAATATGAAAGAGCAACAAGGAAGGAAATGTGAAATAAATCTAAAAATAATGTAAGACCCTATCATGTTTGCAAATTTGAAAACTGGTAAACATAGATTTAGCATTGGTAATGGGTTTTCTTTTATCACACCACTATGAAGCTTGAAAAACATTTTCTAGACTTAAGATTCTGTACAGCAACAGCAATTGCAGTAGAAGGCAATTATGCAACAATGCATCATTTTGTAAGTCTGTACACTGGACAGTAATCTATGGTTCATTGAATCCAACTCCTGGCCATGTCAGAATTGTCAATATATACAAATCCCTGGTTGGTGTGTATTTGGCTTTATTTTATTTGACTATAAATCAGCAAGGAAATGAACCAGACTTACACCAAGAAGAACAAACATGCAAGGAATAATATTTTTACAGGGATTAACATATTAATTCTTTAATTTCGGGTCTAAAACAAAGAGGTTTGGAGAATGAGAAAAGAGCAAATATATTCATGTACTGAAAACAGACTGTTTTCTATGGATTGTTTCTTCATTTATTCAAAAAAAAAAATTATGAAACCCAAATAGGAAAAAAAGTGAAAGGAAATAACTACAATGCAATCTTTCCTTATAAAAGGGCGGGAGGAATCCATAAAAAGAGTTACAAGTTTTCCAGTTGTGTTTTCTATCTTGTTCTCTCCACTTGGGAATCTAAAATATCATAAAATATCCAGAATTTTGCAACACGTTTCATACTGTAACTTATTGTGCCTCAAGTAAACAGAGCTTCATCAATCCCACTGTTTCTCACTCCTTCTCACCCATTTCTTCAGCAACAACCCTATCTGGCTCGTGCCTTTTCTAAGAGGTGAGAAGGCTTCTGCAACACATTGGGGTCAGTGAGACATCATGGAAACTGACAGCAGTGCGGCCATTTTCTGTCCTTACCCACAGGAGGCTATACCTCCTTAATATCCAGTAAGGCAGCATCAACCCAACCCTGGGGGATTGGAGCCACTTGCCCTGGGCGCAGCCCTCACATATTCCCAGATCCTTCTGCTCAAGTGCATCACCCAGAACAAATCCCCTTATGCCTGGCTAGAAAATGGGAGAAGGGGAGACCGCCAGGGAAGAAATGCCGGACTGAAGACGGCTCCATGTAAAGCGGACCCGACGATTGTGGCTAAGAACAGGGAGCCAATGAGTAAATCAGCTCCTTGGACCCTCTCTGGTCAAAGAGAGGTCGCGAGATTGCCCAAGCTGCGCTCCATATGGTTGCTTCTCACGAGGAGACTGCAAGGCAGCAGTCTCTGGAGGGTGGGAGAACCAGGAGCCGAGGGAATTTGCCATGCTTGCTCCAGCCACAGTCAGAGCCTTCAAAGGACACTAAGTTCACACTTCCTCTGCTAACCACTTTTGGAAATTGCCTATCAACTGCTTTAAAGAACTTGGACACCTTCAAAATGACAAGGCTGGAAACACTGGGTGAGTGCCTTCAAACCTTAATATAAGAAAATGAAACTGTTTCTTTAAAAGCTTTAATAATTCAAAATAAACAGCAAAAAGCAAGATAAGGTTTTGGCTATATAAAGTTTCAAATGAATTAAGGGCTCAGAAAACGTTGGAATATTTGATTTTGAATATTAAGACTTAGAAACTAATTTTAAGAATAAATGCATTTTTGTGGGGGGGGAATTATTTTCGATATTGGGGACATAAAAAGATAGGCAACTTATAATGGTGTTCAGAGACGTTTTTGAGGAATTACACCGAGACCTCGAATCAATAATGTCAGCTGCGTTGTGGGTTCTTAGGAACAGTCTGTTCCCAGAAGAAGCTGTTACAGAAAAAGATTTGCAACTAAATTTATGAGAACAACATGAACAAGAATTCGTCATTAGACATACAAAAAAATCGGATGAGGCTTTAAAAATTAAGAAGGAAATAAAAATGCCAATCCCAGAGATTAATTGGAATAACTTCTTCTTGCTGGATTTACAAAAGAGGCTTTTTAAAGTTTTGAGGAAATTTGAGACAAGGATCAATAATCATCTCAATGGATTAAAGAGCAAGATTGTCTCATACAAAAGGAAGGACACAAAGTTGGTTCATTTGATCAGGGTTAAAATGGGACATGTTATTTTAGGTGATTCTTTTTGGACTTGCTGACATCTGCACTGGGAACATGTTGTGTATTGGATTTGCTTACAGTTAACATGGTGTTTAAGTCTTTTTCCCTACCATCTTTTTTTGTATCCTAATCTGATAGCATCTAAATTGGCTTTGTAACTAATTGTGCTTTCACTTAACGTAAGGGATCTTTGTGAGCTTGTTCTCTTTAAAGGAGAAATTGTCCCTCTTTGTCATGTTAAATTTCAGTCTTTTGTTCATACTAGGATACTGGGACCACTTTATTCCTTTTAAATGTGGATTTGCTTACAGTTGAGAGTTGAGATATGGAATGATGACTTTTGCATTTGTTAATTAATGTTATTATTTTAGGGCTCAGTTTGGATGTTTTGCTGACACCCGGACTGGAGAAGACATCACTTACTGGATTTGCCTATAGTTAAGAGTTGAGTATGGGATAAAGAGTTTTATATCTGCTAATTAAGATGAGGTGAACATGTAATGAAATTGTTTGTACTTGTTTTTTTTTTTTTTTTAAATATTTTATTGGGTTTTGAATATACATAGTTAAAAGTTGGAAACGGAAAGAGAAACAGAAATACAAATCAAAGAAAGAAGAAAAAAAGGTGTAGTAAAGCAAAGAAAAAAAAGAAAAAAAATGAAACATAGAAAGTAGTCAGCTTCCGATTAATCTCTGGTCACAATACTTTACAAAATTTGTCATACATGCTAGGTCTATACATGACATTAAAAAAACATTTCTTGTCTAATATATCAGTTTATATATGATTTAATCTTCAAATCCTCATATAGACTTTGCCCCTCCAGTATTTTCCAAATAGTCCATTATTAGTTTCTACTCTTAAAAAAATAATAGTTTAAATTTTCTTTTAATAAACATATCAATCTCTCATTTTCTGTCAATCCATCAATTCTAATAATAAAAAGTCCTTATAAATCAACCATTTATCTCTATTCCTTACTTCTATTCTATTCTATAAAATGCATCTTACATACTAAATCTGTAAATCACATTAAAAAACATTTCAAACAAAAAATTGTTTGTACTTGTGATGAGGGTGGGAAGTCACTTTCTTAGAGTTTTTTCTCTTTTTCTCTTTTTTCTTTCTTTTTGTTTTCCTCTATCTTTTAATCTCTCTTTCTATTTTTTCTTTTCTTTTTTAGTTTGTATTATCTTTTACTATTGTAATTAAAACTTTTACTAAAATTAATGTTAAAAAATGGGAGAAGGGATGGTAGTATGACTAACCATCCCAGAGGGAGGAATGGGAATGTTGCATCACCATGAGGCACCTTCCCAGGATGGGTAACCAGTTGACCATGGCAATGCAGGAAGGATTATTCACCTTCTGAAGAAGCCTTCCATATCACCCTGTGCCTTCCGGGCTACTGATTTAGTAGGCATAACTGCAACAATGCCAGGTTTCCCAAGCTCCCAGCTGCTGAACAGCCAATATGAAGAAGCAGGCAACTGATGGCATATGCTGTCATAGTGCAAGACACCTGCTCTTTGTTGAAGCTACTCAGTATTCACCTCTATGGATGACTACTTTCCTTCACTCTGTAGCCCAGAGACAAGTGCAGGAGCAGATATCAAGGGTTGATAGTGTTGGGCTATGGATCTGGATCTGGCCCAAGGCCTCTTGGTGCCTAAGGCAAAGTAGCAAATGGTACTTCCTGCCTCCCTTCCAAGACGTTGCTTAGCATCTGAGTCAGAAACCCACAAAAATATAGTACAATAAGTTAGGTCACCATCAATGGCAGAAATCAAGTTCTGCTGCTTGAGGTGGCCACTTTGCTCTACTTCATGGCAGAACAGCACTTCAGTGGCTCTGAGGAAAAAGAAGAGGGAGAGGTAATGTTTTCCTTCCTTGTGCCATAAAGGTAGCCTGTCAGGATTAAAAGTCAATCGTCATCTTTCAGAAGCTTGCTGAGATCGGTCCATCTTAAGAACTATGGCAGGAGGATCATTTGGGAGCCAAGAAATGAGGAACAAGATACAGATTATATTTAAAGCATAGAAACCCAGGCTCATCCTTCACACTTAGCCAGGATGTTTACCTTGGATTAGTCACTGACAGAGTTCACATATGGTGCTATGCCATCCTTTAACATTGGAAAGACAAATTTATGGCCCCAATTACTCAGTGGATTGAAGACCTGATGTTACTCGCAATTTATAAACAAGTTGCTTATGCACATAGATTACGTATGGACAATTATAATGAAATATGGTCATCCTTGATTGCAATTGTTATGTAAAGCTTCATATATCTACTGTATCTATGTATCTATATATATTTATGAGAGCCAGTTTAGCATAGTGATTAAATGCATTGAGGTAGAAACTGGGAGACCATATGCTCTAGTCCTACCTGTAGGCACAAAGCCAGATGGGCCTGTTACCCTCTCTCAGCCCTAGGAAGCAGGCAAGGGCAAACCACTTTCAAAAAATGTTGCCAAGAAAACTGCATGGACTTGTCCTGCCAGTCACCAGGAGTCAGCACTGACTTAAAGGCACAAAAAAATTCTATAGATATCAATTGCTGTTAGAAGCTTTTATATGTATAAGCTGGTGCCGTTGATATGTTGCTTTCTTTTTTCCTTTTTTGTTCCTTTTTTCTTGGTTTTGTTTTATTAAATAAATAAGCAATCAAACAAGCCATGGCTTCCTTTACTACAGGTTGTTGAATACACCACAATTAGCTGTATTCACAGCACATTGTATTCTCATTTAGAAACCTCAGTGGCTGAGTTCACTCTTTGCACTAGAGCTTGAGAGACAGAGTGTGTGCTTTTAGGGGAAAGAGGAGCAAAAATCAGTAGGTTTTGTGCATCAGCTCATTTAAGGTAGATTGGATAAAACAAGCTTCTACTTTCTGACCATAGTCATTATCGTGTTAATTTTACTTGCCCTGGACAGGGTTGGATCTTCCCCAAAGAGTAAGCCCCCAACTTGAAGAAGCTTCTCAACCCCACTCTCACCTTGGGTAGTAATGGGAGTGTGGTGGCAAGGGGCATCTTCTATCATCTGTGTTTAATTTACCAAATATTCCCCATTCATGGATAGAATCAACCAGACTTGATCCATGCTCCGGTTAACAAAGAAACAAACAAATTAATTTAACATCTTTTGAAGGAAACCTCATAACCACAGCAGGTCCAGAATGCAGCAGCCAGTCTACTGTCTGCTATCCCTCACTGGGGGTGCATGACCCCAGTCCTGACTCAGTTTCACTTTTACACTTGGTTTTGAGTCAAAATCCGAGTGCTTGTTTGGACATATAAATGCGTATTTAAAGGTATTTCTCCTGTATAATATCACTCACCAGAAGTTCCACCCATCAACTAAGACTCTACCAAAGATGCATCAGAAAAAAGGCTCAGCTAAAACCAAGTAGTTGAACATGAATTTGAGTAAACTCCGGGAGACAGTGGAGGACAGGAAGGCCTGGCGTGCTATGGTCCATGAGGTCACGAAGAGTCGGACACGACTAAGCGACTGAACAACAACAACAAAAACCAAGTAAGTCCATGACCTTCTCTGGATCCCAATACTGTGGAATTATCTCTTCACTGCTGAACCTTCTCTGATCACATCAAATGTAATTTGGAAAGTTATTTTTATAAGCTAGCATTTCCTCCCCATGGTTCACTTCACATTACAGTATATAGAGTACTGATGGCTGTTTTAATAATATGATACAAGGGCTTCTGTGTTTGTGTGTGTTATTTATTGATTGGTTGGTTTATTTTAACTAATGTTTTTAATGTCAATTAACACTGCAGGCTGGCTTTGCTGGGAGCATATAATACAAACTTGGAAAACAAACAAACAAATAAATAAATAAATATTGTAAAATATTGTAAAATATTTTCCTTTCCAAAGTCCAGCAGGGATTCCTACCCTACAACTTTGAAGCATTTTTGGCACCATTTGTTCTCTCTCTCTTACCTACGACTGAAGATTAGTACAAATTTTGGTGATTGCCGCTGTTATCTGTATTATTGTTATTATATTAATTTATTTTCATTTAATTTGATTGTATTTTATGCCTACTTTTTAGTTTTATTAATAAGTATATGTTTATGTATTTTTATTTTAGTTTCTCTGGCCTTAAAGGCTGTAATAAAGGTTTTGAAGCATTATCCGAATTGTCTCAATTTGTAGGAAGAAAAAAGGTGGGACATTAATTTCCTCATGTGATGAAGAGAATCTTAATACAGTTTGATTTGCAGTATGATTGGCTGTCAAAAAGACCCTGACTTTCCGAAAATCCATTTTCCTAATACCAAACCCAGTGCAATCTCCTGAAATCACAAAAGCTTTCTCTCAACTTTTTCCCTAAATATATGGATGTACAAACTATAACTCAGTAATAGAAATATACAACTTGATAATTATAGTAAAAGAGGAAAACACTAATATTTATTCTAGTTACCTAGCTAGTAATTCTCTTTATCTGACCAGCAGTACTTATTTCTCTGACTGTAATGCAGTCCCTGTTAGACTACTGCTTCATTCCTCAATTCCAATATATAACTAAGTTTCATTTTATTTCATAATTCCTTACAAAATTGAATTGTTAGTTTCTGTTCAAGCATGGCATCCCTTAAGGATTCAAAAATTACAGGTACCTTGGAGGTCATTAAAGCATCTGGGCCATACTGTTTAGTTCATGTTTCAGTTACAGGTAGTCCTCATTTAGTGACCACAATTTGGACTGGCAACTCAGTTGTTAAGTAAAGCAGTTGCTAAGTGAAACCACAACTGTGCTAATGGTCTTACTTAAGCTTTCCTTTTCTTTACAGACCTGCAAAGGTCATAACTGTGAGGATTGGTCGCAAAGTTACTATTTCATCACCGTCATAACTGCGAATGGTCACTGTATGAGGCAGTCACTAAATGAAGTCACTAAACAAAGCCTCTAAGAAGCCTTTGGGATGGGGAAAAAAATTGAAGAGAAATCAAATCCTACGACAACATCTGAATGAATTAAAGATCATTTTTGTTAGAAGTAAAGGAAGGAATATAAAGTTGGTTTGTTTGATCAAGGTTAAAATAAGACACGTTTTTATAAAGCTCTGGGAACCCTTTACAGACTTTTTTCTGACACCAGGACTGAAAAGTTGATGATTTATGGATTTGCATATAGATAAGGGATGGGTTATGGGAAGAAGAGATATTTGTTTGTAACCCTATAGAGCAGTGTTCCCCAACCTTAGCAACTTGAAGATGTGTGGACTTCAACTCCCAGAATTCCCCAGCCAGCAACACTGGCTAGGGAATTCTGGGAGTTGAAGTCCACACATCTTCAAGTTGCTAAGGTTGGGGAACACTGCTATACAGGGTGAAGAGTTATTAAGTTTGTTTATACTTGTGATGAAGATTGGAAGTCACTTCTTTAAATATTTCTTTATCTTACTTTCTTCTTTTTCTTTTTCTTTCCTTGCACTTTTTATTCTTTCTTTCTATCTCTCTTTTCCTCTTTGATTTTAGTTTGTTTTTGCTTTTATTACTGTAATTAAAATTGTCAATAAAACTATTTAAAAAACAGAATCTCTGAGTTGAGTACAAAAGTTTCCACTATTTTGTTATTTAAGCATAAACAAAACAAAAAATAAAAAAGGTAGAAATAAGAAAAGCTACTAAAACCTTCGTAGGTAAATATTTAGTTTCTAACTTCCCCTTTGTTGTACTCTGACTGATATACATTATTTATTTATTTATTTATTTATTTATTTATAAAATTTATATCATTTATAAACATTTATCAACAGTAAACGAACAAACAGTCAAGAAATACGCCTCAGAGTACAGCAGCCATGAAGACCTTGGGAAAGATATTCAAATGCTATGATGTGTCTATGCCTACAAAGATCAGAATCATGCAAGCCATGGTATTCCCTGTGACCCTCTATGGAAGAGAAAGTTGGACTTTAAAGAAGCAGGAGATGAAGAGTATTGACGCCTTTGAACTTTGTTGTTGGAGAAGACTCCTGAGTATACCATGGACAGCCAAGAAAACAAACCAATGGATCATCGAACAAATCAACCCAGAGTTCTCACTTGAGGCACACATGATCAGGTTCAGATTATCCTACTTCAGACCCATTATGCGAAGATCCAGCTCTCTGGAAGAAGCTCTAATGCTGGGAACGGTGGAAGGAAAGAGAAGGACAACCAGCAGCAAGGTTGGAAGGAAAGAGAAGGACTCAGTTACAGTAGTGATGAGTGCACCATTGGGAGACATGAAAGAACAGGTAGGGATAGATTGCATGGAGAAAATCTATCTATGTGGTCCCGAGGAGTTGAAAACAACTTGATGGTATATAGTCAATAAATAAATAAACATTTAAAATTGTCATGTAGTTCTGATTTCAGTTCTTGGTCAAACATATCTATTAATGATCTATTAAAATCCGCCTTGAGTTATTTATAAAAATAATAAAGGCGGGATAGAAAATAAATAAAATAATTTTTTAAGGCTGAAAACAAAGATCCATGCTTAATATACCTATATCCTAAAACCTGCCAAGATTTCAGAGATGTTACACACTTACTTTCCAAGTAAGCCCAAAGGGACAAATATTCATAGATGATCTCATTCCAAAATGATATAGAAGTTAAAGTAAAAGCCCAATGACATAGTTGAAAATCTGATAGGTTTTTGCCATTATCATAAGGTAACCTCAGTTATGTCAAGGATATATGTAGGGCTTTAGCTTGCTATAAATTTTTTCTCATTAACTTATCTATCTGTGTAAAGTATCTAATAGGAATTAACTTTGGAATCCCTCTTAAAATATACATTAATCTTGATGTAATATTCAGTTTAATAACATTAATCTTTCCCCAGAGACTTAATGGAAATTTTAACTATTGTGTTATGTCTACTGAAATTGCATCTATGCATTTAGACATATTTAATTCAACAGTATTTTATAGAGTCTATAAATGATAAATCTTAATATTTTAGAATAGTCTAGATATAGTTGATCCCAAAGGCAGCAAATTAGACTTTTTCTAGTTAATGGTATAACCAGGATATAAACCATATTATTGTACAATTTCAATAAGTTTTGGTAATATATTGCATAATTACCTAGAAAATCCATATCATCAGCATATAAGAATAATTTATAATTCAGTGCCAAATGCCACTACTCCCACTATATCTTGAGACTGTCTAATAGTAGAAACCAAATATTTGAGAACCAAATTAAAGATTTCATATAGAGACAAAGAGCATCCCTAATGAATGCCACAATATAATCTGAACTGAAAGACAAAGCCATTTGTAATGACTCAGGCCACTGGGTGAAGATACCAAATTGAAATCCAGGGAAGAAAAGACAGTTGAAACTCATATCTTCTTATAACGCACTTCATAAATTCAACCTGAACCATACTGGAGGCCTTTCAGCATCCAATGAAAGTAGAGCAGCTGGTTCAAATTTGTCTAATATCCAAAATATCAATCACCAGGCAGATATTCTCAGATCCTTGCCTATTTTTTATAAATCCAGACTGAGAAGGGTATTACTTTATGTAACCTCCTGGTTCTTACTGTTCTACTTAATATTTTAACATACACATTGAGTAAAGATATTGTCTATTACTTGCACATCTAGTAAGGTCTTTCTCAGACTTCAATATTACTGTATTATAAGCATTGTAAAACTGCCCAGAGGGGGTGCGATGGCTCAGTGGTTAAGATGCCAGGCTTGTTGATCGCAAGTTCGGAAGTTCGAATCCCTAGCCCCGTGTGACGGAGTGAGCTCCCGCACTCACCCCAGCTCTTGCCAACCTAGCAATTCAAAAGCATGAAAATGCAAGTAGATAAATAGGTACAACTTCTGTGGGTAGGTAACAGTGTTCTGCGCGTGTCATGCCGGCCACATGACTGCGGAAGCGTCTTCGGACAATGCTGCCTCTTTGGCTAACAAACAGAGATGAGCATCACCCCCTAGAGTCGGACACGACTGTGCAGGGGAAAACCTTTACCTTTACCTTTAAAACTGCCCAGAGTCACTGGGAGTCAAGTGACATATACATTTAATAAATTATTATTATTATTATTATTATTATTATTATTATTATTATTATTATTTAAAGGAAATACAGAGAGATTAAATGATTGATTATAAACTTCCAACACTATACAGTAGGTGCCATTATTTCTGTAAAAGTTCTTTCAGAAGTCCATCTGGTCCATGGGCTTTCTCTGGTTTCGTGGATTAAATTGTCTATGTGCTTTCTTGTATTACCAATGGTTCTGCTGATTTATTTTTATCTTCCTGAGAAATGTTGTCTATTTTGGTATTAATAAATTGCTCTTCAGTTACAGAAGTCCCCAATTTATATAATTGGGTATAAAAATAACAAACCTGATAATAGATTCTGTCTCAGTAAATAACTGTCCATTGTTAGTCTGAATTCCAGAAATAAAATTTCTTTGGTTTTGTTATTTCAAATGATAATCCAGTACTCTTCCCAACTTTCTCACCTGACTCCCAGTAGTGCTGATTAATACACTTCGAAAAATATTCAAATAGTTCTGAGTTTAGTAGCCTCAATTTAAGCTTTCCTGCCATAAATGCTTGACATTTTAAACTTCTGGTTTGGCTTAGGTTACTCACCCCTTTTGACCCTGTGCATAAAGATATAGGAGAATAACAGCTAAACTCATATAGTAGCAACAATTAATAAAGAAAAAAGGGAACAAAGTCCCCCCCCCCAAAAAAAATGCAAAACTGTTACTCATCCAATAGGCACAGAGCCTATAAAAATTCCACAGCAGCAGATGGGCTTGTAAATCTTTTGATCTTCGCTCCGAGAGAGAGGCAAAAAATTACTAGTACAAGAAGCATTTTTGTATGCATGGGGCGTGGTGGCTCAGCAGGTAAGACGCCAGGCTTGTCGATCGGAAGATCACAAGTTCGGAGGTTCGAATCCTTAGTCCCACGTGACGGAGTGAGCTCCCGCACTCGCCCCAGCTCTTGCCAACCTAGCAATTCAAAAGCATACAAATGCATGTAGATTAATAGGTACCACTTCAGTGGGTAGGTAACAGCATTCCACGTGCGTCATGCTGGCCACATGACCGTGGAAGCGTCTTCGGACAATGCTGGCTCTTCGGCTAACAAACGGAGATGAGCACTGGCCCCTAGAGTCAGACACGACTGCACAACTGTGCGGGGCGAACCTTTACCTTACAAGAAACATTTAACTTTCTTGTTCCTTGCCAGTGTACAGCCAAATTGAAATCTTTCTTTAGGTGAAGCATTGTAAAGAAAGATCTGGTTAAATCATGATTTTACACCCATGATATTTCAATTGGGTAGATTGTCTTGAGAGTTGTAAAAGATGGCCTCTTGTACTGGATTTCAGAAATTGAGCAATTACAGGGGCAGGTTTCTGTGAGAGATTGCCATTTGCTCTTAACCCCTAAGCACCCATTATCTCGAGTTTAAAATCATCTGGCAATGAAAATATTTCTGGAACATATTCTTCCATATAATTTAAGAAAGGCTTCTACTGCTCAGCATCCAAAGGTAGATTGTTTTTAAATGGTTTCTGATGAGTGAGTTGCCTCTGTACATTAAAAAGTTCCATTTGTAGATTTGTCATAGTTTATCGTGAGATTATTTCTTTTCTTATAAGGTCTTAATTCTGGATTTATGGGAAATAGTGATGCTTCTCTTCAATGCTTCCAAACCTTTATCAAATTTAAGAACTTGAACATTCATGATTTGAAGGTCTCCGTGGATCCCAGGTAAGCCAGTTTCCAAAGCTGTAAATTAACTACCCATCTGTTTAGAAATGGACTGGAGCTTAGCCATTTAAAGCTGTTTTCTGTTCTTGCTAAGAAAGTGATACACCAGGAATTAATATAGTTCTAGCTAATTCACTGGACCTGGGGGAGGGAGCTGTTGCCCCTTCCTCTCTATCCAGGATTTCAATCAAGTGCTTAAGTTCATCCAGCTTTTCTCCCTGTAGAGTGGAGCTCTTGGCTTGAGATGACTGACAGGGAACCATCTTCATTTTACAAGGCAAATTGTTCAAATAACGTTATATCCAAGTTATTTAAAGCAAACTGAAAGAGTTTCACCATAAATCACTCACCTTTCAGCTACCTATATTGCTTATCTATGCTTCATGAGTCTGTTTGGGAATGTGAAGTGGAGAGAGATTTTAATTGACATACTTTGCAGAAAGCATTCTCCATCTCCCTATTCCCATCACCATGGGACTATAGTGCATGCTCAGATCTATGGCAATGGCTATAGATCTCCTTGGAACACCACTGATTATGGGTCAAGTTGACAAGGTCTTCCTCCAGTATCAGAATCAAATTGCCACCCAGATGGGCTACCTAACCCAGATGATGAACCAACTAACCCAGCAGATGGGGTAAAATTTACTATAATCACTGCCTCAAAACCCCTGCAGTTACAACATCAGCTCTCTGACCCATTTCCTGCCTGAGAAATATGATGGGAATCTGGTCAAATTTACTACATTCCTCATTCAATGTAACCTATACAACTTCTTCTTTATAAGTGGAAAAGACCTGAGGATTTTTCCACTGACTCTCTTGGTGCAAGAGTTATAATTGGCCTGAGGTCCAAAACAGGTAGCATTCCCTTCCTGATACAGACATGTTATATTTGGACAACTATGCTAGTTTTGTGACATGTCTAAGGATTACATCCCATTAAATATGTCACAGCCAACATAAGATCTGCTATAGGGTAAGTGCTATCTGTGAGAGTAAACTGCTGGTTTTGATTTGTTCACTCAGGACATGGGCTGGAATGTAAGAGGCTTAATTGACTGAATGACCATTTGTCAGGGCACCACAGAGATTGAATCCAACTCTGCTTGGGTATCAGTGGAAGACTCGAGGAACCGAGGCAGAGTACAGGCAGGAAGGGAAAACACTACAGTACTATCCTCTTTTGTTCCCATTCCACTGACCACACCACCCACACTTCAGATTCTACAAAAATTCAGTGTATGCAAGTAGGTACTAGCAGAGCTATATTTTCTGCTGAAGAAAAAATTCACCCATACATGGAATGTCTATGTTTCTATTGTGAAGAACCTGGACACTCCACGCATGAGAGTTCTGCTAAGCCACCAACTCCCCTTCTGTAATGGTATGTGGGAAAGACCTTGGGAGACTGGGCAAAGAGATGCTGCCAAGGGAATGGTCAGATAAGAGACAGCATAGCCTGCAACTGGACAGTGGACAGGGCAAGAGGCTCAGAAGAGACCCTCCCTGGTTTCTCAGGCTGTATAGGAGATGGGGGAGAGAGAGAATTGTACTTTCAGACTTGCAAGATTGATGTTGGCCTCACAGGGTAAACCAGATAGGAATCACTACCAGATGAGCTAATTCTACTTTATTGTAAAGCTACATTGACAGAATCTTGCATCCCCCCCAGAATCCCCCCGTACCTCCTATACAGCCCGAAAAACTAGGGAGGGTCTCCTCTGAGCCTCTTGCCCCGCCCACTATCCAGCTGTGGGCTATGCTGGATAGTGCATAGTACAAGACCATTCCCTTGGCAGCGTCTCTTTGGCCTGTCTCCCAAGGTCTTTCCCACATACCATTACATTTTTTGACACATCAGCTGTTTTACTTGGGAGGAAGGAAGGCATTTTGCAAGGAGCTGTAAAAATGTTCCAGACCAGGCTTTTAAGGAAACAAGCCTGTTCAAACCTCAAATAGCTGTAGCATAGAGACTGGGGCATCCAGAAATTAAATGTAGCCCAGATGTGCGACATGATTCATCATCATTTAATAATTCCTGTTATAATATAGATCCAGGGTCAGAAATAAATATGCAGGGTCTAGGTGACTTACTTTGTTTGTTTGTTTGTTTGTTTGTTTGCATGCAAATGCAAGTAGATAAATAGGCACCACTTTGGTGGGATGGTAACACCGTTCTGCACTTGTCATGCTGGCCACATGACCACAGAAGCATCTTCAGACAGTGCTGGCTCTTTGGCTAAGAAATGGAGATGAGCACCGCCCCCTAGAGTTGGACACGACTGTGCAGGGAAAACCTTTACCTTTACTTTACTTAAAAAGGTAAAGGTACCCCCCGCACATTTGTGCAGTCGTGTCCGACTCTAGGGGCCGGTGCTCATCTCCGTTTGTTAGCCAAAGAGCCAGCGTTGTCCGAAGACGCTTCCACGGTCATGTGGCCGCATGACACGCGCGGAACGCTGTTACCTACCCACCGAAGTGGTACCTATTAATCTACTTGCATTTGCATGCTTTCGAATTGCTAGGTTGGCAAGAGCTGGGGCGAGTGCGGGAGCTCACTCCGCACGCAGGGCTAGGGATTCGAACCTCCGAACTTGCAATCTTCCGATCAACAAGCCTGGCGTCTTACCCGCTGAGCCACCACGCCCCATATTACTTTACTTAGGTGGCTTTAAATCATTGCTTGTCTGACCAAGATCCTCTTCCTGTTATATGAAAACTATAGAACAGAGCTTTCCAAACTGTGTGTCGGGACACAAAAGTGTTTCGCCACACACAGTCTGGTGTGTCGCCACACAACCCGGAAGTGCTGATCATCATCAGCGCTTCCGGGTTTTCCCGCGGTGACACACCAATGGCGGCGTGCAAAAACTTGAAAGCGGCAGCAGCGCTTCCGGGTTTTTGTGCGCTGCCGCAACGGCATTTCCAGGTTTTCCCGCGGCGACACACCAACGGCGGTTGGTGTGTCACCACGGGAAAACTTTGGAAAGCCCTGCTATAGAAGGAATTAAACTTAGTAGCCATTGCCTAGCAACCAAGCAAGCACATAGCATAGTTTCATAGGATGTATTAAGGAAGTGGTTAGTGGAAAATTTTGAGTACGTATTGTGCATGTATATTTTGTATAAGATGCTCACCCTATATGGCAATGCTTTGTAACCAATTGTATTTCCTTGTTGTTTGTGGTATATGCACCCAGTTCTGATTTTGGGGGTTTTGCCCTTGGGATGTTACTGAACATGTCCATGTTGGTTTGACCAGACTCTGCAGACCCTTAATAAACTTTGGAGACTGTGCTAAACTGTGTCTTGAATGAGTGGACTAACAAACCTCATTGCCTTAAGCAACTGAGAAGAGTGGGTTGTCTTGTTCTTTTGCAAGAACTTCTCCAACAAAACACAATGATCTGTTTCACATATCTGTCTAAGCTAGAGGTAAGCAACCTCTACAAGCTCAAGGGCCATTGAAGAGTTTGTGCAGCATGCAGAGGATTGAACTGTAAAAAAGAGTTGGAGGCACCCAATAAATCTCTTAACATCTCACTGAACTCTCCAAACCTCAAAAAAAACTAGGCTATATTTTTGTCCCACCCATTTGTAACATGATTGGCTTGATTCTGGCTTAGTATGTTATCAGAACTCAGCCACTGTAACTTATATATCATGGTTTATGGCTTAGAATGATTTGTGAATTCAGTTCAATATGGTTTATTTTATAAATCGTGGTCAAGCAAATCATGGCTTAGCAAAATATGCCAGTATCTCTATAAAACCAGCTTAATACTGGATTTATGACAGTAAACTGATACAGCAAAATCAGGGCATAAAATGCTTTTTTAATGCTTGACATGCACTTTAATTCATAACATTCTATTCAGTCATTCAACAAAAAGCCAAGAAAGTATAATCAGTCCAAATCTGATTCACACAGAGGAGAGAAGCAACCTTTCCAAGCCAATTCACTGGATTTATTTGTGATGCAGACCCATGTATTTTATTTAAACACATAAACAAACACATACTAAATAACAGTCCTTGCATTCCATCTTGGGATTTCAGCAATTCAAACTTCATTCTCTTGATTTATGGCATCATTAGAATCACTCAATAGATTCCTGGTCTTATTATTCACATTCTCTGTGTGTGTTTCTCTCTGTCTCTCTCTATATCTCACACACAGAGAGAGAGAGCGTTTGGAAACTAGAAAAAAGAGACATTCATCACAAAAGCAATGGTGGTAACTACATAATATCCTGTGTCAATTCCGTGATCAATTAACATGGGATAACCTAGTCTATACCATGGCCACAAATTCACCTTTGGTATTAACATTTTGTGAACTTTAACATGACACAACTGCTGTGCCTTTCTTAAAACAAAAACAAAATACAATTGTAGCATAAAGCATTTTTATTTCTTGTTTGCCATTCCTTTAAGGCAGTTCGTAAAAGATAGAAATATAATAGAAAAAGAAAACAATTGAGTAAACCAACAGAAAGCAGAAAGGATTCCTTTGTTTCAAAATCCAGAATAAAACGGCAGTCAATTCTTAAAAGGCTAAATAACCTGAAGTGCCCCCAAGAGCCTAAAGACTGGCATTTGAGAAAATAATAATATTGAATAAATATACCAAGGAAGGAATATACAATTTGGGCCCTCTCTTTGCCCACCTAATTTCCAAACAGCAGCCCCGTTATGAAGATGATATTCCATGTTAAGGATGCCCATATCTGTCAACCTATCAGGAGTCCATTGGAGTTGGGCAGCCAATAAATTTGAATGAATGAATGAATGAATGAATGATGATAATAATAATAATATTAACAACAACCTTGGTTTTTCTTAGTTTCTCATGACTGAAGCTGTCAAGTTTGCTTATTCAAACTTTCATTTTTTAGAAAGGTTTACACTAATTTTTGGGTATATCTGGTGGCACATTTCTCTAAGTTTGCAATTTTTGTTTGTTTGCAATTTTGTTCGATATGCAGAGTTTTGCAAATCTTTTTGCTTAATGCACATTATTACGCAATAATATTTATATTGCATTATTATTACACAATCAATATACAGTATTATACATAATATTAAGTAAATATATTAATATATAAAATAACATTTACATTCTTAATATACTATTATTATATAAATAATAATATAGATATTATTATTAATATGTAAAATAACATTTACATTTTTTATGAGTATATACATTTTT
The DNA here is from genome assembly GCA_023362775.1 of Charina bottae. Taxonomy (NCBI): domain Eukaryota; kingdom Metazoa; phylum Chordata; class Lepidosauria; order Squamata; family Charinaidae; genus Charina; species Charina bottae. Next base: position 166,985,633 of record JALMGJ010000001.1, on the reverse strand, counting down.
AGGCAGCCTTTTACTTTTTTTATTTGCAAACTGCATTGTAAAATTTGGAAAAGAGAGGGCCACTTTAGTGTAGTGGTTACAGTGCTGGACTAGAAACCAGGAGACCATGAGTTGTAGTCCTCATGGAAGCTGATGTGTAACTTTGGGCCAGTCCCTGTCTCTCAGCCCTAGGAAGGAGCTAATGGCAAACCAGGAGACTGAGAGTTCTAGTCCAGCCTTAGGCACGAAAGCCATCTGGGTGACCTTGGGCCAGTCACTCTCTCTCAGCCCAACTCACCTCACAGGGTTGTTGTTGTTGTGGAGAAAATAGGAGGAGGAAGGAGTATTAGGTATGTTCGCCACCTTGAGTTATTTATAAAAATAATAAAGGCGGGATAAAAATTAAATAAATAAATAAAGCATCAAGCTTTCAAACAGCATAATCCATAGAAGGTCAGTTTGGTCTAGTGGTTAAGGTGCTGGGCTAGAAACCAGGAGGCTGTGAGTTCCAGTCCCTCCTTAGGCATGAAAGCCGGCTGGGTGACCTTGGGCCAGTCACTCTCTCTCAGCCCAACCCACCTCACAGGGTTGCTGTTGTGGGGGAAATAGGAGATGAGAGCATTATTTATGCTGTTTGGAGTTGTACAAAATAAAGGCAGGATATACATGTAAAAATAAATAAATAAAATAAAAGTGTGCATTTTGAATTAAGGCTAAGATATTTTGTATTGGTTTAAAATACCTAATATAAACATAGGTGAGTTTGCATTCGCATATGAACTAAATAATTTTATTCTCCATACCTACTCTGAGTACATTTTTTCTCATTGTTCAAATATATGGTTGTCTGACACACTGAAACCTTACTGAAGATGATGTTACCAATATTGTCTTCAGAAACATATGATAGAAACATTTAGCCTGGTGCAGGGTAACTTCTTCCCCAGGGCACTGTTCATGACTAAGGACAAACAGCTATCAGTTCTGCAGCACTATCCTAGAAGGTAATACAGGAATTGAATCGAATCAAATTGAATCAAATCAAATCAAATCAAATTGAAATTAGGAACACAAGATTGTTCCTACTACTCAAAGCATTACCACAAGAAAGAAAACCAAAACATCAAGACTTGTCTCAGATAACAAACTTACTGACAACTTTAAAAATGACTGATTGCTTAGTTATACCATGTACTGTATATTACTAGACATGAGGATGGGAAGAGTCAACAAGTTGAAGGTGATGAAAGGGGAACACCTTTCTCCTATGGTATCTGACCACCAATTAGCCCGTCAAAGTAGGCTAAGTCAGGAAACAGACTCCACAAGGACGAGTGAAACTCTACTTTATCATTGCAAGGCATAATAACAGAATCTTAAGAGCCTGACAGAGATTCTCATACCAAAGAGAATCAAGGCAGGTGTGATGGAATCTGTCTCTGAGGGAGAAGGTGATGTTATGGAGATCGCAGGCGAAGGAGGAGGGGGCACCTTCCAGGGTGAGAAGCGCGTTCACAGCCTCAAAGACCTTGGGTGCCCATCTAAGAAGGTCAGGCCAGACTCGCCTTAGAGTGCCTGGGGTTTTTCCCCAGAGAACTGCTTAGTGTAGCTTAGTTTGGCATGTTTCTGTGTAAGGTAGAACAATAAAGATCTAGAGCTTAATTCCGAGGCTCAACATTGTTCTTCGCCTAACCACGGCATCAGGACAATCTTGAGTTTCTTTCTCACTCACTAGTCCTTTCTAGGGCTAAGCTGGTGTTTACATAACACTCCTCTACACCCTATCACTCTAGTAGGATGGGCACACTTTGGGCCCCCTCCTTGAAGCTATGTCATCTGGCAGGGTGTAGGAAGTGTGCCTGGTGCAGGGTAACCTCTTCCCCAGGGCACTGTTCATGACTAAGGACAAAATTATTTTTTTACAAAATTGCTGCTCCTGCCTGAAGAAGTGCAGGGCAAATTTGGCTTCCCAATCAATTAATTGTTGTCATTTTCAACTGTAATTGTACACTGCCCAGAGTCACAGTTATTCCAGTTTGGGTAGGTATAGAAGTTTCTTAGATAGATAAATAAATAATAATGGGTGGGAAGAACAAACTTTTTGTAACAGACCTGTCTGTTCTCAAACTCTTTGCCTCTGACATTGATCATTCTAGCCCTCACAACAAGGACCTTTCTTGTTTTCCAGTTTACAATTTTTTGCCTTGCGTAATCAGTCAATAGCTACAATTCCAAGTGAACATTGGTAAACAAGAGTAAAGCCTGCCATTTTACCACGTCAGGGAATTGTCCAGGCAGTCACCAGGAGTCTATATTGACTCAAAGGCACACATAAAAAAGAAGCTACAATTCAGGCAGAGATTCATAATTTCTCCTCCTCACCCCCACCCCCCACTTCCACAAGCTTTCAAAGGATATGGTTGAACCGCCCAGAGTTCCCTTGTGGGGGGAGATGGGCGGTGATATAAGTTAGAAATAATAAATAAATAAATAAATAATGAATAGACCAACTTCATAATTATTGGCCTCTATATAATATACTATATATAGCCAAATGTATCAAACTGTTGAGTGGACAAATGCAATATGAATATAATTGGAGGATAAAGAGGAATGGCATTAGATTTTATGTAAGAGTAGAACTACATGTTCAGCAGATACTGAAATCTAACGAACTTCTAAAGGTGAAGGTAAAGGTACCCCCCGCACATTTGTGCAGTCGTGTCCGACTCTAGGGGCCGGTGCTCATCTCCGTTTGTTAGCCAAAGAGCCAGCGTTGTCCGAAGACGCTTCCACGGTCATGTGGCCGCATGACACGCGCGGAACGCTGTTACCTACCCACCGAAGTGGTACCTATTAATCTACTTGCATTTGCATGCTTTCGAATTGCTAGGTTAGCAAGAGCTGGAGCTAGTGCAGGAGCTCACTCCACACGCAGGGCTAGGGATTCGAACCTCCGAACTTGCAATCTTCCGATCAACAAGCCTGGCGTCTTACCCGCTGAGCCACCACGCCCCAACGAACTTCTACTTGTCCATTAAAACAGACTTATCTTCAGATTTAAGTACTTAACCTAAAATATTATTTAACAAAAGCCCAGGCAAATAATGAGCGCCAAATATAACAACTCTCTCTGTTTTGACATTGACATATAATTTTCCTCCCTTTGAAGAAAACTACTAAAATATAAGTGGCATATCACTCAATACAGTACCTTTTCCTTTTCTGAGGATCATGCTGAAGCTTTTATCATTGGTAGTATAGATAGTTAAACATATTAAAACCTTTTTAATAGTGAAGAGCCCCAAGGCAATACAGAGAAAATATTTTCTATTATTTATATGCACTACCTTGATTTATAGCAAGGGTCTTATAACAACTTTTTCATTCGGGGAGGAAGGTAGGCCTGCAAAAAACAAAACAAAAAATGCTGTGTCTGAAAAACAGACAGCAAAAGCTAGAAAGCTTAATTCTACCAGAAAAAAAATCTGTAATGCTCTTAGTAAATCAAAGGATGGAGGGATGTAAAGATGTAAAACACAGACTGAGACGGACTTCCGGTGGGGATCATGGCCGACTGAACAGCCTTGTCCACGAGCTCTGTGTGGACAGAACTGACAACACTTTTTTTTTTTTAAGGCTTTTATCTGAAGCCCAGAGAGTTTTCATGAGCAAAGAAAATCATCCTATTTCGTCTTCCAAAATGTTGCCTTGCAGCCTGAAAATCGCAACAGCGAAGACTGCTAAGAGACAATGGGAGGCTGGGAAGCCATCATGTCCAACCCACATTTATTTATTTATTTATTTATTTATGTTTCGACTTCTATCACAGCGCCATCTCCCACGAGGGGACTCTGGGCGGTTTACAAACATAGAGATTAAAATTCCGTTGTAAAAACACATAAAAATACAATATACAATTAATTATTATTATAAATTAAGTAGAAAATCCAAGAAGGCAGACCACGATCTTTAAAAGGGCTCTATGGCACCAGCCATCCCCACGAAGAACTATTCCTGTTCCCATCCCACGCGAGGCGGCAAAACCAGGTCTTTAGGTTCTATTTGTAGGTTTCTATTTGTAGCCTTAACAGATATTAGGTCGAGCCCCCCCACTTCTAAACCACCCAATTTATATTTTTAAGTTTACTTACCCTAAGAGAGGCTTTCTACAACAAGAAAGAGATCATCCGTCACCATGGGATGAGGTATCATCAATATGCTGATGATACCCAATTGTATATCTCCATCCCAGGTGAAGTAAGTGATGTGGTCGCCACCCTGTCTCAGTGCCTGGGGGCTGTAGGGGCCTGGATGGGGAACAACAGGCTTCAGCTGAACCTTGGCAAGACCGAGTGGCTGTGGATTGATGGCCCTGCGCTATCCGGGAAGTTGCCATCTTTGGTTCTGAATGGGGTGGCACTTCCCCATTCGGAGCCGGTGTGGAGCTTGGGGGTCCTCCTGGACTCACAACTCCTGCTCGAAGAGCAGGTGGCAGTCGTGGCTAGGAGGGCCTTTGAACAGCTTCGGCTTGTGCGTCAGTTACGCCCATTCATGGACCGCGATGCCCTTCGCCCTTGTCATCTCCCACATAGACTATTGCAATGCGCTCTACATGGGGCTACCCTTGAAGAATATCCGGAAGCTACAGCTGGTACAGAATGCGGCCACGCGGGCAATTTTGGGTGCACCAAGATCAGAACATATAACACCTTTGCTCCGCGAGCTGCATTGGGTGCTGGTTTGCTTCCGGGTCCAATTCAAGGTGTTGGTTATTACCTTTGAAGCCCTACATGGCATGGGACCAGGATACCTGAGGGACCGTCTTATCCCCATATCATTGTCCCGCCCCACCCGATCATTCAGAGAGGACCTGCTACGGACCCCATCAATAAGAGAATATCAGCTAGCGTGGTCCAGGAGGTGGGCCTTCTCTGTAGTGGTGCCCACCCTCTGGGATATCTTGCCCCCAGAGTTGAGATAGGTTTCCTCCCTCCCTCCCTTTAGGAAAGATCTGAAAACCTGGTTCTGCCGCCTAGCATGGGAGGGGAAAAGTAATAGCTCCTCCTGGGGGTGGTTAATACCATAATGTCCTTCCTAGTATTTATGATCAACTCACCAGATTGGATTTTACATTTATTTATATTATGTTAAAAATTTGTAATTTTATATTTATATTTTAACCTTGGTTTTATTGTAAACCGCCCAGAGTCCCCTGTTGGGGGAGTTGGGCGGTCATATAAATTTAATAAATAAAATAAATAAAAAAGCTGATTCTCTTGGTGCTTATCGTTATTTCTGGATTAAAAACTTTAAAAAACCTTTTGTTTAGTCTTTGGCTTACTTCTTGTTCAATTTTAAGGTGGACTGAGAATGATTAATCATCTCCCCATTACTATTTTTGTATTTAATGTGAAGGACTTAACTTTTTCCTAAATGTTGCTGTTTTGAATTTCCATTTTTCTGTTCACTTTTTGCAGTTTCTGGTTAGGATAGATACGATAGATAGATAGATAGATAGATAGATAGATAGATAGATAGATAGATAGATAGATTAGAGAGATAGAGAGATAGGTAAAGGTTCCCCCCGCACATTTGTGCAGTCATGTCCGACTCTAGGGGCCGGTGCTCATCTTTGTTTGTTAGCCAAAGAGCAAGCGTTGTCCGAAGATGCTTCCACAGTCATGTTTAATTAATCTACTTGCATTTGCATGCTTTCGAATTGCTAGGTTGGCAAGAGCTCGGGCTAGTGCGGGAGGTCACTCCATCTCTCGGGGCTAGGGATTCGAACCTCCGAACTTGCGATCTTCAGATCGACAAGCCTGGTGTTTTACCAGCTGAGCCACCACGCCCCACTCCCTGATATATATAAAATTATATATATATATATATATATATATATATATATATATAATTTTATAGTGGTATTTATACCCCGCCTATCCCCTCCCTAACGGAGGACTCTAGGCAGCTTACATACATGTCTATATACATTTATCTTTATACATACATTTATCACCTAAGTGTAATTTTACCCGCGCACCAGGAGAGGGGGTAAGGGAACCGGCTCTTAAGGCTCTGGACTACAATTCCCAGGATGCCTTGAGCTGGCTGCTGACGTCCTGTTGATGTCACTTCCGGGTCTGTCTGTCCTTACCGGCAGCATTTCAGTCTTCCTCCGATCTTTTTTCTCCATCTTTTTTCTCCGGTGGAACGGCTCCCCGACAGGACGTAGCACATTTTTCCCACGTAAGTGGTACCCAATTTATCTACTTGCCTTAATTAGCTTTCGAATTGCTGGGTTGGCAGAAGCTAGGGTGAATGACGAGAGCTTACCTCGCCACGCGGGGATTAGAACTGCCATCAGATCTTATACAGGCAGTCCTTCCGGCTCAGCGGTTTAACCCGCTGAGCTACCGCGCCCCTATATATATATATGCAGTTTCATTTAATAACTTTGCAAGCCTTGTATTAACTCATTAGCTCCGATCTGCTTCAGTTAAGTCTCCAGAGGGCACCATAATCTACTGAGATGGACGACCTTAAAGAAATCTTTGCAGAGCTGCGCTCTGGGCTCCGTTTGGATTTCAAAGAGATTCTTTATGACTCTCACCAAGCCATTATGCAAGATATTTGGAATATTGTAGAAAATATTAGTGCTAAAATGTGTCAACTGGCTGAAGGTGTTCTGCGAAGGGACGAAGAAGTTTATCAAGAGGGGGATTTTTTTTCCTGACAGGGAGAATAATCTCTTTCAAGAAATGCCAGGCAACGAACATACTTTGGTGAAGAAGAAATTAAACTTTAACTTGCAAGATACTGTCCAAGTTGTTTTCCTGAAGGATTGTTATGAGAACGAAGCTATGTTGTATGGGAAGATTTCTACTGAGGAATTTGATTTTCTTTTCAGGGGGGCAGTTGGATTGTTTAACTTTAATTTTATTATGAAAAATGCCTTAGGCGCAAGATGGTGACAAGTAAATTCTCTGGTATATTTTGATGTAGGATAAGAAATTAAGAATACGCATTTGGATTGATATTAAGGCTTGTATGATTCAATTTTTCTTTAATTATTTAAAGTTTGCTTGATTTTTTTTTACAGAAATTAATAATATGTATTTGGATTGACATTAAGGCTTGTATGCTTTCATTTTTCTTTAATGGTTTAAAGTTTGCTTGATTTTTTTAAGATTTATAAGGTATAAGAATAAGTGTTTGGTTTTAGGTTTAATAGGGTTCAGACTGCTATAGTAGATAATTTAAAGTATAAAAGTAGATAATTTAAATGTTTTTATAATTTGATTTTTATTATAGTGGCCAGAAATATATAGAACAGCGATAGGAAGGAAATATTTAATAAATGGGTTCCTTTGGGGGGGAGTTGATTTAGAGGTTTATAATTTTTTTTATTTCTCTTTATATATAAGGGGAAAGAGCAATTGTTTTAAGTGATTTTTATTATGTGTTTATGGAATGATTTATAGAAATAATGTGATTTCGGTTAAAGTTAGAGTAAGGGATTAATAATGGAAATTGCTGAATATTCTTGTTGTTGAAAGTTGGAAGTCATCTTGTAATCTCTCCAAAAATCTTTTTTCATTTTTGTAAATTTTTTGCTTTTTTGTAGTTTTTATCTTTGCTTTAAACTTAATAAAAATTCTTATTGGGAAAAAAAAAGGACACACAGAGACCTTTTGCAGATGTTTTCAAAGACTACTAAAACTCTGTCAAATAAATAAATAAATCTCCATATCCTATTGTGGCTGGGAAAGATAAGATACTCAAGTGCAGCTGGCTTTTAAAAGCATTTCAAAAACATTGATAAAATGATGAAGCACTTTCAATCACTTGGCATAAATAGCATTTCATAGTTTGTTGTAAATAGAATCCATCCCAATATGTGCTTAAGAAAGGGCGTAGAAACTTTCTATTCTGATTATTTAAATGTTGCTTAAGAATTACAATTTTGTAAATTACAATTAATTACATTCTGTAGTTAGCATTGTTGTAATTTTAAATGATTAAAGGTGAAAGGTGAAAAGGTTACTGCTAATTAAAGCTTAATTTATAATTGAGGATCTTTTTGCGTCTGCCAACTGTTCATAAATCCAATATTAACTATTTATATAGTACACTTGATCTTAGCTAAAGGACTGAGAAATATACTAACTGCTCTATGTTGCTTTGCCATACTTTGCTTAACAATGGTTTATTAACTCAACTACAAGAGGGCACTATGCCAAAATCATACAGCCACATTATGGTTTAAGGTGAAGCATGGGCCCGGTTGGCATTCCCAAAGAAACAGTGCCTTTTACAGTTGACCTAAATGTTTATCTATTGGACAGGAGAGCTGAAAAGAACAGCTTCTGATAGGCCACTTAATGAATATTTGGTTTATTCTGTAGTTTATATATAGGCCAATTCACAGCCAGTGAATTATGTTTTAAATATAATTGGCCAGAGGCAAAAATTTATTTAAAAATGCTTGTTGTTATTGTTGTTGTTGTTGTTGTTGTTGTTGTTGTTATTGTTATTGTTGTTGTTGTTGTTGTTGTTGTTGTTGTTATTGTTAATTTATTGTATGAACAGCCATCTTAGAAACACAACTCTGGGTGGCTCACAATAGTTATATAAAACCAAACATAAACAAAAAGCAATAAAAACAAAAACCTGGGATCACAACCAATCTCCTTCAATGCAGCCAACACCACTGTCTTCCAGCTCCAATTTCACCCTATCCCAGCGCTTGGAGGAAGAGCCAACTCTTTACAGCTTTCCAGAAGGTTAAGAGGGTGGAGGCCTGCCAGATCTCAGGGCAGGGTGTTCCACAGGGCAGGGGCTGCCAGAGAAAAGGCACACTTCCTAGGTCCCACAAAATGGCAACATTTAAGGGAGCATGCCTACTCTATCTGATCTGGTGGGACAGGCAGATACCCTCAGGGAGAGGCAATCCTGCAGAGAACCTGGCCCTTTGCCAGGTAGGGCTTTAGAGGTAATAACCAGGACTTTGAATTGCACCCAGAAGAAAACTGGGAGCCACTGCAGCTCGTGCACACAGGTGTAACATGGGCAGACCTAGGGGAGCCCAACACTGCATGCACCACCACATTATAACCTTCCAGGTGGACTTCAAGGGCAGCACCAAGTAGAGAACATTTATTTATTTATTTATTTATTTATTTATTTATTTATTTATTTATTTATTTATCCATCCATCCATCCATCCATCCATCCATCCATCCATCCATCCATCCATCCATCCGACTTATATCACCGCCCATCTCCCCCCATAGAGGGGACTCTGGGCGGTTTACAATAAAGTCAGTGATTAAAAGCATATAAAATTTACAGCACAATATATCAATTTAACCAAAACTTAAATATAAATATATAAATATATAAAATCCAAGAGGCTGTGATGTTATATTTAAAAGAACTCTACGGCGCAAGCCATCCCCACGAAGAGCTATTACTCTTCCCATCCCAAGCGAGGTGGCAGAGCCAGGTCTTCAGTTGTTTTCGGAAGGTCAGGAGTGTGGGGGCTTGCCTCACCTCCAGGGGCAGAATGTTCCAGAGGGTGGGTGCCACTGCAGAGAAGGCCCGCCTCCTGGACCCCGCCAGATGGAGTTCTCTTACAGACGGGGTCCGTAGCAAGCCCTCTCTGCATAACCGGGTGGGGCGGGTCGATGCTCTGGGGATGAGGCGGTCCCTTAGGTAACCTGGTCCCATGCCATGTAGGGCTTTAAAGGTGACAACCAACACCTTGAATTGGACCTGGAAGCAAACTGGTAACCAATGCAGCTCGCCCAGCAGAGGTGTCCCATGTGCCGAACTTGGGGCACCCATAACTGCGCGCGCAGTCGCATTCTGGACCAGTTGAAGCTTCCGGATACTCTTCAAGGGTAGCCCCATGTAGAGTGCATTGCAATAGTCTATATGGGAGATGACCAGGGCATGAGTGACTGTACGGAGGGCGTCTCGGTCCAGGAAAGGGCATAGCTGGCGTACAACTTGAAGTTGCACAAATGCCCTTCTGGCCATGACTGCCACCTGCACTTCAAGCAGGAGTCGTGAGTCCAGTAGGACCCCCAGGTTCCGCACTGTGTCTGAATGGGGTAGTGCCACCCCTTCCAGATCTAAAGATGACAACTCCATGGATCTCGAAGTGCCATCAATCCACAGCCACTCCGTCTTACCAGGGTTCAGCTGAAGCCTGTTGTTCCCCATCCAGGCCCCCACAGCCTTCAGACACTGAGAAAGGGCAGCCACTGCATCACTTAACTCACCCGGGATGGAGATATATAGTTGAGTATCATCAGCATATTGATGATACCTCATCCCGTGTTGGCGGATGATCTCACCCAGTGGTTTCATTTAGATATTAAATAGGAGAGGGGAGAGAACCAAACCCTGCGGCACCCCACAAAGTAGGGGCCGAGGGTCGGACCTCTCATTTCCTATTACCACCGATTGGGATCGGTCTCGGAGGAAGGAGGTGAACCAGCGCAAAACTACGCCGCCCACCCCTAACTCCCCGAGCCGCCCCAAAAGGATATTTACTGGGAATTATCGACATGAAGATGAACAAGGAACAAAAAAAACTATTATACCATTTGACTACAGCGGCGAGGATTATTTTCGCAAAACACTGGAAAGAAGAAGCTACCCCCTCAATAGAAGAATGGATAATCAAAACGATGGAAATAGCACAGATGGACAGACTGACAATTTTAATAAAACAAAAAGATCTGGGAGATTATGAACTTATATGGAACCCATTTATAGAATTTCTGCAAAAAGAATATAAAATAAAACTATTGTAATGGAAAAATATTAGAAGAGATAATAAAAAGAATATATTAGAATATATGCACTAGAATATAAGAACAAATGAAAGGTTTAAAATAAAATAAGAGTTAAGATATTTATATATTAAAGAAACATAAATAAAAAGAGGAATACAATAGAAATATAGCAAAAATTAAAACTAAAAGTAAGAAGCTATCTTCAAGAAAGAAACAGGAAGTCGTTTTAAATTAGTTGTTTCACGTGATGTGTTGTTATAAGGATTTTGTTATATAGGGTTATTTAGTTTTGAATGTATGTTTATTAAGTTTGTTATGTACTCTGTTATTCACTTTTATGTTGTTGATGTTGTTGATGTCTTTGTTTGTTTGTTTGTTTTTTCTTTTAATAATAAAATTACTTTTTGTTAGGGTTTGATAAACCCAGGAATTTACTTCTAGATATAAATTATACAGAGAGGCTTGATTTCTAGGTAAAAGGTGAAATATTCTGCACAGTCACCCAATTAGCAGCCATTGTTGTAAGAATGATGTGTCATGTGTGACTCATTCAACAGGTGCTTAGAGTTAGGTTGGGTGTGGTAGTTAACGAGATTGACCTATAATGTGATTGGTCAGTTTGACTATAAATGCAGAGATATTCTGTATTCCATTTTATTCCCATTTTACCTCATGAAAGCTGTATCGTTGATGGTGTATCATTTGTTACCTGTGGAAGTGATCTGTAAATACGTATGTATATAAAGTAAATAGGATATTTGATATAACTTCTGTTTGGAGTCTATTTACTGCATAGTACTTGGATCACTGGTGCCTAGGAGAGAGGCAGGCCGCTCCATCTCCGCGCGCTCCCTCTGACACTTTTTTTTTTTAAAAAAAAAAGAAGAGCCAGGATGGATGCACTGCCTCCATCCCGCTCCTGCCGGAGATCATCTGTAAGTGCGACCAATGCAGTTTCCACCCCATATCCCAGCCTGAACCCTGACTGAAAGGGGTCTAGATAATCCGTTTCATCCAGAATCCTCTGGAGCTGCAATGCCACCACTTTCTCAACCACCTTCCCCAAAAAGGGGAGGTGGGAGACAGGATGAAAGTTGTCCAACACTATAGGGTCCAGTGATGGCTTCTTGAGGAGGGGGTGCACCAGCGCCTCCTTAAAAGCAGCCGGGAACACTCCCTCACTCAAGGCTGCCACAACCATCGCATGGACCCAACCACAAGTCACCTCCCTGGCTGCTTTCACCAGCCAGGAGGGGCATGGGTCAAGATGACACGTAGTGGCCCTTACAGTCCGGAGGATCCTGTCCACTTCCTTAGGCCCAACAGGATCAAACCGTTCCCAGATAACCGGGCACAGATGTTCCCTTGGCATCTCCCCAGACCATGCATCATGCTTGGAGTCCAGCTTAGAACGAATCCGAGTGATTTTATCCATCATATGCTCCAAAAATTCCTCCGCACGGCCCTGAAGGTGGGTCACTGGCCCCACCTTACCTAGGAGAGATTGAGTAATCCTAAACAGGGCCGTCAGACAGCATTCTGCGGATGCAATAAGAGCGGAGAAATATTGACGTTTCGCCACTCTTACCGCCACAAGGTAGGCCTTAACTGTGGCTCTAGCTTGTGTTCAGTCGGATTTGGTCTTTGTCTTTCTCCAGCAGCACTCTAGGCATCTCTTAACCCTCTTCAGAACCCTCAATCCCTCCGTGAACCACGGGGAATATCGGGTCGGATGGGACAGGAGAGGCCACATAGGTGCGATCCTGTCCAAGGCCCCGGCCACTTCCTTGTTCCAGGCTGCGGCCAGGACCTCCACTGGACTGTGCAGCAGATCCTAGGGTATAACCCCCAGCTCCCTCTGAAACCCTATCAGGTCCATGAGTCGCCGGGGGGGGGGGAACCAATCGAATGGGTCCCGCCTCCCTGCAGAGTGGGGAAGCAGAAGAGAGTCTCAGGGTCTCCAAGGTGTTGTCTGACCATGACAATGGGGAAAGATGTAACTCTCCCCTCAGATCACATTGCCACTGCTCAGACAAGAAAACTAAGTCCGGGATGAGACCACTGTCATGAGTCGGGTCCCGAATAATCTGGACCAGGCCCATGGCTGCCATGGTAGCCATGAACTCTCGAGCCGCCTCCGAGGCACATCCCAGGGATGGCAGATTGAAATCCCCCAGAACCATAAGTCTGGGGAATTCCATCGCCAACCCCGAGATGGCCTCCAGCAGTTCGGGCAGGGAGGTTGCTACGCAGCAGGGAGGCTGGTACAGCAGCAACACTCCCAACTGCTCTCAGGAACCCAACTTGAAAAACAGGATCTCACATCTGGCCACTTGTGGAGCCGTGTCCCTGAAGGCCACTATAGACTCTCGGATGACAACTGCCACCCCTCCTTTGCAGTAGTCCAACATTGCAGTAGTCCAACTGAGAAGTGACGAAGGTATGAGTGACCATGAGCAAGGCCTCCTGATCCAGGAATGGATACAATTGGTAACAAAATGAATCTGTGCAAAGGGTCTGGGCTTATGGATAGGTAGAAAGATATGTAAAATATAGCAAAGGGGGGGTGACAAACTGTGCCTATATTTATTTTATTTACTTTGCTTTTTAAAATTGTATGCTGCTCTTCAAAACCAGGTTTGGAATTTTTAAGCTGGGACAATAAAACATATTCAATCATTCTGGGCTTTGAGTGAACAAAACCCAGTCACCTCCAGATTCCTTATTGCATAATTAAGATTGGGTGGACCGATGAAAGGGCATAACCTAATAGAAAAGCTGGTGGACGATGACAGCTGAATATAATGCACTTTAATAAACAAACATACTCTAGATTGAGTTAGGCATTAGAAAAAGCCTTTTACATTTGAGGGGAGAGTCCATATTCTATTAGGCTAACGGACACCATTTGCAGATTACTGACTCCAGGAGGGCGGATTCCTGCTGGCTCATCCATGGAAAGTTTTAGCCATTTATTCACAGATCTTGTATTCTGAATATTCCCTTTTCTTTCAACTTAGATACAGCCACGTTTACTAGCACCCAATACTTAGAATGCAGACTACCTAACAATAATATGCTGACCCTCAAAAAAATCACAAACTCTGATTGTCCATAATCATGTTGCATTCTTCTGCCAGAGCTTATATTTCTGGGCTGAATAAAGGCAGTGATTGTAATGGTAGGCATATATCTATCTATGGATGCTACTCATGGAATACATCCTTTCCTTAGGATAAACATAGGGTAAGCTCTTTGACCATGAAAAAAACGTAGAAAATATTAATAAGGAGTTTGGCTGGGGACAGTACAGCGAACCATTAGTCATAGAATATGTGCTGATATTATTGAAGGCTGAATAGAAAAGGTTAGGCATTAGAGTTGTGTGTAGATAACAGGAAAAGTAGAGAAAAGCAGCTTTTATACAGGGATGATCACAACCATGCGTGATCAAAGCACTGCTCTGCAGAAATAAGGGATTGCCTCTCTATGAACAGAAAAGAGATGGCAGACTTGACAGTGGCTTAATGACATGCTCTGATAATACACCATGATCTCTAAAACCTTGTTGCTTATATTCACCTTCTGAGCGTGACTGTTGGGAGGGGCACCCCAAAAAGTATGAGAAGGACTGCTGACAGAGCCAATCAAAGCAAGAAAAGTTTCAGAGAAGCTTTTTCTTGTTTAGTTGTCTTTGAACTTTGATTCTGCATTGTTTAAGATGTTTTTAAAATGGAGGATTCTCAGTTGCAAGCCTACGAAGGAAGACCTAAGTGCCACTGCCTTATAATATTCTTTAAATAATTCTTCAGTAAGAATAGGAAGAGGCCACTTGTGGCACTCCAGATGTTGATGAATCACAATGGCCATTGTCTCTCACCATTGGCCAGACTGGCTGAGATTGTTGAGCCATCTTTTAGCAACATCTGAAGTGCCACATATAGAACATATGCATCATGAAGCTAGAACATATGCATTATGAAGCTAGAACATATGCATTATGAAGACTTCTGTACTACTTGTAATGTACATCAGAAAGGTATGCCACATAGTGCTTATTGTCTCTCTTGAGACAAGGTAGAAAAACAAAACAAAATTCAACAGGATTATGACTCCAGGAATGGCAACTAGTGGACAAGAAAGTGCATTTGGACAAATATTAAGCACAACAAACCTTAAGGTTATTCAGAAGGAAATTTGCTACAAAGGCTCTAATAAACTTTGCATTTGCAAGGAAAGAAAGATCTAAAGATCCACAAACTTATTGCACTCTGTATGGAAAATCTGGGCTTAGACAAGGGAAGTTCTATAGGTAGGCTCTGTGATCTTATTACTAATATTCAGTTGAATGCAGAGCGTAGGGTCACCTTCTCCATGTAACCACTTCACCTTTTGGAAATGGATAACTCCTGCTGAGAGCAGGTGCTCTATATACAAACCTCCCCTTGTATGTCTGTTTCAACCTATTAGTTTAAGCATTTCCAGCCATACTTAAGAGGATTTTTTTTAAATATACCACCAAACTTCCCCCAAAACACCTGTCTTTCTGGGGTCTTACAAGGGCAGTATTTACTGTATATTTTTTCCTTAACAAAAAAGGAAATAAGAAAGAGAGGAAAAAAGATACTTTGAACTCAAAGACAATCCTAATACCGGTAAAACCAGAAAAATTTGTTAATTTAACGTCACACAATATTCATACAATTGATTAGTTAACGAAGTTCTATATCAAGTCTTGTAAAGTAATTGCTTAACAGATCTGTCTGAAATATCCACAAGTAAAAAGAAACCAAACTGTTGATTTTCAGGCATATGCACACTTACCATTTAAGCTACTTCTTTCTATTCTATTCCAGCTTGACTATAAACCAGCTAAAAAAATTATTCAGACAACAGCTTGCAAGGTGTTCGGTCAGGACAGCAGGCAAACCACATCCTCCCATTGGACAACTCCCCATTTATCTGCCCTCCCACCTTTCTCTTTCAGGAAAGAGATTGCCAATTACCATCCTGTGGGTGGTACATATTTTTATATGTGTGCATCTATGTACACATATAGACACACACACACAATGTTGTTAAATTTATGTATACAAGAATAAATGCAGCTACATGCAGGCAACAACAAGCAGCTTAAAACAATAAAATCCTTTCTTTCTGGTATGCACTATACTTTTCATTATCAATTCTGCTGAAATAGCACAATAGCTAATATCTTTGCATACCATACAGAAGTTCGCTGGAAAGAAAGGTCATTTTTTGGGTAAAAGGAGGTATAGAGACAATTTGTAGAGAATAAGGAAGATGAACTTTACATAAATAGGCTAAATCCCTTACCAAAGCAAGAAGGGAAAAAGCATGGCTTAAGTCCCAAACAAGCAGAAGTTATGTGAAAGCAGGCAGACACTTCCCTAATTCACATGAGTAAAAAGGGGGCGGAGGTGTAAAGCACAGTCAGATTTGCAAGATTCTGTTTCTATAGCCAATATTAATAATATTGTAGGTAGATAGTTTTAGTTGATTTCTTGGTTTGGTCTACGTAGTAGAGCTGACACAGAGTCTGTGGCAAGCATTGGCTCAGTTGAAGGGGTGGCCCCCCCTCTTCAAAGCAGTCTAAGAACTACTGAGGTTAGCTTACAACAAACTGAGATGCTTTAGTCCAAATGGACAGGACCACTTGAAGTGATATAACAAAGAAAAGCATACTTTGGAGGCGAGTGGGGGATTAAATAGAGAGTGACGTCATCCACTTCTGCCCTCCAAAACAGTTGCTTTTCTATTCTGGTGACAGAGCAACCAGAATAAGCTCTTAGTGCAGATAAGCAGTGCAGATTTGCCTTCAGTTCCAGTGGCTTCAGCCTGTGTTCTTCTATTACACTCTTCTTAATATAAAACTTATTAAATCATTCATGTCTCATGTTTGCTGGATATTTATGAGTTGATAGCCTGAAGTAATAGCCCAAATTGTAAAATATTCTTGCATCAAACATCTTTATTGAGAGAGTGTGCAATTTACATAGGTAGAATCATACTCCCAGTATCTGGAATATCTGTGTAGTGTTGTCTTTAATAACTTTTCTGTCACTTTGTAGTAGTCTAACTTTGTAAGATACTAACAAGGATTCTTAACATGCTCATGTTATGTCTTTTCAGGTTGAGTTCCACTTATACAGAATAATTAGATACCAGGTTTGTGTTAGAATAAGAAATATAAGTGGCTTCCTATCATGCTAGTGTCTTCTTCCCAGAATCCTCTTGTTTCTTTGACTTCTGGCCAAGGGCTTTTTTTTTTTTTTTTTTTTGAAATTGTCTACATCGGTTTGACTCATATTTTCATTGTAATTGTGCAGGTGGTGTTTCCTCTATCACAATGCAAAGTTGTCTTCACTAGACCAAACTAAACTTCACTAGACCAAACTAAACTGTTTTAAATTGTCTTCACTGGACCACACTAAACTGTTCAATCAAATTAACCGGAGGGCTATATACGATAGATAGATAGATAGATAGATAGATAGATAGATAGATAGATAGATGATAGATAGATAGATAGATAGATATCCACCTAAGGATGGATGGATGGATGGATGGATGGATGGATGGATGGATGGATATATATATATATATATATATATATATATATATAATATATCTATCTATCTTTAGGCGGGAGATGGGTGGTGATAGAAATTTGAAAAATAAATAAATAAATAAATATACTGTATATGAGAAATGTTTGTATACATTAAAATTAAGGGAATTATGGCATGCTAGCAACTAAACATATTTCAATATATCAAATTTACCTATTGTTCTAAATAATTTATTCTACAATGCTACTTTTTTTTCTGTTACCCTTGTTTTGAATGTGAGTACATTTTTATATCATGTACATTTTTGTAAAACATATTGAAGGTTGGAGTTCTTTAAGGTGTACTGCATTTACAAACGATCAGATCATTAGATCATCTTCCAATTTATTTCTACAAAAAAATGGTTGAAACAGGAATATTCTGAATCCTCTGAAATTAACTTTCATTAAATAGTTTACTGTAGAACCCATCTGGTCCCCATAGTTGGCTGAAGACTGAAAGTATTTTAATCTCAACTGGTTCATTAATGCAGTAATTTAAAAACAAAAACACAAACACAAAAGTAAGTTGATGAAGTTACCAACATTTGATCAAATAAACCAATGTTATATTCTTTCCTTTTACTTTTAACAATCTTGATATTTAGTCCCTTCAAATAATGTCCTAGAACTTGATTTCTTTTCATTTTTTTGTCCCTTCTCACAAAATTCTTCAAAGCTTTAACAAGCCTCTTCTGTAAATCCAATATAGGAAAATTATCCAGGTCACTCTCTTGGTTTGTTATTTGTATATCCCTTTTAATTATTAAAACATCAACCAGTTGCTTTTGTATGTCCAGTGTAGCATCTCTGTCAGAGCCCAGCTAGGCTCTGACTCTGAAGAGGAAAATGAAACCTGTAAGTGAAGGCAAAACTCTGCTCCTGAAAAGGAAAACGAAACCTTTCAGCGGGTTCAAGAGTTCAGATCCCCGGGCAGAACTCATGATGCCAAAAAGCCAGACAGCCGGACACCAAAAAAACAGGGGCAGCAAAATTCTTCCAGGAATGACTCAGCTGCGCTGAAGAATCCTGGTGCATTGATTGGTCAAGAACCAGGAACTAGCTTAGAAGCACCAATCAGTGCAAGACAGAGGCAGGCTGAAAAGTGCACCAAACAGAGTGAGAGCAGATTGGCTCTCAAAGAGAAAAAACGTGCAGGGGGAATGATAAGAGGAGCTCAGCGCCGGCAAGAGGCTGCCAGCGACAACCAACCTTCAGGGCTTCCTGACAGCAGCCGATCCTCAGAACCTTGTCCCTGCAGAGAGCAGCTTACCTCATCCAGCAAACCTCAGCCTGCGTTTTGTGGTAAAGATTTTCCTGAAGCCTCAACAGAGCCAGCAGCGCCTACCATCTCTGAATTTACCCCAGCTGCAACCACAGCCCTTTTTTCCCTGCACTTTCTATTTTTTCTTTTTATTCTTTTCTTTTTTTAGTTTGTATTACTTTTTATCTTTGTTATTTTTAATAAAATTACTATTTAAAAAGTTACCAACATTTGCAGTACATTAGAAGAACATAATAAAATATATAATTATATATAATAAAAGAACATATATATAATATGTATATATCTATAATTTTATCTATAATTTTATGTATATATCTATATTATTATGTATATAATATTATATATATATATATATATATATATATATATATATATATATATAATGTAAAAGGTAAAGGTACCCCCCGCACATTTGTGCAGTCGTGTCCGACTCTAGGGGCCGGTGCTCATCTCCGTTTGTTAGCCAAAGAGCCAGCGTTGTCCGAAGACGCTTCCACGGTCATGTGGCCGCATGACACGCGCGGAACGCTGTTACCTACCCACCGAAGTGGTACCTATTAATCTACTTGCATTTGCATGCTTTCGAATTGCTAGGTTGGCAAGAGCTGGGGCGAGTGCGGGAGCTCACTCCGCACGCAGGGCTAGGGATTCGAACCTCCGAACTTGCAATCTTCCGATCAACAAGCCTGGCGTCTTACCCGCTGAGCCACCACGCCCCATCATATATATATATAATGTATATATATATAATTTTATCTATAATAAAAGAACATACAAACTAAACTCAGAAAGAAAGTAAAGGAAAAAAAGGAAAAAAGATGTATAGAAAAAAGAAAAGAAGAATAAGAGAAAGAAAAAAGAAATATGTAAAGAAGTAGCTTCTGATCTTCATCAAAACAAGTACAAACAAACTTAATAATTCATCACCACCTATAAAGTTACATGCAGGTATCTCTTCTTCCCATAACCCACCCCTTATCCATATGCAAATCCATAAATCATTAACATTTCAGTCCTAGTGTCAGAAAAAAGTATGTAAAGGGATCCCAGATTTATATAGACATGTCTTATTTTAACCTTGATCAAACAAACCAACTTTGTGCTCCTTCCTTTTGCTTCTAACAATCTTATGAACTAATTTAGTTCATTCAGATTCTGTCACAGGATTTGATCTCTCTTAAGTGGAAATCCAAATAACAAGCCAAGAAATGACCTGGAAATCTTCGAGATGGGGAAAAGAAAAATGGAACAGACTTAACATGAGGGTTTATGAAAATCTAGCTTGTTAGAGCAAGGTAAAAAATATTAGCCCCATGTGAAGAATCCAATGAAGTCTAGACAGTTTTAGAAACTAGGTCAAAGACTATGACAGATTAAAACAAAGGGAGGATGAGAATTCTATTCTGCTCATTAATAAAATACACAAATGTATTCATAAATGAGCCAGGAAGAATGTAAGCTTTAAAAAATCAATATGGGTGAAAGTAGAACTGACATCTTCACCAATCCTTAGTTTAAACAGAATTTTAATAAGGCCAATGATGTGGGTGCTGGAGGTTTTTTGAAACTGGAAGGGAGCTATTGTTTTCCATTTTTCTAGCTGTAAAAATGCTAACAAAAAAAATCAAATAAATTCTAACAAAGAGCTCAAACCTGCTTCTGTTTTTACATTACCCTTTCCCTTTTTCCATTATACAAGCTAAGAAAAAGATCTGACTTTTGTACAGAGTTTACTATAAGCTGATCCCATTCTGCTGTCCAGAGAAACCCTGTCAAATAGAGCTTTCCTTGAAATCCTGACCACATACAAAGCCATTAACACAGATCAGCCTACATTTTCTGCATGAGTTGGCAGCTCCTTGAAAGCCACTGGCCTGGCATGTCCTAGCATGGAGTAGAGCCTTCCTGCAGCGTATTTATCAGAGGTTACTCAAAGAACAAACTTGTGACATTTCCTATATGAAGTTTCTATTAAATGAAATGAGTAGTCTTTGTCTTAATTGTAAAAATATAAGTTGCCTTTCGTTGTATCTGCATGTATAACACAAAGAAGAGGATGATATTTAGTTCAAAGCTGGGACACATTACGGCTTCATATGGATCTGCTACATCTTACTGCACTTTTTTGAGCATCCATCACATTAAAAATATGCAATTTAACTTTTCACAGGCACACAGATAGTAGAGGGAACCACAAGAAACTACCACTGTGCTAAATTGGGGCTGTCCATTGAGAGCTGTAAGTGAGAACATTCCTGATTCATCCAGCTCCTTTCAAGAATTAGTAGCTACTTAAACATCATCAAAAAAAGAAAGGAAGGAAGGATGCAGGCTTGATTAATCTGCATGTGCTAATGTATATGCATAAATTAGTATTAATAAAGACTAGTACAAATTTAAAGTTGATATACAATACATCCTGATGTAGTAGGGGAAGACTATGACCAGGTGACAATGCACTGTCCAAATGCTACCAGCTGGTGGGAAACTTTAAGGCTTCAGCTCTCCCTGCTTGCTCTTTCAATAAAAACAGACTTAGGTTGCACTGTCCTTCAAACTGAGAGGTGTCCTCTGTATAGTAGGATGCATGATCACACTCAAAGTGACTTTAGGCAGCCACAGCCTTTCAGCTCCTAGGAAAATCAGGCTTGACAATCATGACTTAGCCACAAATGCTCCAAAGAAGTATATACATGATGTTTACTTTATGAAGTGGGGAAAATAGGAGGAGGAAGGAGTATTAGGTATGTTCGTCACCTTGAGTTATTTATAAAAATAATAAAGGCGGGATAGAAAATAAATAAAAGAAATACATAAGTAGTATATGCAGACATGGTGATACGGTTTGGAAGCAAGCTCTAAAACAGCAAGTTGCTTTTTCACTGGGTTAGAAAAACCAGAAGAACTGATAGGAGACAAAAAAAGGCAGGGAAATAAATGCCTCTGAACAGAACCTGTTAATTAAGCCTATCAAAAAAAATCCTGGCTAGCTCTTGTTTTCAGTCCATTTCCCTTTCATATTCCCCCATAGGACGGACTTAGCTTTGATTAATTCCTTTTTACTTGCAGTCCTATTCAAGCTCCACGTTTCCACCGGAGAAAAGACTAGGAAGTGCTGCCCCCTCCTGTTATGCATAAGGCAATAGAAATCTTACATAGCATTACAGTTGACTTGAACTCAGCCCCCCCCCCCCGCCACCTCCATGGGGGATTCCTAGCTTGGTATCTGTATTTGTGGAAAAACTCTTGAAATAGTAGTTGATTGCAAGCTGAATTTTTATTTTCTGAAGGAACAAAACTTTGCATTTTTCTCTGTTAAATTCTGTACTATGATTTTTAGTCCATTTTTCTTATTTAACTGGATCACTTTGAATTTTTTATTTCTGTCTTGTAGAATATTAACCATCCCACCTAATTCTGTATCTTCTGTGAATCTGATAAACATTCTCTCCACTCCTTCATCCAAGTCGTGAATAAAAATATTAGAGTATAGAGGACCCATGACTTTCCTTGTGCCACCCTACTCAATATTCTCTTCAATTTCATGAGAATCCTATAATGTTTAGTGTGTTGCGAAGTGGTGGTGTGGGGGGGCACGCAGCAGCGGTGCAGCGGTGCGCGCGGTGGCGGCAGTGTGCATGGTGGCGGCGGCAGTGACGACGGCAACGGTGCACCATCAGCGCTTCTGTGTTTTAGCGAGGCCACCGCCGCCTCCATGCACGCCACCACCACGGCGCACCCCCCCATGCCACCGCCACACACGCACCCCCCGCACCACCGCCGTGCACGCACACGCCCCCCACTTGCCCCTGTGCTGCCGCTGCCGCTGTTGGTGTGTCGCCAACGGCGGCACTTTGGAAAGCACTGCCATACTTAACAAACTTGTGTTCAGAACATCATGAGGTACTTTGCCAAATGCTTTGTAAGTGAAGACCAGGTTAGGGATACATCATCATGGAGAAAATCTATCTACTGTATGTGGAAAATGACATGATGGCACATAATCAATCAATTAATCAATGTTAGATTTATAGCAGTTTCACAATCTACTAAGGAAATCATCTGATAAAAAATGACAGAAGGTTAATCTGGCAAGATTTGCGCGTGGCAAGCAATTCTGACTTCCACCCAGGAAATGTCATTTTCAGGGACAAGATTCTCACATATTCTCAGTGTTGGCCCTCTTTCTTTGGAATAACCTATCCTTCTATACAATGACTAACACCTCCCTGTTAAGTTTTTGAAGAGGGGATTAGAGGAAGAGATAGAATGTTGAACTACTCTCTGCTGTAGTGGAAACAGCATAGCGTGTTGTGGGTGTTTGCTGTTCCTTACAGTTTGCATGATTTTAACTTTATTGCTGAAAGCCAACTATGAGCTGCATAGAGTATTCTGACTGGAGTGGCACAGAAGATTGAGCAAGTAAATAAATAAATACTGTGTTGTTTTCTGTGTGCTTACAAATTTTTCTATTTATGGTCTGCTCTAGAATTTTCCCAGGTATCTCAAAACCAGCACCTCAAAAAACAAGGTGGTATATCCTGACTAGACATCATTGACAACTTTATTGGTGGCCATTTTTCATCTGGTGGTGCCAGCTCTATTGGTTTCACTGGCATATATTATCAGAAACAAAATGGAATTGGTGAACTGGAACTTCCACAATCATAATCCAGCTTGTGAGGTCAGCCTACCAGACTTCAAGAGTAGCTCATCCTCCAAAGCTCTGCCACTCTCACTGGAGTGCCTGCAAAGCTGTTCTGTCTCAGCCACCCTATGCCTACTCCAAAGAGGAAGGATGTAGCAAAGTTGAGATTACAGAAAGCCACTTGCAAGCACTGAGCCCAGGTAGGAAACCATCTGTTCAAACTTCCTCCTACAAAAATAATATTGATAACATCAGGAAGCAAGGCTTTTCCCAAGGTCATGTCTTCTTATACCATCTAACGTCCTTATGAAAGTCAAGGAGTAAAAACAACCTGAAGATTGGACTCAGTTCTATATCTCTGATCTAAAAAGAATAGGAATATTCTTCAGTTTTGAACACTTGGAGGGAGAGGGAAGTAAAAACTGAATAGAAGCATTTCATCTGTCTAGGCTTCAGTGTACTTCCCTCATCAGGATAGCTGAGATCTTCCATCTTTAGAATTCCAAGGAGCTGACTCAGTGGGGGATGTAGTAGAAGTCCTGATCCTATGACTGGAGCCTGTCAGGGCCTGGGTGGGGAGAAATGGGCTCAGATTCAATCAATGCAAGATGGAGTGGCAGTTAATTCAGAAGCCTACTGACTCCAGGGTAATACAAACTTTGACTCTTGACAGTGTTGTGTTCCCTCAGAGAGAACAGACTTGCAATTTGGAGATCCTTCTGGACTCACAGCTCCTTTTAGGATGATCATTCATGCCTTTGTCATCCCATGACTGATGTATTCTAGTTCACTCCACAGAGACTTACCCTTAAAACCACTCAGGAACTTCAACAGGGTCAAAAGTCAGCAGCCTATATACTTATCAGGCAATCTTGGTACTACCACATTACACCATTGCTGTGGGAACTACATTGGATACTAGTGTGATTACAAGTGCAATTCAAGGTGCTGGAAGCTATCTACAAAGCCCTATCTGGCTCACGACTCCGCAATCTAAGACACCACCTCTCCAAATAGATTTTAACACCCAGGCTGGATGACCAGGGACTGCCTACCAAGATTCCTATCCTATCACAAGGTGGGACAGGAAAGGGCTCAATGGCAGACATTCTCTGTGGGTGCTCCCCTCCTCTGGAATAGCGTGCTCCACATGACAAGGGTAGCTCCAACTGTCATGGCCTTCCAGAAACTTGTAAAAACCTGGCTTTCCCAGAAGGCCTTTGGGGATTAATCAGAGTGGAGCCTCCAGCAGAATAGTTTTATAAATTTGCAGACATTGGTAACATATCATATCTTAAATATTGATATCATAATTTATTAATTTTGTATACTGTGCATTGCCTAGAGTCCTAACCCTGTGAGACATTAAATAAATCCCATCAATAAATCAATTCTCTATAATTTGGCTGCAGTCTTTGCCAACCCTTATTCTGACATGGTTTTTGTGTTGGCTCTGGAACTAACAAGCATGGTAACCATTAAAACCTGACACAGGCTAGACTTTTCCTTCAAATGAGGAATGTGAAAGCCTCTTCGGAGATCTCTGTCTGTGCCTTCCCTACTCTCCTTTGAGAACGTAGCTTTTGGTTTGATCATATGAAGGTACTGTACAATCTGTAGTAAAAGCAAGGCTTTACAGCTTCCTCAATTGCTGTTTTTTTCTTAACAATCCTTTGTTAGAACTCACTTTCCCTAAACTTCCCATTTCCCTAGTACTTCAATTTTAGTAAAATTAACCTCCTTAGCAACTTTTGCTTAAACTGATTATGCTTCCTGTCGGGTTCATATAACCACTGCCTGATTGCTCAACCCCCCAACTTGCCTTATTCGGCCTCATGCATAGCTCTCAATTGCCCTCTCTGATTTATCCTGCTCTGTGCTTTTGAATTGCATGTTAAGCTTTGTCCTACATGAGCAAACTGACTTTGTAAGAAAATATGCCAATTTCTGTATTTCAATGTGTGCCTCTATGTGTCATGTTGATGCATTGTTTATTTGTTTCTGAAGAACTCATATGTGTGGTTATTGATTGAATTCACCAAGACATCTCTTAATAAGCTTGCATCATGACATTTAGCCAGATGTGATAATAAATGGCTATGGGTAGGAGAGTTCCTCATTTAAATACCATTTTAGTTTAACTAGTTGTTTTCAGGTCTATATCTACAGCAGGGCTTTCCAAAGTTTTCCCGTGGCAACACACCAACGGCAAAACCCGGAAGTGCCGCCATTGCGGCAGCGTGCAAAAACCCGGAAGCGCTGCTGCCGCTTTCAGATTTTTGCGCGCCGCCATTGGTGTGTCACCGCGGGAAAACCCGGAAGCGCTGATGATGATCAGCGCTTCCGGGTTGTGTGGCGACACACCAGACTGTATGTGGCGACACACTTTTGTGTCGCGACACACAGTTTGGAAAGCTCTGATCTACAGTCTATTACAACAGCATTATAATAGTAAAGGCCTACATTACAAGGCTGCAATAAAAATCATAAAATAATGTATGTGAATATGTTGTATGTTCAGGTGGCACCATCTAAATGCCCAATATTTTTATTCTATACTTTTTCTCATCCAAACAATAACAGTAGCTATCTGTGACCATTATTCTCCAACCCACACATACACAAAATATCCATTATTTTGAAAGCAGGAGCATTATGTCAGTCAACTTTCTTTACCTTTTTGCAGTATACTGTATTTGCATTAAACTGCAGGTTAAGATTACTCAGTGATTTATATATTTTTTCTTGTACACCCACATAAACAAATTCCTGTTTCCCTATGTAAACCAAGACATTTGTATAAATATATTTTCCAAAGCAAACTGAGCATTTTAGATAGAGCAAGAAAAGCAAAGATAACATTTTTGTACAAGGTGCCCCCCATTAACTTAACTTGAATGTAAAAATGAAATCACTGAGCTCATGTCGCTACTAAAAGGCACATTACTTATAGTTTGTAAATAAGTGAGGAATCATATAGATCATTCACTCATTTTTTATCTTCCAAACACAGATCTCCATGTTGTCCTCTATAACAGTTGCTGATAAGAAAAAATCCAATTTTTATATATTAATCAGGATGTTTCTGATGAGAAGAGGAAAAGCTAAGAGCCATCCAAATGCACAATGCAAGACCATTTCCAATTGTCAAGGAGGCCTTCAGAAAATCAGACTGTCGTGTATGTGATTTATTCCCATAAAGATTCATTTACCAAAAAAAAATTGTCAACTGAGCAATATACTAAAAAGAAGTCCTGGGTCTTAATGCAAATTTAATCTCATGCTTGAATATCTGCAATGAAGTTAGTTTGTGCAGCAAAATATACTTCCATTTCCTGTAACACTGTCCAGGGAATAGGATGAACTCAAAGAACTCATGCCATAGGGGGAAAAAAGGTCTTTTTAATTCCTTTTTTCTTTTAACAGTGTCTTATTTGAAGTATATTTCCAACAAGGGACCTTTGCTAACAAATAGACTGGAATAATACAGTATTACAGTAATGCTGTAATAATACTGAATTACAATAATATAGTAATACTACTGAATTAGATACGATATTTTAATTAATGAAAATATTTTTATCAGATCTGATTTGAGTAGCCTTTTCCTGCTGGCTGATCCCAGGCAGTCTCTTGGTTCTTTCAGGAACTCCAAGAAATGAAGCCGGACCATTTCTCATATGGTCTCTGCCTGTCCAGCCCTACAGCCAGGGAGCACCTCCTAAGAGTTCCCACTTAGGGTGGGAATGATGGAGTGGGATGGGAGTGCGGATGATGGTAGGTATTCTCTGTGGGAGATCTTTCCTATGGAACAGTTTGCCCCCACCCCACCCCACCCCACCCCCGGCAAAGATGTCCCCTATTCCTTTGACATCCAGAAGCTGGCAAAAACCTGGCTCTTCTAATTCTGGGGAAGTAGCTGTGGAGCCATCGGTGCCAATATTAGTGTATTAAGGAACCTCTAGTTATTATTGTTTATTACTGTTGTTTTATTATGTTTTAATATATGTAAATCACCTTGAGTCAGGGATACATTCCTTAAGTACATAAATAAGATTTTTAAATAAAGTTAGTAGCCTTCAATCCAGCAGCAGTTGATTCATACATGGCTCTCAACATCCATAAGAAACCACAAAGATGTCAAAAAGATGACACTTATGTAATAATACTATTGTGCAAAGCCCACAATTATATACTTGCCCCATGATGTCTGACACAAGTATATATGTTGCAGCATTTGCATGATGACATCCTGTGCCCTTTGCTCCTGTCTGGGGACCCATGACGCTCAACATCTCCAAAGTAAAGATAAGAGGAGGAGAAAGAAAAGTACAAGCTTTATATGAAAAGAACAGGTCATATTATCCACTGTTAAACATTAGAGAAGTATTTGCCTTACCTTGAAACAGAAATGCTTTGCTGGCATTATGTAGTCCAGAGACCTGTGTAACTCCGATAGTCATATTGACAAGATCCAGTTCTGTGATAATATCAATTTGTAAGCTAGGGTCCATTCCAAGGCCTACAACTAGGAGACAAAAGATTTATTTTAATCTAAGTGTAATAGCTTAAGATACTGTGCACTAATGTACAGTGATGTCCTGTATGCAAATCTGATGTTTAAATCAGCACTTGCTCTATAAGTAACAAAATGTTGCACTGTATTAACTGAGACTGAAGTCCCATCTTTCTGGATAGTTACTGAATAAGACAATGCACAATAAATTATCGTCGTTAATGCAACAGGATGACATGATAAATGAGCCCTGCAAATGAATAAGCCTTTAAGAACCAGAAAGATAAACAATAAGACACAGATTGGGTGGAGAATTTTGTGATCTATTGGCCAAGCAATGACTGTGCCTAATGGTTACACGGTAGGCATGTGTCGGATTATAAGCCACATTTCTTCTTTAACAAGTTTGTTCTAGGTTTTTGAATGTGACTTAGAATGTAATTTGGATAAACTTACAGTTTCCACTAAAAGGAAAAAAAAATACATATATTTGGAATTATTGGGAGCACGTAGCCAGGATGTGTTTTTTTTTCCCCCAGACACTTGCAAAGCTAGGCTTTTGGATTCCCCACTAGGTGATACCAAGCTCCTGACACAGAGCCAACTTTGCATTTTGCAGGTTGGTAAAAGCCCAGGCTGTCAACCCAAAATTGTTCTAAAAAGCACTTTTTAGGCAAGAGCCCATTTACCTTGAGGCAACTTTGCATGGAAATGACTTATAAACAGGAGCAAGGCATGCATGCACAATGCTTTTATTCTGACTGCGCACAAAGAGACTTGCCAGCTTGCATTTGCTTAAAGCTGAGCTGCCTAAGGGTTGCCACATCTGTACCATAACAAGGATTCAAAACATTTCACAGTCCAGCAGGCTGTTTGCATTGTCAAAACTGACACCACTCATGTGTGCAGCCAGCAAGATCCTCACATGCTCTAGCACATAGGCTCAACTGCCGCAAATAAGGAAGACGTCTCCTCAAGTATCCTACTTTGTTCATACTGTTCCTAGTTCTGGTTCATCTATTTCAGATTTCTAATACTGCAATTGTCTTCCTGAGACAAAAACAAGCCAACAACCAAAGGCATCCATTGGGGAGGGGAGGGGGCTATGTCAAAATCCGAAAGATGGCAGCTTCGTAATCCAAACGCTGCCCCTTTTATACATGTGTTCAACACTGCATGCATGTACAAAAGGCACCAGATTTCTATCACAGTGCCGCGCTCACCATTGGACAGATTTTTACCTCCTCCCCATGAACGCCCATGTCAACACCTTTGTGATCTCTGACAAAATCAGATGTGCAACTGGATTTGATAGCAAGTTTTATTCTTGCAAAATAAAACATGGTGACACTGTCTCCAACTCAGCTATTTTTGTCTTCTTTTTTGACTAAATAACTTTCTTACAACATTTAATGTAGACAATGTACTGTAGTTCCAAAGTAAAGTGAAATAACCCTCAGTCTATTGGACTAATAAGGGAAGGGGTATCCGTTAAGGCTGAATATCTGTTAAATGGCAAAATGCTTTTTTTAGCCCCTAAGGACACTCATACAAAGGATGTGCCCCCTCCTGTTACTCTGTGCAGGAGTACTCTGTGTACTCTTGTGTATAGCAATACTCCTCATACACTGGCCCAGTAATTAATCCACATTGAATCACACAAGACTTATCACTGATTCCACTCCTGAACTAATCCCTCAGTTTAACAGACCTCAGTTTAGCGGACTTCAGATTTAGTGGACAAAGTCTGTTGGATTGAAATGTTGCTTGAATGTTCATGACTGTATTGGGACTTCCTATTTCAGTAATAATTTTTCAGAAAATATTGTTTCTATTTCCTTATCTACTGTAAAAAATGGTGTTTAGGAAGTACAAACGGGACAATTAAAAAAGGGATGGGGTTTCAGTCATTGTGTTTGTACCGTACATTGATCAAGTCCTGGTTTAGTCATTGAAACCAATTTTCTGGGATTCACACTCCCTTGCCTGATGTATTTTAACAAAATGCTTAGGTGGAAAGGCGGATTTTTTTAAAGATTTTTTATCTCCCCCTTTATAATTTTTATAAATAACTCAGGGTGGCGAACATACCTAATACTCCTTCCTCCTCCTATTTCCCCCACAACAACCACCCTTTGAGGTGAGTTGGGCTGAGAGAGAGTGATTGGCCCAGGGTCACCCAGCTGGCTTTCATGCATAAGGCGGGACTAGAACTCACAGTCTCCTGGTTTCTAGCCTGGTGCCTTAACCACTAGACCAAACTGGCTCTTTGATTTATTCATACTCACTTTTATGAGGTTTACTCATACACACCTTTGCTACACTCCAAGGTCCTCTTCCATTACCTCAGAATTGGGAGTTGATCCCCAGTCCCACAGTCCCACATTTACAACCTGGGACAGGCTTGCAATATGTCTTCCCCCACTTACCTTAATCATCTCTATGGTTCATGTCTATTATAACAGCTGCCTGTGACATCTCATCATCCACTTCAAGAGTAGAAAACAGTGATGGACCTTTGGGACTCTAAGTGGATCATTGGGTCAGTGTGTGAGGAATGCTGCTGGAGAGAGATGCACAAGGAGGAAGGGGTGATGTCTGTGTTGTACAAGTGTGTTTGGCAGGCTCAAAAAATCCCATTTGCCATTTAACAGACAGCCTTAACAGCTACCTCTTCCCTCAATTCCCTTAAATTGAGGGTTTATTATATACTGTACACAATGTATCAAAATATAATTTCCCTGTAAGCTATGCACACCCCACAATCCCCTACATTGGAAAGCTTCACCCAGATGCTTTGTGGCTTGAAAATGCTAATTTTAATTTCAAGCATCTGTAGGAAACAAGCAGCCAAACTAAAAGATGAGGGAAACTACTTTCCTTGCTCCTTTTTTTTATGATTTTGAGTGGAAAAACAGCTGGGAAGTCAGAATCACATTAATTTAATTCCTTAAGGTATCAGCCCCTTGTTTTCAGGCTCACCTGGTAGTTTGAAAAAAGTCAGACTGCTTGAACAAACAGCAAAGAGATGCTGCACTTCTGCGCAGTCCAGAGCGCTTCTTCAAATCCTTTTAAAAATAAAAAGCTCTAATAAAAATACTCTCTGCTCCCTGCCACCCAGCACTACACTACCTTTTGATTTTTTTAAAAAAGCAAATTTTCTCTTTACCTCTCTTTCTAAAATTTTATTAAGAACATAAAAGAGATTAAGAATGTATAAATATGAAGAGGCAAATGACTTAGCTTAGCTTGATATGTAAATCTGACTGTAAACCCCTGGGAATCCTGGGTTACATTAGCAGGTTCAGGGCTGGCTCTAGGTTAAGGCCAAGGAGGCACCAGCCTAGGGGCACCATGATGGGGGGCATCAATGCCCCCCCCAATTTATAATGAATAGGCGAACATTTCAAGGCACGGGCAAGAAACTCGCTGCACAGCAGGCACCCTCTCTATCCCTGGCACTCTCTCTCCCTCGCCCCGTGCCCTGTCTGGGGAAAAAATGGTCTGGGGCTGAAAATCCTAAGTGTAAAGCTCAAAAACTCAAAGAAACAAGAAACCAGAGGACACGTTTTTGAAATGCCTAACAAAATCGGGAGACGAGCCAAACCACAGGGACGCCAGAATGTGACTTTGCCTAGGGTGCCGCAACGTCTAGAGCTGGCCCTGAGCAGGTCATAAGTGTGATTAGTAAATCGATCTGCCCAAACAGTAGTTTAGTTTGACATGAAGGAACCTTAGACGTCTGTATTCCCATCTCCCTTTTCCTCCTAGGCGGCTTAAAGAATTCTGAAGTTGTCGCCTTTGCTTAAGTACAGATTTCTGTGCTGTCTAAAACAGAAGTCTGTGCCTGATGTAAACGAAGAATTTTTCTCTTCGATTGGAAGAATTATTTGAGTATTTAAGCATAAATTATCATAAAATCAGTTATGACTATCTACAATTCCAAGTCTAGACAACATGACAAACTTTAGTGAATCAAAAACAGAAACTACCAAGCTCCTTTTCTCTTTCATGAGTAGGCAGTGTTCGGAATACACATTCATGCTACACTAAATGATGAGTCAGCTTTTCCATGACCTTTCAATTCACATCCCTGCCTCTATTCATGAGCTCTACTGTATCATCTATGAAGCTTGTCTGAGTTCTCCTAATTATAGGATATTTGGTTAATATTATTTTAGTGTTGAAGCGAAATTATTCCTTCAAAGTTAAAGTAAAACAGTGGGTGTTCATTTCCTTGGATCAACACAAAAGATGTTTTGCATGAGTTTATACAACTACAGGTCTGAATGAATCACAAGCCGGAGTTAAGATTGCCGGGAGAAATATCAACAAACTCAGATATGCAGGCGATACCACCCTAATGGCAGAAAGTGAAGAGGAACTAAAGAGCCTCTTGATGAGGGTGAAAGAGGACAGTGCAAAAGCTGGCTTGAAACTCAACATTAAAAAAACTCAAATCATGGCATCTGGTCCCATCACTTCCTGGCAAATAGAAGGGGAAGAAATGGAAGCATTGACAGATTTTATTTTCTTGGGCTCCAAGATCACCGCAGACGGTGACTGCAGCCATGAAATTAAAAGACGCTTGCTCCTTGGGAGGAAAGCTATGGCAAACCTAGACAGCATATTAAAAAGCAGAGACATCATCTTGCCGACAAAGGTCTGTATAGTTAAAGCTATGGTTTTCCCAGTAGTAATGTATGGCTGTGAGAGTTGGACCATAAGGAAGGCTGAGCGCCAAAGAATTGATGCTTTCCAACTGTGGTGCTGGAGAAGACTCTTGAGAGTCCCTTGGACTGCAAGGAGGTCAAACCAGACAATCCTAAAGGAAATCAACCCTGACTGCTCATTGGAAGGACAGATGCTGAAGCTGAAGCTCAAATACTTTGGCCACCTAATGCGAAGAGAGGACTCACTGGAAAAGACCCTGATGCTGGGAAAGACTGAAGGCAAAAGGAGAAAGGGACGGCAGAGGATGAGATGGTTAGATAGCATCACCGATGTAATGAACATGAATTTGAGTAAACTCCGGGAGACAGTGGAGGACAGGAAGGCCTGGCGTGCTATGGTCCATGAGGTCACGAAGAGTCGGACATGACTAAATGACTGAACAACAACAAAAATACAACTACAGAACTTCAGAAATAATTCAGAAAAGGTGCTTCAAAGTGCAGCACAGGGCAAATGGAGAATATGTCTGTAACTCTTCAAAACAGCCACATCTTTTTCTGAGATTCCATAACTGCCCTTTGCAGCTGCAGATGCACCCATTGTGCTCCTGCATGCTCTGAAGGACTTTTTTTAGACTCAAATCTGAAGCATTGTACAGACTGGCTAGGGTAAAGGTAAATGTTTCCCCTGCACAGTCGTGTCCGACTCTAGGGGGCAGTGCTCATCTCCATTTCTTAGCCGAAGAGCCAGTGTTGTCCGAAGACGCTTCCACGGTCATGTGGCCGGCATGACGCACGCAGAACACTGTTACCATCCCATGGAAGTGGTACCTACTGTACTTATCTACTTACATTTGCATGCTTTCAAATTGCTAGGTTGGCAAGAGCTGGGGCTAGTGCGGGAGCTCACTGTCATGCGGCTCTTGGGTCTTGAACCGCCAACCTTCCAACTGACAAGCCTGGAGTCTTAACCACTGAGCCATCGTGCCCCCACAGACTGGCTACTTAGGGGGAAAAAAGATAGTGGATAGTCTCATAAAATTACTTTGCTGGTGAGTAAATATCATATATAGCTTCAACTAGATCAGAGGGAGGTAACTTTTTTGGAAGTTGAACATTCCCTGGGAATCTGAGAGATTGCAGTGTGAGTGGAGCTATATTATACAATTGGGTAGGGTTCGGGGGGTTGACATGCCTAGTTTTGCTCTGATTAAGAATGGCAGGAAATTGTGCCATTTCCATCAGTTTTCAGCAATCACAAAAGAGGCCTTGAGGTCTACAGTTTGTCACCCCTGAAATAGATCAACAGGCACAAGAAAGTTTACATAAACAAGATGTTTGTGACATCTTTATTGGTGTATTCTAAAAACAAATACTGTTTTTTTTTCTGAAGTTTTCAAGTGATTTCACTAAAAAAAAAAACTTGATATGCACTCAACTATTACAGATGCATAATATATGTGGATTTATCTCCCAATGAAGAAAGAAAGTGTGTGAAGAAGACACATCTTACATGTTTTTGAAAAAAAAGGAGACAGATAAGATTTAATAGATTAAAACTATGAAATGTAGATCCTACTTTGGAAAATTCAAGTTTTCTGATATTTATCAACCATTCAAGATGTTTATGGAAATTCTGTATATCTACTTATGAGGTAAAATCATCATCTCCTTGCCCCCAGAGTTGAGGCAGATCCCCTCCCTCCCGACCTTTAGGAAAGATCTGAAGACCTGGTTCTGCCACCTGGCATGGGAAGGAGGAAATAATAGTTCCTCATGGGGGTGGTTAATTTCATAATGTCCTTCTTTTTATTAAACTATCTGGCCATTTGGATTTTATAATTTATTTATTGTATTATTTGATTGTATTTTTATATTCTTTATTCTATTTTAATCAGTTTTATTGTAAACCTCCCAGAGTTCCCCGTTGGGGGAGATGGGCAGTCATATAAGTTAAATAAATAAATAAATAAATAAATAAATAAATAAACAAACAAATAAATAAATAAATGTGTCTCAAAACCTGCCAATGAGGAAATGTTAAAGACTTCTCTTGCTAATCTTTCATATATGGAAGAAAGAGCTAACCCAAGACCATGTGGAAAATCCAATTTGTTCTTCTCCACTCCACCAAACTTCATAATAAAATATCTGATAATTTGTTCTCCTTTAAGAGCATCCAAAACCTACTGGTTACTAGAAGGGAACTGGAGTGCACCCAGTCTGCCTGAACACAGGAGGCAGGCAGAAACAATGGGAGAGAGATGTTTAGAATACTGGGGATGTATGCTGAAATAATGGGTAGGGCCAGTACAGTTATATTTCATGATTATAACTAAGTCCTATAAAAAGTGGGGGCGTGGGGGCTCAGCGGGTAAGACGCCAGGCTTGTCGATCAGAAGATTGCAAGTTCGGAGGTTCGAATCCCTAGCCCCTCATGACGGAGTGAGCTCCCGCACTCGCCCCAGCTCTTGCCAGCCTAGCAATTCGAAAGCATGCAAATGCAACTAGATGAATAGGTACCACTTCGGTGGAAAGGTAACAGTGTTCTGTGTACATTATGCCGGCCACATGACCATGGAAGAGTCTTCGGACAACGCTGGCTCTTCGGCTAACAAACGGAGATGAGCACTGGCCCCTAGAGTCAGACACAACTGCACAAATGTGCGGGGGGAACCTTTACCTTTACCATTACCTATAAAAAGTGGCAGGGCCAGGGAGAAAATGCCAGGTTTCAGATCTTTCCTTCCTTCCTTCCTTCCTTCCTTCCTTCCTTCCTTCCTTCCTTGATTCAGTCTTGACTCCTGGTGACTGCATGAACAAATCTATACAGTTTTTCTTAGCAATATTTTTCAGAAATTGTTTGCCCCTGCCTTCTTCCTAGGGCTAAGAGAGGTCTAGAACTCAGAGTCTCCTGGTTTCTAGCTTGGTGCCTTAAACCATCACACCAAATTGGCTCTCCCTTTCTAATACTGCCACTTAAAGATTTAGATTAACACTTGTCAGACTGCATGCATCAAATGCAGTAACTGAAATTTGGTATAAGATTAAAGTGCTTCCTCCCACCCATTCTTTCCATTACACACATATTTCTACCATTCAGATAGTGTATAGCTATTAAAAATTATGTGTCCCAATTAACAAAGCCACTACAATTTAAATCACTTATTGGAATACAGTTATACGTGGGTCACGTGGCTGGACAATACCCATATAATGCTAACCATAAAGAATACAAGTTTCTTCCTCCCATGGGAAAAATATCTTGAGATTTAAGAACAGGTAGAAAAAAAATATCACCAAGAAGAAATTCAGCAAGAAGACAACTGAATTAAAGAGAGGCATAGAGTTGGCATTAGTCAAGAAGTAATGGTGGGAAATAAAGAGGCATAAAGGAAAAAAGAAAGAGATATGGGAAGCCAAGGAAAAGGAGAAAAATGCTGGGGAAAACTGATAAAGTAGAAGGATAAATAAAGCTGTATGTTGTTGTAGAAAAGATAACAATATGGAAAATAGGCTTTAAAGTTAGAAAGAGATTAAATTATAGGAATGCAGTTGAATTACCCAGCAAAATCTCTAGCAGCAGGTCTTCAAAAGTATTAAGTGCATCTAGACAAGAACAAATTTGGGTCAAGTAGATTTTCATCTACAGGTTAGTAGCAAAAGTCACAATCTAAAATATAATGAGGGGTCTCAGTAAATGTGTAGCTTGATACTTTGCTAATAAAGTAAATGACAGCATAGTGGAACTGCAGACATCTTCCCCATAGAGAGTACTGAATCAGTAGCATTCATGCACATCTGTGCTATATCTATGTTTAGGGTACCAACATGGTAAGGTCTTTATATGTAACTCCAGTCATAATCTCCAATTGTGGTATCCACTGCTGAAAATCACTAGGTAACATTATTTTCTTCTTTCAGTCAATGAAGCTTCCTTTCCATTGAATTAACAGTGAAAGAGGACTGTTTCTAGTTTGCAAAATCTGAGGAAATAATCAAGCTGCAAAGAATATACCAGGAAATGGTGAGAGAAGATCATTCCAACCATTTAAAAAGAAATCTCAAGAGGTTTCTATAAGATCTGTTTTGTAGTTACCATTCAATATGCAAATTAACTATAGTGGGAACACTGCTTAAACTATAGCCCATATATCTCCCTACATAAAGTTTAATCTGCAGCAAGGAAATTGCAATATTTAAAACAACTATGTCAAGGCTATAAAATTATAGGAATGCAATCAAGACTCTGCGATTTTGTCCAATTAAAAAGAGTAACCTTCGTCAACTGAAAGTTAAGCTCTTTGGCTAACCTTTAATGCTCTGGATCCCTTACCTACTCATTTCTGTACATACTACAGTATGTATATGCATGTATACAATTTGGGCAGTGGGGTTAAAGTAATCATAAACTCATAGAACATAAGGTTTGGAAGTGACCTAGGAGATGATCTAGTCCAATCTCTAGATGATTGTGTTGATTAATAATTAATCAACACAATGCTGCAGCTTCGGTTGTATTGCCACGTCTGCTTTCTTCCCTGGAGCCCCAAAGTCTCTTTTCAAATCTTAAGCAAAAACATATATAGCTATTTCATCTGCATCCAGGAGAATAAGTAGATGACTCGATTCATTTTTCTTCTTATAAATCAAAAGTAGCAGTTAAATGGAAAATGATTTGCTCTAAATATTGCACATAAAGGACTCCAAGAGTCCACATCCTGACGTTGGTTCAGCCTGATTAATTTAATTTTGCAAAAAGAAAAAAGAAAAGACTTTGACTAATTCATAGTCAAAGCATTAGAACCTTTCATAGGACTGCACTAGGTAGTTCCCAGTATCGACAACAAGCAAAGTCAGGAAATAACTTATTTGTATCATATGCCTTAGAAACGCATTACCTTAATGTGCTTTATCAACCATTTGTTTACATGGAACATGACTGTCACAAAAGCGCTTTGCCTCAATTTATACCTGCATATGTATTTTATATCTATAGATCACTACTGTTAGATTTCAAATATATAGAATTTTCAAGATCCGAAAAGCAGACCCCACAAAAATAGCCATAGAAGAAGAAAAAGAAGAACTTGGTTGTGAAGAAGAGATTTCAGTTTAAATGCACTTTATAATAGAGTTCACTATCCTCTGGCAAAATACACTACTGAACAGTTTGATGAAACTTCTTTCCAAATTTACTTCCTCTTGTAAAGTTCAAAACTACCAATTCAAACTTTGATAGTGATTTTATGAATGGGAATAATTCATCTAACTACATCAGCCGTGCAACATTTACATGTAGTCTTAAGAATGGGGTTTTTTTAATTTTTTAAAAGAGAGCCAGTTTGGTGTAGTGGTTAAGGCAACCAGGCTAGAAACCAGGAGACCGTGAGTTCTAGTCTTGCCTTAGGCACCAAGCCAGCTGGTGACCATGGGCCAGTCGCTCTCTCTCAGCCCTAGGAAGGAGGCAATGGCAAACCACTTCTGGGAAAAAAACCTTGCCAAGAAAAATGCAAGGAATTGTCCAGGCAGTCTCTGAGAATTGGACACAATTGAATGGATAAAAAAAAAAGAATGGTTTTACTTGCCGATTCCAGCTTCTTAACTACTTTCAATATTTTAGCAGTTTTGCAATCTTTCATTTCTCACTATAAAAAGGAAGTAAACTACATTATTAATTAATTAAATCCCATTTAATTCATTTTGAGGCAGTGGGAGCCACCAAGATCACAGAAAGTTTTCTTATGCAATGATTTGAATATAGGTGCAAATATGAGTAATAAATACTTGACCATAGAGATCTTAAGTATATAGGGGTAGAAAGTTCTATAGCTTTAGATATAAAATACAAGGTACACTTCTGCTATATGAGTGCTGAAGTAGTTGCTGAAGAAGTTGTGCTCAACAGTATCTCTGGAAAAGAGTACCAGCCTGTTCCATTAAAAGTGCTTTATTCTAAGATGTAAAAACAATTGTGTTCATCACAGCTTAGTAAATACTGCAGGCTGTAGAGCTACAGTAGATTCAGAGGCAATAATATAATGTGTGAAGGAAATCTCTAAATACCCTTCCCCCCTCAAAAATCACCTAAAGCTAAATTAAGAACCTATTTTGAGAAAAATAAACAAATATAAACAAAATTGAAAATAAACAAAAACATCCAAACTATTTGCACACATATTTTCACTAAGCAAAGAGATTGCTAGTTGGTTTGGTTTGGTTTGGTTTGGTTTGGTTTGGTTTGGTTTGGTTTGGTTTGGTTTGGTTTGGTCTGGTCTGGTCTGGTCTGGTCTGGTCTGGTCTGGTCTGGTTTGGTCTGGTTTGGTGTGTGTTTTTTTGTTTTTTGCTTAAATTTTTTTCCCCGGAGGTTTATTTATTTGTTCATGTAAAAGCCACATTGCCCAGAGAACAGCTCCTAAACAGAGAGCCTTTTAATTATTGCAATCTGTCCCTGCAAATATTTGGGGAAGGGAAAGACACAACTACAGCAACTCATGTGCGCCCATTCACTTGATCTGCACCCTGATGCACCCAAATGCCACCTGGGTCTTTACCTTAGCACAGATTCTTTCTCTTTGTAATGTGTTTGTTTACTTTCCTAGCCACACCTTCTATGCCACAGAAGACACTCAGCTAAAAATGAAGTGCATCCATAACAAGACATTGGGGGGGGGGGGGGAGAAGAAGGAATATAGTGATGCTGAGCCTTAGAGAACTCTAACCAATAAATATTTCAGA
Organism: Charina bottae; assembly: GCA_023362775.1. Classification (NCBI taxonomy): domain Eukaryota; kingdom Metazoa; phylum Chordata; class Lepidosauria; order Squamata; family Charinaidae; genus Charina; species Charina bottae. Next base: position 166,946,352 of record JALMGJ010000001.1, on the reverse strand, counting down.
TGGCAGCACTGGGGGAAGGAATATTCCGCTAAAGGACTTAGGAAATCTCTTCCTTTGGTCTTGCTTAAAAACAACTTGGCCAAAAACAACAAAGAGTTTTCTGTTTCCTCTTCTGTTCGCTTTTTGTTCTCCATCAAGTGAAGGGGGGTGCCCCCTCCCCACCAAAGCTTTCCTCCGTTGGTAAATTCCTTTTCATCTTCTGTAAGAAAGCAAACGAGGGGGGGAGGAGTCCCTAAACTTTAGATTATTTAATTTTTCTTGGATGAAACAATGGGCTCTCTTGGAGAGCAAAAAAAAAAGAGCCAGTGAAAGATACTCATCTTGGAGATCTATCATCTCTCTCTCTCTCTCTCTCTCTCTCTCTCCCTCCCTCCCTCCCCCTCTCTCTCTCGTCTCCAACTGAAGCTAAGGGGATGAGAACCTTGTAAAACCAAGAGTCAGATCGACGGCGCTAAGTCTGCTTGTCAAACCACACCGTTCCCTGAAGTGTTAGCACCCGGTTTCCTCGAGTGATGGGTGTGATTCTCCCCCCCCCCCGCCTCCACCCAAGGCCGTTTGAATGGAGGGCCATCCCTGTATCCGTCCAGCCGGCCTGGTATCTGCGCGGTCTCCTCCCCCCCCCCCCCCCGCCTCCCCTTTCCCTTTCACAGATCTCCCCTCCTCCCGGAACAGCCCTCCGTTTCAGAAGCACGCCAAGGCAGCTGCTTGTCAGTGGCTGAGAGAAGACAATAAAATAGTGTCACCCCCGCGCAAAGCCAAGAAACCGGCACTTTGCTTCTCCTGCACAACCTTCTCTTAATCTTTGGGGTGTAGAGAGGAACGCTCTCTTGCTTTTGATCCTCCCCAAGGAAACGATTTGCCACCGACAGGTAATCTTCACCTGCTGGCCCCACCCGCAGCAGGAGGGGAAGATAAACCCTTTGCTACCGCCGGCCTGGCCCTCTTAGCACAGACTCGGTCATTTAAAAAAAGAAAAAGCTCTGGGTCGGGGGGTGGGGAGCAGGGGCCATGTGGCAGATCGGAGAGGTTTGCATCTAAGCGCGCTCCGCCCGCCCGCCCGCCGGCTCCCTTTCTCCGCGTGTCGCCGGCGCGGGGCTTCCTAACCCCGCTCCGCCGGGGTGGGGTTTTGCCCGGTCCTCAGAGAGCTCCTGCCATTACAAGGCAAAGTTTCCGAGTTCCGCCTCGCAAGCCGCGCCGAAAGGACCAGACCGCGGAGGGGCTCCGGGGCGGCGCGCCGAGTCCCCTCTGGAGCCGCTCCGCGCGACCCTTCGGCCGTTCTTCGCGCCCGGTTTTCTATCACCACCATCATCGCCACCAGCACTATCCGTGCCCCCACTTTTCTGAACGAGACTAAGCCATCGGCAGATTATTGTTTTTTAAATATAAATGCTCCACCCCTTTCCCTCGATCCCTTTGCCTACCATCACGAACACGCAGCCCCCAGTTGCCTTGCGAACTCGCGGGGGAGTGCAACAGCGGTCCACGATCCCACTTTAAAGAGAAAGCGGGCGAGCGGTGGGGGGCGCGAAGGCATAGCGAAAGAAAAGAAAGGAGGTGAGCGGATCCTCCCCACCATTCACCGGCTACCTATTGTCTTTGCATTAAAGACCCCGACTGCGTGATGATTCCTACTCAGATGTTTTCGTTGTGGCAGCCTCCCCCCTTGTACCAAGATGCTCTTTGCAGATTTCCCATTCTTGCCGCCCGCCCCCCCCCCCCCCCCCGCCACCGCCACCACCATCTCCGGCGCGTGCGAGGCTGGGGCGGAGATCCCCCACCCTCTCTTAGCCCTTACCTGTTCTTGCAGCTGCCAGGCAAACCCAGACGCCTACCATGACATCCATCGGGGCTGGTCGCGCTGTATCCTCCGAGGAGACCCCGCACGGCAAAGCCTGGCTCCAGTTCTCTTTCGAGCATCAGAGCCTTCAAACTTGAAGCGCTTGTTTGGCCACTGCTCGGAGCAGCAGAGAGAGAGAGAGAGAGAGAGAGAGGCGAGGCAGCAGCGCAAGCACTACCAGCGGTCAGACCTGCTACCCTGGAAGAGCCCACGTGCTTTCCGTGGGGATGATGCCCGGCTCAGACGGCCGTTTCCCGTGGGGCTCCGCAGCTCACGCCCAGTTTGACGTTTAATCTTTGTTCGGCTCGGTCGCCGCCGACGCCCCTGCCGCCTCCAGTTGCCTTGGCTTGCTGGGGAGCAGAGCGGCCCCGCGAGCTCGCCGGTTGGGTGCTGGATCCCCCTCTTGGATCTTAATGGATCAGTCTAAACCACCCCCGTCCCCCGCCCCAAAGAGGGAGGTAAAAGCATCTCGGAAAGAACTGAGCAAGTGAACGGGAAGGATGCTGTTATCCAGGCATCTGACCAACTTGTCGCTGCCCTCCGTCTGAGTGGAAAGGACGCCCAGATAACGGGGGCAGGAGAGCGGAGCGCTAACACGCCTTTTCTCAGGTAAATCAGCCCACGGCGATTGGCGCCCAATCCAGGAGTGCGCTCTACACCCTGGGAATAAGACTCGGGGCAGCCGAGAAATACCTACGCCTGCAATTCACCCAGCTTTCGCTGTCACGTAAGTGTCAGCCTCCAAGGTTCTTCAGTGCCTTCTTTGCTGTTTCATTCCCACTGCTGTTTTAAAAACGCCAGGCTCCCACATCAGAATGAAGTCCCCAGGATGCAGGGGAGCTGCTTCAGCCTGCCAGCTCCCTCCCAAGTAGCAGGCTAGAGCTGCCCTGGGGTAGCCTTCTCCCTTGGCCCGGTCCAAGAAGGCTTCCATAAGCTGAAGTGGTCGGATGCACAAGAGAACGGGACAGCGGGAGCTGAACTTCCTGGGGCAGGTCTATCCCAGGTGAAAGAGAGCTGCCATCCCTCTTGCAGCATGTCTGAGCCCTCTGCCCTTGATCTTAGCCCAAAGGCCGAGAAGCCCAGCGTAGGATTCTCCAGAACACTAGGTTAATTCAGGACACTGCGGCAGCTGTGTCTCGCAAACACAGTCACACTTTCATATGATTCATGGTAGGTCAAGAAGCTGTGACAGTGAATAAGAAGGATAATTTGGCAAGTTAGTAATCACCTAGGATGTGAGGATCTTCCTTGAGAATTGGACTTGCATCATACTAATAGTAGATTTCAGCCATCACAAGTACTGTTTAGGGAAATGGCAGTCAGGTCTTTCCTAGTTTTCAAATTCTTAGGAAGTTTGGGATTTAAAAATAAAGTGGCTTATATTCAAATTGCACACCACAGTTTTACTTTCAATAATTGGCTTGGCAACCCCAACTAAAACTGACACATCACGCCAATGCAAGAAGACACATAAGTGAAATAAGTTATAAGAAGAAAAGACAGAGTCAACTACATCATAGACCATGAAAATCCAAGTTACGAGCAGTGCATAACAGAAACTTATGAATTCATTAATATCACTGATCGTGACTCCGGCAACACTTTTAGAAACCGGAAGGTGAAACTGTGAGCTGGCTGAAATGTGCTAATCCTTAAAACATTTTCTGAAGATTTCCCAGCTAATGCTATTAGTACTAGGGCATCCTTGATTTTAGAGGAATGAGTTATCTTTTCAAGGCTGGAATTTATTTTAAGAATTTCGATGCAGCCATTCAACAACAACAAGAACAACGACGTTTCCAGGAGGCTTTTAATTTTTAATGTTTTAAATTATTAGTTTAGTGATTAAAACAGCAGAGGAAAAATTTAGAAGAGATTACAAATCAGAGAAAAGAAAGGAAAAAGCCAGTTGAAATAGGTCTCTAGTTAATGAAAATATATCAGAAAGGACCTGCTAAACCAATCTTCCTGCAGAGAAGACAGGTGCTAAAAGAGCAAAGAGCCTTACCACTCAAGGAGACATGAGACCTCAAAAGAGGGGCTGCATTGCAAGAACAAGGTAAATCCATTTGTATTTGGTCTTCCCCATCTGAAAGCAGAGTTTCGGTGAGATCAGGCTGTTTGCAGGACACTTTCAAAGGGAGACCTCAGGCAGGGCACCATTTTTAACCTCTCTGCCTGCTTCATTTACAGAAAGTTTCAGACTGTCCAAACTCCTATCCTTTCTCTGCTTAGAACTGCCTTATCAAACGCACTGGTGTGGAAAGCTGCATCCGCCTGAATTTCTCATGAAAGTCTATTCCAAAAAGGTGATAAGCCTCTCCTTGTATGACACTGGCAACTGTCAAACGTTTTCTCATGTGCATTTTACCAGGCCTCACTGACAGCAGCCCCCATGTGATCTTCTCTAAGATTTACCTGTTGGGTGATCCAGAGACATAAGGCCTTTCTCTTAAATAAGGTAAAATGCAATTCTTATTTCTTTTCTTTAATTAAATGGATTTCTAAATCTCCCGATAATCAGACCTCTCTAAGCAGTCAAAATGTCTAATCAAAAATAAAATTGCTTGTGTATAAAAATTGATCTGATTGTGCTGATATTAGTGGCAAGTCCACCACTCAGTATTGGAACATTGGCCTAGATTCAAATCCTCATTATATAGCAGAACTATGTAGCACTTCTGATTCAGGTCTGAAGGGAGAAAGGTGTTTTGGAGTACACTGGGGCACTCACATGCTACAGGTAGTCCTTGTTTAGTGACTGTTCACAGTTACGTGATAAAAAAGTAACTTTGTGACCAATCCTCACATTTATGACCTTTGTAGGTCTGTAAAGTAAAGGAGCCTCGTGTGGCACAGAGTGGTAGGTGGCAGTATTGCAACTGAAACTGAAACTCTCCCCACGACCTGAGTTCGATCCCAGAGGAAGCTGTTTCTCAGGTAGCCGGCTCAGGTCGACTCAGCCTTCCATCCTTCCAAGGTCAGTAAAATGAGTACCCAGCTTGCTGGGGGAAAGGTAATTACGGCTGGAGAAGGCAATGGCAAACCACCCCACTGTATAGTCTGCCAGGAAAACGTCGCGAAAGTGGTGTCTCCCCAGGGGTCGCATGACTCGGTGCTTGCACAGGGGAACCTTTCCTTTCCTTTCCTAAAGTAAAGGAAAGGAAAGCTGAAGTAAGATCATAAGCACAGTTGTGGTTTCACTTAGCAACTACTTCGCTTAACAACTGAGTTGCCGGTCCCAATTGTGGTTGCTAAACGAGGACTACCTGTATCTATGGGCAACCCCTTAAAGTAGCTGCATCTTTTCACAGTTGCTGTGTGATCTCAGGAAAAGATGCCCAACTCTATGGGCCTAGTTTGGTGCTATCACTCATCCTAGCCAACATCATAGGGAAGAGCCAAGTAAGTTGCTTTAAGCCATTTGGAGGAAAAAGAGGATTTTAACATGTTGCAGATTACAGCGGTGATATGTCTGTGCTGTATATCAGGCCTGCTAAGATAAAAGGGAAAGAAAGTCTCCAGAATTGGCTGTTGCTGAGATAAGGCATATTTGAAGGAATGGTGTGTACTGTAGGTTGCTTTTGTTTTTCTTGCTATTTTCTTTTTCTTGTTTTGCTTGGATAACATATTTAACTTCTCTTTGTCACCAATCATTGTAGAGCAGGTCACCTTCATGCCACCCGTGAATCTCTCTCTGTTGTTGTTTCTAACAAAAAGAATCCTATACACTTCAGAAAGATAATTTCGTCTGTGACTCATCAGCCTGTTATCTGTCTTCTTTATATGATTGTAAATGACTCATGTCAGGGAGAAAAGTGGGTCCCATTGAAAGAAGTGCTGGATAATCCCATGTGGAGTTTAACCCTTGCTGACTGGCGTTGCAGAAAGGAGATAACCATTGTATATTTATTTATTTTTCAAATTTTGCCACCGCCCATCTCCCCCCAAAAGAAGGACTCTGGGCGTCTTGCTGTGCTCTTACACTGAAAAAAAAATAAAAATAAAATCCATATATTGCATTTAAGTATTTATTTAATCATGTGTCATAATCCCTGTTTGTTAAGTTGGGGAAAATTGGATATAGCAGTTTTCAAATATGGAATTTCTTAGGAATTAAATTTAGCACCACCACCACCACAAGCATTGCTAACCAGAATTCATGATATTAATAGGTGAGGTGCCTGGTTAAAATATTACATGTTCTTAAAATTATTGTGGTTAGCATATTACCATGACCCACTGATTTTCCCCACATCATTTTTTTTAAACAAACACAATCTATCAGGCTGTTTATATTCCATACTACATATGTAACATTTATCAATCTTATTGAGAAGGTGAAGCATAGATTTGTTCCTGATTGCCCATGGAAAACAAAGATTGGTAAGAAGTCTTAAAATAACTTTTGTCCTTTTCCTTCTTATTGCTTTTGTTAAGGCTGGAGTCTTGGCTGATTTTCCACATTTGATATTCGCTTGCAAGATTCAAGACTTCACATTCCTCTTTGCCTATGTGTGTTGAGCAGTTGTGGATGTCCTTTAATAAAGTATGGGACTGGGCTATTTGAGGGACCGCTTCTCCCGGGTTACATCTACCTGTCCCATTAGCTCCAGCAGGAGAGGCATGCTCTGAGTCCTGTTTGTTAGGGGATGCCACCTAGCAGTGCCCAGGAAGAGAGCCTTTTCTGTTGTGGTGCCCACCCTTTCGACATCATCTCCCCAGATATCAAATTGGCCCCAACCCTACTGGTAAGACCTTAAAGATATGGTTTTATTACTGTGCTTGGGGATTTGGGCACATGGTAGAGCCTGTACAGTGGTTATGTTATTGTTGTGGGAGGTTGTTTATACCTCAGCTGTGGATTGTGTTGTATAGTTTTTCATATAGCTTTTATAGCTTTTTTTTTAATATTGTATTTTGGTTTTATATTGTTTTTAATTGCTGTAATCTGCCCAGACTCATATATTTGAGATAGGTGGCTATATAAATCAATCAATCAAACAAACAAACAAACAAACAATCAAATAAATAAAAATAAAAAATAGCTGGTTAATGAACTGAGAAAGTGAGACCTGGGAGTATTTCTGGAAGGTATCTATAAAATACAAAAAGTGGTTTCCTAAACTGAGAAGAAATAAGACAGGCACTGTCCATTACAGCACAAAATGTTATATGCAAGTTATCCGATGATACAGAACTTTCCAAATCAAAAGGTAAAAAACTGGGGAGGAAATTATTTAATGTCTGTGTTTTGAATCCTAGCTCTAAAATTATAGGTGCAAAATATACACATGAGTGAATTTACTCCATGGGATTAGCGCAGCTACCAAGACTTTAATTTATTGTGCCCTCCTAAAAATCGAAGCTTTCATTTTTTAGAAATAAAGCAAGTTTATAGTCTCAGTGATGTTGAGGAAAGGCTGAGAAGGGCTTATTGACCATGCAGCAACAAAGCACTTCATAAGGCAGAGTGTTATACTGTTACTATATCAGTGATGGCGAACTATGACACGTGTGTCAAAGATAACATGCCACGATGTTTTGGGTGACACACCAGCGTTCACCAGCATCCGACAACTATTATCCCTGTTTGAGTTACCAAACTGAATGAACAAAAGGCACTGCAACTCCCCCCCACCCATCTCCTCCCCCATCTCTGCCCTTTTGACCGCCCAAAATTGGATTGTATTTTTTAAAAAATAAATCAATATGTAAAGAATTGTTTCTCTTTTGTTCAGGGGTGTGTGTGTGTGTGTGTCACACCAGCAGAATCAAGTTAGGCATTTTCCTAATTTTTGACACGCCGATTCCAAAAGTTCACCATCACTGTACTGTACTGTACTTGTCAGATTTCTCGTATGAGATTAGCAAATTGTTTTCTATACAGCCGTGTGTATTGTTTTGGCTAGTTTGCATGGGAACAAATCCTCCTGATTCCTTCTGTGGGAAGCCTTGCTCTGTGTAGAGCAAGGGAGGGGGGAATTACATGCTTGCTTAGATGCAGCACTGCTATGGCTTTAGGCCTGGTGTGTGTCACACCTAACTTCCAGCCAATCAGAAAGCTGGAAGAACAGAATATCTAACCATTCAAAATGGTGTTCCATGCTTCTTGACTTCTTGTGTCTTTTAGCCATGTACTTCTTCACGTGTTTTGTTCCCGTGGACTGGGAAGTGTGAGCTATGCCTGGCTATGTGAGTGATGCCATGGTGCTCCTTCATGTCTGTTATGTCTGTCAGTGGAAGCACTACACTGGAGAAGATGTACTCTGCTTTGTCTGTACCTTTTTTGCAACGATGTAACTGTATATACAACTCTGCTTTTATTTATAGTAAAGATATTTTAGCCAGAAATGCTGCACTCTGTCTCTGTCTTGTTTACTCTCAAGCCTTGATTTTTCCCTTTAAACCAGCGTACACCCTATCAGTACTTTCTTCTGCTACCTAATTTCCTAGTAGTTTCCTCTACTTTCTATGAGGTTTTCTAGGTGAAGGTGCAATCCTGCTCATTATGTAATCCCATGGAGTCCATGATGTTGTACCCAGTGGCATGCAATTTTGAGCAGCTTTGGTGTATCCCAGTGCTAGTGGTGTTCCTAATGGAAAATGCTGCTTTCAAAATGACAGTATCTTGCATCTTCTGCCTGATAAATCAAAGCTTGTGCTTTAATTTGAGGAGATACTTGGCTCTCATCTGCTGGGATCCCATCACAGCAGTATGGTAACATGATTTAGATAAAGGAGACCCAAGGGAGAACTGCCAGCACACCAGCCCTGGGAGTTTGGAAGTCAAAGGAGATTGGTCACCATGAGGAGAACAGAGAGAGAGGAAGATTATGTTTGTGAAGAGAAAGCATGGATGGGTGCTTAAGGGTGGACTTAGAGAAACAGGACGAGGTGAGCAAGCAAGCAAGCATTGATTGGCTGAAAATTCTCTGTATTCAACTATTGGCCAGAAAGGACAAATGCCAATTTGCTTGCAGTTCTCCATGTACAGTATATAGACAGGCAAATATGTCGACATGCCCATGTTACCAGAGCCCTGAATAAATCTGAAAATAGTCAACCTGGATCCATATGGAGGCATTTTAAAGTGGATTCAAAAGGACTGGGAAATGGAATGACGGGTTGTCTTGAAGAGACTTATACAGTATGTCCCTTCTTTCCCAGCCATTTACCTCCTCAGTTCCTAGTAAAATATTTGGGCTGAAGCTTCCATTATTGTGAAGAGATTCCTGCTGGAATAATTTTTACCAACTTTCCCTATCTCTTCCCCACTTCAGCACTACTTGGGTTCCTTGGAGATCCTCCAGAACAGCAAGGGGGGTGTCATGAGAGTATTATAAAAGGGGGAGAAATTAAAACAACCTGCTTTATTTCCTGTACCTTCTCTTACTGTGTCTCTTTTCCAGCAAAAAATCAATGATGAAATGGTGAATCCCTTTTAGTGGCACACCTGTGCCAGGAGCCAAAGCAAAACAGATCAAGAGAATATATGCAAGAATAAAATCTTGTCGTGAGTTTAGAATTTGCTATCTTGATTTGAAGGATTATATCATCATATATCTGGGTGAAATTTATGGTGCTTTTTTAAATAAAGTTCATCTTTCTGGAATTATTTGAGTAGAATATATTGGATAGAGATTTTGTGAGTTTAGATGAATGCAAGTCATGGGATAAGAATAATTTTGTGAATTGTATATCTCAATTTTTAAAAATAACTTTTATTGAAGAAATTTTTAGTAAAGTATAAACCATAAGATCAACTAAAGGTAATAAAGAATAGTGAATAGTGAAAAAGGGAAAAGAAAAGAAAAGAAACAAAAGGAAAAGATTATTAAAAAGTGTCTTCTGATGTTCTTGACAGCAGCTATACATTTTTTACTTTGTCCTCTCTCTCTCAGGTTACATCATAATTTCCTTTTCTCCATAAGCTACCCTTGAGAATTGTATATCTCATATACACATTCTTTTCCTCAGATATAGAGACAGACCAACAGTGCCTTTAAAATATAGAGAGAGACTAGAACTGCTCCTGCCATTGGGCACAGCTGAAGCTGATGGAAGTTGCAGTCTGTAAGACGCTGCATTATCTACCCCAACCCAATATAAAACTCACAAATTACTCTCTCAATTAGAACTAGCAGTGTCGATTCCAATTTTGTCTTATATATGAAAGCTATTATCTAAACTTTTAAAGTTATTCACTTCAGGTAAACTGCATGTTAGCTCTACGACATTTTGTAGAGGCTAATGTGTGATTTGGATTGGGGCTGTGGTCTGGAAAGAGAAGGGAACTAATATTATTATCCTGCATAAAAGTCCCAATGGATTTATACCTATCCCATAGTTGATATGACATAATCCACACAGCCCAATTCCCTATAGTTGCTGTTATGAAGAGAAACATTTTGAGTTAGTCGTGGAGTTCAAATGTAATTTGAGGTTTGGCTCTTAACTTCACAACTGTAATATAATGGAAAACTTTCTCTTTTGTATGCTTAGTCAGATTATTTTTCTGTGTCATGCTGTGGTTTTTGGGATTAAATGTCATTTTGGCAAATTAGAAGCCCCTTTAAAACCAATAATTTTACTGAGAAAAGACATAGCTGCAGGTTTAAGACTCTTCCACACAAGTGAATGGGTGTTACAATTGCTTTGCTTTGACTTGAATGTAATCCTGTTTTGGCACACTGGCCAACTGAACTGTACATTTTAGCACAAATCTAAGAATAGTTGTTCAAGCATGAGATCTCTTGAGTTCAATGGGAAGTACTCTCAAAGAACTGCCCTTTGCACTCTGGTGTCTCTCGTTTTATCTCCATTAAGGGGTCTCTATCCCAACTTTTTCTCTTTTCCTCTATTTTTATTTAATATTGTATGTGATTGAATTAATGAAATAGAAGGATTTAAACAAATCCAATATGTCCTTTGATAAGTAATTAATTATTCCATGTGCTGCAGAGCATTCAGATCAAGACTCTAACCATCTAATTGGTATTTGCTTCTGCATCTATGTACTATTTTTTCCCTTGAGAACACTGAGGGATTTATTTTTGTTATTTGGTGACCACTCATATTTCTCAACAAGTACATGAATTTTACTTCATAAATAGTCATATATATATATATATATATATATATATATATATATATATAGAGAGAGAGAGAGAGAGAGAGAGAGAGAGAGAGATGAAAAGAACATGCTTTTAAACATTCAATACACACAGTCACAATCTTTATCTTTTAAACACTAGACGTTTATTTAGGTTTCTTTTTTAGTTTCCTGACCTTATATATTAGAGGATAAATTCTAATTTGTAACATCAGAATATAATAGCCAAATATATAATACAGTAAATTGCATTTGTACACATAATACAAAATTTGAGGTAGGGCCTCAAGGACAATGATTTTTTTTAATGAATAATGTGTAGTATATCATCATAGGTGCTATATAAGATATATGTATATATATGATACACATCCTTTGAAACATAAATGCTTTTTATTAGCTTATACATGGACAAAATATAACTTCCTGATTAGGGTACATATCTTTATCCATAGGCAGCAGTACCCCTATAGAATGCCTGTAAGTATTTATGACATTACGCAAGTAATTAAGAATTAACCTATTCCATGATAGGTCCACAATAAAGTGCCTAAAACTACAATCCTATATATTTTTACTTGGGAATAAGCCTCAATAAAGACAGTGAAACTTACTCCTAAGTAAATCAGCATAGGACTGCCCTGTAAAAGACACAAAATGCACTATATACTCTAGGTCAGTGTTTCTCAACCTTGACAAGTTTAAGCTGTGTGGACTTTGACTCCCAGAATTCCCCAGCCAGCATGCTGGCTGGGGAATTCTGGGAGTTGAAGTCCACACAGCTTAAACTTGTCAAGATTGAGAAACACTGCTCTAGGTGATGGACAACAATATATTCTAGTCAAACATTAATTTTATTCTTAACAATGAAATACACCTATAAGGCAAATGGTTACCTGAAGATGTATTTAAAACATGGTGGGCAAAATCATACTATTGCAAGCAACAAAGTCTAGCCCAGCTTTCACATTTTAAATTCAGCCTATTGAAAACACAACACTCGCTCCCTCTTTCTTTGGTTATTGGCTGCCTCATGGTAACATAAAGGCAGAAGCCATTATTACCATAAATTCATTTTTTTCCTCTCCTTCTTTAGTCTAAGGTGGAATGCTACATTCCAGGCCACTATGCATTTTTAGTATACACAAGAAGTTTAGCTCTAGTTTTGGACAACAGAATCGTGAACCAACTCAGAAGGATTTTTGAGGTGGCCAGCATATACCCAGATTCTTGCATCCAAAACATGCCATCTATGCTTTTGGCTTATGATTTCCATTCAAAGAAATATGCCTTAAGAAAAACACATATTTTCAACATACTTAGTAAGGCTGCAACTGCCACACACTTGTTTTTAATCATTGATTAAATAAATCATTAATCATTAATTAAACAATGATTACCCTCCTTGATTACCCTTGATCTTGCACTGCTGTGGTTCCAGTTATGAACAAGTACACAAAGCTAACAGGTACAGCCTTCTCTTTTCCAGAAGAAGGAAAATACTTGGCTAATGCAAAAAGAATCAAACCAATATATTAAGCTATTTTATACTGAGTCAAATCATTGGTCAATCTAGCTCAAAACTGTTTATACCAAGTAGCAGCAAGTCATATCGCATTTACTTGGCTGGTGGCAACAGTTAACAGTTTTCTGTCCAAAGCACTTACTAGGAACCATCGAACAAACACTACCACTGCATACCCTTTCTTAATTTCACTGGGACCTATGTTGGGTTGGGATGTCCCATTCAACTTACATATTAAAGGACAGAGGCTATAACAGCAGCAACATCTGCTAGATTAACCTGTCCTTACAGCAAAGGAACACCTGCCAAGCCTGCAATTGAAAGCACTGGCATTTTTTTCTCATCTTTATCAACCTGAAGTAGAAAACCTGCAAAAGGTGCCATTTCATAGGAAAGAAAAAATAGCATCTGCATGAAAATAGCAGTTAAGTCTAGCAAGAGACCACTAGAAACCACATAATTGTGCGTATATATACTAAATGGTATGGCAGGGTGGTGTGGAGGCTAATTAATGCTAAATGCTATTTTATTGCCAACCCCCCTCCCACCATAATTGATGTGCAAAGCACATCAATCCAATCAATGGTGCAGAACTTGATAGAAACAATAACTTGACCCAAATGAAACATTAGCCTAAAGACATTCCAAATCATTTTGGTCAATAAAAGTTCATTTTGTTAAACCCACTTTTGTTACACAAAGTGCTGCTGGGTCAAACAAAAACACACTCACTATACAGGTAACTATAAGGAATTTGAAGGTGGAATATTTTTGCATTGATCTTCATTTTAATATATACATTAAGAAGAGTACATCTGATTCATCCAAAAATTGACCTCAATTTGTTAGACAAATATGCCACAGAGACAATCTACATTAAATTCTAGTCTTTCTCTATTATTTGTAAGATCAACAGTTATAGAAATAGATATGACACTTTTCTGTAATATGGCTTTTTTATTTTACTCTAATAATTTTAAAAATTACATTTACTAAAATATTTTATGATGTTCAGGATGTGCTCATAAAATATATGCATTTGCTACTAGACAATCCAAAGAGCTGTAAAATACACATTATTTTTTCTACAACCAACTTTGTTGGGCAGATTAGAGGCATATTATATTTGATAAATTTAAAAATGAAATGCTTTTGTTCTCACTGAAATGGTCACAGTAGCCTAGCCTGATTTTCTTTTTCTTTTAATTTACTGATTCTATACCATAGGTACTTGACATAAACTAATAATTAGGCTGTTCATGTTGAACACCCTCGACTGAAGCTTCAAGTCAAGAGAGGTTTTGCCATCAAATTCAGTGGAAAATTACTACCATTTGAACACCAGGAGTAATTTAAAAGCAGTTATTTTTCTCTATGCAATATAGTTAGAAACTAATGTTTGCATCAGGTGGCCCATTCTTGGTCAAGCTAAAAATGCATGGCCATGGTCCAGACCAGGAGAATGCTCTGTATATTCTGAAATAACTATGTAGATTCTCATGACATCAATAGGTAATTTATAAAACATTGTACAGAAATAGATTGGCCTTTGAAAAGATTGTACAGACTGAGTCTCTCTTTGTGAAAAGCACATGCCCTATAGCTTCTACATCAAGGAGGATGCAGCTTTTAGCATCTCCCCTTTTCAGCATTTTTTAAATTATTGCCAGTGTTTCTGCACATGGCTGACATCAAACCAACCCATGAGCACTTTTCAGGTAACCAGGATGTGCTCAGACTCATGTCATCCAAAACATGCCATCTATATTTTGAGGTCATGACATTTCCATTCAAATTAATGGGTTATAAGAAAAACCCATCTTGTCCAAATACTGAGCAAGGCGGCAACTTCCAGACACTTGTTTTAAATAATTTTTAAAAATGGTTAATCTCCAGTTTGGCCTTGCACTGCTGTAGTTTCATTTATGAACAACAGCACCGAGTTAGCAGACATAAAATCCTCTTCTCCTGACGCAAATGGAGTCAAATAAACATATGAAATTATTTTACACTGAGTCAAATCATTGGCCCATGTAGCTGAAAACTATTTATACAAACTGATAGCCAGACTCAACAATTTTATTATTTATTTATTTATTTGAATTTATAAGCTGTCCAATTCCAATGGACTCCAATTTTTTCCCCTAAAACTTCCAAGGGTTAAAAATTGAATTGGTTGCATGTAACACATGTGCTCTTCCTTAGAATATAACATATAGAGTATAGAATATAGAGTCCTCTTTGGGGGAGATGGGGCGGTGTTATAAATTCAATAAATAAATAAATATAGTTCCTCAATGTTCAGTGATATTGTTGCTTTCTGGACTCCCAGGGAATCATGTTGGCTACAGGGCTATTACAGTCACATTATGATTACTGGAACAGTGGAATTTACCTCTGGTAAAGTTTGAAGTAACTTCTAATCTGCTTTGCCTCCCACTAACATATCATTGGGACAGATGGAAATTGGTTTTTAATTGATATTTTGTTTGATACTCTTTTTATTGTTTTCTTTTCTTTCCTAATAGTTTTGCATGCTTTTTTCTGAATGTTCAACCAAGTTTAAAATAGTGCAGGAATATAATTAATGCAGAAATATACTGCATTAGCTGAATTTGGAGACAATCACAAAAATAAAGTCAGATTGAAAATAAAATATGCTAGTTTCTTCCACTATGTTGTTTATTTAAAAAAAACAACCTATGTTGGTTAATTATTCATTTCAATGTGCAACAGATTTTTATTCCCCAGCTACTAATGCCTGCAGAAGCTAATTTTCCAGCTCATGTTTATGAAATTCCGTTATGCCAAGAACAAGAGGTAGTTCTTCAAAACATAACTTGGACAAGAAATAAATCCCAGAACAAATGCAAAATAGCAGTTTCCCACTGAATCATCTGGCAAAGGTGCCCCCAGCACTGAATTTAGGCTGGTAAGCTTGTGAAAAGTACTTAATGCTTCAAGCTATATCGGGTTCAGTGAAGACCCCTAAAGGCACACACAACATGCTGACAGTCACCTGCCCCATGGATTTAAAGGGATTTCACACTTGTCCCCTTATTTCATTGGAACCCTTTTGGAGAAAATCCCAGCAAATTGTGGTATCTAACATAAATGAAAAAGGGGTTAATAGATTTTTAAATCTATTTTCCATTCCAACTGATGGCAATTTGTTTAATTGTGCTTCTACTTGGCGGCTCAATGATTGACAGTCATCCAATAGCAGCAAAGAATTGGCAATGCTATCTGCCCCATGGAAGAGAAAGTTCAGCAAAATGATTTCAGGCTACCGTTCAGCCAATCTCAAACACACTTAACTGTCAATTATCTCCATGAAGCGATCTAAACATGTTTTTAAACTTTTTCACTAAAAATAGAGGAAAGTGCTGAACTCTGGCTGGAATACACCCCATTTTATATATTTAATATAAATATAAAATGAATATTTTGAGAAATATTTTTAAACTTACAATAAAATTTAGTCACGTTAGTTTCCTCTTTTTACATTTCCGCCCCCCCAAGCAAGATGAAATCTGCATATCTACAAACACAGAGTTTAAACACAAGAGTTACCTGAGACCCTGTAATGTGAAGACCAATAGACAAAAGGAAGGACATGGAATTAAGAACAGTCCCCTGAAAGAAGTACAATTAGTTCAGCTCTTACAAACACAAGGAGTGGAGAAGAAGCAAGCAGGCTACTCTAGAATTCACCACCTCTACACTGGTTGCTAAGATATTTTATAGGGACATAGAACAGCACTAGAACATGCTACATGAACACTGATCACTTTTTAAAACCTCAGAGATGCATGTACAAGGTACAAGAGGATGCTATAGGTTACACTTGTGCCAATTATTAAAGACATGTTTATCTCCCTCGTGTGCACTGCGTTTACAATTTCTGTAGAGTTCACTGAATTTATTCTTACAAAGCTCTCATTTCAAACTACTCAATAGAGTAAAATTATTTTAAAATCAATACTCGTCCAGCACTGTATATACTGCAGGAAAATTCTATGGGCTAAATTGTGTGCAGAAATGCAAAGCAGAGTTATCTATGGAAGGAGTGCCATTAAGCTAAATTCTTGCCCTTTCTTAAATGAGATCTCCCCTCTACCATTGCAGCTTGTACTGGTGGGTTTTCATCTGAATTTGGGATGATCACATGGTGGGAGTAGATGAATGAAAATAAGGTATGCACACCTCAAAATAGTTGCTTTGAGGAAGAATCTGTCTTTGTGAAGTTATGTATTATATATCATTATAACAACAACAACAACTATTACTACTATTACATTTATATAGACCAGGGTCAGGGTTGAGCTATTTCCCTCACCCTGTTGGCTGAAAGAGAAGAATACATCAAAAGGCTGTATAAATAACTTTGTAAGAAAAGAGCAGGGGCAAGTCACACAGCTGAACGACAGAGCTAAATGCTAATAACTGCTTTGCATGTGGAAGCTGAGATATACATACTGCTATAACAATATAAAGTTAGGCACAAATCATATGATGGCTTCTTCAGAAGTAAAAGTTATAACCCAAAAAGTGATGAAAGGAACAGAAACCAATCTGGGACAAACTTGTCATTAGGACTTCTTCAGTTTGCCAAGAAAATCAAAATACAAACAATACTCAAAACGGAAGCATTTTTTAGGAAGAAAAGGATGGGGAACGCTGAGTGCTTGAAATTAATTAATTAGGGCAGGGGTGCCCACCTGCCTTAGCTTGATATTCTTTTTTACCAGAGTTCAGGAGAGAGATACAGCTTTGTCTTACATGACACAAGTCAGTATGCTTTTCCTTTTCTGATTATTTTTACTACTGTATATACAACTTTTTAAAAATCCTGAAAGGCTCATTAATCTTTCTCCAGATCTATGCCAAGCATCATACCATAATAGTGCATTATATTGAAAGGCTGTCTCCTTGCATGTGTTAAAAAGCAGCTCAGTGACAACCAGAGTAACTAGCAGCCACTGAATGGAAGACATATTGGCAGAATCAGTGGGCCACATTCAACTCCAATACGGGCACAATAGGGAAGGACTCGGTTCAAACTCAAGTGAAGCCCTTCTGCATTTATAGAGCGAGGTAGGAATCTAGTCTCAGCTGTTGTGTACGGTTCTCAGCTGCATCCTCTTCTTCACTTCATGCATCCACATCCAACTTTATTTCTATGTGTGACAAGCATAGTGCCTTTAGAATAAGCTCAGAATGAGCACGTATTTTGAGTATAATATTTAAGTTCAAAACACAGCTTCTTCAATAAGCAGATTTGTACAGTGGGAAAAGTTTCAGAACTGGCCAGGCTTGGTAGCAATAATCCCCTGGCTGACATTTCTACTATTTCTACCATTACCTATAAGCAGTTGCCACCACACATTTCATTAGAATACAAGAATGATGGTGTATTGGAGAAAACAGGTATGAAAAATGGACTTGTCCAGAATGCAGCCCGATTACTTGGTTGTACGCTTTAGACAGTTTTACATATACAGCAATCTGGCTCAATGATTCCTAGGCCTAATTTAATGTCCTTTAAAATCAGTAAGCACAGATCTGAAAAGCCCAGTCAGGGAAAGACAGTCAACTTAACCCATTATCTTTGCTTTGCACTTGCTGGCTTTTGCATATCATATAATAAGCAAAAGATAGTTTTGTGCTAGGTTGGTTGGTTGGTTGTTTTTTTTAAGATCCCCAAGAAGATGGCAATCACAGGTGTACAACCTCCATCCAGTTAACCACCCAATGCTGCACAAAGTTGCCAATCCACTGGTCTGTCAGTAACACTGAAGCAGAGGCAGTGTTCTCTGGGTGTCCATATGGTGTCAGCAATTGCATTATTGTATTCTACCCATGTGGCTGCAACAAACAAACCAAATTATGTAAATTAGCCCTAAGAGCAAAATTGGCCCAGCATTCACAAAACAATTTATCCTACTGCAACATCTGTTACTGTTCTACAGTGAAGTATTCCTTCCTGGCACCAATGGGTATGAAGAACAAAATCCAATACTTAAAGTGGCCTATCTAGTTTTTACTGTGAGCATGCAACAATAAATCTTAGTTCCTAAAGAACCACTTTCAGAGAAAGAAAGAAAGAAAGAAAGAAAGAAAGAAAGAAAGAAAGAAAGAAAGAAAGAAAGAAAGAAAGAAAGAAAGAAAGAAAGAAAGAAAGAGCAAGCTGTACAACATAGCCACAAGTAGGAGAATTACTAGCATTGCATCTCCAATTCAAAATCTTTTGGTGGCAGTTTAAGTCCAAGGGAAGACGTTCCCAGTGGGTCTATCATGTTCTGATAACGTTCACCACGATGTTTAGCCAAAAATGGCCCCCAATCTGGCTGTGGAGAGCAGACCAACTTGAGCCTCTAAAAGGAGGGGAAAATCAGTTACAAATATAGATCAGGATCAGTTGAAATTACTGATGTTAGTCTAGATAACAATATTAAAATATCTGCTGTACGGAGTTTGTTTAGCTCAAGATCAATCAATAAAAACTCCATTTACTTATGTAGTCTTCACCATCATCAATTATCTCTCCATCACAGTCACTAGTGACCAAGCTCAAATGGTATATAAGTTAGAAATATAAGTTAGATATAAGTTAGAAATATAAATGCAAATGTGCTCAATTGTTTAGCCAAATGATCTGAGCATATATTCTCTTCTATTGGTATCATCTGAGCAGTTGGTTCCTGCATCAAGATAATAGGATTTTTGCTTAGAAAATTTCTCAAAAGTATAGCGATGACCTAGAATGTAATAAACAGCGGGAAGTGAAAAAATATTTTAATTATCATACTACAATTTTATTTCTATCTGTGGGCAGGAAACTCTGGGATATTTCTGCAGAGTTGGAGGCATTGAAAATCATGTTCATCTTGTCACTGAATTCTATGTTCAAGATATAATTTGGTACATGTTATACAGAAAAAAAGAAAGAAAACGTATTTATGACAGTATTAAAGGGAACAATTATATGTTTACTACCTATTAAAGGCAATTGAGTCTCCATACCAATTATTTTAATTCTTGCTTAATTACCATTTTGCAACTTACGCCTCCCCAATCAATTGTAATAAACTGAGGAGCTCAGGAAATATTCTGCTGAAAATGAAATATGAACAAATTGTTTCAGATGCAATCAGGGAAATTTTGCCTTATCTTGAACCTCACTGGAAGCCTATTCCTCCAATTAAAAAAATAATAAAGTACTTTTAAGAGTAGAATGCTATTATAAATCAACTCTGGAAGTTGCTGTAGTATCACGCTTATCTTTGTTGTTGGGGAAATGTGAGAAGCCCTAAGCAAAATGCGTATACTGTGGTTCTTCCCCATACTTCAGCTATTATACTATGTTCCTCACATTGGAACTATCTGCAGTATGGAATTTTTCAGACATTTCCAAGGATTTCTTAGAGGTATGTTTTGCACTCATCTGGTCCCAACAGTCATCATTCAGATACTCCTCATTCATCCTGTGGCAACAGTGATCAATAACAACCATGCCATAAAACATTCTAAACATTATTTTGGAAATGCACGACAGACCAATCCTATGCTAAATTCTGGAAAAAAAGGGGGACCGAAGGTATAAGAGTTACCTCAATAAAGTTCCCAGGAGCTAGGTGCATTTTTATCACAAACATAAGAGGAATCCAAATAACAGAGCAAGCCAACATCAACCATCCTAGTACCATTGACCAGCCTGGATAATGATAAGTGCCATAAGTCATTGGCTCCCACTGATAGAAGCTGAAGCAAAGGATGAACTAGGAAAGAAACACATGTGACTATCATCATGTTACAAAGTGAACACACACAATTTCTATGCAATTATAAACAAGCATATGTATAGATATATGAATACATAACAACAAATGACTATATATGATCAGATTTAAGGCTGTATTGTGTATTATAAATATTACATATCTTTCAAGAAGTTGGAGGTGGCGTTTGTAGAGGGTCCATGTTTCACAGGGCGAAAGGGAGAAACGAGCGAAAAGGAAGGCACGTCAGGCAAACCCTCATCATGACCATCTCCCACCCGGAAACCTATGCCCTCATTGTGGGAGGTTGTGCGGATCCAGAATTGGCCTTTATAGCCACTTACGGATCCACCGTTACAATTTTACCTTTGGAAGACAATCTTACTCGGCTACGAGTGATCGCCAATGATGATGATGAATGATGAAATATTACATAACTCAATGGAAAAAGTTAGATATATGTGAGGAAATGAAACCAGAATATTATACCTACAGTAAAAAAAAATTTAAGTCATTATGCAGTCTATTGGCAATATAGCTTAATGTAATTATCTTGTTAGTCTAAAGAGTATAAAGAGCAACATATCTGCCTATGTTGGTGCATAATTCAGTACTGTCTGTGAACTGCTTACGCATACAATAATTTAATGGAGATTTATGAAAGAGAACATATAAAAGTGATTGGCTTTATTTCAGGTAACATGGATCAATTCAAACTATAAGCTTAATCATTCCAATATATCAAATATTAGTTTTATCGAATGCCACAAGAAAAAAGAAAGATGCAAGGGGGTTTTGTATGCATCTTCAGTAATCTCATAATATGAAATATATTTAGGTATGGGGCATATTTCATTGCTCCATAGCTAAATTGGACCCATCTTTTCCTCCTAAGGAACAAGAAGAACAATGTATTTAGATGAGGATTTATGCAGAAAATGGCTGGAAAGTAAAGAGTTAGGAGCCACTGCTCCTCCCCACCCCATTTCTTTTGCTTAAATCCACAGTCACTCATTGCTCTGTTGTATTAAAAAAGAGCTGAGGGAAAATACAAATAACAACTGAACAATAACAATAACAATAACAATAACAACAATAACAATAACAATAATAATTGCATAATATTCACTCCTAAGGAACACAAAGAAAAAATGCACAAACACTTTAGAGGCATTCAGAGGAAAGTGTAAGCTAGGTCCAAAGGCATTCTGTTTGGGTCCTGAAATATAAAACAGCTGCCCTGTACTGTTACTGCTGAGAATAGCACCCGGTGGGTAAGTAGCTAGCAGTCTGGGGCGTAACAGGCAGGGAATTTGGGGTAAGCCAAAGCCATCTGACCCACTTGCACCCAGGTCAACTTGCAGCGACAGCAAGGAAGAAAAGAGCCAGTGGCGTCTGGCACCAACAGCTAAGCTGAATGGCAGGGATACATCTTTGCAGAACTTGGCAGATGACTGCCTATTTTCATTTCCCCCAGCACTGCCACAGGGCAATCTGTTCCTGCTACCACAGTGCACCTGCTCAGGAATAAAAATAGATATATGTATGTATGTATGCATGATGAAAAGGAAAGAGTTAGTGTTTCCTAAATGCTTAATTCCTTGAGTTATTCTGTATTCCCTGTAGCATGCCAAATTTTTAGGTTACATGAGGTGCCTAGCACTGTTGTGTGACTTTCTAAAGCGATCCGTGTAGAAATTATTTACTGCTTTCGAGTCAGGCCAGTTGAATCTGGACTGTATTGCTGCAAAGGCCTGATAACTTATCCAAATGGTGTTGCTTGCGGATGAACAAAATATTTGCTGTAGGCTGTGCACTTTTTTCCAGGAGACTCCATCCCTTAACTAACAGGCATTGCCATGCTGAAACACAAGGCTTTAATCTTCAACTGCACTGAGTTCAGGCTTCAGTCACATCTGATAGGATTAAAGCATGCTGTCAACAGTTGAATGATTTCTATACATGAATGATAGCAACGTCCTTCCAAGTGTTTGTTCTGTTTTGTCTTTTGAAGGTGTAAAAAAAGAGATATGTTACTGTAAAATTTATGGGATTAGTAATAGGAACAATGAATCAGAAAATACCCCATCTAGTCTGAGAAGCTTCTTCCCCCGATGCAGTGCAATGACAAACTTTTTGTTCGTTTCTTACTCTAAATCCTACTGGATTACAGCAGGTCAGGATCACTGGCAGACATGGATTACTCACCTTCCAAATCTCAATTTTGTATCTAGCAATACTGTCAGAGATCTCTAGCCACTTAACCTTGGAAAGGTTTGAAATCCTAAGCACATATGTGTAGAGACTAAACACAATTCTGCCTGGAGCAGAAGATGAGCAAAGAATGGATCAGGAAACACCAAGGTCGCCCTGTGATTTTTAAAAAATAGGCAAAGTTTCCATGCCATAATTTCACAATTTGAGATTCAAGTCAGTGATTCAGGCATACAAAAAACCTTCTTCTTTCTCACTAAATTGTTAGCTGTATTTAGCAGAGATAGGATATGTGTATATTATGGAAACCCTTATGACAAAAATAAAATAGATGTAATTGTATACAAGAGTGCATAAATAAATAAATAAATAAATGCATAAAGCTCTCTCTGTGCTGACTTTTAAACAAAGGATCACAAATCAATGCAAAACCAAGTCAAAGTAAAATTAATATATATTTTTTTAAAAAAATGAGAAATTGAAACAGATTTGCCTTTCCCTAATTGTTGTATGTCAAGTTTTGTTTTGTTTTGTTTTGTTTTGTTTTGTTTTGTTTTGTTTTGTTTTGTTTTGTTTTGTTTTGTTTTGTTTTGTTTTAAACTTGAGTTCCTGCAACAGACTGACACCTAGTGGTATTGGGAATTAGCTGGTCCTAAATTCTCCTGGATATCTATCTATCTATCTATCTATCTATCTATCTATCTATCTATCTATCTATCTATCTATGCTTTGCATTGGAATACATTAGCTTGTGACCTGAAAAGCAAAGCCATGTTTACTAGAACAATTTGTCACAATTGCTCAGCTTCGATAAATGAATTTGAGTAATGGGGCAACTGTTGTTCTAAAGAGAAATGAACACTTTGCAAGAGATAGTACCACCCACTCACAAATATGTGTTTTTAAAAAAAGTAATATTATTGCTGCACTAAAAACAGCTTTATGCCATTTCTGTTTTAAAAAAGAATGTAAACATACAGCTTATTTTGAGAACTTCTCTGATCATCTGCCATAACACTTTGATACACCTGAATTTCCAAGCATAATAATGGTTTGGAAGAGACTGCAACTTCACAATGGTTATACTATATTTGTTTTTCAACTCTTTCATCCAATGACATAGGTTTGAGACAACATATGCAGTAATCTTTGGTTTCTTTTAACCATGGTGTTACTGAATGAGCCATATGGCCTGGATCACAGATAATGCTAAGCAATAATGGGTTGATTCACCAAAACCAAATCGCATTACGGCTTAGTGTTAAGTGTAAGCCAGGCCATGTTTTTCATGTGCTAAATTTTTACTAATTACTTCTGGGCAATTTGCTTTCATCAAGAGAATTTAGTGCAGAACATCTGAGCAACATTCTGAGCCATCAATACATGCCTGAGGTCAACTACACAATCTTAGCTTCCTGTATCCTATCCAAATGACTATTATATGGGAAAATACCCCCACCCAAATGATTCTGGCATACATATTCTTGCCATATCAATATGCAATCTCACCATTAAGCAGTTCCCACATGGCTATTTTAAAAAAAGCCATAAAAGCATCCATTAATTGGAATCGTACTATGAAATATACAAGATTTGCACAATGATGCTAGAGAAAATTACTATAGAGAGCAAATATCCCTACATGTAAGAAATTGGAATGGGAGTGATATTTTCTTTGTGGGTGTGGGTGTGGGGGTGTATATATACATGCACGCACAGACACATACACACTTTAAAGATTTAATTCATATTTATGCGGAATATAATCTAATTTATCCATGGGGAAGAATTCTGGTTACAGTCCACTAAAATTTCTTTTGCTTGGATGCCAAAGATAATAATAGAAGCTATGCAGACACACAGTACTTCATTTCAGCACATTTCAATAGGGCTTGTAACGGAGAATTTCCTAGCATCTAATTAACCTCCACTAGCATAGTGCTAGACAAGAATTGAATAGATTGTTTATGCATATCAAGTATGAGATCATGGAAGCCAAGGATCAACACTAAAAGGAAAAATAACACCCAGTGAAAAATGTTCATGCTGAGGTATATTCAGGTGCTTGAAACTTGCAAAAATAAAATTCTAGTGTTTAAATATATCTTAGATGTCTGTATTTTAGCTTCATGATTATTGCCTCTATAAAAAGCAATTTTAACCTAATGTATGTTTTGGTCATTAATGGCAATCAATAGTGAAAAGCAAAAAAATGCCAAGGCCACCTAGAGTTTTTATATTTTGGTGGCATATAAATACTGGAAACAAATAAGACAATCTTCCCTTCTTAATCCCCACTCCTTGAGTTCTTACTGTTAAAATAGTTGGGGTCACAAAAGCCCAACAGATTCTCCAGAATTTATTTGGCTGGAATCCAATCATCATTTCAATGTCTTCACAAAATCTTTGCAAGCCTGTAAAATAAACACAAGTTAATCCAAATGCAAAAGAGAGTGAGCTACAGCTAACAGATATCTCTTCTGATCCCCTTTGTGTCTAATCATAGAAACAGGCACACTGATTTGTCAGTCTAGCTCTTCAAAACATATATTCACCAGTATAATATGTTCACTTGTATAATACGGATTTCTCATATGGGAAACCATACTAATAAGTGAATTACAAAGTAACATTCAAAGAGAATATTTGTAGCTCAGGGTTGAACTGTGGAGTCCATGGTGCTCTCTGAGCCTTGTTGTTTTCTTGCAGACGTTTCATTGCCAGGCTAGGCAACATCTTCAGTGCGAATCTTCACAACAAGGCTCAGAGAGCACCATGGACTCCAACGTAACATTTTATATAAACTTTAACTTGATATATTGCAATATAAAGAATAAAATGAGCACTACTTCACAACTTGTGGTCCACAGTATCATATACTTAGGTTTCTCATTTTTTCTCTGAAGCACTTTTTTTTTAAATGATGAAGAAATTTAGAATGAATAGAGGTTTCTCAGTTTCAGAATTGTGAAAGTACTTCCTTGAAAGCAAATCTAATCTATCTTTTGAAAATATGATGCTTTTCTATTGGATTTAGTAAAATCTGAACAATGGTCATAACTAATATTTCTTTTCATCACTGGTTGCTGTTTTTTTAATATTTTCCCCTTAGATAAACAAGTGGGGTAATCTTTCCATTTTTGAATCTGTTGTTTTAGATATTTATACAACAGATAACAAAAAGCGGTATGAGTTCTAATCCCAAGTCAAGAATAAGAATTAAAGGGGGATTTAGGGATATTTTGGATATAAAGCTTTGGATTCTCCAATAAGGAAAAGAAGTCAAGGCCTGAAATTTAACTTTGAATTTGTTCAACACTAATAAAATGTTATTGTAAATGTAACATAAAGTACCAGGAACAAATCCAGATAGTTTTCTATTAGCAACAGAATTGTTTCATTTGATGGCAATAATATAGACAGGGCCATCATTTCCACATTATTTCAGTCCATTACTTCTTTTGATTGCTAGGCCTTTGCAAGACTTTCACATTATCTAGTTTGTTGCACCAGTTTTATGCACACAGCAGGTGCATTTTGTCTTAATGAAAAAGGGACTAATATTGAACTGGTACAGCTTCCTTTCCAGACTTGCAATTCAGCAGCAGCACCATTTTGCACCAACCAATGATGGCTGGGCTGTGTGACTTTCTTTTCCTTGACTTCTCACTGCCATTCTTCACACCTGTTTATCACTAACCAAGCTCAGTAACAAATGCTTTCTAATAGAAACCACGTAACACTGAATCACTGCCACAGACTTTAATTATTCACTCCCAAAGTACAAAACATCCCACCTCAAAAACAAAATGTGTGACTTCTCTTCTGCAGAGAGTGACAGAACAAGGTTGACTTTGCTGCTCTAAATATGTTTCAGATGTATAGGTTTATTCCAGCATGAGATCTCAGCCTTTCAAGCTATAAACCGCCTTCTGTTACCACAGCAGCAATCCACCTCCATCCATCGCAGTAGATGGAAAGTTTATAATGTAAAGGGAGATGCACCACCACTATTACGAAAGAAATAAAATAGTCCTTCCTTTTAAGGGTACCAAAAGCTTGCTGTCTAATGAGGTTGCTGTATGGATTCTCCCAGATCAAAACTAGAACTAGAACTAGAAAGTTCGCAGGCAGGGATTCAAGGACACAGCTCTTGATAAAATAGGATTAGTAACTAAAGCCATCTTTTTAGCAGACCCAAGGTTCAAACCATATCTCTCTTTTTACCATCTGAATGTTCTAATGAGAGCCTTTTGTTTTGAAGGAGGAGGAGTGTCTCAAACCTGTGCATTGTTAGTGGATAAGTCAGCTCATTGTTAGCAGATAAGTCTGCTCAGGAACTTTGCTCCTAAACTTGGCTGATCTAGATCTAATACATCTCCCAATTTTCTCATTTCTCCATGGAGAAGTGAGCTCCTCCTCCCAGGCATGAGGAACTGGAAAGGCCTTTGAACCTCCCTGCACTGTCAGCTGCATTTTGGCTGGAGCTGTTCAAGTCCCTCCCTCTTCCTTCTCCAGTTCGGGGAGGGGGAAGAGAAGATGAGGGTTGGAATATCCAACACAGTTATATCCTGTTCTGGACTCTCCCCAGTCCAGAACTCTCTTTCTCAGGGATAGGTGAAATGTCTATCTCCTCTTGAAAGCAGACTATGTGGTGGGAGGTGGGGGGGGGGTTGACTTCCATCTCAATTACATCACCTTCAGTATTTATTTCCAGTCCAACTCTCTATCTCAAGAGTGGGAGGGGGTTGTAGGGAAATGTCCATCTCCTCCTGAGAACAAACAGAAGGCAGGTAAGGGATTTCTATGTCTGTTCCTTCACCATCCATAACTCTGCCCCAGCTATTGGTAGGAGGGATCCATCTCACTGTCAATAGCAGTCCAAGTTTCACCACCAGCTTCCCCAAACCTGCCTCCCTTCTGCTCAGAGTCCAAAGAATTAGTAGGTGCCAAAGCCAGAATGCAAGGCCAGTCAGGTGGCTTGAGTTTCCGCAGTTACTTCAAAGGGCACTATTGTAGAATATACCTGGAGCATATGATTCATATATTCTAGTCTGTCTTACCCATGCCAGGAATCCAAAATACATTCCACCTGGAATTTTTCTTCTCACCCCAGTGAAATAGACAGAGGCAGTGAGGTAATGGTGCACAAGGGGCAAGGGGATGATGTTCTGAGACTAAACAGCCTGTTTTCACTGTAGCTGGAAGTTGCAAGTGAAAGGTGACCAGGTCAATCTGTGTAAGTGCAGAGAATAGTCCAATAAGCTTGGCGTCCAATTCCTTACATAGTTTTATAGAGGGAAGGAATATGGTGGAAAGCCAGCCACTTTTCCTGGCAATGTCAATCAGTTCATTTGCAGGTAGTTTACATAACAACAATGGCATTGCAGGATGGCACTTATTTTCTCTGCTTCCCCATCAGACTATAGGTGATGAGAAAAGGAAATATTGAGGTTAACTTCCTTCTAAAAATGGGGAATGAACCATTTTGGGAGCCACTGAGATGAGATGACTGTGCATGCTTTGGTGACAAATGTGGTGATGTTATATTTTAGGTGCAGTCTGACCAACATAGTATAGTGAGGAATAATGACTATCTTGATGTGAATTTGCTCAGTCAGGGGAAAAGACTCCTTAAAGGATAGAGACTGGAGAGGGAATTGTAGTAAAAACAGTATTCAGGCTTGTGTAATAAAGCCTCAGCCTGCTTTCTGTCCACCTGATATGGCACTATGGAGCTTGTGAGAAATCTGTTCTAGATTCTTGTGCTCAGTATGGAATTGTTTAGGGCTATTATTACAGGGATTGTAAATAACTGAAAGTGCCATCCCAATCATTCATTTTTCATTTATATATTATAAATGAAAATGCATATATGTATACATTTACCTTTACCTTTATACAGTATACATATATTATACGGCATACAAAATGCCTATCATGCTTTTTGAGGAATTATAACACAGAATCAATTAGATGATCTGTCAAAAGAAAAACTGATTCCTTCTCCTTCCCTCCCAACTTTTCTAATTTAAAAATCTCAGTGAGCAGAACATGTAACAGAAACTGAAGGCAAATTTATCATAAAAGCTCTTGCCAGATACAATAACCACCTGCCTATTATTTGTTTTAAGTACTCAGAGAAGGTGTTACCTAAATGTTAAACAAGTTAATTCTCTAAGTTAAAACCCACAGCATATCAAATTGAGGGAAGTATTTGAAAAAAATGAGAGAGAGAAAACAAAACAAATGAGAATGAAGGTGTAAATGACATCTGCCAAGATCCAGGATGCTTTTACAAGGGGTTAGTCTGGAGCATATCACTTCAGAATCCTGTTAAGGTGCTACTGAAAAGAGAACAAACCAGTGTAAAATCAAATTCTGCTCAATTGAGCAATGTGGGAAGTAAAGAAAATACAACTTTGTAACACAGGGCCTCATTATAGCAATACTTTCAACACTGACTGAGAACTTATTGGAAAGGAAGTGCAGCATTATTGTCATTATTACTGCTGCTCCTATTATTATTTCCATCTCTATGCAACACTGTTTTTAGAGTTGTCCTCTTCAAGGAATAGGTGGAGCTGGTGTACAGAGCTCCTGGAGCCAAAGGCACTCTCAGGCTGCATCGTTTTGGGGAGAATGTAGCAGAAGACTTCATCTCATCCTTCAGATCATGACCCCTACAATGACTACCTCCATCTTATTTGGATTTAGTTTCCATGTATTATCCCTCATCCAGCTCATTATTACATGTGAACAGACATTTAGGGAGATAAGGCCAAGAGCAGTGATGTGGAAAAAGAGATTTGGGTGTCATCAGTATATTGATAACACTTTATACCAGACTATATATCAGGATAGTTGCTATCTTACCCTTCTCCACTATCATTTTGCTTACTGCTATTGTTATCAGCTTAAACATTACAGATTATTGTGACTGTCAGAAAAACGATTGATGTTTCAGAGAAGTGACAGAGGTTTTAAAAAATGACTGCAACTTGTGATGCAGTCATTCTTCCCAATTTCACCTTCAGCTAAACTGAAGTTGCAGGTATTTATTTTAGAAACCAACATCATCTTTTAGATTGGCGGTGAACAAAAGAAATACATGGGTACGTTCAGTGAAGAGGGCTTCACTCAAATCCCTTTCAATTCCTGAAAAATTATTAAAAACATAAAGATGGGTGTTATGTAACTTGGTTTTTGTGAGTTTTAATATTCCTTATGAATTTTTGCATCATTATTTAAATTTCCTTGTACTACATTCTCTGTTGATTTTTTTCAGTGTTGAATCACTACATTTTTATTTTTATCCTTGCATTTTGCTTGCCACCTTGGGTCAACTTGTTCCAGAAACTTTGTTTTATAAATAAGCAAATCAATCAGTTGTTGAGAACAATCATGAAGGGATAATAACAGCCAGTATGATCATAAGGACTGACGTTTCATTTGATGTCGTTTGTACTTCGTTTAAGAATAACCCTACTCTGTCAGACAGAATTTGTTGTACTTCTGCCACTCCGTGGCCAAAACCAGAATAACATAAAAGTTTCATTAGTTATGAAGAATGACTCAAACACATTTTCTTGCAAGTTTTAGACATATAGCTTCACCTGTTTAATGCTCTACCTTCTATTAAATTGTAAACATATATTATTGTACACTTATACAATAAGTACACTTATACAATAAGTGTACAATAGTTATACTTTTTAACCACTGTTGTATACGTTTTTTGATGAACCGAACTGAAAAAACTAGCAGCGAGATCTACGGTTTTCTGCCATACAGGGCTTCCCAGAAGCAACTAAAGAACTAAATAGGGCATCTCTTCAGATATGTTGAACTTCAAGTCCCATAATTTCTGGCCAGCAGAGTTCTAGCTGGCTAGAAACTGAAAGCATTGTACTGTAATCCAAAATACCCGAAGGAAAAGGTTACACCTTGATCAAAGACACCAATAATCTTATGTCTCCAGGTAGAATACAATGGGACACCATTAAAAAGGAATAAATATTTGATAATTTGTTGTAATATTTTAATTAATATTTTATACTGCTTTTCATTGAGGAATTTAAGGTAGCATACATATCTCATTCTGCTCCCGATTTTTCTCCACAACCCTATGGGGTAGGCAGAGCTGGCCCAGCGTCTCCCAGCAACTTTCCAATAGAGAGCATAAGGTTGAACCTGAATCTCCCAAGCCCTAGTCTAACACTGAAACTGCTGAACCAGAATGGCTGAGTGATTCTGACCACTATGGGAAGACACAGCGTATGTTTTTCTGCATTAGATCCTACAATGACTTTGGCTGTCAATCAAGAGACCGTGTCCAGAACCCAAGTGTTATTTAACCCCAAACTTCCTACAGTCCTAATTAAGAAACTTTTGTCAGTTCACAGATTCACAAGGTCTTCTGTATACTCGGAGAAAGTAAGATGTAGCATTAAAACAGGTAAAGCTAATGACAGCCAAGAAAGGCAAGGACCCAGGGGCCTGCTGGCATGGAAGATCTTGCCAGTTTAGAGCTGATCAGATGATTCACTTGCAGGAATAACACAGAATGGTAGTAATGAAACCAGCAAAACAGACAATGCATTAACCCTAATAGTCATTTGTCTGAAAATAGTTCAACTTACACATTTAAACTTCAATATTTATAAGATCAAACTAGCCCAAATGTGCTCAGACATGAAAATCTAAACTTAGGATACCTGAAGGCTAGTTCTGTAACAAATTCAATATAGGTATAATTATACCAATATATGAAAATACATTTAAATGTAATGATAACATTTAACGGCATATTTCTAGAGAAGTCTGCTCAGAAGGAAGTCTCAAGTCTACACATGCAAACATGGGACAAATTCAACTGCCAGTGAGCTGAAAGGCTATCCATATATTCAGTGGAATGGAATTGGAAGACAGGAAGATAATGAGAAAAGAAATAGATTCTTTGGTGGACTTTCTCACAAAACGTTTTGTTTGCTTTTCCCATCACACTTTTTATTAAAGAAAAACAATGGAATACTTATGTCTTCACTGGTGCTAAAAAGAAGAGAAAAATCTGATTCTTTCATAACTGTTATGGAGTAATAACTATAAGCTCTACTCAAATTAAATGTGCTGACTAAATTATAGTCCTAAGTATGTGAGGGATATGTGTTTGTGTGTGTATGATTTATTAAACAATAAAAATTGTATAATAAAAATTGTGTTTCTTACTTTATCTATGACCTCCTCACTTCCCAGATACCTGCCAGAACAGAGTGTTTCACCATTATTCTATAGAGTTGGTTCCATTCAGAAGACATTATCTCAGAATTTCAAATGTTAAGAGTCTGCATATATGCATTACATTATGTAATACAAATACACACACACACACTCAACAAATATTTGGTGTAATTATATATATTTATACCATACATTTGTTGAAGGATCCTTGTCCATAATTCTTTTTAATACATGTGTTAGTTTTAAAGTACTACGTGATTTTTTTATTGTTTTCCTACAGTAACTCTTTTTTCAGTATATTATATTATTATTACATTGTTGTTGTTGGAACAGATAAAAATAGAAAGGCTCCAATGCATTTACAAATGAGAAAGAAAGAAAGAAAGAAAGAAAGAAAGAAAGAAAGAAAGAAAGAAAGAAAGAAAGAAAGAAAGAAAGAAAGAAAGAGAGGGAGGGAGGGAGGGAGGGAGGGAGGGAGGGGAGGGGAGGGAGGGGGAGGGGAGGGGAGGGGAGGGGAGGGGAGGGGAGGGAAGAAGGAAAGGAAAGGAAAGGAAAGGGAAGGGAAGGGAAGGGAAGGGAAGGGAAGGGAAGGGAAGGGAAGGGAAGGGAAGGGAAGAAGGAAAGGAAAGGAAAGGAAAGGAAAGGAAAGGAAAGGAAAGGAAAGGAAAGGAAAGGAAAGGAAAGGAAAGGAAAGGAAAGGAAAGGAAAGGAAAGGAAAGGAAAGGAAAGGAAAGGAAAGGAAGAAAATAAATGGGAACAGTACCTAGGGCTACAAAGATTAAACAGGCAAAAAGAAAAAAAATCTCTCTTTTTTTTAAAAAAAATATCACATTTGTTTTCCCCAGAGATCTCAAATTAGGTGTCAGCCATTTAATCTAGGCAAGCTCAGGAAACACACTGCAAGGACTACTGGAACTCTATTGTTGTAAGGTATAACAGAATCTTGAAAGCCTGTCAGAGTTCCTTCTGCCCCCTCATATACCAAACAGGATCAAAGTGGGGTTATCTTGAGTTACTTTCTCACCCCCTCTCCCAGGGCTAAGGTGTTGTTTACTTAGTAAACATTTACAGATCTTATATTTCTTCTTTAAGATTATCTCGGCACTCCTCTACACCAGGACATAACTAGTTAGGCGTCATCTGTATGCAAATCAGTATTTTTCAACCTGACTTCTTCTAGATATAACGTGTATTTTACTATGTATTATAGTAAAAGATATTTTACTATAATCAGCCAGCATGTTCAAACTGTGCTGCCCAAGGTAAGCAGGATCTATGTTCAACACACCTGGAGAATGCTAGAATGGGGAACACTGACAAAGGTTTCAATGTAATGAAATCTGTTGTAGTTAGAGGTTGTAAATAATAGCAGAACCCCAACAAGAAAGCAGGATTCAATGTAAACACCTGACAGAAAGAGAAATATAGCTGTAGAAACTTAAGGAAAAAATTGTGGTTTAGTGGCAGAACACATGTTTTGCACTCAAAAAGCCCTAGTTTTAATCCATGGCATTACCAAATAGGTTTGGAAAAGGTTCTCGCCTGAAAAAGTAGACAGCTGTTCTAGAAATATTGAGTTAGACAGAACAAAGGTATAAATACAGTAAATACTACAAAATAAAAAGATAACTGTAAAGGCGTCCTTGAGTCAAACTCAACTCCCAATGATTACATGGACAATATCCATGCAGTTTTCTTGGCAAAAGTACAGGAGTGGTTTGCAGGATTTTTTTTTAAACTTCCCACTCTAACGTATAGCCCTGGAATTACCTGGTGTAATCCCATACAGGTAGTCCTCAGTTAACAATGATAATTTCCATCGCTAAGTTATGCAGTCATAAAGCAAGACATCACGTAACTGCATCGCTTAGCAGCGGCAATCCCAGCACTCCCTGTTGTGATTGTTAAGCCAGGATTGCAGGTCATTAAGCAAGGACCTCCTCACAACTTCCTGCCAGCTTCCAAAAATCAAAGTCAGTGGGGAAGCCAGCAGGAAGTTGCAAGTCCCAGGCGGCTCGCAAGTAGGCTGGCGGGCAGGTAAGTGGCTGCTGCTCGGTGCAGGAGGGAGTGCAAGGGGCCAGTGTGGCACAGTGGGAGTGCGGCAGGGCTTGGGGTTGCTGCTGCAGGGTGCACGAGGGGCCGGCGTGGTACAGCGCAACCACGGCAAGGCTGGGGGATGTCTGCTGCAGGGTGCACAAGGTACGCGAGGGGCTGGCACAGCGCAAGCGCAGCAGGGCTTGGGGTGGCCACTGTAGGGTGGTGGAGACTTATTTAAGCAACTTGCAACCTTCCCTGCTGGCTTCCCCATTGACTTTGCTTGTGGGAAGCCAGCAAGGAAAGTCACAAATGGTGATCATGTGACCGTGGGACAGTTGCAACCATCATAAATGCAAGCCGGTTGCCAAGTGCCCAGATCACAATCATGTGACCACGGGGGTGCTGGGAAGGCCAGAACTTCAAGGACTGGTCATAAGTACCAGTTGTTCAGTGCTGTCGTAATTTCAGTCGCTGAACAAGTGGTCATTAACCGAGGACTACCTGTATAAGTAATAGCCAAGCCTGAACCTTCCATGCACAAAACCAGCTAGCCAGGCAGAATTGAAATGTCTCAATGTGTGGATGAGACATGGGTGCCAAGAGGATGCCTTCCTATTTATAAGGCACTGGAGAACATTTTGGGAAAATCCAGATCTGAACAGGAGGGATGGGCTCCACATAAACAAAGTGAGACCAAACAGCTGGTGCTTAAAATTAAAAAGATGGCAGAGCAACTATTAAACTGAGGGGAGGGCAGAGCCAACAGAAGCTGAGGAACTTCCCATTTGGAAACAATCATTGCTTAGGGAAGGAGCTGAAAAGAAGTATGCCTGTTCTAAGGGGGAAATGATAGAAGTAGGAGAAGATAATGTAGTCATATGTGATGATTATTCAAAAAGGCCAAATGAAACAAGGGAATATGGCACCAAAAAAATCAAAAGAATCCAGTGAAAAATGTTGTATACCAGAACATGAATGCTAGGAGCCTGCAGGCCAAAATGGGTGAATTGGAATGCCTGGTCTTAGAAAAGAGTATAAATTTATTTATTTATTTATTTATTTATTTATTTATTTAATTTATATGACCACCCAACTCCCCCAATAAATATAGTGGGCATAACTGAAACCTGGTGGACAAGGGAAAAATCACAAGGGATATAGTTATTCCTGGTTGCAAACTCTAGGAAACACAGGGAAGGGCGTAGTGGAAGAAGTGTGGCCTTGTATGTAAAACAGATCTGGAAATGGAGAGGGAAATCAGAGAGGCATCCCAAAAAGGAAGTCTTGTAATTAAGTGAAATGATTATGGGTAAATGTGCATTCAAGCTATGATGGAGGTAAAATTCTTAGATACTATAAATGACTGTCTGCTGGAGCAGTTGGTCATGGAACCGACAAAGGTGGGGGGAAAGCTGGACCTACTCTTAAGTAGTACTCAGGACTTGGTAAGAGAAATATTTGTAGTCAAACCAGTTTGGAATGGTTATTGTAATGCAGTAAAACTGAACATTCAAAGAAGCCATAACCTAGACAGCAAATCCCACAATTATACTTTACCTCAAAAATGGGATCGTCTCAAAATTGAGAAGACTAGTGAAAAGGGACGTGGTGGCGCAGCAGGTTAAACTGCTGAGCTGTAGACTGCCGATCAGAAGATCGGCAGTTCGAACCCCGCGCTTCGAGGTGAGCTCTCGTTGCTTGTCCCAGCTCCTGTCAACCCAACAGTTCGAAAGCTTAGCAAGTAGATAAATGGGTACCACCTTAAGTGGGAGAATTTGCTGGTGTCCTGTCGGGAGTCGGTTCCACCGGAGAAAAGATCGGAGGAAAGATTGAATGGCGACGGTGAGGACAGACCCGGAAGTGACATCAACAGGACGTCAGCAGCCGGCTCAAGGCATCCTGGGAATTGTAGTCCAGAGCCTTAGAAGAGCCGGTTCCCTTACCCCCTCTCCTGGTGCGCGGGTTAATTACACTCTATAGTTGGTGACATTGTATAATGGTAAAAATGTATATATATATATATATATATGTATGTATGTATGTATGTAAACCGCCTAGAGTCCTCCGTTAGGGAGGGGATAGGCGGGGTATAAATAGCACCATAAAATAAAAGGAAACTCAGAGAAAAGATCAAAAGGACAAGCCCCCTTCAGAAAGCTTGGCTGTTGTTTAAAACCACAATAATAGAAGCTCAGGCACAACGTATTCCTAAAATTAGGGAAATGGCCCCAAAGTCCAAGAAGAGGCCTGCATGGTTAACTAGCATAGTGACAGAAGCTTTTAGAGCCAAGAAAGTATCATTTAGAAAGTGGAAGACCTGTTCTAATGAAGAAAACAAAAAGGAGCATAAACTCTGCTAAAGAAATGCAAAGAGACAGTGAGGGAGGCAAAAAGAAAATTTGAGAAGCGTGTTGCCAGAACTGTGAAGACAGATAATAAAAGATTCCTCAAATACATTAGAAGCAGGAAGCTAGCCAGGGAGGCCATTGGTCCCTTGGATGACGAAGGAGTCAAAGGTGTGCTAAGAAGAGAAAAGGAAATTGCAAAGAAGCTGAATGAATGCTTTGCTTCCGTCTTCATAGGAGAAAAATTGGGGGAGATTCCTGAGCCAGAGCTCCTGTTCTCAAGAAGGGAATCAGATGAACTGAGCTATATGGTAATAAGTGAAGAAGTGCTAGGCTTTATTGACAAACTGAACATCAACATATCACCAGGCCCTGATGGCATCTGCTCATGGGTTATTAAGGAGCTTCTAACTAAAACATGCAACCTGTCTCTACATTCGGCCTCTGAAGTTGAGGACTGGAAGGTGACCAACGTAACTCCAATTTTTAAGGGTTGGATCAATTCGTGGAAATCATCAGGATCATTGGCTATTAGCCTTGATGGCAGTGTGACTGTCTCTGAAGGCCATCTGCTGGGAGACTAGTGGGCTTCCTTCTGCAGTTGGTTGACCGCTATGAGAACAGGCTGCTGGGCTAGATGGACTTATGTTCCTATTGTATTGTATTGTTCAGTCGTTTAGTCGTGTCCGACTCTTCGTGACCTCATGGACCATAGCACGCCAGGCCTTCCTGTCCTCCACTGTCTCTCGGAGTTTACTCAAATTCATGTTCATTACATCGGTGATGCTGTCTAACCATCTCATCCTCTGCCGTCCCCTTCTCCTTTTGCCCTCAGTCTTTCCCAGCATCAGGGTCTTTTCCAGTGAGTCCTCTCTTCGCATTAGGTGGCCAAAGTATTTGAGCTTCAGCTTCAGCATCTGTCCTTCAATTAGCTTATGTCCTAATTAGCTTTTGAGCCCAGACACAACCAGTCAGGTGTTACCACAAGCTGAGACTGCAAAAGCAATTTTTTTATATTCCAAGTCATAAAAATAATCAAGGAAAAGGAGTGCAGAAAAATCAAACAGGGCAAGGACAGATTATAAACTTTTAATCTAACTGAATCTGTGCATGACATTCAGAGGATGGAACCCAGATGGAATAGGTGAAAAGTAAAGTTTGAAAAGGAGTCAAGGCAAAAGAAGGATATACTCTTTAGATAAGGGAAGAATAAGAGTGATAAAAAGTCAGAGGGTAAGCTGAGTGCTGAAGAATTGATGCTTTCGAACTATGGTGCTGGAGAAGACTCTTAAGAGTCCCTTGGACTGCAAGGAGGTCAAATCAGTCAATCCTAAAGGAAATCAACCCTGACTGCTCATTGGAAGGACAGATGCTGAAGCTGAAGCTCAGAGGACTCACTGGAAAAGACCCTGATGCTGGGAAAGACTGAAGGCAAAAGGAGAAGGGGACGGCAGAGGATGAGATGGTTAGATAGCATCACCGATGTAATGAACATGAATTTGAGTAAACTCCGGGAGACAGTGGAGGACAGGAAGGCCTGGCATGCTATGGTCCATGAGGTCACGAAGAGTCGGACACGACTAAATGACTGAACAACAACAACAAAAAAGACTGAACTAGGAAGAGGGGGGAGGGGGGAATATGCTACTCTCCCTCCATTTCTGCTCTGAATTTCTTTGTGCAACCTGCAGTAATAATAGTACTGCATAGGGCTTGATCTTTTCTCAGTGAAAGAGAAAAGAACAAGGTGCTCCTGATCATTTAACTCTCTTTCCTATATTTTAGTTTTTGGATTATCAGTTTAACATACAAGCAAATCACATTTTCCATAGATAACATACTCCCCATAATCCCAGGACAGTGCCTGGGATAAGAGAAGCAAAGAGGAACTACTTGAAATGCTGTAAGGAAGAACAGAATTCAGTTTTTATCCACTCTAAGCACAAACATCTTATAGCTTGTAAGGATACTCTTTTATGAGAGAGCTTTCCACTTCCAACTAGGTCTGCAATGTGTTTGTATTACAATAAAATAGCACAAAGGAGCAATATAAATCTTACAAGCAGGTCCTAAAGTTGAAATGTCGCACAATGTATCTAGTGAGTATTCAATTCATTTATAATAAGTCAAATTGGAAGATGTAAAGAGAGCTGCCTGTCACTTTAATGTTTCCTTCTTGAGACATACAGCAGCATGCAATCACCCATTTTATAAACAACATCTGGTGCAGTGTTTGGGAATATTGCAGTTGCTGTTGTTCAAAGCTACAGGAGGAAGGGAAAAGCATTTTATCTCAAATCTATACACAATATAGTCCTGGTATAGATATTTCTGACTTCAGAATCTCAGATGTGTCAGCAGCTTATTTATTTCTAAAGCCTTCTCTTGGCTGAAGATACATATGTCTTTCATTGGTTCCCATGGAAACAGTGTATGAGCATCATTTGGCTTTGAAAGGTCTTGTGAATAGTTGTTTGTGGGCTAATCTACAGTATTGGCAATTTTGTAGAAGGTGAAATATTCTCACAAGTGATATAGGTTTATTTAGATAGATTTCTCACTCCTTCTTGTAAAGTAGCTGGAGTCTTTCAAACCATCCAATTCTGGCGATAATATTTATGAAATTCATTTTGTATGCCACTATAGGAGTTTGTTAAAGAAACATGTTGTTGACCTGTCTATACTATACTTCTGGGCCACTATTGTGAAAGGTCAAGGATTTCAACTTCTATCATGGCCTTTGTGTAATGCTAATATGGATAAGGCAATCAACACAAACATTCCTACATGCTGATGCTACACCGTTCTCTTTCCAGAAATTGTAATGGATAAATGAGTCCAAAAAACTGCAGCTGAATCCAAATGATTTTGTTGCATTCTTGATGTTCTCTGAGCTAGGTAACAAAACATCTGCAGGAAAACAACCAAGCTCAGAGAACACCAAGAACTCAATAGTTCAACTATGAGCTATATATATTATATTCTATTGGACCAAATGATTCTATGGAGTAATCGTTTGCAGGTCCAAAATGAGTGACATTTTCCTTTGAAGGAATTCATCATTGTCACAGAACACTTTTACCCAACATTATGTATCACTGGGACACTTTGACCTCAGTAAGTCATGTTCTAAATCGGGCTGTCATTGAGGACAAAATGGAAGCAGCAGCATTATACAAAAATCATATTACACCTGTCCTAAAAGTACTGCACTGGTAGTTCATTTTCAAAGTGCTAGTGAAGACATTTAACTCCCTATGGGTTTGATTCTGGGTATTTGCAGAGGTATCTTAGTATATGTCTATGTAATTATTATGTTTTGCTAAGGAAACTCTCCTCTAGAGCCCACTATTAGCTGTTGTACTTCACACAAGATACAGAGAATAGCCTCTCAACTCCTGTACCCTCCTTCTTAGAGATTTGACCGACACTGATTTTACTTCATGTGACAACTTATATAAGGTTTGGATGTTGCTGTAATACAACTTAATGTTATTTCATTTAGTTTATCAGGGATTTTTAATGAATCTCGCAGAATGGTGTCCTGAGTACTATGATATAGTATGGGAAAGGCCTATTTAAATAAATATATTCATGAAAGGAAATAATCATATCCTACTAGGGCCTACAAACCTATTGAAAATTACTTTGTTGCTACTTTGCTGCTCAGCCAGAGCAACATATCACCTGGCCAGTAAGTAAATTGTTCTTAAATTGTATTTCTTTTCTTCCTGGCTCAGCTTCCTATTTGCCTTTAAACTGGGATGCATGTAACTAAGAAAACTCTGCCTATTTAAATCAGGACCTTCTCACTTCTGCTTAGAGAGAAGTACCCCATGCATTCACAAAGCATCATCTGCTATAATAGCAACCTGTGGGTCAGTATGATCACATGTAAAGGATGGATTTATATCAAAGAGCTCTTGGGATCAACAATAAAAAAACAAATTAGCATGCTACACATTTCACACTACAGATCATTTTTAAAAGTAAAAATAAAACTGTCAGCATGGAAGATTGATATAATGACTATTAGAATCTTCGAGTTTAGTAGCAGTATACCATCAGGTAACATCCAATAACTGGTACTAGAGAACAAACTATTCCTTTGTTCTGTTTGGCCATTATGACAACACCTTGGTCTTATTCTGCAGGTCTTCTTATACCAATGAAATTCCAATGTACCAGATTCTAAATTGCAGCCAAAAGCCTCTCCTAGAAATTCTGTTCTCAACATCCATACTTGGCTAATTATAACTCTCCTTAACATTGGAAGATGACAACAGGTCATTCATAACATACTCTTTATTGACATCCCTATTGACCTTTATCTCACTAAACAAAGCAGAGTTATTAAGTGCCATCAGTCTCTTCAGGCGAAGAGGATGCTATTGTAACCAGTGGATAGGAAATTGCTTTTTTCCAAAAAATAGAGATTTGGTCACACTGGATGACCTAGAACATCTTATGGCATTATGGAAAAGAGGCAGACAAAATATACAGGGGAGGATCATCACAGCAGAATAATGGTATTTATGCAAAGATCATATATACGGAAATCACACTTCACTTTTAAAGTCATAAACATGCTATAGTTTTCAGTAACTGGCCTGTTCTATGATAGTCCAACCAAATTAAATAAACTTGACTTCTAGCTCATCTGAATACTAGCACACCCAGTCTATACAATGCATGCCTGTTTGTATTCAGAAACTCTCCTTTCCAAAAAAGATATATGATCAATTCATACTTAATTGCAAAAAGAAACGTCTTAACTGAAGTACCTGCAAAGCAGGGATGGACCACATTTTTATAGCCAGAGGTAATATTTCTTTTAAAAAGGCAATATTTACAATTACACAATGGGGAAGGGGGAATTACATGGTGGCATCATCCAAAAGGACAGAACTGAATTATCCAGGTTTTTTAAGGAGAGGGTTGGATTTTATTTTTTTAACCCAGTCAAAATAGGCATGAAAAGCCTATTGGGCCATGAGCCTTGGTTCACTAGAAAAATTCTGCCACCAAAAATCAGAAATTTGCCACCTAATTTGAGCATCACAATTCTTCAACTCCAAAGAACACACAAGTAGGGCTGGAACCGCATCTGGTCCACAGGATTCACACTCCTATCCTAGAGAAAAGAGAGGTTCTTGCAACATATAATAATACATATTTTCTGTGAGTAAAGCTTGGGTGATTCTCTGTAACAGATGGGAGCATAAGAGGGATGAGAAATCAATAACATTCTCATCTCATCTCCA
This sequence comes from Charina bottae, assembly GCA_023362775.1. Lineage (NCBI taxonomy): Eukaryota > Metazoa > Chordata > Lepidosauria > Squamata > Charinaidae > Charina > Charina bottae. The sequence continues at coordinate 166,904,994 of JALMGJ010000001.1, read as the reverse complement.
CTGGCAGGATCATAAAGTCTTCCACTGATGGAACAAGTCCTTCCATTTGGAGACAGCAATTAACCTATTGTACTGGTCATAATTCTGTTGTTGTTACAACTTTGTATTGTCTATAAATGCATCTGTATAATTACAAGCTTAAATATGCCAACATTCTGAAGACATGTAATCCAATTGAAATATTTATGCGGATTGGCCTTGAAAATCACATAGAACAGATCAGATTGTAATCATTCTTGGAACCGCAATCTTGACTACTGCAAGCCTACATACTTATTTGAGGGCTGTGTAAATTAATGTAGATTATATGCTTCATTATTACTTTTATATGTCTTATTAAGTCATACTCACATTAATGATAACTTGCTATCTGTAACAGTTTATTTACTAACCTAATCAGTTTTGCTATGATTTAAAAAGAACTAAACATTTTACTTGATGAAATTTCTGAACATATTTGGTCAGATATTCTTAGATGTATATTTTGAAATGTTAATGAATAACATTTTAAAACTTTTGTTTGTGGAATTAGATGTTACTTACCAATATCCCATTTTTACATATATGGACTATTTGTATAACCTAGTGATAACACATCCTTTTCTTACCATAAATGTACGAAATGCCAACAAGTTCAAAGATGGCTATTATAACAAGAGAATAAGATGCTGCATAGGTGTCCACAAGCTGCAACATGTACATCCCACCCTAAAATTAAAAACAAATAATTACTAACAGAAATGCCACCCGCCGTTAGGACACATTTGGTAGGAACCCAGCTAAAAGTTTCAGTAAAAAGAAGGTGCAGTTACTGCTATTTTGTCATCAAGCCCCATCTCACTATGAAAATACTCTATGAACTATACTTATAGAATTCTTCAAGAATGTCTATTTCCAGATCACTTTTACAACAAAATGAAGGGAGGGGTGGCCAAGATGGAATGAATATCAGATTAGGCTTAATGTCCTGGCAGAGTTCTGCTGTTTGGAACTCCCACGTACACTAGAAGCAAAGAGAAGAGGGAATTACATTTTTGAGACACTTGAAGAATGTGAAGAAAATGGAGACTATAAATTCAACAGATCTATAAATTTTATCTGTGTGGCTCTGCTCCAGCCCTTATTCAGACCTTCCACTAATGGTAAATTACATCTTTAGAAATGTCCATATGCTTAACAGGGCTTTCAAAATAGTCATACATTTTCGTGACCAGTGAAACTTCTCTTCAAATTTCACTTCCTGTGAAGTTAATATTCTCATAGAGATGATTTTACTAATTGTAAGACCAGCTTAAACAGCACATAATGTGATAACATGTTTACCTGAGTGATCATAGGAAAACCCATGATGAAAAAGGAAATGCAGCATCCAAGAGTGAACAGTGGCTTGTGGGTACGTAAATACTTTGGAAATTCATCTGAAACAGATGTCACTATCGTTTCAATAGTGGCAAACTGGGAAGACAAAAAATAAATAAAGCAGTAGCAATCAGTGAGTAAAACAACAATTTTAAAAATACATCTTGTTACTTTGACTATCATCTAATTCACTCTTTAAGGAAAATTCATCTCTTCACCAAACTGTTTCTGCCTTGTACATTTAATACTTCAGAGATAAAAAATAGGAATGAATAAGTTATATTTCATGACAAGCCTAAGTAAGTATTTTTAAGGGAAAATATTATTTATATTGTGCAGATCATTCATTACAGTGGAAGGTTAAAATGGAAAAAAACCAGATGAGGAGGAAGTCAAGGGTCATTCAAATGATCTACTGAAGCAGTTTTCATCTTAAGCATTAGCTATCCAACTTCACCAAACTGATTCTTCTTGAACTCTTGTCATTCTCTATGTTTAGTGACTTCAGCCTTTTTAGAACAATAATTCATGCCCATATAGCATCCTACTCTCCCCATCCTGCCAAGTTTGATCTAAATGCTTTTTAATCCCTTCCTTTCTTCCACATTGCTTCTCTCCTTGTTTGGACTGGTTTCAGTTTATCTCTGCCCAGTTCAAAGCATGTGGTTATATGCTCTAGAGCAGAGCTTTCCAAACTTTTCATGTTGGTGACACACTTTTTAGACATGCATAATTTCGTGACACACTCTTACAGCAGGGCATCATTTCACGACACACTCTTACAGCAGGGCACAAAGCAGGCACTAGGACCTGCGCGGAATCACAGCAGGGCAGGTTTGGAGGCAGCAAGGCACAAGGCAGGCACTAGGACCTGCGTGGAAGCCAGGAGGCAGCAGCAGCTGCGACACACCCAGACAGTGCAGCCGACACACTAACGCAGAGCTTTCCAAACTGTGTGTTGGGACACGTTAGTGTGTCGGCTGCAGTGTCTGGGTGTGTCGCGGAGGCTGCTGCCTCTGAGCCCTGCCAGGATTCCACACAGGTCCTAGTGCCTGCCTTGTGCCCTGCTGTAAGAGTGTGTCGCAAAATGATGCCCTGCTGTAAGAGTGTGTCACGAAAAGATGCATGTCTAAAAAGTGTGTCACCAACATGAAAAGTTTGGAAAGCTCTACACTAACGTGTCCCGACACACAGTTTGGAAAGCTCTGCTCTATAGAGTTCTTATTAATGTTCATTGACCCCCTTTCTATATATCAGTTTAGCAACTGACTGTAATTTGATGATTAATTCTATAGGGACCCGAACTATTATATATTTGTAAACCAAAGGCAATTATAACAATCTCAAAATAAACTTTGGTTCTAAACCTGTATAAATGAATTCAGTGTGACTTACTTCTAAGTAACATATGATATAAATATAAATAATAAATAAAATAAATAAACATGTATAGCATCATCTGTTGTATGCTTATTTTATCAGAAAACCTGTGCAGGATCCCAGCCTGAAACTACTTGTATTAAAATATTAATTCAATGTACTGTGTACACTCTGAACTTTTAATGAACAAACAGGAAGGTATATACAAAAGATACATTTACCATTGTGTCCAATCCAAGTGTAAGAAGCATCAGGAAGAAGATTATAGCCCAAAATGGTGAAAGTGGAAGCCTAGTTAAGGCTTCAGGATACACCACAAATGCAATGCCAGGACCTAGAATCCAAAACAAAATAGACAGAAATCATATTGACAGCTTAAATAAGCATCATCCTTTGCATTTTGGGGTCCTACAGAACAAAACGAAATCCATTTCAATTTAAGATGACAAAATTTAGAAGTCAATTTCCTACTTTCCAGTTGAGTAGTGTATTATAGGGTCACAGAAGCTGTTACTACAATCATACATTTTGAGCCCAAGGAATCTCCAGAATATCTAGCTTTTCACAGAAAAGGGATGGCAAAGGCCATTATTAGAACAGCAGGGATTTTGCTATACCTATTAAATACAAACATGCCCTGACTGTGAAAGAGAATGGGATAGAGTGAAATATTTTAGGTTTGTGTTTGTGACCCTTCAGAGTAAACCATGTTTTATTTTATCTTATTGATATCACTCTGCAGCATAGAAGCACAACTCCTCTTTGAAATACCTGTCTTCTTAAATGCCCCCACGTGTTTCATTTACTGCACATGAATTTTCCCTCCATCGTTTTTATGTACTATACCAGAAATAGGGAAACTGGTGCCATCCCAATATTTTTTTACTACAAATCCTGAACAATGGTTGGTTTGGAAAAGCTACTGTAATGGGTGTTTAAACTCAAAACATCTGGAAGGCATTAGATTTCTTTTCCTGGGCTATGCTGTAATATAACAGTGCCAGTTTATTTTCTCAATGCAAGAGTTAATTTCACAACCATTATATACTTCCCAAAATGTTGGGAAACCCTTGTCAAACATAAAATACTGCTTGAAGACTTTTTTTTAATTATTACTGGTGTGATGCAGTGCAAGAGGCTGTCTTTAAAGCCTGCTGTTAACTGGGAGTTTTTCTTGGCAAGAAGGCTTTGGGGATGTTATATATTCATCAACATGCTCTTTCATCTCTTGATTAAAGATTTTTCCTTGACTACTACAGATAAAAATGCTGCTTGCAGTAGCTTCTTGCATTTGGAAATTAAATTAAGGAATCAAAATAATGAGTTTCTAGAATTCATCGTAGTGTGGGAAAACCTAATTGCAGGAAATGAAACTGCAAATCTCCCTTGATTGGGATCCTTTAAATTAATTTCATGGGGAGATGGAGGTTATGACCACTGAGAGTCAGACATAGATAAGGGCAGTTGTTGGGCTTCAACACCCATCTGGGAAAAGACAAACATTGTCCTTCTATAAAATTAACTCATGATTTAAGCAGCAGTTCAAATAGCACCTTAGAATTGGAATAACTGGCAGTTTCCCTTTGGGACTGCCATATTATACAAATATCCATCAAATTTGGTTACATGTCACCTCAAATTTGGCATTTCAAACTACACATTCTTAGGCTACTAAAACCCATCTGCAGCCATTTCTCCTGTGGCCATACTACAGAGAAACATTGGGCCTTAAGAAAAACTTGCTACATGCAAAAGTTGCTTTCTCTTTGCTCCTTTCATTCTCCGAGCTTCTGTATCACATGAATGCAAGCATGTTTAGTTTTGTCTAGAGTTCTTATAAAGGTAAAGGTTTCCCCCACACATTTGTGCAGTCGTGTCTGACTCTAGGGGCCGGTACTCATCTCCATTTGTTAGCCGAAGATCCAGCGTTGTCCAAAGATGCTTCCGCGGTCATGTGGCTGGTATGACGCACGCGGAACGCTGTTAGCTTCCCACCGAAGTGGTACCTATTAATCTACTTGCATTTGCATGCTTTCGAATTTTGAAATTTTGAAATTTCAAATTTCAAATAGAGTTCTTATCCTTCAGCAAATTGTACTGTTCTTCTGTTTTGAATAAAAAGATTGCCTCATCAGGTTGTTTTGAAGTTTTATACTTTAATATATGACATTTTCATCATAACAGTGGTGCAGTTCTTTGGATTCTGATGCATGATCTTTGAAATAGGAGCAAATGGTTTAAGGGGTTGCAAACAGGTGCTACATTTGAACTCCCAAGTGTTCTGCAGCACCTTTTGGAGATTGAATCTAAAGCTTTGTATAGCTATCACCACAATCATCAAAAACCTCTTGAGGTTTTATCTCCTACCTGATAACCCAGAGGTTTTGAAGCAGCTTACAAACATTTCTCATACAACAACCTAGACCAGTGGTCGGCAAACTTTTTTATGCCAGGGTCCATTTTGACATTTATAACATCACTCGAGGGCCAGGGGGGCAGGGTTTGAGGGTGGGAGCCAATCGCGTGGAAGGGGCGGGGTTTGCAGGCGGGGGCCAATCGCATGGAAGAGGGCAGGGTTTGCGGGTGGGAGCCAATTGTGCGGAAGGGAGCGGGGTTTGCGGGCGGGAGCCAATCGTGCACACTTAGGGCCTGCTGCCGCCATGCCCGCCACGCACACCATGCCCGCTGCCATGCCTGCCCCCGCCATGGCCGCCACTGCACCTGCCGCTGCCACGGCCGCCATGCCCGCCTCCACACCTGCCCCCGCCATGCCCACCATGCCTGCTGCCACACCGGCTGCCATGCCCAGCATGCTCGCCGCCACGCCCAGCATGCCTGCCATTGCGCCTGCAATGTGGAAGAGCCACACTCAAGGGGCCAAAGAGCCACATGTGGCTCGCGAGCCATGGTTTGCCGACCACTGACCTAGACAAGAGTCATTGGGAAGGAGCTAAGGTATAAGTTCTGCACTGCACTCCTGTGTATGTCAGTTTAAAAGAAAGAACCATTGAGTTTGATGGGGTTTTACTCCCTGAAAAGCATATACAAAATGGCACTTAACATAAACTTGCTCGTTAGCTGTACTAACTGTTTTATGGTTTTATTTAGCATTTAATGACACTGTTTAGTAACTGACCAAATGAAATGGATTTGTTTAGAGGCATCCACATTTCTTCACATAAAATACAACTCTTAGAAACCGAAGCATCTGGATGGAATGCTTGTCTAAAATGAATAATACACATTTGTATTAAATAAAGAAATATGGTACCCCTTTCAAGAAATGAGTTGCAAATCTAACATGTTACTCTCACAAAATGGACAATTTTTGCATGTGATGTGTAATGTCATGCAGGTATATACACATTTTCCCCTGGACTTCATGGTTAATTGGCTTCTGAACCTTGGATCATTGCAGATTTCAGAGCAAATGGCTGCAGCATGGAATCTCTTTACACACACACTTCGGCCACTGCTGAGATATTTAACAGAGGCACAGAAGGAGCAGGAGTTTACAAGCATTCCAGCTTGGACTGGACAAGCAATTTTTTAAACTAAATCTTCAATATAGAAAGTCCCCAATGTTTGCACCTATTAGATCAACTATTATTAAGTGCCAGGAAGATTTCAGAGGAAATCTGTGGTTTACAAACCAAAAGTGGTTTAGGAACAAGCAAGCTCATAAGACAATTATCCCATTGGTCTACTATTTATAGCTTAACTGAGAATAACATTATCAAATGTATGTACAGTACATTATCAAGATCGTTTGCAAACTTTACAATTCAAATTACATTTCAACCTCTCAGGTTTGACAGCAAGAATAGAAGAATCAGTTACCACTGCTAATCTTCAGCCCAACCCTAAAAGCTTGTATAAATAAGGTAATCATATTGTGTCTCACTGCATTAAACAGTCAGTCCAAGGAACTGTAGACCTTAAGAAAGGATTATGATCTTACATGGTTATCCCTGTCAATATGTGCACTAAGACAACCCCTACAAGTTGTAAATGGGGAAGTGGGGCTTTGAGTAGAGCTTGACTTGTAGTGACTTCATGGACATACCTATGTAGTTTCCTTAGCAACCATACAGAAGTAGTTTGCTTCCTCCTTCTTTCAGGATATTTTTTCCACTGACCTATACTGTAAATGTAAAATTTCCTGGTGGGAAAAAATGGGAGATGCTGCCCTTAATCACTGATGTCTCTGTTGCCCTCAGAGGAGGTGAAGGGAACTAACTCACCACTGATACTGTCTGACTGGTTTCTGTACAAAGAAAAGGAAGGCATGCCACGTCATCCTTTGACTTAGGCAGCAACCGGTCTTATAGCATATGTTTCAGGTCCACTAAGTTGCACCATTTTGCCCAGATGCCTCATGTGTTCTAATTAATAGGCATATGCAGGACATCTTGCACAAAAGAAACCAGAACAAAATCAGTATTGCCCAATAGTGCAACATTCAAAAACCACGTTTACATGAAAAACAAAAGATCCTACCTTGGTCTGCAACATCTTCAATATCCACTTTGAGCTCATTCGCCATGAATCCAATCACTGAAAAGATGACAAAGCCTGCAAATATACTTGTGGCACTGTTGGTACAAGTTACTATCAAGGTGTCCCTGAAGAAAGGAGGGCAAAAGAAAATATATTTACCAGATTTTTTTTTACTGAATAATAGTGGTATAGTAGGTAATGTATAGTACGTATACATAGTATGTATGTATAGCTAATTATAGTGTTGTAGTGGTGAAATACCAATATTTAGTAGGTATGATACCACAAATTATTTATTATTTATTCATTCCATTTGTATAGCCGCCCATCTCAACAACTGAGTCTGGGCAACAAACAATACTAAAATAAAATAAAAACAGTAACGGTAACAGAAATAGTAACAATCAGGGTCAGGGCTATCCTGATCTCCAGAGGAAGAATATTCCATAGGGTGGGTGCTACGGCAGAAAAGGCACTCCTTCTATGCCCTGCTAACTGGCATTCCTTAGCCATCAGGACCCAAAGCATGCCCATCCTGCCTGACTGGATTGGGCGGGTAGAAACAACCAGGGAGAGATGCTCCCTCAAGTAACCCAGTCCCAAGCCATGAAGGGTTTTGAAGGTGACAACCAACACCTTGAATTGAACCTGGAAGCACACCAGCAGCCAATGCAGCTCATGAGGTAATGGTGTTACATGCCCTGAGTAACTGGTGACATTTACTACCTGTGCTGCCACATTCTGCACCAGTTGAAGCTTCCGAATGCTCTTCAAGGGCAGCCCCATGTAAAGTGCACTGCAGTAGTCCAGACAAGGTCACAGGGTCATGAGTGACAGTGAGCAGGGTGTCCTGGTCCAGGAGCGGGCACAACTGGCACATAACCCAAAGGTGTGTATATTCCAAATAAGAGCACACACACCCCAAAAGCTACACTGATAAAAATAATTTAATTAACTCTGCTAATACAGACATCTTACAACGTGGATCTGATGCTTCTAGAGACAATAATTCTAAGACAGTAATCACTAATCATTGATTTCATTGGGCATTCTTTACATATGATTAAGTCTGGATTAAATCCAATGTTTCAGAGTTAGTGGTAATAGCATAAAGACACAAAAATCTGAGGTTTTATAGTAGGGAAAACAATAACTCTGTTTTCACAATGCCCAGTACAAAACTTCACAATGCCTAGTACAACATACATTTTAGGTGGACTTATCAAATATTGGACTGCCCACTTATAGGCCTGATGAAAGTTTCAAGTCAAGTTTTTAGACGAAAAGCCACATTATTCTATATGAGCAAGAAAACATTTGAGATGAAATAGTATATTCTTATGGTGAGTTCAATTTTTCCAAATCTGGTACCTTCTTCATAAGTTGTTCAATTTCAACACAACTAGAGGGCACCAGATTGGAAATACTGCTTTAGATGTTACTTCTGAATACTGAAACTCTGGATTCAAATGTCTAATCATCATCCCATTACTAAGCTGATTCATAACTTTTTTTTGTCTACAGAAAAAAAGATGCACACACATAGTAAATCACTGAACAGAAAATTCAATCTATATAATCATTAAATCCATACCTTAGTGATTTAATACTTATAAAAGGTAGATGTCCAACAAAAACATTTAACTTGCAGGCAGCTTTAAGAACGATCACAGAAAGTGCGATGCTAAGTTTGTAAGAGGGTTGAGAAGAGTTACCTATCCACTACTTTGAAAGTTCAGAAGTTCAGTTCACACTGGTCCAAAGCAGGGGATAATCAGACAATATTTTTCCCCCAGTGATTATTTTAAAACTTATGTTGGCTTTAGTGGAGGGGGAAATGCCTACAACAGTTCCATGCTGGTGTAGGCTAGGGCTGATGTACCAAGGCTACAAATGTTTGGAGAAGGGGTTATGATTTGATTTGATTTGATTTGATTTGATTTGATTTGATTTGATTTGATTTGATTTGATTTGATTTGATTTGATTTGATTTGATTTGATTTGATTTGATTTTTGGCCTGCTGCAATCTCATGCTCTCAGCAGTTACAATGTCACAATTAAAGCAACAAAGAAAAGAATTAGAACAACATACAGTCCAAATGACAAAAGCAAAGAAGGAGGGAAAAAAAATAGAACAAAAGGCACAAGTGATGTTACTCACAGGCTCTTCAAAAGAGCTCCGTTCTTCATAAGTTCCTAAGAGCAACCAGGAAGGAGGCCATTCTGATCTCAGTGGACAATGCATTCCAGAGGATCAGCATTGCTATGGAGAAGCAGTGCTTTCTAACTTCGGCTCCCCTGACAATTCAGAAATGTGGGACAACATAGAGCCCCTTCCTATAAGATCTAACAGGCTGGGCCAAATCCAGTTAGAAGAGGTAGACCTTCACATACCCAGGTGTCAAGTCACAAAGGGCTTTACAGGTTAACACCAGAACTTTAAATTGCACTCAGACCTGAACTGGTAACCAGCGCAGGGCCTGAAATGTACAGTGCAGGGCAGCTTCATGTACAGCACACTGCAGTAAACCACGTGGGTGGTGATGAGAACATGAGTTACTGTCACCAGTTAAGGACCCGTAATGGCATACCAGCTGAAGCTCTACCATGGTCTCTACCTGCTATTTAAGTAAGAGCCATGAATCCAAAGGATTCCCAAATCATGAACCTACTCCAGAAACGGATAGTGTCTGTCTCTCCAAGGACATCACTGGTACTAACGGAGATGTATGAACAGCAGCTCTGTCTTGCTTGGGTTCAATTTGAGCCTGTTCTCTTCTATCCAGACCCTCACAGCCTCCAGGCCTCAGGAAAGAACATCAACAGCATATCCCCCACAGAGCTGGGGTAATGATGTATAATTGGGTATAATCAGCATACTGCTGATACCATAGGCCAAATTATTGGATTACCTGCCCCAGCAGTTCCATATAGATGTTAAAAATCAGGAGGATAAGGTCCAACCCCTGCAGTACCCCATAAGTGAGAGGCCACTGGGTCAACCTCTCCTCCTCACTACAACAGACTGAAACATCTGCAGAGGATGGTGCAGAACCACTGCAAAGCAGTGCCCCTAATCTCTGCAGACAGTCCAGTAAGACACCATGATTGATAGTATCAAAAGTTGCTGAGTTATCTGAAAGGACAAAGAGAGATGCAATACTCCCATCCATGTCCCAACACAGGTTATCCAGGAGAGTTAGACTTCAAAATCTCCCATACCATCACACTCTAACAGAGCCTCCTCCCCCATATCAGTAATCAGCTTACAATCAATTCGAAATGAAAACATCCCTTTTTAATTCCCATATCTGAATCCTATACCTCTTTGCTAATACTGTATCTGTTTTGTTGACTGTTTTTTCAGAGAAGAGTTTATTTACCTAATAAATAAATATTTAACATATTCGGCATAGAATTATATTCCTAAAATAGAGGTACCACAACAAATTTGATTATGTCAACTTCAACAACATATTAAAATTAATGCATTAATTTTATCCTATCCTTCATCCTGATAAACTTTAGGGCCAAGTACAAATTTAAATCAAGATCTTTTCCTGACTCAACCTCAGAGCAATGCACATGATTTCATACTGGATGCAACTGCAGTCACATCCAAAAGAGCAATATGGAATTCAGATAAACCTTTTTTTTTCCTTTTTGATACAGCAAAACAAAATGGCAATACCATTGTAAAACTGATTATCATCATCATCATGTATTCAGATAGGCCTTGAAATTCCTTTCTTGAGCACATACTACTTTTCTGTATTAGTTGTCACTGGATTTGCTGGTTATTCTTAATTGTGAAAGCATATAAATGTTTAAATTTAGAGATGGAAGAAGGAGAATCAGCTTCTTAGCAGTTAAAACAGTGGTCCTCAGTTATATATGAGCTTACCAATTAAATTTTATCAAATACTACATCCTTATGACACTAGAAGCTTTTTCTTTATCTGAATTTGGAATTAATGCAACTACCAGAATTATTACTGTGCTACTGATACCATAAAAGTAATGGTACAGTAATTATAGCAGTGAAAACTGCAAATTATCTTTGCTGCTTCAGAGTGTTCCTGACCTATTTCTCAATTACAAAGCTTTCTTTAACAGAGATTACCCTTGTGCTATATTTCATGCTGCTATCCTTGACTCTTGACAATCCCCTAGATTGCTTTCAACCCAGCCTGTTTCTAATTAGGGCACCCATTCAGGAGGAAGTAGGACACGCTAAACCCAGAAGTCTAATGATCTTTGAAGTAGGGCTATCAGATCTGAGGTGCAAAGATCCATAAATTGCAAAATGGCAACAAAGAATTTGTTTTCTCTAACTCTTGGCTGCCATCCTGTTTTCTAGATTTTGCAGCTCAGGTCTGGTAGCCTTACTTTGAAGTCCTGATGACAGATTGATCCTATACATGCAGACAACAATGATGACATCAAACTTAGTTCCAGAGGTCCCTGGATTCATCTTTGCCAACTAATAACTAGGAAAGCATTGGTTTTGCTGAATGCATGTGACTTACCTGTATAGATTGTTATGGAATTTGTTATAGGAAGACAGAGTAATCAGACCGCCCCATGCAGCAGATAAAGAGAAAAATATCTGAGTAGCAGCATCTTTCCACACCTTAAAAAAAGATCAGTAGAGAAAATTAGGATAAGTATTTTTTTAAAAAAAATAGAAATAGTAATAAAAAAAGTTAATGTGATTGAATAAGGCTATCAAACATGCCATATGTAAATTGTGTGGCAGTTGGACAACGCTGGCTCTTCGGCTAACAAACGGAGATGAGCACCGGCCCCTAGAGTCGGACACGACTGCACAAATGTGCGGGGGGAACCTTTACCTTTTACAATGAAGCAGGCTACTTCCAATAGGAGAATTCAGGAACTACCTGCAGGAACTGATATCTGAATGATGCCAGATAGATCAGGCAGGAGGGATATCTTGAGTCCACATTGATAAGTGCCTTCATGAATTTCACTAGATGGATATTCAAGCCAATAAACAATGAATTTGGAGCTGTGGTGAAACAAATATTTACCCACTAAAGGACAGAGTATATAAGAAAGATATATATATCCCTCTTATATATTCTGTCCTCTACTGGGTAAATATTTGTTTCACCAGAGAGCTAGTTTGGTGTAGTGGTTAAGGCATCAGGATAGAAACCAGGAGACTGTGAGTTCTAGTCCTGTCTTAGGCATAAAGCCAGCTGGGTGACCTTGGGCCAGTCACTTTCTCTCATCCCTAGGAAGGAGGCAATGGCAAACCACTTCTGAAAAACCTTGCCAAGAAAACTGCAGGGACTTGTCCAGGCAGTATCCAAGAATCGGACTTGATTGAACAAATAATAATAATAATAATAATAATAATAATACATATCCCTGCACACTGTGCAAAGTCAACACTATCTGGGTTCACCCAAAAGAAATTAAACTCTTATTACCTAACTGCTAATATTTCAGCTGTTGCTGTTAAGCAGTATCATGCATGTAAATCCAACACATGGCTTGAAAAGGTAATGAAAAGCATAAATGCTATTCTCAGTACTAAGGAATCTGATTATTTTGAGATATATGCATGATTCCCAATGCTTATATAATTCCAGTTAGTAACATTTACCTTGGAGTTAACTTCCAGATAGAAATATTATTTATTACACATACTTCTATCTTGCTTTTTAATTTTTATATATTAATGCAGTTTCAATATTCAATAATAGAATCATTAAAACAATCACCCAATATAAATGCATAATGCATAATTATTAAACAATAAAACAAATAAAATCCATATTATTAGAAGTAATAATATAACCTTGGCAGATAAAGCAACAATAAAAATATATAAAAAGCTGAGGCTAATAAAATAATTTTAATCAAATACCTAAAACTCATCTAGGTAGTACCAGGCAAAACTCTCTAGGGAGCAACACTAAGGAGAAGAAAACATATTTGATCATCACTTGCCTAATTTTCAGAGGATGTGTTAGCTAAAGAATATGCTCTATAAACTGTTTTTCCAATTACAAACATTCATATGGAAGAAGAAAATATTTCAGATACACAGGCCTCAAATCAAGAAATTGTTTAATGATTGAAATTAGTACTGTGAATTGTATCCAGTAAGTGGGCATATTTTTATAATGCTGAAAGATATCTTATGTCAGGGCTTTCCAAAGTTTTTCCCGCGGCGACACACCAACCGGCATTGGTGTGTCGCCGCGGGAAAACCCGGAAGTGCGGCAGCGCGCAAAAACCCAAAAGCGCTGCTGCTGCTTTCGGGTTTTGCGCGCTGCAGTTGGTGTGTCACCGCAGGAAAACCCGGAAGCGCTGATGATGATCAGCGCTTCCGGGTTGTGTGGCGACACACCAGACGGTGTGTGGCGACACACTTTTGTGTCACGACACACAGTTTGGAAAGCTCTGTTTTATGTAAACTTCAAAGGCAGCTTTCTATAGTCCCTTATAGTAGCCCTTCCATATATTATCAGAGCACAGATGACATAATCAGTAGCATACTTATCTGTTCCTCACTTGACATTAGAGATCAGTTATAATGACAAACCAGATCTTCATCTTCCTTGAGTTTCTACTTAAGTCAAAGTTGTTCAGGCTGCCTTATCATGGCAGGGAGGTGTTCCTAGGAGGGATGAGCGAAGAACACCAGTAGTGTATGTCAAGGGTATACACTCCCAGTAGGGTCATCCAAGGTATGAAGGTCATCTCAGCTGCCCAGATAAAGCAAGCAGGCACCTATATTGGGCAGCAGCAATATAGGAAGATGCTGGAAGCAGATGATCACTTTAGTGGCAACAGCAAAGGCATCAATTCATATGCAGGAGAAGGCAATGGTAAATCACTCCTGTATTTTTACCAGGAAAACCACATGACTAGAAAATATAAATTGATTGATTGACATAGTGCTGGATGATGGGCCTCTCAGGCCAGATAGCACTCAACATGCTAATGAGGAGGGGCTGAGGATCTTTTGGAGTACTAATGGTGGTTATGATGTGGCTAGACTAAAGCCTTTGAGATGTCTAGTTGCTGATGTTGCCATTCAGAAAAAGAAAATCTGAAGCTGCAAAGACAGAATTACAGTGGGAACATGGAACATAAGGATGAACACAGGAAAGCTCAACACAGTGAAAGATGAAACAAAACAATTAGAAACTGACATCTTAGGCATCAGCAAATTGAGATGGATTTTTACCACAAACAAATACGTACATGGACATCAACAGATGGAGTGCACAGAAATCAAATTGACTATATTATAGCTTAAAGGAGGTGGAATAGCTCAATTATAACATCAAAAACATGACCAGGTGCTGACTGTGGAACAGATCACAAACTCCTCATGCGCAAGTTGCAAGTTAAGCTAAATATCAGGAATCGCTTTGAAGTCCTGAATCTCATTGATAGAGAACCAGAGGAACTGTGGAATGAACTTAAAGAAGTTGTTAAGAATGAACGTGAAAAGAGACTGCCAAAGATGAAGAAACAGAAGAAATCAAACTGGATGTTAGAACAAACTGTGGAAATTTCCAAGAAGAAAAGACAAGCCAAAGCCAAGAAAGACAAAAATTCAGAAAGAAACTTTACAAAGAATTTCAGAGAGCTGTTAGAAGAGACAAGAAGCAGTATTACAACAACATCTGTAAAGACATTGATGATGGAAACAGACATGGAAAAACAAGGAAAGACTTACAAAAGATCTCTGAACTCAGGAGGAGGTTCCAACCTCAAATTGGTATGCTAAAGGATGCAAATGGACCAACAGTAACTGATTCAAATAAAATCAAACAAAAATGGAAGGAGTACTCTGAAATACTGTTCAGTAGAGTTGTCAACATCCAAGACACCTTAGAACATATTCCCTACTTACAAGAACCTCTGGTACTAGAAGATGTAATTAGATTAGCACTCTGGTCATTACTGAGTCAGAAGGCTACAGGAGCTGATGGAATACCCACTGAAATATGGCAAGCAGCAGCAGAAGAATCAATAAAGGTTTTAACTAAGCTATGCCAGCAAAACTGGAGAACGACACATTGATCTACAGCAGAGCTTTCCAAACTGTGTGTCGCAACACAAAAGTGTGTCGCCACACACAGTCTGGTGTGTCGCCACACAACCCGGAAGCGCTGATCATCATCCGGGTTTTCCCGCGGCGACACACCAACTGCAGCACACAAAACCCGAAAGCAGCAGCAGCGCTTCTGGGTTTTTGCACGCTGCCGCAAGGACGGCACTTCCGGGTTTTCCCGTGGCGACACACCAACGCCGGTTGGTGTGTCACCGCGGGAAAAACTTTGGAAAGCCCTGATCTACAGATTGGAAGAAGCCAATCTATATTCTAATACCAAAAAAGAAGACTTAACAGAGTGCGCAAACTATTGTACACTATTATTATTATAATGTACTATAATATATTATTACAATATCCTTAATTTCACACACTAGCAAAATAATGCTTAGGATCATCCAATACAAATTAGAGCCCTACATGGAAAAGGACATTCCAAGTGCTTAAGCTGGATTTAGAACGGAACAAGAGACATTATTGCTGATGCATGCTGAATAATATAATTGAGAAAGCCAAAAAATACCAAAAAGAAATCACTATGTGCTTCATTGATTATAGACAGGCCTTTGATTGTGTCGATCATGTCAAGCTGTGGAATGTCCTTAGAAAAACTGGAATCCCAGAACATCTCATTGTCCTCATGCAAAACCTATACACAAATCAGAAAGCCATAGAATGAACAGAACGTGGTGAAACAGACTGGCTCCAGGTCAACAAATGAGTGAGGCAAGATTGTATACTGTCCCCTTATTTATTCAGCCTATATTCTGAATATATATTTAGGGAAGCTAGATTGGAAGAAGATGAATGTGGTTTTAAAATTGGGGGAATAAACATCAATAACCTGCACTATGCTGATGACACTACTGTGATCTCAATAAAAGAACAAGCAATCAAGAAATACACCACAGACTAGCACTTGATACTCTATACCTACAAAGATCAGAATACTGCAAGCCATGGTATTCCCTGTGACACTCTATAGAAGCAAAAATTGGTCTCTCTAGAAGCAGAACAGGAAGAATATTGACACTTTTGAACTTAGGTGTTGGAGAAGACTCCTGAGAATACTGTGGAGAGCCAAGAAAACAAACAAATGGATCATCGAACAAATCAGCCCAGAGTTTTCACTCGAGGCACAAATGACCAGGCTCAAATTATCCTCCTTCAGAAACATTATGCAAAGGCCTAGCTCTCTGGAAAGGTTCTAATACTGGGAAAAGTGGAAGGAAAGAGAAGAGCAGCAGCAAGGTGGATGGACTCAGTTACAATGACAATGGGTACACCATTGGAAGACCTGAAGGAACAAGTTAGGGACAGAACATCAAGGAGAAAATCTATCTATGTGGTTAAGAGTCAACACCAACTTAATGGCACATAATCAAATGTACAGGCTGTAGCTAAATGCTAACATTAACCCATTTGTAATTCTGATGCTGCAGCAAAGGGCAAATCATGATGCTTTGGTCCACTAGATATTGGAATAACTTCTCTGGTACATGCCCAAAGTCCTTCCTGCCACAAATAATATAAATCCATGCAGATATATCTGTGATGGTTTAGTTCAGTCTCACTAAATTAATGCACAAGAAATGATGCTTCTTGTTCATGATAACACAGACACTGAGCTTTGAATCTAAATAAATTCATATAGCAATATTACATAATCTAACATTTGTTGGCTGATATTGTTTTTATTATGAGTTAAAATTGGGGGGGGGGGGTTTGTGACATTGGACATTTATTATTTGGATTGTTGTTCTAATTGTTGATTTTAACACTGTAGGTCACCAGAGTCACTGCTGTGAAATGGGCAGCCATATACTGTAAATCATATAAATAAATAAATTCCATAATTATTTAAATAGATTACTGGTTCTCTTCAGTTGTAGCTTAAGAATGAAATAAACAGAAGCCAAATTCCAGGGTTTATAGCTTAGAAAACTTTTCCCCTGGCTGCACAAAGTAAGCCAACTACATAAAGTCACAAAACAAGTATCCATCGTGTTACAAAATTCATAATTTTTTTCAGAGTATAGTTTGAACTACTGACTGGTTATAATCTGAAACTGAACTCTGATTCTGTAAAATCTTAGCTGTAATTTTGTCTTTCAAGCATCAAAAATCTGGAATGTTCCTGTTCCTAGATTATTCTCCATCTCTTCTCCTGTGTGTCTCTGCTTGCATAGCTTCTTTTGAGTTGAACATCTACTGACATTTAAAACTTAGTATTGTGATTAAACAGAGTAGCAAAAAACTGCATCACTCATGATTGTACTGTAGTGAAATGATCCCTATTCTGAAGCACAGTAATTTGTTTGTTCTAAAACAGTTTTTAGAAATACAGACCTAGAATTTCAAGTTATCACTGAATAGCAATTCCCAATTAGACAACAGCTTATGTACACAACAAGTAGAGCTAACTACACTCACAGAAGACATAATTTTCTTCCAATATACCTATAACATATGTTCACTGCACCTCTTCCCTCAATTGTGGAATTCTCTTCTAGCTAATTTACTTATAGCTCTAGAATGGGTGAGTATATGCTGAATTTGGGAACACTTGATTGGATTTACACTAAGTGGCTATCTATCTATCTATCTATCTATCTATCTATCTATCTATCTATCTATCTGATTTATCACCGCCCACTCCCCCAAGGGGGACTCTGGGTGGTTTACAATAAAATATAATTATTTAAAATACAGCTATAAATAAGTTAAAATAACATTCAAATAAGATTTATACATACTTATATATACTTTTCACATACTACTCTGGATCCAATGCACAACCATTGGACTGTGCATTGATGAGCCTTAGCTTAGGACAATCTGGCATCTTCACAGCCATGCTGCACTCATGATGTTGAAGTGACATTATGCCCTAAGCAAATGAAGTAGTGTCCTGAAGGAGGCACAAAACGTATTAAGCTCTGCAATAACGTTAACCAGATAGTGCCATAAATACAGCTGTCATAAACATTCATACCGCATAATGCTTTCTTAAGCAAAAATAAATCTATATATGTTTTTTATCCCATTAGAGTATTATATCTGGAATAATAAGCTTACCATAGCATCAATTAGTTTCTCCCATTTAGGTGTGATGAAATACCAGATTCCAGCCCCAGCTCCTGGCAGGGTTACTCCTCTGATAAGTAAGATGATAAGCACTACATACGGGAATGTAGCAGTAAAGTATACCACCTAAGGAAACATAAACAGATAATGTATCTATTCATTCTGATTGATCCTATATGAATTTATGTATAATTAAACGTATTTCTATGCTACTGCAATCTAATTCTAAGTCACTCTCAGCGGCTTACACAGAAAAAAAATTCTATGTAAAAAGTTAAAACATCCATGGTAAAAATAAAAGTAGTATCACTGGCTTACTGTTTACAATAAATTATTGCACAACCTCTCAGTGATATTTGCTTGTAGGAATATAAACAACTTATAAAAATAATAGAATGGTTTGCTAAAATGGTGTTATGTATGCAAAGCCCTAAATTAATAAAATAGCAATGTTTGGGGGTAATTAATGTGAAAAGTAACTGTGGTTCTATATCTCTCTATAGAGAATATCTATTCTCTAAAAGCATAAAATCCTTGCAGTTAAATGCTGGTATATTAGACACACATTCCTCTCTACTCTATGACTACCAAAAGGATGAAAATTGCAGAGGTAGTCTGTTGTCTGGAACAGAAACAACTAATATAAAATAGTGAGTCCCTAAGGTCTTTTTTAGATATGTGCTAAATTATACTGTGGCTTTTACTCCAGCAAATGTTTCTCCACTGGTAAAAGGTGCACATAAAACATGTTCTCCAAAGTTTGTGGTTAGCACCCATGACAGCAACACTGTCTTCGGGGTTTGGGTATTGCCTGTACAATTACAAAAGGGCAATTTCCCTAAGACTGGCTAAGGCATGCCCTCCTGGATGATTAGATGGTCCCCTCTCCAAAAAGAATGACTACTACTGTGGTCAAGGCTGATTACTAAAAAGCGAGGAACATTCTGTAGACCCAGCAGCCAACTATAGGGCACCATTTGCAGAACTGTGGAAGAAGGAATAAAATAAGCAGAGTATGCTGATGTGATGAGATTGAGAGAAGAGAAAAAAACTGGGTAACATTGATCATGTCCTGATGGCCTTAAGACACACATAAACAAAAAACTATCTTGCCTAAACAAACTTTCAGGATCCTGAAACAGGAACAGATTGTCAGGATGCCATTCTGCCATTCTGCCTTAGATAGATGGGATTTGTAGTAATTAGTTAGTGCAAGGTAGATAGATGGGATTTGTAGTAATTAGTTAGTGTGAGGCCAGTAGTAATTAGCTAGAGTGCTTGCCAGACAGTAGAGCAACCATTAGAGATAAGAATGGCATGCAGGCAAGAGGAACCAGACTCCAAGGCCATCCATCTGGAAACATCAAAGGCTGGCAGTGTAAAGTTATGGGAAGTAAGTCAGGAGGTAAGGGATGGATGAGGGGTGCTTGAGAGTCTGGCAGGTTTTAAAAATATGTTTGCGTGCGAAAATTATTAGTCTGTTCTTTGCATCGATTCTATTCACTTGTATTAATAAACGAATTTTTTCATATCCTATCATGGCTTGTGCTAAAAGTTTCTAAGTTAATATCAAAGGAGTGAGTCATCACAGAAATAGCAGACTCAGTTTTGCTGTCTAACATAGCGACAACATGTCGACTGTTGAAGACCAGCAGGAAGATACAGAGATTGGAGAGGCCTCTCTCCTGGCAGCACGCACTCAGATTTCTACAGGGTCCTTCAGGATCGGGGGGGCAAGGAGAACAGATTTTCTGACCCCTGAGCAAGACATGCTCTCCCCCAGGACAGTGGAGGAGGATGACCAATCAAGAGACCGGGATGTAGAGCAGAGTGTGGAAGCAGCCTCTGATCGATGGGCCACAACGTGAAAACGTGACCCCAACCCAAGATTTTTGGTGCCAGAGGAGCAAATGGATATAATGGAGGGGGAGGTGAGATCCCTAAGAAACCAAATAGCGGGACTACTGAGGGCCATGGAGCAGCTACTGTGGCGTGAAAACCAAGGGAAGGCTGACAGTGGGGAATCAGCGGCCTCCAGAGTTGTTTCCCCTAAAGTTACAGTGAGGGAGAGTGATGCCGTTTCCTTGGATGAAGAGGAAGAAAGCAGACCAGCAAGGGCAGCCGCTGCTCACCCCCCCCCCCCACCTTGCTAGCAGAGCTTTGAGATGGCAACACAGGAGAACTTCAGGACGGAGAGAAGCCTTTGGAGGAAGAGATCTAAAGGTAAAATTTTCTGGGGAACCTAAGACTCTTGCTTGTTTCCTAATCCTCAGATGCTGATGGAGTGGATCTGCCTGGCTGGGGAGGTGGAAGATACGAGATTATGCCTCAAGAGGAGGCAGAAGCCCCAGACTCAAGCAGAGTGGAAATCAACACTGAGCACCATGTCAAAAAGACCAGCGAGTAAATCATGGGGCGAGGAAAGGGAACACCAAGCAAAGCAAGGCTTGTGTTTCAAATGTGGAAAGGAGGGCCATCGCCTGGCTAATTGCCCACAAACTGCCACTGAGGGGGAAAGTAAAGCTGGAGCTGGCAGCGTTAAGAGCCTGGTGACAAAAAGTAAAGAAGCAGTGGCTGCCACTACAGAGAAAAGTTTCTATCCCCCCCCAAAGTTTCTACCACAATGGGGTGGGGGAATTCTACTGATGGCGAATCTGACCAGTTGGGAAACTACGAGAGCCTGTTCTGAGTGGTGCTGATGAACAGGCTGGAGTGAATGGACGCAGAGATCCAATGGTGAGTGAAGCCTGCCCAACCATGGCCATGGGATTATGGATACAGACGTTGGGGGGTTGTGATAGCATGGATTTAGTGGGGATGCTAGACTCTGGATGCACCAGATGTTTCATGCATCCTACAATAGTGACTGGACTGAGACTGAAGGTGGGCAAGTTAAAGAACCCAATTATTTTTACTCAGCCTGATGGATTAGAGATGCAGGGGGGCCAGTGGAGTATTACACTGAGGAAGTCTGGATGAAAATAGGGAGCCATGAAGAAACCTTAAGGTTTGTAGTGGCCCCGATCTCCAATCAGCCTATAGTTTTGGGATTAATGTGGGTATGGGCCCAAAATCCTCAGGTGAATTGGGCCACAGGCCAAATAACTTTTGCTGATGGTCATTATGGCGGTCTGGTTTCTCAAGAACCTGGGTCTGAAATGGTAGGGGCAGTAAACGAAGCCCTAGCGGGGGAGATAGCAGGAGAAGGTTCTCCCATTCCTATGCAATACAGAGATTTGAAGAAGGTATTTGGAGAAGTAGAGTCAAACCAGCTCCCGCCTCATAGAAAATCAGACTGTGCCACAGAACTGGAACCGGGGGCAGATTTGCCTAAAACTAAGTTGTATTCTATGACACCTAAGGAACTGGATGCTTTGCAGGAATTTATTGACAAGAACTTGGAACGGGATTTCATTCGCCCTGCTTCCTCGTCAATGGCTGTACCTCTTTTGTTCAGAACCAAGAAGGATGGGACTTTGAAGACTATGTACCGATTATAGAGGCTTGAATGCTATTTGTACTTCCAACAAATATCCTTTACCTTTGATGAAGGATATGCTGGCCTATCTATCGAAAGGGAGGATTTTCTCCAAGCTGGATTTAAGAGAGGTGCATTTCCAAGTTTGAAACAGAGAAGGAGATGAATGGAAAACTGTGTTTAATTGTCAGTTGGGTTCTTTTGAATATCTGGTAATGCCCTTCGGACTAAAGGGGGCCCCTGGGGTCTTTATGCATTTGATAAATGAAGTGTTACATGACTTGTTGTATAAAGGAGTGCTAGTCTATCTTGATGACATTTTGGTCTATACTGAAACAATGGAAGAGCATATAAAATTGGTGAGAGAGGTGCTGAAACGTTTATTATGAAACCAATTGTATGCTAAATTGTCAAAATGTGAGTTTCATAAGGAGCAATTAGATTATCTGGGTTACTGAGTGTCAAGTAAGGGGGTAGAAATGGATCCCGCAAAGGTACATGATGTAACCCCCAGGAACCCCCAAAAACTAGAAGGCAATTGCAAAGTTTCCTAGGGTTTGCAAATTTCTATAGACAGTTCATCCCCAATTTTGCACAAGTGGTGTTACCCCTCACTAACTTGTTAAAAACAAAGGGTAAAGGGGATCAAAAGGAGATGAAAAAACCTTGGGTGAAATTGCAATGGACTGCAGAATGTCAAGAGGCGTTTGAACAGTTAAAATCCCTATTTATGTCAGAGCCAGTACTAAAGCACCCCGATCCTATGAAGCCGTTCGTGGTACAGGTAAATGCTTCAGATGTCGCAACGGGTGGAATTTTGCTACAAAAAGATGAGGAAGGGGTCCTGAGACCCTGTGCTTATCTCTCTCGAAAGTTCAATGACACAGAATGCTGCTGGCATGTATGGGAAAAGGAAGCCTTCGCAGTGCAATGGGCATTGCTGACATGGAGGCATCTGGTAGAAGGGGCGTCTCAACCATTTGAGGTATGGACAGATCACAAGAATTTAGAGGCTTTGCGTGCCCCAAGAATGTTGAACCCTAAACATGTTAGATGGGCTCAATTTTTCAGTAGGTTTAACTTTACACTCAAGTACCTGCCTGGTGGAAAGAATTTCTTGGTTGATGCCCTATCCTGGTTGCACCAACACAACAGCCAGAGAGAGGAGGTTATAGACTCAATTTTCCCAACTCAGCAGTTGGGGATGGCTGCAGTTATGAGAAGTCAGAAGTCTGCACCAGTTTTAAGAGTGGAGGGCTTACAGACTGAATTACTTTCTGAGTTAAAAAAGGATGCTTGGTTGTAAGCCAATAAAGCAAGCCTGACATAAAAGCAGGGGTATTGGTGGAATGCTGATAGACTGTATGTTCCAGAGCCTTTACGTCATAAAATACTTGAGAGATGTCATGATGCCAAGTCAGCCGGCCATTTTGGGTTCCTGAAAACCCTGCATCTATTGAGGTAGCAATTTTGGCGGCCATCCTTGTGCAAGGAGGTGGAGGAGTATGTAGCCAGCTGCCCAACTTGTGCTATGGCAAAGAGAGTGGGGAGCAAGCCCAGAGGGCTATTGCAGAATGTGGCCAGCTCTACTCAGCCTTGGAAGCAGATAGCTATGGATTTTATAGCGGACTTACCAGAAAGTCAAAAGAAACCAGTGATTTGGGTGGTGACTTTAAAGACTTGGCAGCCATCAAAAAAGCTAGGCCCGAAATATGTGGGGCCTTTCCCTATAACTATAGTAATATAGTTATTTATTGGCATTATAGTTACCAGGACTATGATTTTTACACTTAAAATAACATTGGGATATTTAAACTGTAAAATAGCATTGTTATATTCCACTGTAAAATAGCATTATTCCGATTTTCCAAGAAAACTAACCTTTGTTGCTTTTTGTTGTTTATTCGTTCAGTCGCTTCCGACTCTTCGTGACTTCATGGACCAGCCCACGCCAGAGCTTCCTGTCGGCTGTCACCATCCCCAGCTCCCCCATGGTTGAGTCTGTCACCTCCAGAATATCATCCATCCATCTTGCCCTTGGTCGGCCCCTCTTCCTTTTGCCTTCCACTTTCCCTAGCATCAGCTTCTTCTCCAGGGTATCCTGTCTTCTCATTATGTGGCCAAAGTACTTCAGTTTTGCCTTTAATATCATTCCCTCAAGTGAGCAGTCTGGCTTGATTTCCTGGAGTATGGACTGGTTTGATCTTCTTGCAGTCCAAGGCACTCTCAGAATTTTCCTCCAACACCACAGTTCGAAAGCATCTATCTTCCTTCGCTCAGCCTTCCTTATGGTCCAGCTCTCGCAGCCATAGGTTACTACAGGGAATACCATTGCTTTAACTATGCGGACCTTTGTTGTCAGTGTGATGTCTCTGCTCTTAACTATTTTATCAAGATTTGCCATTGCTCTCCTCCCAAGAAGTAGACGTCTTCTGATTTCCTGGTTGCAGTCAGCATCTGCAGTAATCTTTGCGCCTAGAAATACAAAGTCTGTCACTGCCTCCACTTTTTCTCCCTCTATTTGCCAGTTATCAATCAAGCTGGTTGCCATAATCTTGGTTTTTTTGAGGTTTAACTGCAACCCAGCTTTTGCACTTTTTTCTTTCACCTTCGTCATAAGGCTCCTCAACTCCTCCTCGCTTTCAGCCATCAAAGTGGTATCATCTGCATATCTAAGATTGTTAATGTTTCTTCCAGCGATTTTAACTCCAACCTTGGATTCCTCAAGCCCAGCACATCGCATGATGTGTTCTGCGTACAGGTTGAATAGGTAGGGTGAGAGTATACAACCCTGCCGTACTCCTTTCCCAATCTTAAACCAGTCCGTTGTTCCGTGATCAGTTCTTACCGTTGCTACTTGGTCATTATACAGGTTCCTCAGGAGGCAGACAAGATGACTTGGTATCCCCATACCACCAAGAACTTGCCACAATTTGTTATGATCCACACAGACAGTCAAAGGCTTTAGAATAGTCAATAAAACAAAAATAGATGTTTTTCTGAAACTCCCTGGCTTTCTCCATTATCCAGCGGATATTGGCAATTTGGTCTCTAGTTCCTCTGCCTTTTCTAAACCCAGCTTGTACATCTGGCAATTCTCACTCCATGAATTGCTGGAGTCTACCTTGCAAGATCTTGAGCATTACCTTACTGGCATGTGAAATAAGTGCCACTGTTCGATAGTTTGAACATTCTTTAGTGCTTCCCTTTTTGGTATGGGGATATAAGTTGATTTTTTCCAATCTGATGGCCATTCTTGTGTTTTCCAAATTTGCTGGCATATGGCATGCATCACCTTGACAGCATCATCTTGCAAGATTTTAAACAGTTCAGCTGGGATACCATCGTCTCCTGCTGCCTTGTTATTAGCAATGCTTCTTAAGGCCCATACAACCTCACTCTTCAGGATGTCTGGCTCTAACTCACTGACCACACTGTCAAAGCTATCTCCAATATTATTATCCTTCCTATACAGATCTTCCGTATATTCTTGCCACCTTTTCTTGATCTCTTCTGCTTCTGTTAGGTCCTTACCATCTTTGTTTTTGATCATACCCATTTTTGCCTGGAATTTACCTCCGATGTTTCTAATTTTCTGGAAGAGGTCTCTTGTCCTTCCTATTCTATTGTCTTCTTCCACTTCCGCACATTGCTTGTTTAAAAATAATTCCTTATCTCTTCTGGCTAACCTCTGGAATTTTGCATTTAATTGGGCATATCTCCCCCTATCACTGTTGCCTTTTGCTTTCCTTCTTTCTTGGGCTACTTCCAGTGTCTCAGCAGACAGCCATCTTGCCTTCTTGGTTTTCTCTTTCTTTGGGACGTTTTTTGTTGCCGCCTCCTGAACAATGTTGCGAACTTCTGTCCATAGTTCTTCTGGGACCCTATCTACTAAATCTAGTCCCTTAAATCTATTCTTCACCTCCACTGCATATTCCTTAGGAATATTAGTGAGCTCATATCTAACTGATCTGTGGGTCTTCCCTATTCTCTTTAGTCTGATTCTAAATTTTGCAATAAGAAGTTCGTGATCTGAACTACAGTCAGCTCCAGGTCTTGTTTTTACCGACTGTATAGATGTCCGCCACCTTTGGCTGCAAAGGATGTAGTCAATCTGATTTCGGTGTCGACCATCTGGTGAAGTCCATGTATAAAGTCGTCTTTTAGGTTGTTGGAAGAGAGTGTTTGTTATGCACAGTGAGTTGTCTTGGCAAAATTCTATCAGCCTATGTCCTGCTTCATTTTGTTCTCCCAGACCATGCTTGCCTGTAATTCCAGGTGTCGTCTGACTACCCACCTTAGCATTCCAGTCTCCTGTAATGAAAATAACATCTCTTTTTGGTGTATTATCTAGTAGGTGCTGCAGATCCTCATAGAACTGATCTACTTCTGCTTCTTCAGCATCTGTGGTTGGGGCGTATATTTGGATCACTGTGATGTTAAATGGCTTACCCTGAATTCGAATTGAGATCATTCTATCGTTTTTTGGATTGTATCCAAGCACTGCTTTAGCCACTTTATTATTAATTATGAAGGCTACTCCATTTCTTCTGTGGTCCTCTTGTCCACAGTAGTAGATCTGGTGGTCATCTGATGTGAAGTGGCCCATCCCAGTCCATTTCAGTTCACTGACACCTAAAATGTCTATATTTAATCTTGACATCTCACCAATAACCACATCCAATTTGCCCTGGCTCATAGATCTTACATTCCAGGTTCCTATGGTGTGTTGATCTTTAGAACATCGGATTCGTCATTCACCACCAGCACCGTCGGCCGCTAGCCGTCCTTTCGGCTTTGAGCTAGCTGCGTCATCACATCTGGGGCTAGTTGAACGTATCCTCTGTTCCTCCCCAGTAGCATTTTGACCATCTTCCGACCTGGGAGTCCCATCTTCCGATGGTATACCGACATATCTCTGGTTGTACTGATCCATTTAGTTTTCACGGCAAGAATACTGGGGTGGGTTGCCATTACCTTCCCCAGGGATCGTATTTAGTCTGACCTCTCTGCCACGACCTTCACGTCTTGGGTGTCCCTTCACGGTTTAGCTCATGGTTTCATTGAGGTGCTCAAGCTCCAGCACCATGACAAGGTAACGATCTCCTTTGCTGGAGACCTTTGTTGCTGGGATGCATATTTTTACCATATTCTTTAATCATATTTTAAACAAAACTCATCTCTCTTAAAAATACAGCCTCCTATCTTTACTCCTCCTGAAAGCCAACAGAATATATAAGGCATGCCATGATCATGTATGAAAAATGGGAACTTAAAATTTAACCAATATGCATATCAAAGAAAAATATTTTTACCAGCTTTTCTTGAGCTACCATACACACCAACAGGTACTAACTTGCTATAACGTTTCTCAAAAAGCTACTAAGTAGTCCAGTAATGCTTAGATCTTTGGTATTGCAGTATATTCATTCCTGAGTTAAGACTAGAAATAGTCAAAAATAATGTCTTACTTTTCCTGATGTTTTTATTCCTTTAGCCAGGGACGCGTAGACAATTGCCCAAGCTAGAAAGAGCGAGAGTACCAAAGGCCACCTAATTTCACCAGGATATTCAATTCCTGCAGAAATCTTCAACGCAAAGTACCTAAGAGCCAAAATGTCAGTAAGTCACGACCGTTTGGGTTTACCTAACATCTGCATTAAATATAGCTGTTTGAGCATTTCAGAATGTATCCTTTACTTTTTCATTATGATTTTAAAAAATAAAAGCAGAGAAACTTCACCGCCATTAAAGTCAACTGGAAATGTCCCATTATCTTCAAAAAGACAACATCTATCCTATCATGCAAATTAACATCCAATGTAAAAACTTGACAGAAAAAGGTTAACTCTAGGACATTTCAAGGTTTAGCTATTACTGTATATACTGTAAACCAGTGCTTCCCAAACCTTTTCCTTCACTACCGAAAACCGCTTATCAGAAAGTCCTTTTTACCCAATATAGGTAAAACACTTTAAGTCAATTTAAACATCCCTGTTGTGATTGGGTAATGGGTCTGTGTGTTGTTACCCAAAGAAAAACCACTTTTACCCAATTTTGGGTAATTTACCCAGGTTTGGGAAGCACTGACATAAGCAAACTTTGTAACCTTTCATGAAGTCACTTTTTCAGTGCCTCTTCCCGAACATATCAGCCCAGCCCATTAGATCTGGCAGAGAAGGCATGTTGCGGATACCATCTGCTAGGGACGTACATTTGGTGGGTCCCAGGCGGCAGGCTTTCTCTGCCGTGGTACCTGCCTTATGGAACATTAGGTGGATATATTCATTCTCTCTCTGCTTGGGGTTTGTATATATTTTAGTTTTAATTAATCTCTATTTTAATGTTGGTTTTTATATTTTTAAATGCCTGTTTCATATATGTACTTTTTAAATTGATTATTGTACGCTGCCCAGAGTCAATTCTGGTGAGATGGGCGGCTATATAAATCTGATTAATAAATAAATAAATAAATAAAAATAATGGAAGGCTGCCATTGGATCCAACCTTATGCTTAAAATGAGAGCTGTGTGCAATAGTTTTAAAAATAAAATACATTTAAAGATAGAAATAAAAATATCTATCACCAAGTGGTTTTTATGCCAAGATTTCCTTTTTTTATTATAAAACTTTTATAAAACAATCTTACTTGAAATATTCTTCGCTGCCACTAACAAAAGTTTTGTTGACATGGCTGGTATAATTAACCATTGTCAAGTTTGGATAGGCACTCATACAGAAAGTAGAGTTCTTTATTTGCAACTTGGGGTGGTCACCAATGATACAGGAATCTGGCAAAAGAAGCAAATGAAAAGATTAATGTTGTGGACCAAATTATATTCAGTGACTGTTGAGGAATAATTAAGAAACAATCCCTTACCTTTAAAATATATTTCAATTCAGACATTTATTTATACACATGTACAATCTCATGATCACAACAACCATCTTAACTATTTTGACCCACCTCTGCAGACATTCCTGGTGGTGTCCCCACCCTGTGAAATAGCTCCCTGCAGAGATTAGTTTGGTATGTACTTTTTTATTCTTTTGTAAAGCTGTCAAAACAAAGCTGTTCTGCATGGCTTTTGGAAGTTAATATTGCCCATTATTGGGTAGACGCCTATAGTTACAGTAATGGTTTTTATGTTTATTTGAATTATTTTTATCATGCTGTTATTGTATTTATAGTTTTAGATATATTTTGGTTTTTATGTTTTGTCATTGTAAACTGACACAATTTGCAAGATTCAGTAGTATACAAATACAATAAATCCAATGTTCTGATATAAGCAATCTGTATTTTACTAATCACCAATCTCAGGTTCAGAACTGATCGTTTTATTCTGCACTTAATAAACTGGTTTACTGTATATAGCTGGTTTCTTTGCATAAAAAATAATAAAAAACTAAAAATTAGCAGGTACCATAGGACATAGTGTTTTAAATCAGTAGAGTTGAACCCTTATAAAAACATAGTACAGCAGACATGCTATCTCTATTCTATTTTTTAAAGCAAAATTATCAGTTTTCAAGCAGTAAGTCTCCTGTCCTTTAATAACTGTATGCAAGAGAGAATTTCAGCAGGTTCCGATTAAGTCATTGTACTACATAACACGAAATGTTGCAACTGCAAAAATACTCTGATCAATAAAACTGTTAAAAGTAAAAAGGTAAAGGTTCCCCCTGCACATTTGTGCAGTCGTGTCCGACTCTAGGGGCCGGTGCTCATCTCCGTTTGTTAGCCGAAGAGCCAGCGTTGTCCGAAGACACTTCCACAGTCATGTGGCCAGCATGATGCGCACAGAATGCTGTTACCTTCCCACCGAAGTGGTACCTATTAATCTACTTGCATTTGCATGCTTTTGAATTGCTAGGTTGGCAAGAGCTGGGGCGAGTGCGGGAGCTCACTCTGTCACACGGGGCTAGGGATTCGAACCTCCGAACGACAAGCCTGGCATCTTACCCGCTGAGCCACCACGCCCCATTAAAGGTATATCTGTCTAATATCTTAACTTGGCACATCTAACCTTTTTTAAAGAAATGGGCAAAACTATAAATGCAAGAAGTACAGAACTAGAAAACTGTTACGTCATTGTTGTGAAGTCAGATATTTATATGCCCACCATTTTCATAATCTTATTTGTAACTGCTATTGCAATCCTCAAGCTTTTTCACAAAAAGATGTACATATAATTTTTGATGTTATATCTCAAAACTACCAGCAGAGGGGAGAATAGTTGTGTGTTATCCTTCCACTGTTCTTTTTCTTTGTTTTTAATATATTCTATATTTACTTGGGGATTAAGTAATTTTTAAAAATTGTAAATGTTTTTGTATTTAATACTGCATGTCTCATGTTATAGTCCACATATATAAATAGCTGCTTCTTACTAAGGAGCATATTTTTATTTATATTCTAACTACAGTCATACGAGAAAATAATTACACCCCATGTAATTTTTTTATTTTTAACATACATGTATATATCAATATTTTATCTTCATTCAAACAGTATATAAAGATAAAAGTGATGTAACTGAACAAAAAAACTATGAAAAATTAACTTTGCAATCATTTATTCAGCAGAAAACTAATAAATATGCCATTTCCTTCTGTGGAAAAAGCAAGAGAGCCAGTTTGGTCTAGTGGTTAAGGCACCAGGCTAGAAACCAGGAGACTGTGAGTTCTAGTCCCGCCTTACCCAGGAAAGTCAGCTGGGTGACTTTGGGCCAGTCACTCTCTCTCAGCCCAACTCACCTCACAGGGTTGTTGTTGTGGGGAAAATAGGAGGAGAAAGGAGTATTAGGTATGTTCCCCGCCTTGAGTTATTTATAACAATAATAAAGGTGGGATTAAAAAATCTAAAAAAAGAAGTACACCCTTGGCTCTAATACCTGGCATTGCCCTCTTTGGCAGAAACAACCTCAAGTAGACGTTTCTTAGAACTGTCTACAAGTGTCTGACATTGACTGAGAGGAAATTTTCCCCACTCCTCCATGCAGAATTTTTTTCTCTGTGTAATGTTTGAGGGGTTTCTTGCATGCACAAGAGACCCCTCAAATCACCCCATAGCATCTCAAAGGGATCTATCTTTGCCTCGTCTGTCCACAGCACATTATTCCAGAAATCCTGATCTTTGCCTAGGTGTTCATGAGCAAAATTTAGTCTTGCCCTGCTGTTCTTTCTGGACAATCTAGGCATGGTGATGCCACACACTTCAACAACAAAGAGTAGATCAAACTAAATGTCTGAGGTTGAAAGAAGACAGGTTCCTCCCAGATCCTCTCTAACAATGTTCCAATCATTTGCACCTAATCTGGTGCACCTGATTCTAATTTTAGGTATTTGAGATAGTGATAAATGTAGGGTGTATTTACTTTTTCCACGTGCAAAATTCGCATTTGTTTATTTAAATTACACAATGGACTGCAAAATGTAAATGGTGCATACTATCTGTTGTTATTTATTATTTATTTATTATTTAAATTTATATGACCGCCCATCTCCCCCAATGGGGGACTCTAGGCGGCTTACAATAAAAATAAGATTAAAATACAATATAACATAATAAATATAAATATAAAATCCAATCTGGCGAATTAATCTCAAACAGTAGGGAGGGTATTATGATACTAACCATCCCCAGGAGGAGCTATTACCTTTTCCTTCCTACGCTAGGCGGCAGAACCAGGTCTTCAGATTTTTCCAGAAGGCCAGGAGGGAGGAAATCCGCCTCAACTCTGGGGGCCAGATATTCCAAAGGGCGGGCGCCGTTGCAGAGAAGGCCCGCCTCCTGGACCCTGTTAGATGGAATTATTTTATTGATGGGGTCCGTAGCAAGCCCTCTCTGCATGATCGGGTTATATCCCCTTTATCTATCAATATTGTTAAAATGAAGATCAAAGATCTGTATGTTGAAATATGTTGAAAAGTCAAAATTTTAGGACTCCAGGCTTGGCTGCCAGCTCGACCGGTCGAATTTCTCAGAGTGCTGAGAACTGGCTGAGTTCTCTTTGCTTGCAGTGGATTGCAGAAGTTGTGGACCACTGAAGTTTTTTCCCCTGAAGAAGGGGAGACCAGAAGGGGAGACTCGTGGGGCCATTGGAATTGCCTACCCTTGTTTTTTCTCTGTAGTTTCCACCGCGGAGAGAACGGGGTAAGTGCAAGGGAAATGGCTGAGAGATATCTTGCTCTCGCAGGGAGAACAAGTCTCTTTGAAGAGACACAAGAGCGTACAGCCGCTTTTAGATCACTTTAGGAAATTATTATTTTTTTAGATTACAAAGTTTTTGATATCTAAGATCTATCTTTTGGACTTTGCTTAAAATGTTGGCTAATTTTGTGCTTTCTTTGCTTTAACTGATTCTGGTGGAAGCTTGATGGATTCTACATTTGCAACATAATGAAACGTCTGTATTTTTTTTTACCTTTCTTTTGTATTAGAGGGATTTAAGAGACTCTGTTTGTAATCCTTCGCTTGATAAACTAACTGACTATTTACTTCTTGAGAAACTGTTTGTTTGGATTAAGCAGCTTGCAGTTTGAAGAACGAAAGCTTGCAGCTTGAAGAATAAAAACACAGGGAAACTTTTTTTTTTCTTTCTCTACGCTCTCCCAGGGTGGATTTTATTCCACTTGGAATATATTTTTATTTCTCCTTCTATAAACTGTTTAAAAT
The DNA here is from genome assembly GCA_023362775.1 of Charina bottae. Taxonomy (NCBI): domain Eukaryota; kingdom Metazoa; phylum Chordata; class Lepidosauria; order Squamata; family Charinaidae; genus Charina; species Charina bottae. Next base: position 166,872,407 of record JALMGJ010000001.1, on the reverse strand, counting down.
ATTATTCTCTCCTGTATTTTGGATTATTGGAACTTTCTTTTTTCTTTTAACTTTAAAAAAAACAACGTTTTGCTTAATAGATCCTGCTGGTAGTATTCCATGGATAGATCACATGACTATTGTTTTGACTAGAAGGGTTGTTATTTTAACTTGAAGGACACAGAAACAATGGCTTTCCAAATAGCAATTCAGGAGTTCAGGAGAGAACTTACTGAGGCTCTTTCTGATATTCAAAGGTCATTGGAATTACTGTTAGTAACTTTGCAAAACCAAGAGAAAGAGCAAAAAATAGAAATAGAAACAGAAAAGAAAAATGCTTTTGAAGTAGAGGAGAAACAGGAGGAGGAAATTTTAAATATATTAGTTCAGAAAAACATTCTGAAGGCTATACATTATAATCTTGGTATAGATATGTTGTGGCAGTGTAGACAGGGTGAAAATTTGGGTGTGCAGTTGGATGGATGTTGTGAAATACGTGGAAAGGGAGAGAAGGTTGCTCTGATATTCTATACGAGATATAGAAAGGAGCAGGCTGTATATTGTGAATTTGCCATTGCGTATTGTGCTGTTGGCATAACCTAAACAGAAGATATGAGAAACTGTATGGATATATAAAGGTTAATGAAAATATGGATTTGGATTGTTATGAGAAACTGTATGGATATATAAAAAGTGATATTTTAAATGTAAGATATAAGGCTAAATACAAACATAAGTTGATATCATAGATTATCGTTTTCTTTAGAGATACATTTATGAGAAGATAATGATATGATGAGATGGAATTAGAATGGTGGTTACTACAGGATGATATATATCAATATGTATGTATGAATATTACAAGAATTGATATATTAGGTATTAAGTTAAGTGATATTTATTTATTTATTTATTATTTCTAACTTATATCACCGCCCATCTCCCCCCACAAGGGAACTCGATATGATAGGTTATGTACTTAGTTTAAATGGACACTATCACAAGGAGTGGAAATTATAGATAGATAATTGAGATATAAGAATTCCTTTTTTATGGAGATATATATATATATATATTAGAATTAAATTATAGAAATATATGTGTATGAATATTATAAGAATTGCTATATTATGTATTAAGTTACATAATATGTTAGGTTATGAGTCATAATATGAATAGAATATATTGTAGTTTATTAGAAGTAAATAAGGCCTTTATTTGTTATACTATTTGGACTTTATTGAAGATATAAATATGCAGTAACGAACATCCAACATTTAACTACTACTTCAAGGCATGGAAGCCAAAGATGGATTATTGGGAGACAGCAAGAAAGGTGAAACCTATATGAAGATTAGAAGATTGGATTAAAGAAATTAAAAGGCATATGACAAAGAAAAGTTCCTGTGTATTGTATGAAGAACTAACATTTAAAATTAATTATTGTACTTTAAGTTCAAAGATAGATTGGAGGACATCTATTTTCTATATTTTCTTGGCTTATTATTTCTTGACTTCACTTTTTCTTTATCTTTTTCTTATTTTGTATTTCTATTTCTATTTCTTTTTTCTATTCTAACTTTTATTATGTATTGTAAAACTTAATAAAATTATATTAAAAAAAAAGAAAAGTCAAAATTTTCAGTGGGGTGTACTTACTTTTTCACATGACTATGTATTTTCTAAGACCCTCACAATCCAAATACAGTATCATATACATTTAAACCAGTGAAATCAGTTTCTGTGCAACTAACTATGCCTTGTATGTACAGGATATATATAACATTGGTAATAGAGATCTGAACAAAGATCGTGGCTTTTCAAAATTGAGATACAATTCCAACTTTTCCCAAATTTTGGTAAAGGGATTATCGATGCTACCAAACTTCCAAATCAGAAAAAAAATGTATTATATATTAATTGAAAATTAAGATATATTCATTGAAGATGCTGTTGAATGCATTAAGTAAGACTTAATGATGAATAAAATTATTGCACTGGTTCTCAGTCACTGAAAATCTATGTAATAGATAGAATAGCAGTAATAGAATAGCAGTGCAATGCTATGTGTGTCTACTCAGAAGAACTTCCCATTCAGTGTAATGAGATTTACTCCCAGGTAAGTGTGTCCATAATATTACACATAAGATGCTTGTATTGTTAGGGTTGCCTCTCTGATGGCAGTTCTAAAAGCTGCATTATAGCAAGGTATGTACAGGATGTATAGCAGAGTATGTATAGGATGGATTGGACTTTCCTTGCTTTGACCATACCTGAGCATGAACAAGATCACAGGGTGACATATAAGGTCAACTTTGCTGCATTGCAGCAAGCTGTTTTTTTGTTTTTGTTTTTTTAATACGGCTTAGTTTCCTCGAGTTGATAATTTGCCTGCACTAAATAATTCAAGTCAGCAGAGGGAGCAACCATTTTGCAGCAGAAGAAAAAATAATCTTTGCATGAAGTGCAATCTATCAGAAAAAAGAAAATTGAGGGAGATTGGGGGAGATGGGCAGTGATATAAATTTAAATAATAAATAAATAAATAAAATTAGGAAGGAGCTTCAAGAAAGTTATTTTTACATAAACAATTACAAATTCAAGAACTCAGGAAGTTTCTATTCCCCAAATCAACAATTTGCTTTGTTTGCAAAGTACAAAAAAGAAAAGAAAACAACAGCTGTCTGCACATCCTACAACTGTACCAATTAGAAATCATATTAGATGTGTAATAAGAGGAAGCACAATTCATTTGTATATCCCTTCCTGCTATTTTATTAAAGCATCTAAATAGAACTTATTGTTTACTTTCTTAAAACAAATTTAGTACCAGAAAAATAAGCAAGTTTACTAACTGAGTAAACCATCTTTTACCATATGAGCCTCGTCCCGCTGCCACTGTCCTGGTCCCCAAACTCCAGTCATTCCCGGTAGCCACGCGCTGGCCCGAACTGAAGCCATTTTCTGCCGCCGGGGTTTCTGAGGATCTCCAGCCTAGCCTCGTTTCTGCCTCGGTGAGTCTTCCCACCTTTCCGCCTTGTCCGGCTGCCACACAAGTTCCCGTTCCGGAACTTCACTCTGATCCCACGCCTTCCGCAGAGGACCTGTCCCAGAACCCGGCCATATGTGAACCAAGTCCCAGCGTAAATTGGGCTGCCTTCTGCGATCTTGTGAGGGAAGATTTCCAGCCTTGTCCTGTTGTCGAACAAGTTCTCTGAGCCTCGCTCCGATCCCGTGCCTTGTCTGCCTTCCGCAACGGGCCCATTCCAGAACCCTGCCATGTATGGACTGTCTCCTAGCGTAAATTGGGCTGCTTTCTGTGACTTATAAATAAAGATCTTTAAAACCGCTTCCTGTGTCGGTCTTAGTTGGAACAGGACAGATTGTCTCCGGCCAACCTCCCCCGCTGGGGAGAAAGGAAGCGTTTTTATTTTATTTTATTTTATTTTTTTGTCTTCCCCTTCTTCGCTCGTCTGCGCCAATGACACATGGAACAGGTATCAATGGAGAACGCACAACTCTCCCAACAAAATCCCCGTTGGGGGAGATGGGCGGTCATATAAATTAAATAAATAAATAAAATGCGCAACTTAACCAGCAAAATGCCCAACTCAACCAGCAAATCGCCCTGTTGAATGCACAGCTGGCCCAGCTGCAAACGCAACAACCCACAGCTGCCCCGGTTGTGCACCAGCGACCCAAATGTCTGGTGCAAGTACCAGAGAAATTCGATGGGACCCTAGCTCAGTTCCCAGCGTTCTTTGCTCAATGCCAGCTCTACCTGAGCCTCCGCCCGGAGAAGTTCCCAACAGATCGCCACAAGGTGGGCTTCGTTATCAGTCTACTGTCAGGCCACACTGCACGCTGGGCTTCGTCACTAATGCTCCAGCAGGATGCACTTTTAGGAGACTTCAACAGGTTTGCCTCCACCTGCAGACCATGTACATGGACCCCATTGAGACCCAGACTGCCAGTAGACACCTGAGGGAGCTGCGACAAGGGGGGCGACCGGTGGCTGAATATATCAGTGACTTCCAGCTACTGGCACAGGATCTGAAGTGAAACGAGGAGGCTCTTCTGGACCAATTCCAGGAGGGGTTGTCCTCAGAGATCCTGGACGAGTTGGCCCAGAGTGAGTGCCCCCAAACTCTTCAGGCTCTGACGCACCTCTGTCTCCAAATTGATGGACATTTGCAGCAACAGAGATCGAGGAGATGCTTTGCCTTGCCTCCACCCTTCATTCCGCATGCCCCGGTGGTTCACCCACACAGCATGGATGAGCCCATGCAGCTGGGGGCACCAGCCCTCACCTCATGCAGATGGAGAAGGACCGGCACCGCCAGGAAGGACTGTGTTTGTACTGCGCGGAAGCAGGTCACTGCACTGCGAACTGCCCCAAGTCTACCATTGCTTCCTGGTTGGGAAACGGACTCAGCCCAGCCTAAATGGGCAGTTAGGCTGGGCCAAGCTGGCAGCCAGCCTGACATCCTTGCCCCAACCCGTGCCCCTAAAACATTTGTCGATAACTGCACCCTCCAGGTTCCGAAGGCCTCTGCGCTTGTAGCTCAAGCCATGGTCGATTCAGGTGCCACCTTCAATTTCATGGACCAAGGGTTCAGAGAGGAGTGGGGGGTTCCCTGCCGTGAGGTGGATCCCCCCTTGGTCATTGAAACCATTGATGGGCGAACGCTGTTCCGGTCCCGTGGCTACCACAACCCAATACCTGCTCATGAGTGTGGGGGACCACCAGGAATGGCTAGAGTTCTACGTGGTTGCTACACCTCTTTGCCCCTTGGTACTGGGACTAGTATGGCTCCGGGCACATGAGCCTCAGATCGTGTGGGCCTCGGGGAAAATCTAATTCTCCAGCCTGCAATGCACCACGCACCTGTCCAGCACCTTCGCTGCTGTACAACCCGATGCCTCGGAACTGCAGCTCCCTCCACAGTTCAAAGACTACACGGACGTATTCAATGAAAAAGAGGCTGACCAACTTCCACCACATCGGTCCTATGATTGTCCCATCAACCTGGTCCCTGGTGCAAAGCTTCTGGTAGGGTGCCTCTACTTTCTATCGGAGCCGGAGCAGGCAGCCCTCAGAGACTTCATAGACATGAACTTAAAGAGGGGGTTCTGATAGGATGTACGCTGGCATATAGGGAAAAATCGAGGCTTAATAGTAAACAGACAGAGTGCAGCTTTTATGGCTAAAATGTTTACTTGTAAGGCAATAATGTATATACAGTTACATTATCGCAAAAAGGAAAGTTGAATATACATGGTACAGCATTGCAAAAGGAAAAACAAACTTACAAGCAGAGTTTCGTGTATTGTTTCCAGGGCCAGAGCTCATGCCATGGCCTACAGACATAGCCACGCATAGCTATGCACTGCCCAGCCCTCAGAAGTAGAACACACACACGAACATGGCTAAAAGTCCCCTCTGTGGGGGGAGATGGGCGGTGATATAAGTATGATAGATAGATAGATAGATAAATAAATAAATAAATAAATGACTGGACAGAAGTCAAGAAGCATAGAACACCATTTTGCATGGTTAGATATTCTATTCTTCCAGCTTTCTGATTGGCTGGAATGACCTCCCATCTCCCCCAACGGGGATGACATCCTAATCTTCTCTTAGCCATGCAAACACGTGCATCATGTCCGCACAGTACTGCAACAGCTGTGCGAGAACCACCTATATGCCAAGTTGGAGAAATGCCAATTTGCCTGCGAAACCGTCGACTTTCTGAGCCACTGGATTTCTGCCAGCAGCATCGCAATGGAGCCTGGCAAGGTGGAGGTGCTGCAGTCCTAGCAGCCCCCACGCCAGGCCAAGGACGTGCAGCAGCTGCTTGGATTTGCCAATTATTATCGCAATTTCATCCCACAGTTTGTGGTACTCACCACCCCTCTATCCAACCTACTCCGGAAAAAGACTAAGTTTACTTGGGGAGAGCCCAAGCAATGGGCTTTCGAAGAACTAAAACTTGCCTTTACTGTACCTCCGAGCCCATCATCAGACATCCAGACCCATTCTAGGCATTTGTGGTGGAAACGGACGTGTCTGATATAGCCATCGGCACCATTTTGCTTCAAACCGACCCCCACACTGGCATCCCATGCCCTGGCACTTACCATTCCCAAAAGCTCACGTCCGCTGAGAAAGCCTACACCATCTGGGACAAAGAACTTCTGGCAATCAAGGTAGCGTTCAAGGTATGGAGAGAGCATCCGGAAGGGGCCCACCACCCGGTCGAGGTGAGAACCGACCATTGTAACTTGGAGCACCTGAAGACCGCCAGAACCCTGAACCAGCGACACATCCGTTGGTCCCTGTTCTTCTCAAGGTTCAACTTTAAAGTGACCTACATCCCTCGGGGCCAGAACCAAAGGGCAGACGTGCTCTCTAGGAAGCCCAAATATGATCGCCTAGAGTCCCTGGTTGTGCCACAGTCCGTCATTCCCCTCGAGCAGTTCACCGCAACCAACGCACCACGCGACCTGCTGCAAGATTTGGGAGCAGCAATGGAAGGATCCTTTTGTGAAGCAGAAGCAAGAAATCGTGCAGCTCCCCGCAGATGAAGCAACACCCTGGACCTGCAACCATGATGCGCTCTGCTTTCAGGGTGCTATTGTGTACCATCAAGGGAGCTACGGAAGCTGGCCCTACAGCTGTGCCACGATAATCCCGTCGCCAGCCATTTCAGGTTCTTCAAAACTCTGGACTTGGTTTCCTGACAGTTCTGGTGGCTGCGCATATGGGACGATGTGAAACAGTATGTGGTATCGTGCCCTGAGTGTCACAGAGCCATGAACCAGATGGGCAAACCCCCGAGGCTCCTAATGCCGCTGCCTACCCCAGGACAGCCTTGGGAGGCCATTTCCATGGACTTTATCATGGACCTCCTGAAATCCCAAGGCACCACGTCCATTTTGGTAGTGGTGGATTCAATGACTAAGATGGCACATTTCATCACGTGTGCAGGCCTACCCACCACACAAGAGACAGCACCCTTGTAAATAAAGCATGTTTTTAAACTGCATGGAATAGCAAAAAGTGTGGTGTCAGATCGCTGCTCACAGTTCACTGCCCGGTTCTGGAAAGCTCTCCTCCAGAACTTGAACATCCAAGGCCATTTATCGTCAGCTTTCCATCCGAAATCGGATGGAGGGACTGAACGGGTGAACGCCCTCTTGGAGCAATATTTGTGTTGCTTTGTTAACTACCAGTAGGACAATTGGGCGGACCTGTTAGCAGTAGCGGAATTCACCTACAACAATGCACAACACACATCCACCAAGATGTCCCCGTTCCTGGCCAACAATGGGTTTCACCCGCAGGCCTTTCCCCTCACTACGCCCAACTCTCCCGTGCCTGCCGCCAACCAGTTTTTCCAGGAACTACAGGCCAGCCATCAGGCATTCCGCAAGCAGTTGGAGAAGGCCAAGGAGGACTACAAGCAGTTTGATGATCGCCACCAGAAGGCGGGGCCTCGCTAGCGGTCGGCGACCAAGTGTGGCTTTCCACGAAGCACCTAGCCTCCTCTTGCCCTTCTCGGAAGCTGGATCACTGATTCCTGGGACCTTTCCCCATGGAGGCCATTATCAACCCAGTCGCCTTCCGATTAACCCTCCCCCCTCACATGCGGGTACACCATGTTCCATAGGTCCTTGTAAATTCCTTCATCAGCCGACAGCCCGCTCAGATCCACGAAGCTCAGCAGCCCCCCCCCCATCATTCAAGGTGAAACCAAATATGAGGTCACTCACATTCTCGTCTCATGCAGACACTATGGTCGCCTCCAGTACTTAATTGACTGGAAAGGGTATGGGCCAGACAAGTACTCCTGGGAGAATGCTTCGGACATCCACACACCACTATGGGTGCGACAGTTTCATCACCAATACCTGCGTAAGCCCAGACCACAAACCCGGGGGTCCTTCGGGGGGGATAGTGTCAGGAGTGAGTCAGTTCCTGCTGCCACGCCAGATTCCGAGTCAGAGGAAGATGGGCCGATAGTGGAGGAAGCAGGAAGAAGCCAGGATGGCACGAGATCTGAATCCGACTGGAGGTCACCTGGAAGAAGCACCTCCGCCTATCAGCACACGGCAGAGAAAGTGGGAAAGGCAGGTCGAGCAGTGTGAGGCCCGATTGGCTCCCACACGCAAACAGTGCGAAATTCAAAGGATAAAAAGGCAAGCACAGCCAGTGCCAGTCGCCGGAGACAACCGTTCACACCAGCCACATACGCACGTTGTGAGACGCAACTCCGCTGCCACGTGCACCCCCAGACTGGAGACTAGTGCCTCCGCTGACCAAGAAACTGCTTCCGTGCCAGACCCTGCTGTCGCCTCGGACAAAGTCCCTGAGTCCTTTTCTGCCAAAGCCTTACAGTATCTCCTGCATCTGTGCCTCGTCCTGCTGCTGCCGTCCTGGTCCCCGAACTCCAGTAATTCCCGGTGGCCACGCACTGGCCTGAACTGAAGCTGTTTTCTGCCACCAGGGTTTCTGAGGATCTCCAGCCTAGCCTCGTTTCTGCCTCGGTGAATCTTCCCGCCCTTCCACCTTGTCCGGCTGCCATGCAAGTTCCTGTTCCCGAACTTCACTCCGATCCCACGCCTTCCGCAGAGGACCTGTCCCAGAACCCGGCCACATGTGAACCGAGTCCCAGCGTAAATTGGGCTGCCTTCTGCGATCTTGTGAAGGAAAATTTCCTTTGTCAATTGTCCTGCTCTCAAACAAGTTCCTGCCTCTGAGCCTCTCTCCAATCCCATGCCTTGTCTGCCTTCCGAAACGGGCCCATTCCGGAGCCCTGCCACGTGTGGACTGTCTCCTAGCGTAAATGGGCTGCTTTCTGTGACTTATAAATAAAGATCTTTAAAACCGCTTCCTGTGTCGGCCTTAGTCAGAACTGGACATTCTGTAAGACTTACTTCCAAGTAAATATAGTTCAGAATTTCTTCTACATAGCATCCTCATTTCAAGAATGCAGACTGGCTTATAGTATTTATTTTCTTATACTTTCCAAAGGAATCTACCAATGACAGATCAAGACAGGGTTGGTCGTATGATCATGATCCCACTAAAGGATAGAGGGAAAGTGTTTACACACCATGACTTAGTATTGGATTAAGCAATAAAAGCTGGTTATTTTCCTGGAATGTGAAAGGTCAGCATAAGACTGTAAAATACAGGCTGGTTCTGGAGTAAGATTTGTTTATTTGTTTATTTTCTATCCCGCCTTTATTATTTTTATAAATAACTCAAGGTGGCAAGCATACCTAATCCTCCTTCCTCCTCCTATTTTCCCCACAACCACCACCCTGTGAGGTGAGTTGGGCTGAGAGAGAGTGACTGGCCCAAGGTCACCCAGCCGGCTTTCATGCCTCAGGTGGGACTAGAACTCACAGCCTCCTGGTTTCTAGCCCAGCACCTTAACGACTAGACCAAACTCACTCTCTTATCTTATCTTAGTAATAAAGTAGCTCAGGGATGTTTCAGTAATTCTACAGTAATTTCTCTTGCAGTCTATAGGCTCCCTGAGTTCCCACACTTTGATCTAAAGGAAACATATCAAGAGGGGACGCCTTTCTTTTTTCATAGCAGAAAGCATGGGTAGCCATGTAAGCTACAGAATGTTGGGAAAATATGTAGCACAAAAATGTAATGAAGAAATACATAAAATATTTTTTTTAAAAACCCACAACTAAGAAACAATGCCCTCTGGCACCTTGCAGCAACAAAACTAAAAAAAATTGAAATAAATTCTGAAGCCTCCTGAGAGTGAGCTAAAAAAAAAATAGAAGACCCTTTTGCAGGGGAAGACAACTTCTGGAACTTAAAAAACAGAGACATCGTATTGGTTCATTTTAATTTTTTTAAAAATATATATATCACACCTTTCAAAATCAAGTTTTCTCAGGGTGACTTACCACTGTCCTTTTTCCTTATGCATTTCTGCTCCTGAGCACACATGTATCACCTCAGTAAACCTTCAAACTGAATGGTATCAGTCTTAGGGCTCAGAGCATACACTCCATTTGTATAAGCATTACATCACTATTTGAAAATAGTTTTCTTTCACATTGCTCTTATTTTTTATTTTTAAAAATATATGCATACTTTGTTAGCATGATTAAATCTGATGGATTCTATTTTAAAAGCATATCCCTATTTGGGATGAATTATTTGAAGATCCACCTTATTAGGGCAAATTTTCCATTAGGACAGAGTTCACATAAACTGGCAAGCACTTTTCTGTGATGAGCATTTCTTTATAAAACTCTTCTCCAGGGAATATATAGTTAAACCCATCAGTGATGGTCTTATGAGGACATTGAAGACCCATAAAATCTGTACTGATTTTAATTGAGTCACATTATATTAACAAAATGGTTATTTTGTGATTATTAGTTGTATAAAAATATTTCTAGATCATTGGCTTTTTAGGCTTAATTTTTTAATTATTTTATGCAGATATGATGAATCTGTATATCACTAAATTATTGTTATTGTTATTTATAATGACAGCATTAAGAACTCCTTATGGCTTGAGATAACTTCAACAAAAATTATATAAAGTAACAGGCCAGTAAAACAAAGGTAGAATTTTCAGTACTCTTTGATTTTTATTATCAACTCAGCAGCAGGATCCCTACTAGTGACTTATAATATCTTTTAAAGTCATCTAATCATTATTGTTCCAAAATAACAGTAATGGAAGGATAGGCTTTATATGGAGCTGACAGAGTTGGCATGCCCCAGGTTCCTTCAATTAAACAGGGTCATCTATCGGGACCCAGGAAATGTGCCTTCTCTGTCCTGGCACCTGCCCTCTGGAATGAGGTTCCTCTGAGATCTGTGTGACTCCCACTCTGACGGCATTCTGGAGGGCCATAGAGACCTGACTGTTCCCCCAGGCCCTGAGTTAGGGGGCTAGAGCTCCTTGCTGGATGTGTTTGCATATATCTATGTGTTGTTACATACTGTGAGCTGCCTAGAGTCGGTCTGGAGTTGGGCAGTGCCTAAGTCAAATAAATAAATAAAGCATTGCCTCAATGATGACTGAGGTTAGTGACTAGCAGGGAACCTAGATAGGTCTCACATATGAAATTTCAATAATAAAAAATAAATTACAGCAGCAGATCTCTGATAATTGTTAGAGGCATAGTACAGATCAGTAGCATCACAGGCATGTAAGCATTAAAAATATAAAATAAAAGCATGCCCCAACTTACCTAGCAAAAGTTTGTTTTTATCTCTACAATCGGGTGTGTTCCATGGATTATTACAGGAAGCCCAAGGTAACACGGGTACAAAGGATGCAAAAAGGTAGAAAAGTGTGTAGCACAATATAATATTATAATATATGGCTATTAGGACAGAGATAATCAGCATTGCAATGCCACAACCTGAAAAAAGAAAATAAGAAAGATATGATACTGTCTCTTTTTATATTCTTGGGACCCAAAGGTAATGAGGAAAACAACTACTCCTATGCAACTACTGCATTTTGTCTACTGATTACATAATTTTTCAGCCTTTGTATAGGAAACAATTCAATATACAGTACAGTCCCATTCTACTTATTTTTAATCACCAGTTGACTCACTCAGTTCTAAAGGAGTTATGCTCAAAATAAATGAACACTTGAGTCTAGCTTGCACCAAATTGCCATTATTCACATGTAATGATTTATCAGATTAAGTGAATTAGTATGAATACATTGGCTACATTGCTTTGTTGCAATTTAATTTTTAATACATCAAAGCATGCACCTTTGAATCTTGCTGTGCATCTTCCACCATCCCTATACAAACATGTTGAACACTGAGACAACTATCCTCGGTACAGCATCTACTAGGGAAGTAGAAATAAATACACAGCATGGTTTGCATGGATTTCTTTTTAGTACGGAAGGTACTGTACAGTACTGCATTATCACACATATTTGATTCAATCAGAATGATGCAGCCATTGAACACTCTCCTGCTGTGGAATGCAGTGAAGGTTCACTAAAGCAGGAGAAGTGCTGCATTATTACCACATCAGTCAATGCAAGGTCCATTCAAGGTCAAAATAAGACTGCAGCAGAGTATCACCCACTGTTCTCTAACAGTGCCACCCAGAGAACAAAATCATTTCCTATCTCTTGATTAAACTGAAGTTAATCCATAATTTCCTAATTTCCTAAAAGCACCGGAAGTAATCAGCTTCAGAAGCTTACCTTGTAAGGCAGGGATGGCTTTCCAAACAGACACGGGCCCCTGACTGGCAAATTGTCCCAGAGAAACTTCCAATAAAAAGATAGGAAGTCCAGCCAGACCCAACATTGTCAAATAGGGAATAAGAAATGCACCTAATAGGAAAAAGGACAGAGTGGGAGAAACCTTAGACACAGAAAACAACCAACCCTCATTTATTGTTGCTGTTTTACAATTTTATAGAATTAAGATATTTCATCTCATGGAATTTTGTGGAATTAAGATACTTTAGCAAACAAACCGCCAAATTGGTACCCTGCAGCTGTGTTGAATTACAACTCCAATTGCCCTTCACCAGCTCAGTTAAAGTGTGCCATGCTGAGGAAGCCTGTCTTAGAAATTTATATTTTTGCCCAGGTTGGGGTGGGGCAACATGGACTGTATATTGATCAGAACAACAGAACAAATGAAAACAGGCATAATTCTTTTGGAAATAGACCCACTGACATCGATGGGACTTCAGCTGGCTGTGATTAACATTCTATTATTTAATAGGTTTACCTTAAATAGTATTTAAGTCTGGATTTCATTAATGACTGGATTCAAACAACATGCCTTTAGCCATGGTTAATTCAATCACAGTTTGTTCAATTCAGTTGAGAGTTTAGTATATTGTATTATCCCAGAAGATTTACCACACAGGTTGGTTTCATACATGGTAGACTAAAAGGTGGTGAGCTAGCTTGCAACTCAGTGTCTAATACAGGGCTTTCCAAAGTGCCGCCGCTGGCGACACACCAGTGGCGGCGGTGGCGCGCGCGCGCACGGTGGCGGCGCGGGGGGGCGCATGTGCACGGCGGCGGCACGGGGGGGCGTGCGGCGGCGCACACGTGCACGGTGGCAGCGCGGGGGGGCGTGCGGCGGCGCACACGTGCACGGTGGCAGCGCGGGGGCGTGCGGCGGCACATGTGTGCACAGCAGCGGTGGCAGCGGCGGCAGCCTCTGCTAAAACCCGGAAGCACTGATGCCGCGCCGCTGCCGCTGCTGCCGTGCATGCACGCGCCGCCGCTGCTTCTGGGTGGTGTGGCAACACACCACGCTGTGTGTGGCGACACACTTTTGTGTCGCCACACACAGTTTGGAAAGCTCTGGTCTAATACAAATCCAATCACTGAGCAAAACAAGGTTTACAAACTACAGTGGTTAGGTTTGCACAATATGCTAATCCAGCACCATATAAAGCACATTATGGATTAGCATAATGTATGAACCACAGTTTATGTTTTTTCATCCACAGTATAAGCTTTATTTTTCTCCAGGCTAACTTAACTTTTAGGCAAAATGAGGCAGCTGACTCAGCATCTAAGGATGGGGCAAGGTATCAAGTAACAGACTTGTGTACACCATTCTGCCTCCCACAGGTCTACAAACTTAATCTACAAAGAACATTACCCCATTGTCAGTAAGATTCAACCATCTGTCCAGTCCATATTTGTGATTAAATTGAGAAATACCAAGGGTCTCTCTTTAGTAGAGTATTAACGTAACTCAGTCCATTTCTTCTACATAGCATCCTCATTTCGAGAATGCGGACTGGCTTATAGCATTTATTTTCTTATATTTTCCAAAGGAATCTACCAATGACAGATCAAGACAGAGTTGGTCGTATGATCATGATCCCACTAAAGGATAGAGGGAAAGTGTTTACACACCATGACTTAGCATTGGATTAAGCAATAGAAGCTGGTTATTTTCCTGGAATGTGAAAGGTCAGCATAAGACTGTAAAATACAAGCTGGTTCTGGAATCAGATTTATTTATTTGTTTATTTATTTATTTATTTTCTATCCCACCTTTATTATTTTTATAAATAACAGCAGGGTCCTGGAGGCGAGCCTTCTCTGCAGTAGCACCTGCCCTATGGAACATCCTCCCCCCAGAGATAAGACAGGGCCCTTCACTCCTGGACATCAGGAAAAAATTAAAAACTTGGGTCTGTGATCTCGCCTGGGGCAAGAAGGAAAGTGGTTAAGCCTGGGGATAGCTTATTTCCTAGAGCTGCCTCAAATATTTTAAATATGTTCAGCTTCACTGTAAGAACAACCTGCCACTTGGATTTTATTGTATTTATATTTTTATTGTATTTTAATGATGTTGTGTTGTGAACCGCCCAAAGTCCCTCCCTGAGGGGGAGATGGGCGGTCACAGAAATTTAAAAAATAAATAATAAATAAATAAAAATACCTAATACTCCTTCCTCCTCCTATTTTCCCCACAACAGCAACCCTGTGAGGTGAGTTGGGCTGAGAGTGAGTGACTGGCCCAAGGTCACCCAGCCGGCTTTCATGCCTCAGGCGGGACTAGAACTCTCAGTCTCCTGGTTTGCCATTGGCTCCTTCCCGGGGCTGAGAGAGAGTGACTGGCCCAAGGTCACCCAGCCGGCTTTCATGCCTCAGGCGGGACTAGAACTCACAGTCTCCTGGAGTTGCAAGTTAGCCCACCACCTTTTAGTCTAACATGTATGAAATTATATAGGGGAACAATGGGGGTGCTGGTATATTCTGATCCCAGTATAACTTGCAATCACAAAAAGTGCCAAATTCTAATTATTTCAGATAGTTGAATACTGGAAGCCAGTCATAAGACTGACCCTAACAACAACTTCTATTCTGAAAGAAAGTTAATTTATTGACTGGATTTGCAGCCAAGAATGACAACCTTCAACAATGGCTAGCCACATTGGCAGTTTGCTGAACCATAGTACCACAAACAGGCATCTCCTGGTCAACTGTGTCTAGTCTCCAAACAAAGCAAGATCAGGCCTGCTCAGTACTTGGATAGGAGACCACCAAGGGATTCCAGGACCATAAGCTAGCTCAGTGTTTCTCACCCTTGGCAACTTGAACATGTGTGGAGTTGAAATCCACACATCTTCTAGCTGCCAAGGTTGAGAAACACTGAGCTAGATTGCAAAGCCAAAAAATATCCCAGGAGAGGCAATAGCAAACCACTTCAGTTCTCTTGCCAAGAAAATTACATGGATGTGTCACACCCAATTCAGGGCATCCTTACTAGTACCACAAAATAGGCCTCACCCCCAACTAAACAGTCGAAGACCCCGGCCTCATAAAGAGCACCGCATATGCATCGGAACAAGCCCCATATAATTCACAGGGATGACTTCCCAATAGTACAACCTTCTCTACATCGACCACTCCCCCAGACCGCCTTTTTCTCGGGGTATTTGATGGATTTGTTTCGGTCCTGCGTTCAACAAGGAAGACGTGCGGCTGCCGCCACGGCCGCCGGCCTTGCTGCAGGTGGCGCAGCTAATTCAATTAGGGCTAATCATTTTTCTCATCATCACCTACAACTGCGTCTCGGAGCTACCTGGAGTGTGACGGCAGGAAAGCCGGGGACCGGGTGAGGCAGAATCAAACAAAGCGAAGCCAAACGAACCGAAAGCCGAGCCACCCTAACCTCACTTTAAACGTGTCCGGCTTGCTGGGATACAGCGCTTCCGGCGAGAGGAGCCGGACAAGCGCGCTCAGCTGGGTCGATCGGCTTCTCCCCAACGCGCGGCTTCTTTCCCGTACACACCTATAAGCCAACCGCACTGCTGGGTTCGCTCAACACGGCGAACCACGCTTTAGCTTTATGCGTTAGGCAGAGAGGGGGACCTCACTTTCCGCCCGCCAAAACAGCCGATTAGAAGACTCCTGCTCTGAACACCGCCAAAACCCAGGCAGCGGTAATAAAGATCAACGAAAAGGCTGCATGCTGGTGGCCATTCGGGTTTTTCTAACCTAGGCCTGCTAGCCTGAGCTTTGAATTCGAAGTGAGGCAAAAGTTCGCAACCATGCTCGCAAACCCCCGAGTCCGGGTCTGCGCATTGGCGTCAATCCCCGCTGAACACAACGAATTGACTTCCGGATATCTACCGCGCCAGCTGGTTTTGCGTTTACGATTTTCGATCGGCCCCGCTAAATTAGAACTCAGTTCCGGGATATGTCATACCCTACAGCACCTGGACGTAAGCGATCAGCTTTAACGTCAAGGCACATCGTATGGATGATTATTTTCACAGTTTCTCTGTTCATGATAGAAATACAGCCTGTGACCCTTTAATAATGACTAGAAATAGTAAAAAGGAGAATAACCACTGTGCACCCTTTGTATGTGTGCCCACCCTTTCAGTAGGACTTATGTGTGAAATTCACTTTTCAGCGTTTTTCCACTGAAAGTTAATTATCCTATAGAACCTGATTACCTTTATTAACATACTCCAAAACTATTTAACGCATATAATTTAATCCATAAAAAGGGAACGGATTTTATGGCAGGGTTCATTGCCGAGTGTGTAAGTAGCACTGACACTGATGTAGCGCTACCAGATCGGGACTGCAAAAATCCAGGCAATCTCTAGATGGCACCCAAGAGTTTTCTGTATCTCTTTGCTACCATTTACTGTTCATCTAAAATTTTGGAACCCCGATCTAATAGCCCTAACCCTTAATGTCAACAAACGATATTAAAATAATGCAGCATAGAATGGAGAAAGAGGAAGAAGGGAGTTTTAACAGTAACCTAAATAACAGGACAGAAAAAATAATTACTTGAATTCTAATACAGAGGCAGTTCTGATTTTAGATACTGTATTACCTCTTGGAAAAGAAATTGCCACAGTGCATGTTATTTTAAAAATCGACAGGAATTATGGCACTAATATAAAAGTTATTTTAAATAAACACTATACACTTTGCGATTCCTGTTTGCTACGTGTTTTTTTCATTTCTGAAGGAAAAATATTTTCAGAGGGAAATTTTTTATGCTGCTGGGTTTTAATAATTTGTTCTAACAGGAATGGACAGCATAGAAAATGTTTACATAAGTAAGTAATCCTTTCCGTTTTTACACGGACTAAAAGTAACCATTCTAACCTATAGTCTTGAGCAATTCTACCCACGCTCTCTTACTTGTTAAACCCACTGAGTTCAGCAGAATTTGCACTGGGTTCATTCTCCACTTAGGTATTTTCCCCTTTGCTGGGGAGTGAAACTAGTGCAAATATATTTGCTAATTCCAAATGGACAAACTGCAGAATGGGAAAGCGTTAAGAAGCCTACGGGGTTGTTGTGTTTTTTTGCTGCTCAGGCCAAAGTGAGAACCAGCCTCCATCATCAGTTGTGAGCGGCGGTGAGAATCTATGTCTCTCCTTTGTAGAGTGAAGTTTGTCCTCAATAGTTCTGAATTAGAATTACACTTACGAAGAATCTTTCACACATGTCCCTAGTAAGAAAGATTATACATTTATATTCCATGTCCAGTTGACCTTTTCTATGCTCGCAGTGTTTGACGTGAATTAGAAGCTCCACTTTGTATTGAAAAAAACCGCAAGGACATTTTTCTCCTCTTTGATTTGCTTGGGGTATGTTGCCCACTCTTCAGCAATTCTGATTATACTGTAGGATGCCAAAGGGCATCTAATCTACATTGTACTGATTTTAACTTTGAATATCTATCTTTTAAAACCAATTATTATGCTATCGTTATATTTACAATGGAAGGACGTGGGTCTATTTGCTGCTTTGGTTGCTCCAAAGCAGCACTCAGCGGGAGCGGGACAACGTTTGTGCCTCTTCCCTCTAAGGTTATTGGCCATTTCTATGCTGATGGGTTAGAGCAGTGTTTCTCAACCTTGGCAACTTTAAGACAGGTGAATTTCAACTCCCAGAATTCCCCAGCCAAGGAATTTGTATTTTGTAGTCCCACCTGCTTGGCTAGGAGGCAGCACTGAGTGGACTTTGGCTGTTCACAGAAGCGGAGCAGGGTTGGGTCTGTCAGTGCTTGGATGGAAAACTACCTGGGAATTCCAAGGCTGCATTGGATAATCCAGGAAGTCGCTTAAACTTCCTGGGAGAAACCAAGGGCAAACCACTTCCCTGTGGCTGCCAATAAAGCTACAAGAGCAAGTCGCGACCTCACCAGGAGTTTCCTTTATAGCGTCACCCAACCGTCTTTGTGGGACTATAAAACCTTCTTCATTGCTGAGATACCGGTCCTCTGTTGAATGACGCTATAAATTCCTATTGTGGAAATGGCCAGTCCCCTTTCCCCCCCCCACCCCCTCCCGACTTTTCTGGTTAATTTGCTGGCTGCAAGCCCGATCCAAAAACCAGTGGAGCCGATGAGTTTGGATTCAAGCCAATCCTCCCACCAGTTTAGGTTCAACTGACTCCGGGAGTTATCCCCTTTCTGAGCTGCACGAGGTAAAAAGAGAGGAAAATCCATACCTCCCCCATTCTTAAAGGCCAGGTACGGGAACCTCCAGACATTGCCCAGCCCTACTGCATAACCCACCATGGAGAGGATGAAGTCCAGCTTGCTAGACCAGTTTCCCCGGGCTTTATTTTCATCTCCTTCATCGTCCTCCTGCTGCTGGGAGAAAATAATAATAATAATAATAATAATAATAATAATAATAATAACAACAACTACTACTACTACTACTACTACTACAATGATACGTTTACCAGAAAGCAGTAGTCTGAGAACTGTAACGTGTGCTCTGCCTTATCAAATGATATAAATAAATGTCTCTTATGGCTCTGTGGCTGCATTCACACAATAGGCTAATCCTAACCCGTGATTAACTGGACTGGATTAACCCAACGGTCTGGCTTTGCAGAACTCGCTGGATTATGAGCTAATCAACCAGAGTCCAGCCTAGTGTGTTGTGCCAGCCCAAGCAACGACACAAAGATAAATCTGTTGGAAAGGAGTGGAGCCAAGCATTCTGAAAAGTTACCCTTGGCTCTAATCCCTTTTGCTAAAATCGAAGAGACCTGAGTATTATAAATCGTGGTTTGGTCATGCTCAAGGCATTTGAGATTCTGGCCAGGTCCACGCAGAATGGCAAACACAGCTCTTCCGGGAATTACTATACCCTGATGTTTCAGGGTACGTTTTGTACCTGGCTGTAGCCTAATTGAAGCCCCCTCACCAGCACAGCCTCTGTTTGACATCCCCAAGTGAGTCTCCCTTTGAAAAAGAAAAGAAGCAGAGAACCGAAGGGACACCAAGTGTTCTTTTCACGAGCCCCGCCGCCTCCACGGGGCATGTAAAACTGTAAATAGGTTGGAAGGCTCTTGGCACGACTCTGCCCAAGGTGTCTGCTCAGCTTCTGTTTTTAGAGCCTGTGCCCAGGGACAGTGGCTCGTCCTCCCGTTTAAGCGAATCGAGAGAAGGTGAACTAAATCGTATTTACTATACACTTCAAGCGAACTTGGCTCTGAAATGTAAATTCTGCCGACAGTGAGGGTCAGGAGATGGGCAGATTGGATTATCAAAAGATACACTTTCAACCCGCAGGCAGTTTTCCGGGGCTGCTTCTGGAAGGCAGCAGGGGTTCAAGTTGCAACCAATATTGGGAAAAACCCCTGCAGGAATTCAGTTCATTGACTTCCAAACAAGGCACTTTGCCTGCTGGCTCTCTGCAGTTGATAAATACCGCATGACCCAGGGAGATCCCCCTACTTCCACGGAATGGCAACACTTCAACCTGATTTCTTCACTGATATTGAACCCTCCTCTTTCTTAAGACTCTTGGGAGTATGGTTAAGGGAGAACCATTTTTGAGAATGGTGCGTTTAATCTCAGAATTTCATCCCAGAGGCTAAATCAGTTTATAACCTCTATTAACTAAAGCCTATGTTCCGATTCGATAACAACTATGTGAGTGGCAGAGAAACTGCCTCGTTTGCTAGGATCCTGTAATAAGGAAACAGCCGCGGAAGATACTTTCTCCTTTTGTCAATCAGGAGGGGGAAATCGCCAATAAGCACTGGAAGGTTAAAGGGGAGCCAGAGGAGCGGGTTACAGCCCATCTTCCCCAGGTATTTATTGAAAGAAAACATCCCTCCTGGAGGAAAAGTTTTGTTTATCCAATTCCCTCCGAGCCTATATTTCCCTATCTTGCTGCTCATCGATGTCCTGATTTGTCTCTTCCCCATCAATATTACTAGCCGTGGTGGGCTCCACTTGGGATGATGAATCTCCACGAATGCTATCTTCCCTGCCTTCCAGACGTTTGGCTTCCCCCCTGGAAAAGCAGCTTCCCTAGGGGGCCCCCAACCGTTCCCACTTATGCCTTTCCGCCTAGCCTAGCCTGCTTCCGAAGGCCGGAAGGAGAAAATCCTCAGGCCTTAGAAGAAGTTGGGGTTAATGGAGACTTTCGCTTTCCTCAATACGACGCTCTCCAGAGGGATAGAACTACAACCCCCATCGCTCCCAGCCAACTGGGGAGGTTCCGGCCTGAGAAGGCTTGAGCAGGGCGCGTCCGGCGCGCCTCTGCTTCTGCGCGCTGGGTCTCCCGAGCGGCCGCTGCTCTGCGAAGGGATCAGGTGCTCCGCAGTGGCGGCCCGGGGCCCTATTTCTCCAGCCCGCCGCAGTGCCCGAGCCTTGCGCGCTGACTGACTCCGAGTAACGATTAAACTGTCTGAGCTGAAGTGATTGATCGCCCAGCTTGGCCCACTGGGGCTTCGGGAGACGGGTCGGTCCCGTAGGCTCTTTGGTTGGGTAGTTTTTTCGATTGTGCCCCGATCAGGGGCCAGGCAGGCGGACAGACAAGCAGAATCCCAGAGGGTGACCTGCCCAGCCCCGCTCTCGCTTGGTTTTACCGGCAGCCCTCCGTAAAAAGCAGAGCGATCCTGGAACACGGAAGGCAGAGCGGCAAACGCTTCTTGGAGTTGGTTTCCCCGAAGGCACTACGCTATAATCCATCGTTCACATTGCTCGGCTGGCACTCGCAAGCCAACTCGAGCAACTCACCTGATGGCTTAGCGCGCCCTGTGAAGCCAGAGCTCTCAGGCTCGGGAAAGCCAGGTTCAAGTCACCCCTTAACCCTGAAGCCTACAGGCTGACTTTGGGCCAGTCGTCTCCCCTCAATCTAGTTTCTGTGGCTATTGGGAGAATAAAACACACCACCTGAAACGTCTTTTTAGGAAAAGCGGGCTGTGAAGAGAATGGCCATGATTCTACCTTCTGCTTGTTGAACAGCAGCTCCTGCTGCCTTTTCCCTTCCTGCCTTAAAAGGGGTTCGCAGGAATCTAGCTTTGATTTTCTTTTTCAGGGTTGCTCCTTGCCAATCTCGATTTTGGGTTGTTTTAAACCAGCGTTCCCCGAATTGGGAAATGTTGGGCTACACATCCCCTAAGTCCCAGTCCGCAGGAGTATTTGGGAATGATGGTAGCCCAACGCTTCTGGAGTTAAGGGCAGGCTGCTTTCAACGGTTCGGGGATGCCGGGAGGGTGGACTTTTGCGCCGTCAGGGCCCCTCCGCTGCTGTCTCCTTGGGTCGGGAGCGCTCGCCTGCGCTCTGAAAGAGAGCGACCAGCGTGCCGGGGGGGGGGGGGACCACTCACCTCGGTGACGCTGCCAGGCAGAACAGATGCGATTCCATCTGTGCCCAACACCACGGTGCTCTGGCTCATGTTCACCCAGCCGGCCTTGGCATTGCTTGGCTCCAGCAGGCTCTTACCAAGACTTTGATTAGCCGCCCCGTCGGTGCTTTGCAAGGGGGGGATTTTGCAGGGGGCAATGTTGGCTGGCGCAGCGTTCCCTGCGCTGGGGACATTCTTGAGCGGGCAAAGATCGAGGGAGTCTTTGCCGGGTGGG
This sequence comes from Charina bottae, assembly GCA_023362775.1. Classification (NCBI taxonomy): domain Eukaryota; kingdom Metazoa; phylum Chordata; class Lepidosauria; order Squamata; family Charinaidae; genus Charina; species Charina bottae. The sequence continues at coordinate 166,850,544 of JALMGJ010000001.1, read as the reverse complement.
GGGTTGCCTTGTGCCGGGGCGACTTTGCCGATCCCAACTTTGGTGCGCTCGGTCTCGTTGGGTTGCCCTTGGTCGGAGGGCAGAGGGTGGCTGTCGCCCGAGAGAGCTGTGGCCACTTTAGCCAGCTGAGACGGGACTTGGGACTGGAAGTTCTGCGGCTGCTCGGTTTCGGGACTGTTTCTGAGGATCCCTGCCCTCTCCAGTGGCCCAGGGGCGACCACCTCGGGGCTGTGAACCAGCTGCTCGCTCATCTCCTTTGGATTGGCGTAATCCTGCAAGAGCAGAGTGACAGTAAGAAACGAACGGCTGCCCTCGGTCGGCTGTGTTCCTCGGAGAAGAAGGTTTCTGGAACGTCAAGAATTCGGGTGAAGGTTGCGCTGCTTAAGGCATCAGGGAGACGCTGCGGCAGATTCCATTTCGCACCCTAACCTGAAATCGCCTCTCCCCCTGCAGACCCACATTCCCGGCGTAGGAAACAGCATCGCCCCCAGCTCTCTCCTTGCAAACCTTCTTGATTTTCTCGTCACGACCGAAAGATGCTCCCCTCTCTTTGCAGCCTTGTAGGAAAAAAATCTTTAATTTTACGCCCCATTTCCTTTCTGTCATTCAGCAGTGCATACTGGCTTTGAGCTGGGGAGGGGGGGGGATGAAGCCGAACTACCTTATATGCAGCTAGCGAGATATAGAGGAACTCAATAATGCTGGTTTCTAAATATTCCCAACCATGATCCCCCCTCCCAGACATTTCTACCGATGGGGGAGGAGCACAAGAAACATAAAAACGCTGGATTATATTTTCTCACATCCCAGTTACTCCAAATAGACTGTTTGTAATTTAATGGGATTTACTTCTCAGAAGGTATTCCGAGAATCTCAGCCGAACAGTGCATTCAATGCAGGACTATTCAGAAGGAAGCTCTGTTAATTTCAATGGAGTTTACTCCTGGGTAAGAATAGGATTGCAGACGTAGAGCTTTGAAATTTGGCCACATTCTCCGATCTATGCTTTAATTTTCTACACCTTCATATTTGCATTCTAGTCCACTCATACAACATTGCAGCTGTATAACATTTCCTGCAGAAACATTTTTGCTGTAGCAAAGGTTTTTTTCTTCTGAAAAGCGAATATAAAGGCAGAACACATTTTCTTCACACTTTTGAATCGACCCCTCCCTCCAAAGAAACTCACACAGTCAGCAAATGCAGATCCACAAAGTAGCAGATACCAAACGTTGTATTCTATTATACCTACAGTAACCAAGAACATATTTAGAGCAATGTGGACTTTCAGGACCCTGGACAGTGTTCATCGCGTTACACGCTCACTCCCGACAGATACATTTTTCCCAAGCCTTAACTCCTAACTACTTTTAACCTGCAACAGTGCAGAACCGCCGGCAGGATTACAAGTAAAATACCGTTTTCCCTCAACCCGAGGCTCCAAAAAGAAAAAGAATGAAAAATAAAGCCCACTTACCATATTTACAATAGCATCGGACAAAATCTTGTAGAGGCAAAGACTGCAGCTGGGGCGAAATGGTAGAGTGAATTTTGCTCCGTTAAGAGCAAAGCTTTCTATAGCTCCGTGAGAAAGACTTGGTTTGCGTCAGTGCATAGCAAGGTGCCCTTCCTATGACATTTTTTTGATAATAAGAGTTTGATAAATCATTACCCTTGGATTCGAATTTTTAAAGCGGCAACAGGAACAGGCGCGCAAGCTGGCTGTCACTCAGACAGCAGTTGGGATGGCGTGCTTGGTGTGACTCAGGGGGAAGGAGGGGGGGAGACTTTGCTAAGCCAAGCCCAGCGAAAGCCGTGTGCGCGCGTGTGTGGTTAATTAGAAAAAGAACATGTGAGAAACACGTCCCATTGCACCCAACGCGCAAACAGGAGCGGTAGAAGGCTTCTCCCTCGTTAACGCGCCGCTCTTGCCCCCCGTCAGTAGCTCCTCTACCGCCCCTCCGAAAGACCCGGTTCGCCGCCTCTTTCTGCCTTTCATCTGTCAGCAGCGGCGTTTTGATTTAATGTCACGACTCTTCTGGAAAGTGCAAGGGAAAGATTTTCCCCTCTCTAGACCTTTGTCTGCAAAAACTGCAGCGGGAGACCTAACCCCGCAGGCGAGATTTACCGGGTGCCCAGAGAAATGTTTATTTTCATCGAGATTATTTTTAGTACATAGAGATGTCGGGAGAAATATTCCTCCCGCCACACACACACTGCTGACAGCAGATTTTCAAAGGCTGCGATCCTAAACCCTTTCTTTAAAAGAGCAAACACGTATTAGTATTGGTTTACTTACCCCGTTAGAAAGTTAAAGTGATATTGGGGTTGAATTTGCTAAGTGGTATTAGGAATCTTGGCACCACATGACCAGCCTTCCCCAGCCTGATCCCCCAAGTTGTGTTGGGACTAAAAAGCCTAGAATGCCCAGCCTGCATAGCCAATGTCCCTACCCATCCTGGCAGTGGTTGAGCAATGATCTTTTAAAGCAACATTTCTTCAAGGACTCGCAGGTTCTACAGATGTGTTAGCAAACCAGACAACAACGGCAAACAAAGCAACTGTAACCTCTGCATGATGCCCAGACTGGATAATCCAGGACAGATGCTGCAGATCCTAAGAGATCCCTAAAGCGTCTTTGAAATAGGTCATCCATTAGGAATCTGCCATTAGCAGCCACATGAACTTTGATTATAAACTTCTGCACAATATACATTACAGCCAACAAACGGTTGGTTTACGATCTATGAGCTTGATCGAGCCCAAGTTGATTTCAGTGAGACAATCCTGTTGATTTCAATGGGACAAGAGCCAATCTTTGAACGGTACATTTGTGCCTCTGTGTGTATTATGTGTGTGTGTGTTCTATACATTATTTGAATATTGGTGTCTACTTATTTTAAAAATGCACATGTGACTTAGTTTTAAACAACTAAGCCCCTTCCTGATTTACGGATGCTTTTTAGACAATGGGCAGAAATGTGAACGGAAGATTTTTGCAAACTTTCAACAAGCCTGTTTACTAGAAAGAGGTATCTCTTTGGATAATTCATGGACTTTGCACTTTGAGAGTCACCTCTCTGTTCGAGGTTCAAGGAGGGAGGCCAGTCTGTTTTATGAGTACCCATTAAAGCTCCTAAGTCACAAAGGCTACATTATGGTAACAATTAATTGTAATATAATAAAGCATTTCGATTCACTTTATCCAGCACCCATTTTTACTACATGGAAGTGGGCATTTCAAATCTCTTATCCTAGTGCATATGTTGTTTGAAAGCAAACCCACCTTGCAGTAAAGGAGTAGGAGCCCTACTCTTTGGAAAGGGCTTAAGATGATGATGATGATGATGATGATGATGATGATGATGATGATGATGGCATGAATTAACATTTGTAGCTTTAAAAACATACAAGGGTATACCTATATTAATCTGCAAACACTATGAGGGTAGGGAAAAGAATCACAGGGTTTTATCTTGTTTTAAAACATTGCTGGTTTCTTCCATTTTTTAAAACGAATGTGCACTAAGTTAAACTCTTAACTCTATACTTACCCAGTTAGAAATTATTTCAGGAGGAAAAGGCACAACTTATCCCGAACTTTCCTAAAAATGCATCCTATTGAACCTAGAGTCAATATGCTCTGAATTTGTTTTATATATTTATTTATTCAGAGAAGTTATATTGTCCCCTATCTTATGCATAATAATCCTAGGCGGCTCACAAGAACAAGCAATCAAAACAGAAAGGTAAAACAATTGTGTGGCTTAATCTTTTCAAACTTAGAGTACTTCACGGGGTTGAGCCTGAGTGGGATTGTAACCAAGGTCTCTGGTGAACCTCAGAACAAGGGTGGACTAGCAGCCCAGCGATCCTTCTTAGCTCAGGATATCTCTCAGTTCCTCTCTCTCCCAAGGTTAGAGTAACTCCTTTACATACAGGAGCTAAACAAAAAGCGACAAGTCACCAATCTAAAAGACTAATTTTGTTGGAAGGAGCTTCACTTGCGGGGAGACATTTCTTAAAAGAAAAAAATGTGTTGGCGTGTCTCATTATATACCATACAGGATAGAACCCATTCATAAACTCTAAGACACGAATTGTACACCTTCTGCTCATCTTCAGTAATGGCGAGGTATTAAGTTAGCTGTTCCTTTTGTTCAACTCAGGCATGGGAATCTGTTTTTGTTGTTCTAAATTCCTGCTGTAATGGTAGCCAGATAAGTGATGCATCTTATTAAAAAAAAATAACACTGCTAACAAATTAATGACGACGTTTGCTTTCACGAACAATTCTTGTCGTTAGAGGCATCTGATGAAGTGGTTCGTGATCCATAAAAGCTGGTCTGCTAGCTTTCAAAGTGTCACTGGGCTTTCTGTTGGTTTTTGAATTAACCGAAGTTATTTCCAGAGATCCCAATAATTCCAAAGGACTGTATGAATTAACTACTGAACTAGGAATCAATTACAATATGTTTTTCCCCAGGGCATCGTCTCTAGCTCTTTTTTTTACACTGTCAAGGGAGGACGTTAAATTTGCATTTGCAATCCAATGCACATTTACTTAGGAAGAAGCTCCATTCAGTGGAATGGGACTTAGTGTTGACTGATCATGCACAAGACTGCTTGGAAGCTTAATTTAAAAATAAGGCAGAATTTATTTTCCTAGGCAAGGAGACATCAGCACGAATTTAGTTAGTTCTTTGTCTCGCACCGCCCTTCTACTTATAGTCAGAAAGTCCAAGCCCGCCAGTATATTCTGGCTACAAATTAACCCCCAAGCGAAGAGTGCTTCATAAATATAGGTCAAAAAATGATCACTATTATCATTATTACCACTGAAATATTGTTATCTATTTTCATCCAATTAGACGGTATGTTCATCTAGGTCAAGAAACACAGAATAAATTCTGCAAATCCTTGTAAAAGAAACAACAAAGCATCTCTCTTCTTCCTTCCAATCTCTAAGATGTCCTCGTGGCTACGAGTGTCATATTGATTAAAGTGGTCATTTTCATTTTCCACGATCTTCTTGATTTGAAGGCCTGTTATAAATAGCTAAGGCTGGTAAAGGCTTTTTTTAAAACCCTCACCGCAACCATTCCGGAGAGGATTTATCCCTCCCCCATTTTAAACCTGCCTTCCTTTTGAGGGCAAGAAGGGCGGGCACCTGCGCTGCGAAGGGGGGCGGGGGGGCTCAAACTCGCGTCATCCCAGCCAGCTCCTGAGCTAAGCTTCAGAACCAAGAAGGCTAGAAGGTGGCTTAAAGTCTTTGGCAGGTCTGCGCCAAGCAGCGCGGTCCCCAAAGGAACCTTTTGTTTCCGCCTCGCAGAAGTGCTCAGGAGGCGACTTCTCCGGACCTGAGCACTTTCGCCCAGGTCTTTGCTGTTGGGCCTGGCTCGGAGGAGGAGGAGGAGGAGGAGGAGGAGCGGGGCTGAAGCGGCTGGAGCAACAGTGACTCAGAATCCTGCGGCTGGAACGAGGACACTTGAAGTTTGAAGCGCAAAACTCCCGCACCGAACCCACCACGCCGGCAGGGAAGCAGGCGCTCTTGCCTTGGCGCCAGATAGGCAGAGGAGCAGTAAGAGAAACGTGGGGACGGAGGGGGTCTCTGTCTGAACTCCAGAGCTTCCTGCAAGTCGCCCCCTCGGCCCCATCCCCAGACCCGGTCCTCCTGCAGTTTCTCCTCGAAGATGGACGAGCAGGAGGCGCATGCTCTTTGGCGCACTCTGGAGAGGGAGGGGTGGGTGAGCAGGCTGGCTAGCTCTGGGTTAGTCCCAGCTGCAAAGGGGTTGCCTCCAGTTTTTGATACGTTGTGGGGGGGTATTTGTCGGGAACTGCAAGGTTACAGGGCTGACCTGAGACAGAGTAGAAAATAAAAGGGACAATCATTCTCTCCACATTCTCCCCGCGGCGGATCTGAACCATAGCCGGCCTTTCTGCTGTTTCAGCAGCAATGACCTTGCCTGTGCTGTGAAAGACACCTGACGTCCGTCCGCAGTGCTCTTGGCCATAGGCAGGCTGAGGCAACCACTTTCCGTTTTCCTGTCTCCTGTAGAGAAAGGTGGGGATGCTCAGATGATACTACCTGCCCATAGGAATGTAGGGCAAAACGTTGGCCATTACAGTCAGCAGATGCTGAGAGAGATGCTCCCTGCTTCATCCAGAAGAGTTCCTCTGGGTATGATGTCAGAGCTACACAAGTTGAGCGATTCAAGGGATCCCAGACTTTTGGGACATGAGCATGTCCCTAAATTGCCCTGAGTTATATCATCTCTATTAAATGGCAGGAGGAGAAAAATACCAAATGTTAGAGTAATCTATCGTATTAACCATATTCATTTAAATATACTTAGTTTGTTTTTTGCCTGGTCTTGCTCACTTGCTGGCGTGCAAGTTGATACAGCCTCTGGCTTTATGGTATGAAGAGAGTTCAACTCCCCTCAGAAAAAGGGAGGATCTAAAAGTCTGAGGTTTATGATATTATTATAATTTATGCTTTTGAGTCTTGACTCCTGATGCCTATATGGACAAGTCCTTGCAGTTTTCTAGGCAACTTTTTGTAAATGGTTTGCCCTTACTGTTTAGACCCCAGCTTTTGTTTCTTGATTTATAGCCTTGACTTTTCTTGAACTTGGGCCAAGAGCTTTGGTCTAAATATAGCTTTGCTAAAATGGTGTGGACATGAGCAGAAATACTTGGAAGGGGGAAAAATTGGAAAGATAGACTGTGGAATAGGCATATCCCATCTTTAAAGGAGAGAATTTAAAAGAATGACCAGAATTTGATGTGTAGGTAGAGATTTTCATGGACCTTTAATCTCATCTAATATTAACTATGATCCAATCTACTCCCTTCCCTCCAATTCCACATACCCTGGTTCTTCCCACAGGTCCTAACTCTATCCCCCAAAGCTATAGAAATAGTAGAAATTAGTCAAATTTCTCCTGACTGTTCTAAGGTTACAAATGAAAATCAAACTTTGTGACAGAGTCTGCTTATTAAAGCAAGAGAAAGAAAAGCCAGGAGTCGGACGGCATATTAATTTAATAAATTATATTATTATTATTATTATTATTATTATCATCATCATCATCATCATCATCATCATCATCATCATCCCTTTAAAAGTATCAAGTGGTGCATCAGACAAGTTTTGAGGAGAGATTGTGATTAATTGCTTAGGCATTTAAACCAGGTGGAGTCAGCATGTTTGAAAATTTGCTGCTCCTCTATGCATTCTTCAGCAGAGATCTACTGCACATCATTGGCGAATAGATGACTCAGCCTTTTTGCTGGAGTCCATCCTGCCTTTGGAACTCCTGGCTGAAGGAGGTGAGGTTGCCTCCAACCCTGCATGGTGTAAATCCTGCATTGTTTCCTTCAGACTTTGGCAATCTCAGATGGATTTTAATACTGTTTTGGCTTTGCTTTAAGTGATATTTGTCTTGCCTTTGTTGTAATTTTTTTTCCCTTTTTTTTTGCACTGTGTTAAAGTTTGAGGGCCACACATACTTTTTCTGCCCTGCTTGGTGACCTGGAATGTTTCAGTATCACTGGAAAAGGCTGAAATGGTGGGCCTTTTTCCTTTGGGTGGTCTTGAAAGGACTTAGACTGATAAAACTCCTCCAGTATGGGAAATGGCCCATTGGGGAGTTTCAAATAGTGTTGCCCCTCTCCTTCCAGCCACTCCACCACCACCCCCCAGATTGAAATTCAGAATGTTCAGTTCTACCTTCTCTGTAGGCTGCAAATGGGATAATGGGGATGTGCTTTAGATTCTCTACCTCTACTTTAAGTGATTCATTGTTCAGAAAAGTAATGTATGGATGTTTTAAAATAAATATAATAAATTGGTCTGATGGGAATAAGGGTGGAGTGGATCTCTGAAACATTTCTTGTACTTTGTATGTGAATGTGTGTGTGTGTGTGTGTGCATTTCTTCCAGTGTTCCGTTATTGTTTTTAAAAATCTTGAGATGTACCAAAGATCTCTGGCTATTGGGTGCATGTAAAATTTAGAAATAAATGAAATCACGTTGCAGAAGGCAACAATTCCATCAGCCTCTGCCGTACGTATAGCACAAAGAAATGTATGGAGCTAATGTTGCCCCAGATGTGAACATTCAACACATACATATACTGTTCAATAGACTTAGGGTTCCAATCGAAGAGACTTAGGGTTGTTTAAAAGCCATTCCTTTTTTACAACAATTCTGCCAACTGTAGTGTGTTGTACAGTTCTCAGGATTCATTGAGCAAAAGCGTGGGATTTTTAAGGCTGCAGAGCACCTTACCTGAGAGTAACCACCTGAGCTCCGTAGTAATTACGCAGCTCATCTAAGTTCACACTGCAAAGCCTAAAGGTACATTCAAGCAGAATAAATCTCACCATTCTTTCCCCCTTGTGCAGAATGCCATCCAGCCTGTTCCTTCAGCTCGCAATGATAAACCCTGTCAAAGCCCAACAGAGTTCACCCTGTGCAGAGCCCTGATCCGGCGCTGGCTTCTGTTATATGAGCCATGTGCAGAGTAATCATTTGCACTCACCCTCTTTATGTGTGAGCACCAGAGAGATATGCATACTTGTCATTCTCTCCTTCTGACCTCTTCCTAGTCTCATTCTTTTTTTCTCTTTCTCCCCCTCTATCTCACAAACCCCCTCCCCCCCCAATAGTAGTGCCTGCACACTCTTTTAAAAAAGGAAACACGTCCCTCTGGAGTGATTCCCTACTCTCTGGCCTCCTGTTTGCAGTGGATAATCATTTTCCCTACGCTGAAGCAGAACTGATTGTAAATTTGCATCTATCACTGCAGCAGCCATTGAGACTGAATTAACAAGTCACTACAGCCTTAATTACTTTGTCAAAGATGAAAAATAGTAATTGATCTTGTCCTGGATCAGTTCACATCTCCCCCTCCCACCTGTCCCCTCAATGCCCTGCCTCACTCCAGGCCCTCACAGATAAGCAAATAAATAAATAAATAAATAAATCTGGAATAAAATAAATAAACACCTATCATGGGAATCTGGGGAGAGGGCAATAAAAAAGCTACAAGCAATATTAGGGCTACTCAGGAGGGTGAAGAGATGGGAGATAGGATCAATAGCAATGAGATACGAGAATAAGAAGCATAATCTGTGGAAACACAGACACATAGTCCTCCAGCTAGCAATTGCCTTGGCTTATTGTTCTGGCACTATCTAGGTGGCATACCTGCTCTATAGGTTTTTGCACAAATGAGTGGTGTTCTTTGGTAATCAGAATTGGTTGAATTGGGTTTGCAAATGAGTCTTCCTACTTAAAATAGATAACAGTTATTTGACTATTTTGAATTGCTGAACTGGGAAAGTCAAAACATTTAATACACATGCACACACACACACAAACAAACTACTGTATATAGAACAGAATGTGCAAGAGAAAGAATTACTTTCTGTGCTACTTTTAAGAAATCAGAAAATATAAAGGCATTTTACCAGTCTCTTAATTTAGGTTGGGCATAATTGCCTAGTATTAAGGCCACTGAAATCCTACAGATTTCAGGTTCAGATTTAGGTATCTAGATGTAGAAAACATTTATATTTTAAAAAAAAGGTGATAGCACAAGTATTTACACTGTATTTTGCTTTAGTAGTTAAACGGATAATTGCATAAAATAAGCATTCCTTTTAAATGCAGACTGACTTAAAAAATCTCCACTTAGGCTAAAATCCTCAGTGTTCTGAATCTGATTAAAAATAAACTTCACTTTCTCACTGGTACTTAATGTTTGCCAACCAAGATGAAGAACAGTAGTTTACCTTTGAACAGGAAGAATGAAGCATAATGTATTCAGTGACAATTCCCAGTGACATCCATGTGATTTGTTTATTTTACTTTATTTATTTATTTGGGGGGGTATGTCTGGAGAATTCTGGGAGTTGAAGTCCACACATCTGAAAGTTGCCAAGGTTGAGAAACACTGCACTAACTACTTGTGGCTTATATTTTTGACCTTTTTATCTTTAAAGGGTGAATTCACTGAGGATTTTGTAGGTGGGGGGAAAATATTTACTTTTATATCAATTTGTAGTTAACATTAAGCCTTTTTATTGCTTGACTGCCTTGGTTGAATATTATTGCATATATTTAATTCAGCACGCTAAAAATGCATGTAATCACTTCAAAAGCATAATTTTATACAGTACAGATTGGTTCTGAAGTAAGTTCCATTGTGTTCAGTAGGAATTATTGTTACCTCAGTAGAAATAAGATGTTGGTCCCCCTGTATTTGTTAATAGTTCTACACACCAGAACTAAGCATCTTTTGTGACTTAAACATCACAGTAGATAAAGTAGCATCTTGAATTTCACAGGACTGAGCTTTAACCAAGAACAACAGTGCAAGATCAGATGTGACTTGATTGGCCTCAGTTGCTCCATCAACACAATGGGTCCCATTGCTGGCATGAAACTCATTATTAACACATAAACCATGAAATGCTTTGTTTCAACAGTGCTTCTCATTGAACAGCCATTTATTTTGCCCATTGTTCCTATCACCTGGAGCCAGTTGGTGTAGTGGTTAAGGCATCAAACTAGTTCTAGTATCACCTTAGGCCCAAGTCAGCTGGGTGATCTTGGGCCAAGCATTTCTCTCAGCCCTAGGAAGAAGGCAAGGGCAAACCACTTCTGAAAAATACTGTCAATAAAGCTGCAGGGGGCAATTGCCAGGAGTCAAAACTGACTTGAAGGCACAAATTTGAAATCTGAATTCCTATCAGGTAGATTTGAAACTCTACTGGGAAATATGGCAAAAATAATGGGAGATCACCAGGCTGTAGAAAGTTGCCTTAGAGTGTAACAGGCATATACATTTAGCTATAATGTTGTTCTATAGTTGTGCCTTAGTCTGTGGAATGAATCCAACAATATGATGTGATGATAAACCTGGTTTATTTCTTAGAATGATACTGTAAGTGAACTCAGCCAACTCTGGTTTATTAAAGAACCATTATTAAAACAAACCATGACTTTCTGAAATGTATGAACCCAGCTGTAGTTTTTCTTTGCATCCTCCAATGTCTTGTAGGATTGAAAACTTATTAAAAATGGACCCTGGAAGGAAATGTTGCATTTTGAAAAATGGTTGTATTATGAAGTAGACATGGACAGCTGACTGATACCATGGTTGTACATGGTATCAGTCAGTTGTCCATGTCTACTTCATAATATAGCCCTGATTTTTCATTTCCCCTTATCCCAAATAATTTAGTGTTCCATGGCCAAAGAGCACATTAATTTCTCACTGAGCTTAGGTTCTCCTCCCAACAAGAATGTATATTTTATACTTCTGCAAATCTTTGTGCTTGATGATACTTCCTTCTTGCATATAGATGGGATGGTTTAGTACATCAACATTCAGAAAACTGAGTTCCGTCTTCATAGCATACAACCTTTCCTGGACATTTCAGATGCGCTAGATTTCAGATTTCCAAAGAGAATTGTCTGTAGCTTGAATCATGTCAACTGGATTTATATTTTCTCAGTGGAAACGTTTCGCTCCTTATCCAAGGAGCTTCTTCAGTCCAAAGAGTACTTACACCTAGAAGGCAAGTTGAAAGGGCTGAGGTTTGGGTATTTCTACATTTTGCTTTGCTCCTTTCTCCATCTCTCCATCTTCTGAACTTTTTGTTTCCTCCCTGTCTGAGCATCTAATGAAACCTGGACTTGAAAACCACAACACAGGAAGTCTACATAAGCACTAAGACAATACACCCAGAGGGTATCAGGTTGAGAGTGATTATACGTCCAAAATGTCCATCACAAGCAACAGAAAGAAGTGTAGTTCTCAGAACATGAGGACTGACATGATTCTTTCTTTTTAAATAAGAACTTTATTAAAATTTTATTAAAATAGCTTAGTAATATCCTCCTTTTAAGAACTCACCATCTTTTGGATTTTTCTATTTATTTTATAGTGGATTTTAGATGTATAGGTTTTAACTTTTTATAATATTATTGTAAACCGCCCAGAGTCTACTGTTGTAGAGATGGGCGGTGATAAATCCAAATAATAAATAAATAAATAATAAAATTTCAAAATAAAGTTAAAATACAAAATACAGACTACAGAAAAGCTTGAATACAGAACTAAAGAAAAAAGAAAAACTAAGAAAGTGCAGAAATAGGAGGAAAATATAAGAAGAAGGTGACTTCCGACCTTCTCCAACACAGAGATAAATGCTTATTATGCAAATTTAATCCCTTACCGTTAGTTAAACGTTTGCTAACATTATTTCTATAAGAACAAACAATTTAATCATCAAAGCCCAAAATCAAAACTTCATTTTTTTCCATTACCAGCAAATAATCCAAAAGAGGTTTCCAAGTAGAAACAAATCCAGTCGCGGTATTTTCTCTGATCAATGCTGTCAATTTTGCCATTTGCGCCAGTTCCATTAATTTAACCATCCATTCTTCCCATGTGGGAATTTGTGCTTCTTTCCATCTTTGTGCATATAAAAGTCTTGCTGCTGTTATCATATACAAGAACAAAGTCTCATGTTGTTTCTCGAGCTGTTGGTCCATCAAACCCAAAAGGAACCGTTCTGGTTAGGACTGATACGATTCTGAAGGGAGTAGACTCATACTTGCTATATAATGCACGCATTGTGGCTGCCATGTAACTTAATTCTAGGAGGTCCACTATAATTTCAGGTGGCTAATGAGTCAAATCACTGCCCTCTCTGTCAACTTGACCATGCCAGATTAGTTAAAGGGGATTTTTTTCCACTCCAAAGTCTTATGTACGTGTATGGCTGCACTGAACTGCTGAAGCCAACTTTTCAAAAAATGTGATGGGTGGAAATCAGCCACCACCTAGGCCACATAAAGGACTCTTAATTGCAGTGAGGGGCAAGCAATGGTGCTTGCTATATTACCAACAAATTGCTAAGTGCTTAGTAGGTACCAACAGGACCATTACAGAATGTGATTCTTTACAGCCTGTCTCTTTGGAAAAATTGCATGTTAGGGTCCTTAAACCAGTCTTCCCTAACCTTGCACTTCCAGATGTGCTAGAACTACAATCCCATGTAGCCTGCAGGCCTTGATGTTTGGGAATTGTGAGACTTGTAGTCCCAATATATCTGGGGGTACCATGTTGAAGAAGGCTAGTCTGGATCGTATTCTGATAGTAGGGCTCACCCCAGCCAAACATATTTGTAACAAAATCTACTTTTGTCATAATATGTGAGATACATATAGATGGATACACATTCCTTCACTTCCATTTGTACCTTTATGACAAGAGAACTAAGAGCTGTGCAGATGGATACAAATTCAAAAAAATCAAATGGATTTTAGTTATGAAAGAATGTTTATTGGGTTTCAGCAGCATCTCTTACTGCAGAACAAAATAACCAAGCATGTCTAGATAAAATAGTCCTGGATGAAAGTAAAATACATCTCTTCATTCTTTCCCTACTTTTTTAAAAAATTAATTCTATTCTTATCAAAATGAGAAATAAAGCATGCATCTACCTTTAGTGGAATGGTTGGATTTACAAAATATTATCTATAATATTCCATTTTAAAAAATTTTCAAAATATGATGAACACTTTTCTATTAATATTACATATCTACAATATTCTACCTATGTTAACTTCCAGACAGAAACTGCAGGGCTAGCCTGAAAATTAACGTTAATCTGCAAGCTCTGGTTTCATTAATGTTTTTAAATAATTTGCTATTTCTGGTTAACTTTAAAGGAGTGTTATGAATGTATTTTTTAAAAAAACTATTTTTATACTCACTTTTTGTGAGCATCCTGGGATATCAATTAGAACTGAAAAGTGGAATAATAATATAACAAATAAATATTAACGTTGATATGCATTTATGATTATTTGTTAGCCATATCAGATTCCTGAGGTAAAAAAAGTAAAGGTTCCCCCACACAGTCGTGTCTGACTCTAGGGGCCAGTGCTCATCTCCGTTTGTTAGCCGAAGAGCCAGCATTGTCCAAAGACGCTTCCGCGGTCATGTGGCCGGCATGCTACCATCCCACCGAAGGGGTACCTATTAATCTACTTGTATTTGCATGCTTTCAAATTGCTAGGTTGGCAAGAGCTGGGGCGAGTGCAGGAGCTCACTCCATCACGCGGCGCTCGGGTCTCAAACCTCCAAACTTGCGACCTTCCAATCGACAAGCCTGGTGTCTTAACCGCTGAGCCACCATGCCCCCTCCAAAAGGTATATATTTGTATTTTTTAAAAAATGTGGTGACTAAAAAAATGGACCTGCAGTTCCTGACTATGGTCCATAACCAGAGAGATGCAACAACAGGTAAAAGCAACATGGAGTACATTTAGCTGCATTGATTTGGCCACTGACAGATTTGGAATCCAATCCACGTGGTAATCAGCACTGCAGGCTCTTCCTTGTGATGCCATGCCACCTGTCTGCAACATGCAAGTGTGTGAAAGTGAACCTAGCTATACAGATATTCTCTCACCTGAACTGCACCTTCCCTGGAGAGTGGGTTTCAGAGATAAGGGGTTAAGCATTGCAGAGCTGAGACTACATTGCACTGAGTACAGAACAGAATCTGAAGACTAAATGTGAATTTGGTTCTTTTTAATATAATTTTTATAAATGATTTTTAAAAAGGAAGATTAAAAACTACTACAGGCTAATATAAAGTAATAAAAAGAAATAAAAAGAAATCAAAGAGAAAGGTAAAGGTGCAAGAAAGGGGGGGGGAGTAAAAGAAAAATAGAAAAGAAAGAAAAAAGATGCAAAGAAGGAGCTTCCGATCTTCTTTACAGCAGTTATAAGTACAATTATGAATTTACCTCTTCCTCTATGGTTACAACATAACCCTCTTCTTTCTATAATTTATTCTGTCTAATCATCAAAACCATCAATCATATGTTCATTTTTTTCTGTTTTACGCAAAAAGTCTATAAGGGGTTTCCAGTCAGCAATAAACGTAGATACTGTCTTTTCTCTGATCAAGGAAGTCAATTTAGCCATATCAGCAAGTTCCATCATCTTCACCAACCATTCCCCCATTGTGGGTGGTGCTGAATGTTTCCATCTTTGTGCATACAATAATCTTGCTGCAGTTATCATGTACAAAAACAAATTTCCATGACTTTTTTTCCAGCTGTTTGTCCATCAATCCCAAAAGAAAAACCTCTGGTCTCAATTGTATATTAATCTTTAAAATCCTCTGAATCAGTGTATGTATTTGAATCCAGAATTTTCTAGCTTTTTTACATGTCCACCAAACATGATAAAATGTCTGTTCTTGTTCACATTTCCAACATAAATCTGAAGTGCCTTTATACATTCTAGACACATCCTCTGGTGACATATACTAATGATAAATTCTCTTTACACATAGTGTAAATTTCAGTCCTTTCAACCACATATTTTCCCATTGTTCCATCTGTATATTATAACCAAAATTTTAGCCCACTTTATCATATATTCTTTCACTTGTTCTTCTATTTCAAATTTCAATAGTTTATACATTTTAGCAATTACATGTTCATCATTTGTACACAATTCTATTTCGAACTCAGACTTATGTTCAAAACCATAAATTCTTTTGTCTACATTAAATCTTTCTAATAATTGTAAATAAGAGAACCATTGACAACCATATCCCTCTGCCACCAGTTCTTCTCTTGATTTTATTTTACATTCCCCTTGACAAAATTCTAGTATCTCACGATAAGTTAGCCATTTGTGTTTGCCTATTATTTCTCATCCACAAAATATTTCTTGTGCTGAGAGCCACAAAGGTGTTTTCGGGCACAACCTGGGTTTGTAACTATTCCATATTCTCAATATGGCATGTCTAAAATAATTATTTTTAAAATTCACATTAACCTTGACTTTATTGTACCACAAATATCCATGCCATCCAAATCTCAGGTCATGTCCTTCTAACTTCAAAAGCCTCCTATTTCTCAGCAACGCCCACTCTTTCATCCAAACCAAACAGCAAGGTGCAAAATACAGTTTCAAATCAGGTAAACCCAATCCTCCTTTTTCCTTTGCATCTTGTAACATCTTATATTTAACTCGTGTTCTTTTCCCCTGCCACCCAAATTTAGATATATCATTCAGCCACTGTTTAAATCAGGGCTTTCCAAAGTTTTCCCGCGGCGACACACCAACGGCGGTTGGTGTGTCGCCGCGGGAAAACCCGGAAGTGCCGCCATTGCGGCAGTGCGCAAAAACCAGGAAGCGCTGCTGCTGCTTTCGTTTTTTGCGCGCTGCTGTTGGTGTGTTGCCGTGGGAAAAGCCAGAAGTGCCGCCATTGCGGCAGCGCGCAAAACCCCGGAAGCGCTGCTGCTGCTTTCGGTTTTTGTGCGCCGCCGTTGGTGTGTCGCCGCAGAAAAACCCGGAAGCGCTGATGATGATCAGCGCTTCCGGGTTGTGTGGCGACACACCAGACTGTGTGTGGCGACACACTTTTGTGTCGCGACACACAGTTTGGAAAGCTCTGGTTTAAATGGTGCATCAGTTGTCAAAACAGGTATTGTCTGAAACAAAAACATCATTCTAGGCAAGACATTAATTTTTATCACAAAAATTCTCCTCAGCAATGACAGTTGTAGTTTCTCCCATCTTTTTAAACTTCAATCCATGTTTTAACACAGTTATTTTGAAATAACATTTAGTTCATATTTGTCATAGTGATACCCAGATATTTTACCTTCTTCTCAATCTTAAAACCCGTTTTATTCATAAATTCTGTTTGACCTTCTATTTTCATTTTTTTGGTTAATATCTTCATCTTCTGTTTATTAATCTTGAAATACCTGCTAATGCACCAAATTCTTTTAATTTGCCCATTAATATCCCAATTCCCTTTAAAGGATCTTCCAGAACCAACACCAAGTCATCTGCAAAAGCCCTTAACTTATAAGTTTTGTTTTTAATTTTTACTCCCACAATCCTCTCATCTTGTCTTGTATCTCTATTCAGTATTTCAAGAACCAAAATAAGGAAGAGAGGAGACAGTGGGCATCCCTGTCTTGTTCCTTTTTGTATCTCACAGGGTTTTGTTAGATCTCCATTAACAATTATTTGTGCTTTCTGTAAAGTGTAAATTGATCTTACCCATTTTATAAACTTGTCTCCAAAATTCATATGTTCCAAAACCTTGAATCAGAAAGCCCAGTTCAAATTGTCAAAGGCATTCTCTGAATCAAAGAAAATCAGTGCAGCTTGTTTTTCATTTGTTGTTGTTGTTCAGTTGTTTAGTCGTGTCCAACTCTTCGTGACCTCATGGACCATAGCACGCCAGGCCTTCCTGTCCTCCACTGTCTCCCGGAGTTTACTCAAATTCATGTTCGTTACATCGGTGATGCTATCTAACCATCTCATCCTCTGCCGTCCCCTTCTCCTTTTGCCTTCAGTCTTTCCCAGCATCAGGGTATTTTCCAGTGAGTCCTCTCTTCACATTAGGTGGCCAAAGTATTATTTTTTTTTGCTTTACGTAATTCATTTTTATTTCCATTTCTCTTACTGTTAACATAGATAATTGAGAGCTTCCAGTGAGGATTCATGGTGACCTAGATGTCCCTGAAGGAGTGGGGATGGCAGAGATCAGTGGCCAGATGGTGAAATCTGGCTGGAGAAGTATCTCCGGAAAAAGGAGAGATTGTGAGATCGCCCACTTGCACTCCAGACAGCTGTTCCTCATGAGTAGACTGCAGGAACTCAGTTTTTTGTGGTTAGCTCATGAGTCGAGTGGCTGGGAGTTGAGGGATTTCAACCAAGCTCACAGCCGTAATGCAGCCTATATGGACGTAAGGTTCAACTAAATGTGAATTTGTTGATCAGAAGAGTTAAGGTTGATTGATGGCTGAACCAAGAGGCTAGACAAAGGAGGTACAGTGATGGTTTTGTGGGTGGATAAAAAAGTGCCATGATGGGCAGGCTAAGAGAACCAAGGAGCGGGTGGTCATCTCCCCCAAAATGCCTTGTACTGAAGACCTCTTCCTATTATGCCTAGTCCCAGTGCTTTGCCATCTGTTTCACTGCAGCAGCAGTAGAAAAGCAGTTGCACAAGCCTCTGGAGGGCATGCCTGCTTAGATGCCTGCAAGAGAGGCACTAAGACGGACACCATTTCTGAGAGCAGTCAGCTATTCCCTTCTCTGGGGACTTTTGAAGATGAAGCACTGAAGAGGGTGGCCATACCTGGAAAGAGCTCTGCCTGCTGGTGCTTTACTCTGTGGATGCCAATCCATCTTCCCAATTCACCTGTGATAGGACAAACCCTGACTGTGAAATTCTTGTAGTCTTCTCTTTCGGCCACTGACTCTTGTGGTGCAAACAATGAACCTGGCCTGTCTTGTCCTTAGGTAGCACTTACAGAGAAATTAAAGAGACCTCTCACAGTCCTGATCTACTGAACCACTAGTAGTACAAGGCTTCCTCCTGGCCAGATCCAAGATGAGCATTGAAAGAAAGGTCTGTCACAGCACCAATACATTAGTCATGGGAGGTTTGGTGTGAATTCAAGAGCCCCTTCTGTCCATGGCTGCCCTACAGAATAGATGATCCTCTGTAAGATGAACATCAGCAATCTTAGGAGAAGGGTATCATACTATCATACTCGGCAAGGAGCCTCCAAAAAGTCAAGATGGTGGCCATGACCACCCGATGGAAACCTTGCCCATTTTTTACTTGCATTATACATTAAAAAGAGGCAGAGCTTAAATCATGTGGTCACAGCCACCATCTTGTCCTTTTTTCACCCCACCCCCTCTGTGGGTGACCCCATACAGCCCCTTCTTGGCTGTATTTCACATTATTTCGTAGCTGTATTCACATGCAGAAACATCCTTTCCCTGTTACAAAGTGGGGGGGGAATGCATTCCATGATCTCAGGTCACCCTTATTGTTAATATTACCTGCCTGATTAAGTTAACTCTTTTCATGTACAGAAGTCTTATATCTTGACTATGGAGAAAATTCCTACCCTGTTGCATTAAAGACCAGATGTGTGTAGTACAAATTATAAACCATTTAGTTAGTGCTGTTTCAAAGTAACTAACTGAAAAGTTCTGCATTAGTTCCACTTCAAAGGGGGGAAATGTGCTATATAGGCTGCTGTTCGTCAAGTAATTCTTTTCATTACCCCAGGTAGGGCTCCTTTTGTAACTGTAAATAATTTATTCCATGAGTCACTTTAGTTAATAAAAAAAAAGTTTCTGTGAAAGGAAAACAATTACCTAGATTGAGCTCTCTGAGAAAAAAACCCTCTCTCATTCCCATGGAAATTATCCTAGATAATTAAGAGGCTGGTAAATCTTTAAAGCGTTAATTGCTTACAGAGTTAACTCCTCCAAGGCAGTGGGACTTACTAAGCAGAATGTGAAGCTATTCTTGTGGCCTTGTTACCACTCATTTTAATCTACAGAATATCAGCAGCAGTTTAAATATATGTTCTGATTTCTGGGCTGAGGAGAATCTAGTCTGAGGGCAGAGGAAAAACTAGAAGGATTTGATTTCTGTCAGGGAAATAACAACAGACATTGGGAGTTCCAGGGGATCAGGTGGGGGAAAAAGAGAAGCATCTGGAAGAAATTTCTGCATCATTGGTCAGGCAGTCATGTTGTTAACAGCTATTGTTTCCCAGTCAAGTAACCCTTCATCCCATCAAGGATTTCCCTTGGTCACTATACCGTATCACTATAATATACTCTACTTATACATCATGATTACCAGGATATCACACTGAATCTGAATAAAGGAAGATTGAGACCCTTCTCTTTCTCCAGGCAGCAGAAACTACAGAACAGAAGCTAGACACGGATTTCAAGAAGTCCCAAACCTGACCGTAGCTAAAAATAATACTAATTCAAATGATGCACTGATGCATTTAGTAGCCTTAACTAAAATGAACTATGAATGTCTTGGTAATCATTAGTAGACTTTGGGCTGCCAGACTTGCCTAATACCAAATCTAATTTTAATCTAAACTAAATTTTACTAATATAAAAGAGAAAAAAACTATCTCATGAACACATTGAATTGAAAAAAATAAACCATTATAGATTATGAATCACACAACAGAGGTATGGAGCAAAGGCAAGGGAGACCAAGAATGGTGATAAGACAGGGTTTATTCCAAAATATGTAAGTCCAGTGTGTGTGTGTATAGGTCTCTGTGTGTGCACGTGTAATGTAACATTACATCTGGTTTGTGGCACAACAAAAGTTGTTACCACCAAAAGAAAACTGGACAGCCCTTCACTGGTAATTAAAGCAACATAACATTCAAAGCTTTCCAACTGAAAACTGTAGGGGTTCTGAAATGTTAGTAACAGAAAATCCCAAGCAGCATTTTATTTAGTTTAGCAGAGTAGAAAGCGTCCAGCAATAAACTTGCACAGAAAGGCTTATTTTTATAGTTCAGAGAAATAAAGAGTCTTCACACATTTAGTCAGTGTAAAAATGGAAATAAAGATTGCTTACATTTTTATTCGTAGATCTTGTTACAAGCAGTTTCATTGCTGAAACAGTCCCATGCATGCAAGTGAGTTGTTCTGACCAAACCCGCTTTTGGCGGATTTGCTGGGTGCAAGTATGAGCCACGAGGAGAGAGAAATCCCCCTCGTGCAGGTCCAAGGAGAGAAGCGGAAACAGGAAACCGGGATTCAAGCCCCTCCCACATAAAGCAGCAAAGCTAGGTTGCAGCAGAGCCGCCCCCTCCCTTGTGTTCGTGTGAGACAGGCTTGGTTGAAACCCCATATTTCCAAGAAAAACAACGTAAATTAACTCCACATTGCCATTACAATGTGACATTAGCATTCCTCTATAGCAATTCAGAAGGTTAGCTTGATCAGGGTCAACCCATTGTCAGCCTTTTAAGCTTCTAGTCGGGCCAGTTAATAAAGATAGGAGCCAGCACTATCTAGGAAAATAATGGACACCTGTTTAGCTTCTGTCCTCACTTTGAGCCATGAGCTTTCTGTCTTTCCAAACCAGCAAGAAGCAGTCAGTCAGCACTTGACATCTATGCTTGGAACTTGTCCCTGCTCCTCGGTGTTCTTTCCCCTTTGAGAAAGTTAAATCTGAAGCAAAGTAACCTTGCAGGAAAGCTTCCCCTCTTGTGACCCTGAGCATGGAATCCCACATTCCAGGCTCCATGTTTCCTATCGTTTGGTAATATTCCAGGATTTGCTTGACAAACAGCAGCCTTGGCCATGGAAATTGACTGTGAATAACCACATTTCAAAGTAACAATATGTTCTGTCAGCCCTCCTGAGAAAAGGGTTTCACATGGATCACTTTGAAGAATGTTTTATCTTACAGTTAAGTGAGAGCTGACCTATTTTACAATGACAAGTTTCATTCCTCAAGAGGTGGTGCATGAAAGAAATAAATATTTAAGCAAATGTAATGCTTAAATTCAATGGAGGGGAAAAGAATTTTGATTTGTATAGAAATGCTAATGGTTGGTAAGGCTTCATTTTGAGGAAGGAGATAATGTCACATTTATTTTTGCTTTTCTCCATTATAAGAGTCCAATCTTAG
Organism: Charina bottae; assembly: GCA_023362775.1. Taxonomy (NCBI): domain Eukaryota; kingdom Metazoa; phylum Chordata; class Lepidosauria; order Squamata; family Charinaidae; genus Charina; species Charina bottae. The sequence goes on along the minus strand of JALMGJ010000001.1, from coordinate 166,828,989 downwards.
AATAAATGCATATGGGACTCAGGGCCCATTATACTCACGCTAGCACAATGACCCCCATTCATTTCAATGGCACAATCTTTTCCTGTCTAGTGCCCTCTGGGTATATTGGGCAAACTCTCATAACCTCCTCAACCAGCACAGCTGCTAGGTGATTATAGGAGTCCAAGATATATTGAAGATACCAGATTGAAGAAGGCTACACTAGCAACTTCTCAAAAATTAACCATATTTGAAGTATAACCTATGAACTATGTTTGAGACTGGTGAGTTGGAAACAGTGGGGTCATTGTGTCAATTACAGTTTGGAGATGAAGAAAAGATAAGGCAGGACAAGATGATAGATAGATAGATAGATAGATAGATAGATAGATAGATAGATAGATAGATTGATTGATTTCCCTATAACGCAGTCCCATACAACAGATGATCTGCATTGTGTTTGCTATTGGGCATTCTGCAGGGGTTGCTGGGAGTTGTAGTTCAGTGACATATTCAAGGGTCACAGGTTCTGCACTTTTGTCAAATATGTCTCTTCAAAAGTTCCCATGAGTTTAAATGAAAACAAAACAAAACAAAACAAAACATAGACCAACTGTAATAAAACTGAACATTTTTCCTCCATTACAGCTGCAATCCATAACCGGTTATGGCCTCTTATCTCATTTCTACCATTCCATTTGTCATCTAGATATGTTATCTGACACAGTGCTTACCATACTGGCAGGTTCTCAAAGAATGAATTTGATCAAAAGTTCATAGTGATAGTGAAATAGATTAGGATATATTTCTATATTTCTCAAAAACTCCTATTTTTGAGCTAGATCCTTGTTTTAGCCCTCATTTTAATAAAATAAACAGGATTAGTACTGGCTAAAAAAGGTGATTGTAAGGAGGATATTTAAATTAACTCATCTGAGGGAGAGCATGAGAACAAGTAAACAAATTAGTAACTGAATACCTAACAATTCCTGATTTTAAATTATAAACCCTTTAAAATCTTCCTTTAGGTGAGAACTTCTAAACTAACTACTTTGGAAGTAAAATGTGGGGCTGCATCATAACAGTGGGAAATTGTTTTTCCATCACTCAGTGGTAGGGGAATTCTAGCTGGAAAGAGTCCAGGTAAAATAGACTGTCCTGGCCTCTTTCTCTATCACAAAGTTTTTGTGGGCTCACCTGTTGTGTGTAGACCACATGACTTCTAGTTGTGTTGGATGAATGAGACTTTCTTTAAAAAAAATACACTATTTTAAGAGCTGACTCATTAACGCAGCCACATTTTTTCATGCTCATGTGAAGGTCTGAAAAAATATATGCCTGATCATGCTTGAACAAGGTCCAAAACACCCCTTCCTAGTAATTTTCTAAACTTGCACCACCTTGGTATTCAAATGTATTACATAATCATTATGCTGTTGCCACACCTACTTATTTGATGCTTTAATTTTTTTTAAATGAGAGTCACATTTTACAGAGCTAAAGCCCTGCCATATTTTAGTTAAAAATCTGTAATATATTGATTAAAATAAATAAAAATATTTATTGATTAAAATAATGCCATGCCATTTTTTAGTTAAAATCCTGTATTTTATGATTAAAATAAAAAATATTGATTGACTGAAATAAAGTAATTTATTACAGGATTAAAAAAGAATAAACAAAAATAACCCTAAGCCCCACAAGGCAAACAAATAACAAACAAAAAGGAAAAGAAAATTATATCACATGAATATCAAATATTAAACATTGTATGATAATTTCTAATAGAAAAAAACTAAGACACTATTGTTGTAAAATATCATGAAATCTATGCCAAAAGGGGGAAAATTGTATCATTTTTGATTGGAAGAAAATATTGTTTTTCAAAAATGTATAAATTATACATCCCCTGGATCCAATCCTTAATATCCAGAATAATACTATTTTTCCAAATTCTCAAAATAATTATTTTGGCAATTCCCCATGCTTGATAGAGCCAAAGTTCCTCAAAAACAGTCAAATTCCACATTTTTAAAATGTAATTCAACATAATATTAATATTTTTCTCATTAAGATATTTCCCCATAAATCTATTTACATACATCTTAAAATATTGTTTCAAAAATGCTATAATATCATGCCTCCCTGTTTAGAATTTTTGAAGAACATGCATTCCATTAAATTTAATGGAACATGCATTCCATTAAATTCCATTAAACAAATTTTAAACAATTTGTTCTTAAAACACCAAAAAAGGTTTAACTAACTGGGTAAACAAAAATAACTTAGCCACTGACTGAACAGGGTGCCAGAATCTCTTTATGGAAGATATTCCATGAGAGATGCATCACTACAAATAAAGCCCTTACCTTTTTGATGTCTTGCAGCTCTAATAAAGGTAGCAGAAAGTTACAGAAATAGGAGCTTACGCTTAAATGAGGAATTCGGTGAAAAGGGCCCTGTTTTATGCGCAGAAAGTTTCAGATTCAACTTTAGCCACTTAAATGGCTGGGAAACAAAACCACCACCTCCAGCTGGAAAGTCATGTCAATTGTGCTGGCAGAACTGGATCAGAACATAACCCAGCTTTGCTGAATCATATGAAGAGTTTACACATCCCAGATCCTTATTGAAAACCTGCAGGTCAGACTTTGCAAATAGCACTTTTCCAATGCATATGCAACAACAGGTGACATTCAACAATCTCAGCAACATAGGGCCGTCATGAGGAGCTTCCATGTATGGGATGAGGCTCCTTTATATGTCACTTATATCTAAACAAGTGGGGTGCTTGGGAGCATTCTTTGTTATGAGGAACATACTTACCATTTAACTGTCTCATTTCTCTGAAGGAATTTTAAGGAACTCTAGTCAATTCTAGATTAGTATCTTGGCTAACTGACTTTATCATCTACGTATCTGCTGGTTCAGAACTGTGCAGTGTAGCATCACCCTTGATGCATTTCAGCAGCAAAAGCAGGAAGAAGCCTGGAAGGAAACACAAGCCAAGCTCTGGAATATTTAGGGAATAAATGTAACAACAATTGCCTTCTCTCCCAGGAGAGTAGCACCCTACCCAGAGCAGAGGGGAGGAGATATGGGGACTTCCTTTATCTTTGGTCAGGTAGGTTTAATTTTAACTGGGAAATCACATTATCTTAGTTACGAAATTGCAAACAGATATGGGTCAGTCCCTTGTCATTTTAAATGCACTTCAGCGTTTTAGAGGTGATGAGGAGCTATCTGATGACCAGCAAGGGAAAATGCATTATAGAGTTCAGTAAAGCATAATTCTAAACTAGGAAGAGCAAAAGTAGGGTAGTGCTTGCATCTTGCCAGTTGTTAATATTAGAAATGCAGGGAGAGGAAGGAAAAGGCCAGAGAGATCACCTAGAGACTAGGACTGCTTGAGGTCCCAAATCTCTTTTTTGCAGGATCACTCCCAACTCCAACATCTGAAAATCAGTGGCATACTTTTCGGCCATTACCAGAAGGTACAGACATGGAATGTGTAGCATAAAGCTTAAAATATACTTTCTTTAAAACAAAGACACTTCCTCCCCTCAAAGCTTAGGCAGAGAACAGACAATCCTGTCCCAACCCATGTGTGTGGACATGCTCTACCCACTTTGGAGCTTGCATCTCTCACTGAAGCTCTTCTCTTCACTAAGGTTCAGAATCACAGAGAATCTCCTAGCTTGAACTTTTCTAGGCAAATTCTGATTTTTGCAATGAAAGTCTTTGCACTCTTGCTTAGCAAGAACTAAGCCAGCTTTCCTCTACCTGGTGGTCTTCAGATGGGTTTGACTTGAATTGTCATAAAAGAGATTTTAGGAATGGAAACCTAATGCATCCCGAAGGTACCAGGTTGGGGAAGGCTCTTCTAAGGCATCACTGAAAACTACTGAGAATTACAAAACCAAATGTTAATACTCTGCTGCAGTTTCTCTCAACCTTGGCAACTTTAAGATGGGTGGACTTCAACTCCCAGAATTCCCCAGCCAGCCATGCTGGCTGAGGAATTCTAGGAGTTGAAGTCCACCCAACTTAAAGTTGCCAAGGTTGAGAAACACTGCTCTACTGCAAGGATTCTCAAACTGTGATTCTCAAACTGCAGGCTGATTAGCCGCCCAGAATCCCCCTTTCTGGGGGACATGGGCGGTGATAGAAACTGGAAAAATAAAAAAATAAACATAAAAGATTATTTAATATTTTATAATCAAATAAAAAAGGAAGAAACATTTCTTTTAAAACTTTGACGTAGTCTTTCCCAATCTGAAGTCTTCCAGATATGTGGACTTCAATCCTATAACCACTAGGCACAACTTAATTTTGGTCCAAAATTAATTTCCTGTTTTTAGAAGATAAACATGAATATATTATCAGCATGCTTTTATTCTTTGAAAGCCTTAGGGGATTCATTTCATTTTCATTCATTTTTCATTGGCGATCACTTGTAGCCGAGTAAGATTGTCTTCCAAGGGTAAAATTTTTAACAGAGAACTCTAAGTATAAAAGTATTTTTGACATTATGGCTGGGGCTGAAACGGATAAACATCAGGGGGAAAAAAACCCTGAAGCTTCTGAAAGCTATTTAAAATATAAATGGTACATACTATCTATGAATTGTAGAATGGCAAGTCCAATGAAAAAAGTTAATATCATGTAGTGATCCCATCAAAATGGAAAAATCAGGAGTTATGAACGCCTTAAGGCTATTTTTTTCCCCTTTTCTTCTTTTTACAGTATGTCACTAGTTTTGTTTTATTCTGCTTTTTTGGGGTGGGGGGAAGAGCTGAAACCTTTATTCACATGGGGAAACAGAGCTTTGTAAGAATTTCTGAGTCATGGAATTCCACCATATGCCCTCTCTCAATCCAATTTTCTAGCTGAGTGGACAGTGGGTCAAGGCTGTCCAGTAATGAGATAAAGGTTAATTCTGTTAGGAGAGTCTCTCCTACTCAGCTTGTTTATTACCAGGTCTTTGAGTTAATCAAGAAGTTTAATAGAAACCCAATTGTATATACTTGGAACTGTGTCTTACTAAATTTCATTGAGTATCTATGAGACAGTCTCATAAATGATCTGCCCCATATAGACATGTCTTGTACAATAATCTCTTGTGTATCCACCTTCTACCCATAAAAAAGCAACACTGCTGTAGGCTTCAGTAGATCAAGAAGCTGCAATGGGGAGAAAGGTAAGAAACTGAGTTAAATAAAAATGTGCCACTGCATCTGGGATAAGGTGACTTCTTGTTGCCAGTTCATCTTGGGATAGCAGTAAGAGACAGTCATTCTCAATACAGGGTAAAACACAATTGTGGCATCAGCAACCAGTAAGAGTCACCTCCCCCAATCTGGTGATCTAGTATCCATGTGTAATCTTTCTCAACCTAGTGTTGTCCAGATATGTTGGGACTATAGTTCCCAGTATTCCCAGCTGGGATGGCTGTTGGAAATGTTGACTTGGGGATTTGGAAACTGTACTCTCAACATATCTGGACAGCACTAGATTGGCCAAAGTTGCAGTAGATTAATCCTTCCCCTTTCTCTCTCCTGTTTGCCAGCTTGAAATGGAAAATTATGCCATGCTACCCATTCAGATATTTTCATGTTTGATTGTCTATCTTGTTAGTCTTCAATAAGAATGAAGCATATTGCAAGTAAGATTCATTAAATAGCCACACAGTAGCATAAAAACTACCTGAATGCCTCTCAAAGTCTGAATAATGATGGTTCAGCCAAATAATAGGGTGAAAGCCAAGTTGGCATCTATTAGGCAATTTTCTGAGTATACCAATGTTCTTTCTTTCTCTAGAGTTTTCTTCCACCATATTATACACATTTCCATGGGAGTCTGAGTCGTACCCAAGTGGAAAATCAAATTAACTTGTTGACTAACTTTTATTCCTCTATAATTGTATTGGTCCCCATTAAGTGAAGCATATATTGCTTTGGTTATCCACTGAACATTGGAAAGTTCTAAGCAATGCTGTGATCATTTCATGGTACTAACACTTAGTTGCTATAATGGAGATGTGATTCCATTGCTACTAGAGAGTAAGAAATGTCTTAAGAGAGTGAGAAAAATTTATTTGAAAAGCCAAGTAAGTTTTCACAATATAGCTTTTAGTTGGCAAAATCCACTAATTATTCTTAGTGTGGCACAATATTGCTAGGTTTTTCAGTTCATAGCACATATTATCTTGAATAAAACTCCCCATTTAAAAATAAACATATGATCACAGTTCTGGCTCAAGAAAGTTGCTATTGCTGTATTTTTCTATTGTGATGGAGGTTTGTATATACTGTATATATTTTTGGCTGAGCATAATACACTTTATTTGGTTTGGTCTTAATGTCTTGTGTTAATCCAGTACTTGTTGTTTGTAAATTTTAATTTATAGCTTCACACGATGCAATTGTAGCTCAATATATAAACCTACTGTATGTGGGTTTCATAAACATTGCTTCCTAGACCTTCAGTGAAATAGCAGGAAGGATTGTTGAACATTACCTAGAATCACAGAGTTGGAAGGGGTTTTGGTCATTAAGTCCAACCCTTTGCTCAGTGCAAGGATCCTGATTAATCCTGAACCCATCCAATGAAGGGGAACCCACAATATCGCCTAATGGGTTCTGCAGTTGAACTGCTATTAACATTAGGTATTTCAAATTAATTGGGAATCTGCCTTCCTGGCATTTAAACCCATTATTTCAATCAATCAATCTTTATTATTACAGTCATAGACCAACATAACAAGAGACCAGATGTTCAAGATATCACATTAAAAACTGGTTATTATTAAACTACAGATATAGCTGTATTTAACATTTAGATTAGCTACTTTAAAAACAGAACTGAAAATCAATAGGGTGGCTCAGCGGGTAAGATGCCAGGCTTGTCGATCAGAAGATCACAAGTTCGGAGGTTCGAATCCCTAGTCCCGCATGACGGAGTGAGCTCCCGCACTCACCCCAGCTCTTGCCAACCTAGCAATTCGAAAGCATGCAAATGCAAGTAGATTAATAGGTACCACTTCGGTGGGTAGGTAACAGCGTTCCGCATGCGTCGTGCCGGCCACATGACCGTGGAAACGTCTTCGGACAACGCTGGCTCTTTGGCTAACAAACGGAGATGAGCACCAGCCCCTAGAGTCGGACATGACTGCACAAATGTGCGGGGGGAACCTTTACCTTTTTTAGTATTACAAGGAGAGTAATATTTCTCACCCTGCCGTTGCAGTTCTTCCTTAGTGAGACTGCAAAAGCCCCCCGAGACTCGCCCTTTATTTTTACATTTTTAGGCAGGGGTATGAAAACCCAGGAGTTGTACTGGTTCATCCTCTCCAGCTAACCAGGTTTCTTATAAGGCTATTATCTCAAATTCAGACAGGAATCTCACCAAATCACTGTCAACAGATTCTCTCCAGCCAGCTACATTCCAAGTTACAATTTGTAGAGGTCTCTCTAAAACAGGATGTTCTGGGTGGAATGGTTGGGTATGAAGATTCAGACAGTCAATTTGTTTCTGGGGCTGGAACAATACTGTCAATACTTCCCGTATATACACAGTTATAAAATTCAACTTTCCTTTCCTTAAGTTGTGATTGTTGCTTTTCTTTATCATAGCAGTCAGTATTCAACAAACTCTGATCTGGTGCTGATGACTCTGCATCTATAAGCCCAGCAGCTGCTGCTGTTGACAATAAACCCAGTCCATCCCTCTCATTTTCTAACAGCTGAGCTTGAGGATAACTAGGGTCAGATTGAGGGCTGATAGCAGAGAGCTGCTCCGATTCAGGGCTCCGATTGATAGTATTTATTTTTATTTTTTTTATTATTCGAATTTATCACCGCCCATCTCCACAACAGTAGACTCTGGCTTGCAATGATGAATGGCAAGGTGTGGGTGGAGTATTGCCTTGCGAAGTGAGATCAGAGTCAGGATCCATGCTGGGGTCAACTAGTGGAAGCATTTCTAGAGCTTGCTCAGACTGATTCTCGGGAGCTGATAATATTGAGTCATCAACTAAAGACTTATCCTCCAAATAATTATATGAAGATTGTGCTACTTTGACCGGCTGAATGTCCTTTTCTATTATGTGGTTTTGCTTTGGACTAGCACACCTTCTTTTTTTCTTTCTTGGTATCTCTTTCCCTGTGTTTATCATGTTCTGACCTTGGTAATAAAGGAGTTCTCCATTTTACGAATAGTGGCCGGTTGTGATTAGAGGTTCCAAGGCTCATGCCATCCTCCCTCTCAAGCTTGGCTCTCCTCCTAGAATTTAGCAAAGGCTGAATACGACTGTTATAAAAAACATGTATTGGGATAATATGAAACTTCCTTAAACAATTCTTAAGTTTAAAAAGCATTGATGGAAAAGCAAACGGCCTAAAAGTTAGCAATATCCTTTTAGTTCTGTGTCTGCTAGGAAGCCAGGAGATTTCTGTAAGTTAATTAGAGTATACCCTACAATGAAGAAGCTGAGAAAGGGAATTTAATATTACTCATCTATTATGCCACCTGCCCTTATTCAAAGGCATATCAGCAACTTGAAGCAAAATCCTGTGTCTCTGCAAAATTAGCTTCTCCTCCATTTCTTCTTTAACTGGAAAGTTTAGTACAGTCTGTACTGTCCGTAGATTAGAGGTAAGTTTTGAAACGTATGGGTTGCTATCTGTTTCCTTAACTGTTTTGGAAGTATAGTTTTCCATTAAAGTCTTTAATTCATCTATTTTTTTATTGGCATCCAAAAGCTGATCGAAAATAGCAATGACTGTTTGAGCTGTTAAAAGGCCATTCTTAGCAACCAAGTCCAGGTCTCCTTTGAAATTTATCCTGGTATAGGCAATGTTCTCCCCTCTCTCTCCTATTAGAGCCTCATTTTCAGAGGAAGGGCATTCATCCACGTCCCAGTCTAATGAGGAATAAGAATTATTAACAGGGGTCACGAGGGGAGAAGGAGAAGGAAAGGGAGACTTACATGCAGTGTCCTTAAACTGGAATAAGTCCTTTATCTTTGGTTGCCTAGAAGTCATCACAGCCTTGTCTTGTTTGGGATCCTGTTTGTGCCTCCTTTTAATCTTCCTTTTCAGGTTCTTTTTTGTTTCTGCTTTATAATTCCGCATCCTTGATTAGCATTTGAAATTGTGTACAAATTCTGGTACTCTAAAAAATCTTATTTCTAGTTACTAAAAATTTAATTGATATGGTCAAATAGACTAATCAATAAAATATTACTTACTTACTAAAAATTTAAAATAATTTAGATATTAATTTTAATTACTAAAAAATAAAATAAAAATAGATGGGAGCTCATTAAAGAGCTGTTAACCTGTTGCCATCTTAAGTGGGAGTCCAACCCATTATTTCATGCACACTGGGATGATAGAGAACATCCCAATGTTCTCTTGGCCATCTTCTGTGTGATATTCTTTCTGGTATTGAAGATGCCCCCTCTCAGCCTTTTCTTCTTAAGGGTAAAATGCCCAGCTCCTTTGATCTCTCAGAAGAATCTTGTTGCACTTCAAGGAATAGCAAACAGCAAAAAATTGCACTTTATGTAGGCAGAGCAGTTTATGTAGGTAGCCTTTATGTATGTAACGAAGCAAACCCTGGTTCAGAAAACTATGTCATAATCTGTCAGCCTTTTAATGACACATACACGACTAAACGACTGAACAACAACAACAAAGAAATCTGGTATAACAGATTCACACAGCACTCTTCCTTGTTTAAAAGCTTTGTATCCCTCCCAGTCTTAGCAAAAATGAACCACTGCACAAATATACGTATGTTCTTACTCTGTGATGAAAACTTCTGAAACTCCACCACAGTGCAAACACACATTTATGTGTTTGCAGTGACTAAAACATTCTAGAAAGCCTTAGGAGTCACTATGTTCTAATTTTGTCCAAGAACCAATATCTTTAAGTTGTTAACCATCTGCCAAATGTGATAGCTGAGTATTGAAACCAGTCCTTGTAAGAGTATAATGGTAGGATTGTGATTACTAAGAGTACTGCTTGGGATGAAAGATAGAACATCCCCTGTCCCTACTTTACTGTATGTCACATAGGGTTTACTGTAGTATTTCTGAAATTAATCAAATATAAAACTTGACTAACTATGATCCATTTCAAGATGCTAAACATCTGGTGGCAGAAGTAAAAGGTAAAGGTACCCCCCGCACATTTGTGCAGTCGTGTCCGACTCTAGGGGCCGGTGCTCATCTCCGTTTGTTAGCCAAAGAGCCAGCGTTGTCTGAAGACGCTTCCATGGTCATGTGGCCGCATGACGCACGCGGAACACTGTTACCTTCCCACCGAAGTGGTACCTATTCATCTACTTGCATTTGCATGCTTTCGAATTGCTAGGTTGGCAGGAGCTGGGGCTAGTGCGGGAGCTCACTCCGCACGCAGGGCTAGGGATTCGAACCTCCGAACTTGCGATCTTCCAATCGACAAGCCTGGCGTCTTACCCGCTGAGCACCACGGCATCACATGGCAGAAGTAGATAAGCATTTATTCATTTATTAGCAGTCAGCAAACTTCTAGCCATGGGTGCCTCCCTCATTTTTTTGCTAAATTTGAGCAATTTTATTCTGAAAATTTACAAGATCTGGTGTAAGAATTTAACATCTACAACGAAAGTGCCACGTTTTAATGAGATATGGTGATCCTGTAAGATTTTAGTATTTATTTAAAATAATAATAATTTGATTTGGTGGGACATGCTCTATGAAGAACATTGGAATATTTGCTGATTCAGAGCGAACTCTTAAAAATGACCTGTAAAATTCTTCAATGTCATCACCTCTGATAGCTTTCCCTCTCTATAACAAGCCCTCTATCCTTTGAAACGATTGAAACCATTAGCTAAGGAATATGTCGATGAAGGTTCTCAGTCATCCAGGTGGAATTGTCTGTAGCTTGAATCATGTCAACTGGATTTCTATTTTTCAGTGGAAACGTTTCGCTCCTTATCCAAGATGCTTCTTCAGTCTGAGCGAAGTTTGTAAGGGAATCCTTAAATATGTTTCTAGGGTGGCTGTGTGACCTTGCACCTGGGGCTAGGTCATGGTTATTTGAGATGTTTATTTATGCTTTGTCTTCTGTGCCTAGGAAGATTAAGACCATTTCGCAATCTCAACAACAGCAAGGTAATCTTAACGATCCTCCTTTGGATGATAAAGGGACTTAGAAATAAACATCTCAAATAACCATGACCTAGCCCCAGGTGCAAGGTCACACAGCCACCCTAGAAACATATTTAAGGATTCCCTTACAAACTTTGCTCAGACTGAAGAAGCTTCTTGGATAAGGAGCGAAACGTTTCCACTGAAAAATAGAAATCCAGTTGACATGATTCAAGCTACAGATAGCTAAGGAATAGAATTTTCAAATTAGCTCCAATACAAAATTGCTTAGAAAGTATAACTAAAGTAATAATTCAATATAAAATACTGTACACAGAGTAGTTACATTAGCTAATTACAAATCTCTCAGCTTTAATAGCCCATGTAGTTTTGCACCATTAACAAATTATTTAGTGATATAATTGTTTAGATTTTTTAATATTAACTTCACTTGTAAGGATGTATTGAACAACATTTATTTAGGCATGTACTGATTGGAAAAGAACAGGCAAAATGTGGGTACAAAGATATTAGAAAGCAAATTTTGAAAGTGTAACAGAGATTTTGAGGTTGTATCTTGACAAGCCAACTCTGGGGTATAGGACAATATACTTTTTACGTATTTGTTATGAAAAATGAAATTATATAGACTATCTAAAATAAAATGCATGTAAGTAATTCCCAGTTATAGTCAAGAACCTCTTCTGTGTTGTGCAAAATACTTATATCAAATAAAACAGTCTTTCTTGGAAGTTTTTTTTAAAAAATAGTAAGAGAATTTGGGATTTGAATGAAATAAATCGTTTTAGAACTCTTTATGGTATAAAATTCCTTTTATTTCAGCAAGTCATCAAGAACTGAATGTAGCAATAGTTCTTACATAGTACGCTGCCCTAAAATTGCACTATATTAATCAAAGTCTTTCTAAATTGCATTGGAGGGATTATAATCAAATTGGTACATACGTATCAATTTAGTGGCAGTGGTCATTTATTCATTTTGGATGAAGTTTTTTTGGGGAAAACTCAAAAAGAGTACACCATAGTCTTTAATACTTCCAGCATCCATTCTTATCAAGGCATATAAAATTTATTTTTATTATTATTTATTAAATTTCTATCACCACCCATCTCTCCCCCCAGGGGGAACTCTGGGCAACAATGGTGCAAGTATTTTTACTATAGCAAAACAGTGGGGAAAATCTCTCTTTGGATCAATGGAATTTAAAAGTGTGGCTGAAAATTAACACAACAGCAAAGAGTGAAAAATGTTTAATTAAAGCAAGCTTTGTTAACATGTGGTCTGTTTATAATTATAACAGCAGCATAATTTGTAATACATTAATTTGATTTATAAATCTGCCTAATTGTCATGTGACAACCTCCTTGTCTACAAATACCTTTGTGGATAGAAATACCCCATAGGGATATTTAAATTTCTGTCTCTCTCCTTTAGATTGCAAATATATCTTTATATATTTCCAAATGATGCATGTGCTGTTGTTGTTCTTTGGGATTTTTTCTCAATGTTTTGTTGACTACTTTTATTTAAAAAAAAAACAAGGAAAAATGTGTTCTGCCCAACAGCTCAGTGAAGGTAAATCCAGCCAGCTTTTAGAGTGAGTTCCAGCCAATTAATGCCAAAGTGCCCAGATTTATGATTTGTGCACTTCACACTTACAGTGATTGTTTTTTAACAGTTCAGATACTTGAGGACTTACAAAAGAAAGTCTGAACTGCTTTATCTGGTCACTGTTAAATATTACCTCTCCTGTGTTCTCTAGATATTGTACATCAGTGGTTGAAGGATGATCTCATGTGATGAGTTTTGGAGCAGGCAAATCGTATTGTCATGCAGGATAATCTGTTAATTTTGTGTGGGTGTGTGTGTGTGTATGTGCGCGCACACCCACACACACCTTCGAGCCAGTGTTGGCTGTTGGTGACTGCCTGGACAAATCCCTGCAGTTTTCTTGGCAAGGTTTTTCAGAAGTGGCTTGCCATTGCCTTCTTCCTAGGGCTGAGAGAGAGGGACTGGCTCGAGGTCACCCAGCTGCTTTGTGCCTCAGGCGGGAGTAGAACTCACGGTCTCCTGATTTCTAGCCTGATGCCTTAGCTACTACACCAAACTGGCTCTCCAATCCATTAATAGTAGTTAACAAATCTCCTTTCAGTCATTTTATTGAGGAAGTGAACACCAAGCCATGAACAAATTCAGCCAGCCTATCTCCCCTGAAAGGAAACATGGGGAGATGGCAGGGGAAGGAGTCAAGCACCACATCATAATCCCGTCAGCCACTGAAGTAAATTTCAATCCTTAAACAGATTTTTATTATAAAACGTTTGACACAAGACAAAGTCACAGAGTTAACATGCTTAATGGTGCCAGACTATTAAAAAGTGATCTATGAAACCAAAAAGAAATTCTTATGGAGGCTGAATGTCTCAAGAGGGCAGGGCTGGTCACCTGAGGGCTCCTGTATATCCATCTTGATGATGGTTGGTTCCAATAAAAAGCCTTTCTCTGATCCTTTCTTCTAATAGAAACTTGGCTGGGGAGGGAGGCAGTAAGATCTCTGTTGAATGGCAAAGCCTCACATTTTATTTTGAGGGAATCTCCTTTAATCCCCTTGGCACATTCTTAGGCTGACCATACGTACCGTTTTGAATGGGACAGTACCATTTTTTTCACATTTCCCGACCATCCCGTTGTTTTAAAATAAATGTCAATTTTGTCCCGTTTTTTTAAAAACCTGTAAGGATGGAGGTTGGGTCAGAGGAGGAGGGCGAAGAGCCTGTTAGGGAAAGTGCGGGAAATGTCGTTGGGGAAAGCGCGGGAAGGTTTGAGGGGAGAGCCGATCAGCTGGCAGAGACCGGACTAGAGGCGAGTTCCCCGCCGCCAATCAGTGCACGAGCTAGGAGAGCTCAGAAGAGAGCTGCACGACGACAGCAGTGTGGCTCCTACTCATCAGTGGCGGGAAACTCAGCAGATAAAAAGACGACAGGCACAGGAGCTGGTTGTCAGAGACAACCGTCCTGACTACCCTGCACTGACGCTCCGCCGACCTGCCCTCCTCCTTGCCAAGCGCCTTGCCATTTCCGTGCCTCATTAGGGTAACAAAGTTGATGCAATTCTCACATGTGGGCAGCTGCATTTTGCATGCACTGTTGTTTCTAAATAGTCCTCAGAGGTAGCCTCATATAGGCTGTGTTGTGGTAGTCTATCCTGGTGTGAGGAAGTAATGAGTTAGTCACCAGAACCTCTTGTCCCAGATATGGGCAGAACTAACACACCAGTAGGTGAGTGAAGGTCCCTTGGTCACAGTCTGTACCTGTCCAGGCACCATTAACCCTGAGGCCAGGAAAGATACCCATACCATGGACATGCTCCTTTGGGGGAGGGAGGGATATCATCCCATCCAGTTTGAAGCAGCGAAGAAAAAGTTTGGTTTTGAACAAACAGCAATTCTGTCTTGTTGGAAGTTCATCTGGTTTTTAAAGATCTGAAAATCTTTAAAATGGGGAGAGTATACCTAAAGCAGTACTAATGCTGAATAACAATGTGAAAAATTATCTATGGCAGAGCTTTCCAAACTGTGTCACGACACAATACTGTCGCCTGGGGGCCCCAAGTGTGTCGCGTGACAACCCGGAAGCACCGGTGGCGGTGCTTCCGGGTTGCCGCGCGGTGGCTGCCCCTTCGAAAAGGCAGGCTCCGCGGACCCCTTGGTTCAGGCAGGGAGGCGAAAAGCCTCCCTGTGTGCGCATGTTGCCAAGCGGCGCTCAGCTGTTCTGCGGGGAGAATTTCCACCCCGGCTCCAGGGCAGCATGTGCGTGCAGGGAGGGGAGGCTTTTGCCTCCCTGCCAGAACCGAGGGCATTTTAGGGGTCCCCGGAGCCTGCCCTTTTGAAGGGGCAGTGGCAGCAGCAACCCGGAAGCACCGCCGCCGGCACTTCCGGGTTTTTGTGGGCTGGCCATTGGTGTGTCGCCAACAGCAAAAGTTTGGAAAGCCCTGATCTATGGCATTCTGACTCACTTAGAACTGATGCAAATAGCCTATTTTCTTTAATTGTTAGTCATCTGGAATGCCCTCTAGGTAGAAAGATAAGACTCAGGTGATGGTGATTATGACAACAATAGCAGCAAGTTGTTGTATTCCACTTTTAATATTTTAAAAATATTGCAATCTAATAATATGTACATTTGAAGTCCAAAGACCAAGAAATGAATTTATCTTGAAACTGTATTTATAAAAATAATTTATGCAAAAGCATGATTATTCCCTATATGTAGCTGAAGGCAGTCAAACCCAAACAGTCTTGTATCGAGTTAGCCCTATTTTTGTGTCTTCAGTATTTTTATGATTATGTTGAACCTGCATCTTGCTTCCTGCAGACAGAGGGGCTCTCGTTGCTTGCGAAGTTAATGATTTTGATCCAGAGGAAGAATCATGCTGCCAGAAAGTCCCAGGGGTTCTCAAAAACCTGATCTAAAGACTCTCCATAAGAGTTGAGGTGGTGATAAGAAGGCCTGCAGAGGTGACAAGACAAACCCCGCCTTTCCCCCTTCTGCACAGAAAACTCTCCAGGAGATTCCACCACTGTAGAAATAAATTCTGGATCCCACCTGATAATATGAACTATTCCTAAAAATAATTCTAGAAGTGGTGTTACTTCTACATGCAGACCTGCAATGTATTTCTATCGCAATGTATTCTTACTGAAAGTTCGGAGATTGGGCAGAAGACTGCTGCTCTACTAATGGATTCCCATGCAAAAGAGAAAAACTTCTTAAGACAGAAGACGACAACTTCTTAACTGATTGCCAAGCACAGTCAGTAGTCTCATATAGCAGGTCAGCTATCATTCTTATGTCCGGGGTGGTGGTGGTGGTGAACCTCAAACCTTTATTGGAAGTGGAACCAAATGAACTTATATTTTATCCAGATTTCTCTGCTTCAAAAAGTTACATCTAGTAACTGAACTATGCTTCTCAAGCTGGTTGTGGAGCAATGCTCACTGAAGACTGTACGTTTGTTTCACATTTTTAATTGAAAGTGTTACAATGAGGGCGCGGGGATCTTTTCGGTTTCTGTGTATTGTTATCTTTCCTTTCAGCGCTTCACCTACAGGAACAAAACAAAAAGGCAAAGTTTTTAAGTCCGGCACCCAAAAATGTCTTTCTGCTGAGCAGACATATTATTGGCTGATTGAAGTCCCTACCTCTTGCAGCCTCTCCCCCCAAATCTACCCCAAAGGCTTAGAGAACACCCCAGAGAAGATGGAGGTGGGGTGGGGCGATGGCACAGATGGAAAGGAATGCAAATGTTCATTCTTAAGGAACATTACTATTTTTTTCCTCTAGTAGTAATAAATAAATGTATTTCTGGTGCAAATTATATGTCGTTCTATTCCCAAAAGTCTTTTAAAGACTTACAAATAAATTAAAAATAAATTAAAAATAACAAGGAAAACAAAACAGCCACCTAACACTAGGAACAATAAACCTGCTTGACCATTACCACAATATTAATTTTATATCACATGGTGAAGTTCTGCTCATTCTTGGTAAGATTTCTCTTGATTAGCTTTGGTTATGTTGACCTTACACCAATAACATCCTGCCTTCCTACATCTCTCTCTAGATTTCAGATTAACTTGATGACTTAATTCTTTGAGGAATTTATTTACAGTATTTGTATTGCCTTCCCTCTTGTCAAAGTGACGATGGGCAACGAACAGAATTAAAAGAGCAATATAACTAGCCATAAAACACAATAAACGCCCAGGGTCCCTCCTTGTGGGGGAGATGGGCGGGATATAAATGAAATAAATAAATAAATAAATAAATAAATAAATAAATAAATAAATAAATAAATAATTGCTATTAAGAAGCTGTTTATAACTTACTCAAAAACAAGAAAGCTTCAGGAACGGTAAATTATCTTGGAAGAATTTTATGTAGAAGTTTCCAGTTCTTTGATTAATTTAGGTGATTGAAATAAAATAAAACAAAACAGAAAAAAACTAACTACTGAAGATAGTATTATACATGTTAAATATACTGTATGTGAATATTTAACTGTAGCTAACACATGCTACAGCAATTTGTAAAAGATGTAGCAAACTTCTGTGGATGTAAGGATGAGGCGGTCTTGCTTTTATAACTGAATCCATTAATTTTCTGATAGGTATAACAAGACCTGATGACACTTATTTCAAAACACCTATAACAAAAACAATTGTTAGCTGAAAAACGCTAGTAGTTTTCTAAAATGTCTTCTTGTTTGTTTGTTTAACCTACAACTGTAATTCTACCCCAGATTATTTTATCAGCACACACAGTCTCAGTTTAATTATGCAAAAAGGGATTAAACCTGCTTTTTAAAGTAACACTGATGAAGAATTTGTGAAATCTAGGAAACAGCATTTCTATAAGAACCCACTACAATTTTCAATCAGGGCAGCCCTCTGTTATTTATAACCAAGCTAATTGCATTAAGTGGCCCAGACAATCAGCTTTATTCATTGTCACGAGGAGGATCTTTGCCTGTTTCTCGCCCCAATGGGCCACATTAAATCTTCTTTTGTGCGCCACCATTTCTGTTCGTGAACTAAAGCAATGGCAGCGCAATCAGAACAGGGAAGAAGATCAGGCCAATTAATCAATGCCATGGAGAAATAAAATGACTGATGTGCTCTCAACAGCTCCGCTGCTCTACACAATACAGAGAATGCCTTCCAAGGCTGAGCTGCATCACCTATGCTCAGGAAGAAGCATGCAAGATACAAGTCACAATGTAGTTTGATCAAGCCTGAATTCATTATCCTGCTGCTATGGAACGGACGTTCTACCTTAGGAGAAAATGAAGTCTGATCTGCCTTTAACAAATCTTCCAGAGAAGCATGCAGTTATAATTACTATGTTTTTACTACCCCTCAGAGGCCTGGTTCTACGGCTGATCACATTATAGCAATCCTCACTGTTGAGCTTTTTACTTCAATAGAAATGTTACCCACAGACATACTGCATGATCTTTTTGGCAGCTAAGGGCTAAAAGTAATTATGTTGCTGAACCGCAAGATGAGAAATTGTTCAAGGTAATGAGATTACTAACAGTGAGCCTCCAGAAACAGCAAGTATAAATATGCCATATCTAGGACCACACAACATGTAAACTGGCCCATCACCAGTAAGCCATATTCTTGAGTTACCTGCTTTGCATGTTCTGTATCTCAGATTCAATTTGGGAATGTGCTCTTAAATGTGCCCCTTGTTTGTATGCTTTGATTTTAAATTTCAAATTAAAAAGTGACTATTTTTGAGTGTGTTTATGGAAATTAATCAAAACTTCGAACATTAGCTAATAGTCTGGAAAGAAGGCTGTCTCGTATATGATTTTCATACTTTCTGGCAAAATAAATCTTGCTACCCACACATATTTACATCATTGAGTGCACATTTTTACTGATATTACTGATCTAAATTAAACTATCAAGAATGAAGTAGCCTTCAGTAAAATGCCTGAAACGCAAAATGGCTTCCGCCCTTCCAGGGGAACAGTGGATATGATCTTCACTGCACGACAGCTTCAAGAAAAATGCAAGGAGCAAAACCGCCCTCTGTACATGGCGTTTATTGATCTGACTAAAGCTTTTGATACTGTAAATCGTACTGCTCTCTGGACCATCCTTCTGAAAATCGGATGCCCTGATAAATTTGTGAACATCTTGCGGTTACTCCATGACGACATGATGGCAACAATCCTGAATAACAATGGCTCTCAAAGCGATCCATTTAAAGTGGAATCCGGCGTTAAACAGGGATGTGTTATTGCTCCAACCTTATTCGCTATCTTCATCGCTATGATTATGCACCTTGTTGAAGAGAAACTTCCTACTGGTGTAGAAATTATATATCGAACAGATGGAAAGCTTTTTAATCTTAGTAGGCTGAATGCAAAAAATAAGGTAATTGCAACTTCTGTTATAGAACTTCAATATGCTGATGATAACGTAGTCTGTGCACACTCCGAGGAAGATCTTCAAACTATCCTAAACATCTTTGCAGAAGCATATGAAAAGCTCGGCCTCTCGATTAACATTAAAAAAACCAAAGTGCTTTACCAGCAAGTTCGAACCAATCCCTCTGCAGCGCCATCAATCCAGCTTAAAGGTGTGTCACTAGAAAATGTCGACCACTTTTCTTATCTCGGCAGCCATCTATCAACAAAAGCCGACATCGACGCTGAAATTCAGCATCGCCTGAGCTCTGCGAGTGTAGCTTTCTCCCGAATGAAGCGTAGAGTGTTTGAGGATCGGGACATTCGCAGGGAGACCAAAATGCTTGTTTACAAAGCCATTGTACTACCAACCCTTCTGTACGCCTGTGAAACATGGACCCTCTACAAACGCCACCTCCAACTTCTTGAAAGATTCCATCAACGCTGCCTCCGAAAAATTCTGCAAATTACTTGGGAAGATAGGCGGACTAATGTTAGCGTATTAGAAGAAGCGAAAACCACCAGCATTGAAACAATGATCATCCAACATCAACTTCGCTGGACTGGTCATGTTGTTCGAATGCCTGACCATCGTCTTCCAAAGCAGCTACTTTACTCCCAACTTAAGAATGGAAAACGGAATATTGGTGGACAGCAAAAGAGATTCAAAGATACTCTCAAAGCTAATTTAAAAAAATGTAATATCAGCATTGAGAACTGGGAAGCCCTAACTCATGAGCGTTTCAATTGGAGGTCAGCCTTTATTAATGGCGCTATGGACTTTGAAGAAGCACGAGTACAGGGCGAAAAGGAGAAGAGAGCTAAAAGGAAGGCACGTCAGGCAAACCCTCATCATGACCGTCTCCCACCCGGAAACCTATGCCCTCATTGTGGGAGGTTGTGCGGATCCAGAATTGGCCTTTATAGCCACTTACGGATTCACCGTTAAAATTTTACCTTTGGAAGACAATCTTACTCGGCTACGAGTGATCGCCAATGAAGCTTTGATTTTAAATTTCAAATTAAAAAGTGACTATTTTTGAGTGTGTTTATGGAAATTAATCAAAACTTCGAACATTAGCTAATAGTCTGGAAAGAAGGCTGTCTCGTATATGATTTTCATACTTTCTGGCAAAATAAATCTTGCTACCCACACATATTTACATCATTGAGTGCACATTTTTACTGATATTACTGATCTAAATTAAACTATCAAGAATGAAGTAGCCTTCAGTAAAATGCCCCCTTTAAAATATTTTGATGGCTCATGGCTGCTGTTGACAACCTTTAAGTCACTGCAGAAAACCATACTGCAAGGCACCATCAAAACATAAAAGATGCAGTTGTGCTATTTTATTGCTAATAGAATTTGCTGGCATAAGGACTTTGACTTTCAGCTTAATTCAGTAAATCAGTGCGCAAAAAAAAAGCCTTTTAAAAATTATTTCAAGATAAGTTATATACATTTACAGTTAGTGGAAATCATATTCTGTCAGACAAGGCAGAAACAGAATATGTTGGAGAATATCTTTTTCTTTTGGAAAAGAAAAACAGTATTAAGAGCTAGGGAAAAATGAGCTAAGATTAGTATAAACTTTCACTTTGAAAAACTGCTGCATATTCAGGCAATAGCTGTGTCAAATTGGTGGTATGTATTTCTTTTATTCAAGACTCTGATTTCAAAAATGCCCTTCAAGAGGAATGTAGTTTCCCTTGTCTGGGAAATATTAGATTGGCCTTTCTTCACTCATTTAGCCCTGCAGCAAGGTATTGAGAACAAATGAAGCATAGTGATAGTGTTCTGTTGAACCTCACTCTCTACCACTGTCGCATTCCGGAGCATCACTTGCTTATATCTCTTGTCATTCGCTATGCAAAGTACATTTTGAAAAGCACACTGCCTTGACCTCTTAGAGAAAAGGAATGGCATGAAACTAACAGTGGTGTTGACACAGAAAAGGAGTTTGAAGAAGGGTACTTTGCTTGTGCTAACACACTTTCACAAGTGCTCCTTGTAAATACTTTGGCTGCAGAGTCAAATGGTCCTGTGATTTCACAAGATGCCCTTTCTAGACAAAACCAAAAACTTTCAAATTACAAAAGCTGCATAGTATAAACAGATTAAATTAATCTCACAAGTGATTTATGAAAATAAAGAATCAGAAAACATGAACCTCATTTTGTCTGGATTATTTTAGTTTGCCTGATGGAGATATAATAAATGGTAATTACTGCAAATAAATGCTTATGTAGAAGTAGTATCTCTTGTGCGGCAAACTAACTGTATCACCTAATCCATACACTGGTCTCCTCATCTTCTCTTTTGTAAACTAAACATGTTCACATTCTTCAAATGCTCTTCATACAGCTTGGCTGCTGGACAGCTTATCATCATGATAGTTCTCTGAGTCTGCACCAGCTTCTTCATATTCTTTTTAAAGTGTGGTGCCTAGAATAGAAACAGTACTCCAAGTGCAGCTTAACCAGCATAGAGAACAATGGAACTATTACCTCCTGTGATCTGGGCATAATGCTTCTGTTAATGTGACCCAAGATGGCACTAACCTCTTTAGCTACTACATCACATTGTTTGCCATATTTAGCTGGTGTCTCACTAGTACTCCTAGCAACTTCTTATATATACTGCTGCCAAGGCATGTTTCTCCAGTCCTGTATCTATACATTTAATGTTGATACCTTATAATTGTTATTACCGAACATCATCCTTTTGGATTTCGCCCAATATTTAACCCTGTTGAGGTCATTCTGAATTGTGGGGTTTTTTTTTGTCCTGTACAGTGCAAGCCAACCCTCCTAGTTTGGTAGCATCTTCAAATCTGATTAGCATGCCTTCTATTCCATCCTATTTATAAAGCTATTGAAAAGCACTGGTCTGAAGACAGAGTCTTGGGGATCCTACTCAGTCACTACAGAATCATTCATTAAAAACCTTTGGTGTGTTGGTTCAACCAACTGCAAAATCTACTGAGCAACATTACCCTCTAGCCCACATTCATCCATCTTGTCCTCAAAGAGTATAAGGAGAGCTTTATTGAGATTATGGTATGCTATGTCCACAGCATTCCCTTGATCCCCCAAGTGATTCCTTCTGAAATAGAAAGGGATAAGGCTAGTTTGACAGATTTTTTTGCAAACCCATGTTGTTTTCAGGTAGCAATACCTTTTCAAACAGCTTGTAGGCATGCTGCTTGACAATCTATCTTAGTATGTTACTAGGCATTCAACTAACTAGTCTGTCATTTCCTAGAGCCTCTCTATTGCCTTTTTTGAATAGTGGGACTATGTTTGCTCTTCCAATACCTCACCAGTTCTATAGGGATTTTCCAATATTACAGTCAACAGTCCTGAGATCACTTCTGTCAAATGGTATGTAATTTGCCTGGCCATGGAGTCTTAAATTCATGGAAGGTAGTAAGATGGATTCTTACTACACCTTTATTAATCTTCAGCTGCATCCCCCCCCTTTTTTTACCAAGTTAGGAAAGGCTTTCACTCTCTTTTGTGAGAAGACAGATGCAATTAAAGAGTTAAGCAGTTCCACCCTCTCCCTATTCCCATTTTTACTTCATCATTCTGGTGCAATACTGTAGACCAACTGCCTCATTTACTCTTTCTTTACTTTGGACATACCCTGACAACTGACTCACTATTACTGTATCTTGTATTCTGTGCCAGCCTTATCTCATTCTTTGACATTCCCGACTCCATCCCTACAGGCTCAAGATACCAGTATGTATTCCTCCTTAGTTATTAGTCCCTCTTCTATTTTGCTTCTTGGCTTGTCAGTGAGCTTGCTATTCATCCATACATGCTCTTAAAGGTTTTCGTTCTCATGGGGATCACTTGTGTCAATGCTTTCACTATTTCATTTTTCATAATCTTCTATCCATTTCTGGCCCTTTTATCCCTTAGGATAAGGATTTTGAGCCACTGTAAGCAGCCCACCTTTAAACCAAGTTTATTAAAATCTGCTTTCCTGAAGTCTAAGATACATGGCTGACTTTTCTCAGCTCTTCCCCTAGTTATCCTGAACTCCAGAATGATGTGGTTACTTTTGCCAAAGTACCCAACACCTTCATTACATCAACCAATTTCTTTATATTGGTCAGAATTAGGTCCAGGATAGCCAAACCTTTCTCTCTTCTTCCACCTTCTGAAACAGCCATCAAGAAAAGCTTGGAATCTGTTGGACCTCCTATTCCTAGCTGAACTAGTTTTCCATCAGATACAAGGGATGGTTGGTCTGTTACCACTACAGCTCTTGAGAATTTGATGAGCTGATTTAGGAATACATCATCCATATTGCCTGCCTGGCTAGGCAGCCTGTATTAAGCTCCCATTATGGTATCTTTATTATTTTCTACTTTTGCAACAAGACCCTTTGGGGGGGGGGTACCTTTGAGTCAGTTTTTACTCCCAGTGACTGCCTGGACTAGTCCCTGTAGTTTTCTTGGCAAGGGTTTTTGGAGGTGGTTTCCTCCATTATTAGCCACACATGTTGCTAATGCCTAGCACTTCTCTATCAGAATATGTGCCCCTGCTTCCAATTTAAAGTCCTCCTTAAAAAGTTAACAAAGTATTTGCCAAACCCATTTTTCCCTGTCCTTGTGAAAAGGGAGCCTGTTTTTCCATTGCTCTAGATACCGATGTGCATATTAACTATTTGTGTTTCTAATGGTAATGTAAAAACTAATTCTTATGCATAACTTGAAGTTGCAGAGTCCTAGAAAAAGGGTAAACGCTTGAGTTGAGTCAACTTTTTGGGCTTACATGGATATAGACATTTACTTCTTTTGGCAATGATAAGGAAGTGGTTTGTCATTGTCTTCTTCTAGGGCACAGCTTTCCAAACTGTGTGTTGCGACACAAAAGTGTGTCGCCTGCGGGGCCCAGGTGTGTCGCGTCAAAACCCAGAAGCGCTGATGGTGCGGCGCCGCCATGCACACGGCAGCAGCGGGCCATCAGCGCTTCTGGGTTTTCCCGCGGCGACACACCAACGGCGGCGCACGGAAATCTGAAAGCGCCGCAGTCGCGGCGGTGTGCAAAAACTGAAAGCAGCGGCGGCACTTCCGGGTTTTCTCGCGCGCCGCCGTTGGTGTGTCGCCGCGGGAAAACTTTGGAAAGCCCTGTTCTAGGGTGTTATTTCAACTTCCCAGTCTAGTCTCCAGTTTCCTGGTAGTCTCCCATCCTATTACTAACCAGATTTGACCCTGCTTTTTCAAGCTCACCCATAGTAGGCTGGGTATTTCCACCTAGAATCTTAGAAATCCTGGATCAGTATTAAAATAACTTTCACATAAGCTACAATCAAAGGCAAAATGGAAATAGTGGTGGCACAGAGTTAAGCTTTTGAGACAATTTTATATGTGGATTTACTAACATCCAATCTGTTCTGTAAAGTCTAATGATATGCAAAAATATATACCTTCTTCAACAGAAATTGGGTTCTCCAGAAAAAATGTTGTTTGTTTCCAGTGTGTCTTGGTACAACAGGGACTAGTTGAAAGCAGTATCTGCAGTAACGAAATTCAGAGATCCCTGATAAAGTACAAGACTAAACAACATGCTTCATTAATTCATTACACAACCACACACATATTAAATGTTTGCTATACCAAACAGGCTTATTTCCAAACACCTTAAGGCAAAAAGCTGGCAACATATAAAATATATTTTACAATTAATTTTTAACATGTAGCTTTCAAATACTTACTTGTTTGTTACAATTCTTCTCAAACTGCACATCAAAATATCCCGCAATTGCCTGAGTTAAAGGGAAAACAAAACAGCATACAGGAATTTTAGTCTACTAGACTCACTGAATAGGTTAAAGCCTATTATACCCACCCGTACTAACAGAAGCCAGCCCACTATATTGGTGGGAGGACTAAAAAGATACAATCCAAGTTAAGGTTTAAAATGCTGAAAATACAACACACAGTTTTCTAAAAGACCTGCTTTTTTCACACTGCTGCCTTCACTCGTGAAGCACTTCTTTCAAATGCTTTATTTACCTTTGTTTATGTGCCCACCACCGCAGATGGTAACTGCAGCCGTGAAATTAAAAGACGCTTGCTCCTTGGGAGGAAAGCTATGGCAAACCTAGACAGCATATTAAAAAGCAGAGACATCACCTTGCCGACAAAGGTCCGTATAATTAAAGCTATGGTTTTCCCAGTAGTAATGTATGGCTGTGAAAGTTGGACCATAAGGAAGGCTGAGCGCCAAAGAATTGATGCTTTTGAGCTGTGGTGCTGGAGAAGACTCTTGAGAGTCCCTTGGACTGCAAGGAGGTCAAATCAGTCAATCCTAAAGGAAATCAACCCTGACTGCTCATTGGAAGGACAGATACTGAAGCTGAAGCTCAAATACTTTGGCCACCTAATGCGAAGAGAGGACTCACTGGAAAAGACCCTGATGCTGGGAAAGACTGAAGGCAAAAGGAGAAGGGGACGGCAGAGGATGAGATGGTTAGATAGCATCACCGATGTAATGAACATGAATTTGAGTAAACTCCGGGAGACAGTGGAGGACAGGAAGGCCTGGCGTGCTATGGTCCATTGGGTCACGAAGAGTCGGACATGACTTAACGACTGAACAACATCATGTACCCATTAGGACTGGCGGGCAATGTCTTCGAAACTACCTCAGATCGTGTATCATCAAATACCAAAAAAACAAAGTCTCCTGTCTTGCCCAGCGATATAGTCCAAAAACAGGACTGGAACATGCATCTTATGACTTTGTATATGGAACCTCATTGATCCATATCGAGTCACAGAAAATATGGGCATGAAAATGAATTATGATTTGCTGGTGATTTGGGGGATTTCTTGAAATACAACAAGCTCCATAATGATCCATGCTTACGATTCATATTTTTGTACCATGCCATCCTGGAATGGGCCAAACCTGTGATCTTCTATGATCTTCTGCTTAAGCTTTATTTTGATAGTGATTGAGGGAGAAATCTTGTGACAAAATTGTGCAAATGCAAAATGATATGATACTCTATTGGATTAATCTCGTTCTATAATTCATGACAAAGTAAGGAGCTTGAAATCAAGAAAACAAAATAGAAAAGGCAAATTGTTATACAACCAAGACATTGTGCTGGTTGTATTTCTCTAATTCTCAAAAGCAACAGTCACATAAACTCAGTTTGCAGCCCAGCCTCTGGTCACAGGAATAGAAAGGTTCTTCCCTCACCTTGTCTTCCTTTCGAGTCTTCCCTTGCCCATGTCACATCATTTCTCCCCCTTTTGTTTTCAGGCCTTCCTGTTTCACTAGATTTTTGCCTCCACATGTACACTCATGCACACCTATTTCCCTTTCCTCCTTAATGTAAAGCAGCAGAAAAACGTAAGTTCTAAAAGAAGCTGCTTTGCTCCACTCCCTGTTGGAAAAGGAAAAGCAAAATACTGCAGCTGTCTAGTCAGTAAACTAAAACGACCACTATCCACCCAGTCTATGCACCAGCCTGTTAGCGACTGGCCAGGGCAAAGGGTTCCTATTGTCTAAATTCCAGATTATTCAGCAACTTCTTTAAGAATCCACTGAATCTGTCTTTCCCCATCTGCTCCTTTAGTCTCTCCCATGCTGTCAGCCCTTCAAGGTAGACCAGACTAGGAAAACAAAGTCATACATTCTAATACTATTTTTATTATGTCAGAGTAACAAAATCTTGCAACTCTGAATGTGCCTCCCCACTTCTTCCCTTTATCTTCAAGAGAACTAGGGAGGGTCAAGCCTGAGACGCTTTCTCAAATTAT
The DNA here is from genome assembly GCA_023362775.1 of Charina bottae. Lineage (NCBI taxonomy): Eukaryota > Metazoa > Chordata > Lepidosauria > Squamata > Charinaidae > Charina > Charina bottae. Next base: position 166,802,073 of record JALMGJ010000001.1, on the reverse strand, counting down.
ATGTCTGCCTCAGACTCAAATGTCTTTTATCTGAGTGTTGTCTTGGTTGCTACTCTTCCTCCTGTTCTTCAAGGTTACTCTTACAGCCCATTACGTATGCTTTTTGGTGGGCAGAGAACAATGGCCACCTTTTCCCAAGATATTTGAATTTGAGAAGGTGGTCGTTCACGGAGGAAGAGCTTTAAGAAAGCCTATCCTACATTTCACAATCAAGCCTGTACCATAATCAGTACTGTTTCAATGCTGACCAATGGGGAAGAACTGGCTCTGACTCAACCTTAACAAGACCGAGTTGCTTTGGGTTTTTGCCCCCCCCTGGAGCTGGTGATGTGTCATCTTTGATTCTTGACAGGGTAGCACTTCCCTAGACAGAGCTGGTGCGCAATTTGGGGATCTTCTTGGACTTCTGGTTCCTGGATGGTGGCAGCCATCGCTAGGGGAGCCTTTGCACAGATACATCTTGTGCACCAGTTGTACCCATGGTTGGTCTGGGAGGCCTTGCTCACAGGCACTCATGCCTTGGACACTCCTTAGTTGCACTGCTGCAATGCACTCTACATGGTGCTGCCCCTAAAGGCCAGCTGGAAGTTACAACTGGACTGGAATACGGTGGCATGTGGTGTTATATGCCTTTGGTTTGCCCATTATCACACCACTGTTACACGAGCTGCACTGGCTCCCAGTATCTTTCTAGGTGCAATCTGTCAGCCCTTTAAAGTAGACCAGATTAGGAAACCAAAGTCATGTGTCCTAATACTGCTTTAAGTATAAGGTTATAGTAACAAATCTTGCAAGTCTGAATGTACTTCCCCCCCTCCCTCCCTCCCTCCATCTTCATGAGAACTAGAGAGGCTCTTGTCTGAGATGCTTTCTCAGATTACAATTATGGCCCGGACTCAGATTTCTTTTATCTGACTGTTGTTATTCCTTCTGCCCATTACACAATTCAAGATGCTGGTTATTACCTTTATAGCTCTACATGGCACAGGGCCAGGTTATTTGTGGGACTGCATTTCCATGGAGGGTATCTGCCCACTCCACCAGGTTAGATAGGGTGGGCATGCTCCAGGTCTCTTCTCTTAAATGCTGCCATTTATTTATTTATTTAAATTTATATGCCACCCGACTCCCAATGACTCTGGGTGGTTCACAAATTAAAAACATTAAAAATGAGAAAAAATACAAAAATGAACAAAAATGAAGAATAAAAGATGGCAAGGATGACAAAAAAAGGACAGGAATGAAAAAAAAAACACTAACCCACACAATCCAAAGGGGGCTTCACTCCCCCTTGCCAAAGGCCTTCAAAATACCAGCAGGGTTGTCAGGGAGATAACTGATGGAGAAGGAGGGGGCTCCGTCCAGGGTGATAAACGCATGCACAGTACTGAATCACTTTGCTTTCCTCACAAGAGACTAAAGAAGGCCCTGCCCTAGTTTCATGGGCCTTTTCTCTGAGCATCACTAATTAATTTCAGTTTAGCTGGATTCTGTGTAGCAGAGTAGAACAATAAAACACTAGAGCTATTATACCAAGTCTCAGCGTGTTTCCTTCACTCGAAGTCAGGACAAGGGTGGGACCTATGAAATGTGATTTTTCTGCAGCAGCGCCTGCCCTGTGGAACACCCTCCCCCCTGGTTTCCAGCAGGCCCCCACCCATTTAGCTTTCTGGAATGCTGTAAGGGGTTGGCTTTTCCCCCAGGCATTGGGATAGGGTAATGTTGGAGCCTGGGGATTATAATGTTCAATGGATTGGAGATTGTTGGTTAGGTGCCAGGTTTTTGAGTTTGCTGTCTTTGATTTTTATTAATGTTGTGAGCCACCCAGAGTTGGGTTTCATAAGATGAGTGGCCATATAAGTCAAATACATACATACACACATACATACACACATACATACATACACTCATTACTATCCTAGGCTTATATATATAGTTATACCTAATGAAACACAAAAAGGGGAAGTGGGATATCCATTTATATAATTGTCAAAGATTGTTAAAAATTGCAAGATAGGTTCAAACAGGTTAGTAAACAAAAACTGTTAAGTAAGTGTGAGTTTTCTATTGTTATTTTTTTCCCTTGTCACCCCAAGTGATGGAATGCACTTCTCACTCTCTGCATTATTTAGCAAAATTCTTAGATTGGATTGTATGTTTTTCTTTTGGAATAGCTAGCTGCCAAATATAGTTACAAATCACTAATGAAGACAGGAATTAACTTGAACATTTAAGCATAAATAGTATCAAAAGGTTAATATAGTTTGTGTCGCGTCCTATAAAGCTTTCAGACTGGGAAGTTAATGGTTTAGTCATTCAGTTTTCTTTTACCAAATATACCGAGAAAAGCTTAACAATTGAGATCTACAAAATGGAGTGTTTCCTGCATTGCACCAGATTGATATTTAAGCCTAGATCATGAGAAATATTAATAAAAAACAATTTCTAAGAGTTCATTTGGGAGAAATGTATTCTAGTATTTGGGAGGAACAGTATTCTAGCACTAGGCATTTTGGGGGGTTTGATAATAAACATTTAAGTTTGGCTCAGACACCAGAAGCTCTTGTAATAAAGAGCTTCACATTGTCTCAACAGTTGGCTAGGTTCAACTTTATACCTGCTACATTTTGATAGATAGATAGATAGATAGATAGATAGATAGATAGATAGATAGATAGATAGATAGATACCACATATCAACGACAGCAGTTTACAAAGTTAAAACACAATCACATCAACTGGAATGCCCATGGTACAAATATAAAGTCGTTTCCTGGTTTCAGCCTCCTCTCCTTCCAACAATGGGTACTACAAGCAGTTTCTCACAGACAACTGTCTTAGACAAGTCAACTCTGATTGGAGAAAGCAATCCTCAAAGTACCTAGCTTTCAACCCATGAAGGATCTCTGACTATTTTTGACCAAGTCCCACAAGGCAGGCACACACAGAGTTCAGTGCATTAATTGAATCTAGAGATAATGGTGACAAGTTTCACTGTAGCTATGCATTTATTCTTTACACTGGATTCTTTCAGTATTTTGCAATTTGGACCCAAGACATCCTTGAAGTGCAATATTACTTTTTCCACAGCAAAGATTAAGTCATGATCTAATTTGCATGAGTTAACCTCCGACAGCATTCTGAACTTAATTTTTTGGCAATTGCCTAATTAACATTGGTGGAAGTAGCTACCAAACAGCACCACATGGTAGAATTAGACATTTCATTAATTCAGTTGGCAATCATTTCTGAATGGCCAAATATAATAAAACAAAACAAGCAGCTACTTTTAAAGTATTAACGTAATTTGAACTTGTATTATAAATTTTAACAATATGATTTAAGATTTATATAAACAATTATTTTCCTTTATCTTTCCCCTTAAAACACTAGGGCCAGCCAAAAGATGCAGTTTAAAGCAAAGGGAATTAAAGGAAACAATTACTAAAAGAACAAAAGCTGGTTCTTCAAATTCCATTGTTCTAGACAGTTGGTCTGCAGCAACCTCAGCATCATGGCTCCATGAAATATCTGATTAAGTAACAGGTGGTCAATTGTCAATATCAGAAATATCAAGTGACTAGAACGATGACTCTTGCCACACAGCTAGCTGCCAAATCTGCAATTATACAAGACCACTGTTCCAAACAGAGGTTGATCTTTTTCAAAAGGATTCTTCACCAAGTCTAACACAGTAATGGTTGTCTGAGAAGGGTTAGGATGAGGAAGTAACACTTTGCTGCTGGCAGGGATGATTATTTCTTCTTCCCCCACCCCCATAGACCTGATTAAATTCACAAAAAGCTTTGTGGGCATACACTAATCTATTCCTCTCTATATCATTGCATGCAGCTTTGCAGGGTTTTGCAAGTAGGAGAGATTCTGCTATTTCCTTTCCTCCTTCAGGATTGCTCTCTAATAGCTTATTTAAAAAAAGGAGATTGACCTGTCCTAGAGTAATTTTTGTTAATTTTTTGTTTTTATAGTTTTCTATTAATTTGTTTGAATTTATGTGCTCCATTTTAGAAAGGATCAAGAATTTCTGTAATCAAATTTTGAAACAATTATTTACAGTCAGAGAGCAAGGTTCCATACCTTGTACGATACAGCCAAGCATGAATAAAACTACATTATTAAAAATCTAAAATAGCTAATAGCCTATTAAATCCTACTTAAACCCAGAATTTCCTTACAGCCATATATATTCCAGAACAAAATTTTGCAATCATTTTAGAGATTTCTGAAGAACTATCTACTAACCGAAAGAGCACATGAGAATTGGTTTACCGTTGTGAGATATTTCTTCAGTTTTGACAGATAAACTATCCTTACCTATGCCTCTCCTGCTCTATCTCTGCAGTTCATCTTTGACAGCAGATCTATAGATGCTCAGATGAGTTCTCATGATAAATTCTAGGATACAGTATGTGTAACAGTCTATCAAACAATACTGAATAGCACCCACTAGGAAATCGAAAATGAACACAATGGGATTGGTCACATAGAACTGAAACTTTGGCTTGACATGCATTTTGAAAGGCTATTTTATGTTGACAGACATTGTAACCAAGTAAATTATTCTGCCTTCTGTTCTCAGCATTTCCAAGACAAAGTTGGTGTGGATGTTGAAGAGGGCTATTTCAAATAAAGGCAAGCAAAAGAGAGTAAATAGGTTAATGAGATGTAAAAATGCACAAAAAAACTGTATTTCTCCTGGTCATAAACCAAATCAGCTGTACAGGAGGGAAAATGAGGAGCACTAGAGCTGCAAATGTGATCATTAAGCTGGTATACAGCCCTGTGAAATTAATGCACAAACGAAATGTAGGTTAAGTTAGTTGGCTCCATCTAGAAATCCTTCCAAATCTATTATAGACAACATGTACATAATCAACATCAGCAGCCTTAATGTTGCCAATTGCAGAGCTGCAACACAATAACGGGGGGGTTGAGGGGGGGAGTCAATATAATGTTTTGTACATGCCAAATTATTTTCAGCCTTCAGAATTCTTATTTGCTCTATTCCTACAGAGGGATGCATTTTACTTAAAAGGCGTTAAAAAAATAAGCATTAAAAGCATAGTGAGCATGTAATTTATTTATTTCAACTTTATTTCAATTTATTTATATTCAACTGGGATGCTGCCAGACTCCAAATTTACTCAGTTGCTAACCTGCATTTTAAGTCTTATGGTTAAAGATAAACCAACTCTTGGGGTAATATAATATCCACTTCCTCATTTACTTGAAATCTCTCTTTCAGAAACATTTTGCCCAGATTATATATCACTGACTGATTTACACAGCACCCTCTGAAAGCAGTTAAAGGCAATCTAACCAACTCACTTAGGGGAAGGGAAATTAAAAGTTACCATCATCACTATCAGTTGCAGGGAGCAATTTATCATTTTTGTTTCTCATTGGTATCGTGCTCCAACAGCATACAGCTAGAGCAGATACAATTAGGCAGCTGGCCACAGAAGTAGGAGGATAATGTGCTTTTGATGGAGTTTATTCAACCATGCAGATGACATGCTTGTAAGCCATGCAGCAGAGAGGGAGAGTGAAACAATCATACGTTCCTGCAGCAGAGGTACTACTTAAACATTTAAAATGGTATTCCTTACATTAAAACCATTCAGAACATTGATAGAACTGAATGATCTTCTTTCTCAAGGAGAGTCTCAAAGAAAATGTATTTTGGTTATTTGTAATGCTCGTGGTCATCTTCCCCCTCTAAAATACAAAACAAAGCGAAACTAAAAACCTAGAATAAGAGAATAACTTGACTATTATTAAATGGACCACACATCACACTTTGACAAGTACTTTTTTAAAACTAAAATTAAATGTGCATTAATTTTATTTTGAATTTACACCTGGACTCAAAGTTATCTCTCATATACTGACAGTGTTTGGTTTTCCATTCCTTTTTATTGGTTCCTTACAGGATGAGGTTGGCAAAGAATCATGGAGGGAAACGAACAGTAGGGGAATATAGCCACAAGCATAACAATGTGAAACTGCTGAGGTCTGGCATATGCGATTAGCTTCCTGCTTACCTAGTTCTGAATCTCAGCAGTCTAGTGCTATGAATTTGTAGCAATACATGAGGGCCTATTTTCTAAATAAACTACACTGTTGAGATTATGACAAAGTTTTACTTTTTTGCCACCAATGTACAGAAATGATGCCCAGCAGATAGAGTGAAATGACTTTATGCTAAAGAATCTCAGTGTCCAAAAAGCTTTATGATCAATTTGCATCTCATTTCAGCTGAAGCTAAAATTGCCTGCATCTGTGCTGATATGGAAGCTTTTTTTTAATATTACAGATGAATGCTACTGGACAGTTGTTTCTGTTGTTGTAATATATTTTGATTTCAGCAACCTGAGAATGAGGACAAGCTTCCTGGAGACAGAGGTCTACAATCTATATATCAGATCCTTGTCCATCTTGGCTTTTAAAATCTGCATGGATAGGGTTGGGATTTTGGACTCGAGGAATAATAAACACCCCTTTGAGGGCATGGTGAGGCTCCTGAAAGCCAACCTTGTGGCAGATGTTAGCAAATATTGTTGAATCTATGCAGTCTTACACTCTTGAAAGGTTCTGGAATGAGGTGGGTAGTAGCTTTCAGAAACTGAAGGATGCTGTTTAGATCAGACTTAAGACCCAAAAGACCCTCTGTCATCCTGGTAGATGTGGGAAGAGGGATGAACAAGGTCAAACTTATTAATTCTTCAGGACCCCGCTATGGCTTTGGTTATCATTTACTATTTTTCAAGATTGCTAGATTGGATGGCTCTTGAGGGATTCTGTTACAGCCCTTGGACTTTGGGTTACTATGAAGTCCCATTTAGTCCTTTTATTATTTAACATTATCCTGAAAGCACCGTTTAAAAGTACTGATTGCATTGTCATTAATATGTGAAGAACACTTATCTCGATTTCAATTTTTCGCCTACATATTCCAGAAAGATGAAGGAAGTCCTGAATAGATGATTGAAGGTAGAGAAGAAAAAAGAATGGAATCCTGAACTTTGATCCTAAATTCAGCCTTATGAGCAGCATTCTTAATGTCATGTAGCTTCTGTGTTTCTCCTCCCTCTTATATGACGTGGATTATTAGAAATAAAAATAGTCATATTTTCATTTTCTCCTCCTTTTGTCTCCATATGACATCCCCATATATACTGTATACTGATGTGCAAACTGATGTTTTTTCTTTTTTTAAAAAAAAACTGCAGTGTTCCCCAATCTTAAAGAAACCAGCAGCATGGATAACTCAGGGTGCTAAGTTTAATATTACAAAGAAGAATGGTATTAAAATGTGGATTACCTATCCTTACTTTATATCCAGAACATAGCTATATATGGTATAGTTCTAATTCTAGCATTCGCTGAAGAATACATAGTTTTATGGCAGAATGCAATACATATCTGGTTATAAGTCACTGGGGCTCACAATTAAACGGGGTATACTACTGTAATGTTTTCTGTTTACCTAAATTTAAAGTGGAACACCTCAGAGTTTATAATACAAATTAATAAGAATAAATGTACATCAATATAGTTAATAGTTAGTCGCCTCTTGGATTTTATATTTATTCTATGATTGTCATGTTATTTTAATTGTTTGATGTTTTGTAAACCGCCCAGAGTAGGGGGAGATGGAGCGGTGATATAAATCAAATTATAAATAAATAAATAAATAAATAAATAAATAAATAAATAACTATGATACTACATAGCAATGTATCATGCAATTTAGTTACTGCTCAATTTCATGGTAGAGAAGAAACCTGCTGCTTAAGTGAATCAACTGACCTATATTAAATGAACACCAATGACAGGATAAATGAGTTGCATTCTTGTAATTCTGACAAATACGTAGAGCTTGACTGCGAAGGTGAAGAACTTACACCTTTGGAAGATAACATGCAATTAGAACAGAGCTTTCCAAACTTTTCATGTTGGTGACACACTTTTTAGACATGCATCATTTCGCGACACACTCTTACAGCAGGGCACAAGGCAGGCACTAGGACCTGCGTGGAATCCTGGCAGGGCAGGTTTGGAGGCAGCAAGGCACAAGGCAGGCACTAGGACCTGCGAGGCAGCAGCAGCCGCGACACACCCAAACACTGCAGCCAACACACTAACGTGTCCCGACACACAGTTTGGAAAGCTCTGAATTAGAGAATGGGGAGGAAGAGAGAACTGAATTCCCTTGTAATGCTGAATTGGACCTAGGGACTAAAAATGCATACTTACTTCCATCAACAACTATTGGGTGCAGGAGCAGAAGTTAAAAAACGGCATGATGAGTTGAGACTGTGTGATCAAAGCCCTGCCCCTTTTCCATATGTTGACACTGCAAGCACCTACAAAAGCGTGGGGCTTCAATTATGTGCTATCTAGTTTTTCTGACTGCCATCTAGACTTTTTTGACCCCTTTCCTCTGCAGACACCACTGCTGATCGCACAAAGACCCATCTCAGTTTATCAACAACTACTGGCAGCCAACAACAAGACAGATGAGCTTAAGCTTCTCTTTCAGAAGTACATGACAGGATTGCAGGAAGGAAATTCATAGGAGAAAGAAAACACTGGAATTTCAAAGTAGCAAGTACCATAAAATTGTCTGACAAGGGAAGATTACAAATGCAGATATAAAAGAGGCTGGGAAAGGAATTATAGAAGGCAATAGAAAATAAAGCAGTGATTTCTGATGAGCCTTGCTCAGCTATAAATACGGTATCCCAACTATCTATACTAAGTACACAAATTATTGAAGGTAGTAATTCACATATTCTGCAATCAAATGCTTCTTATTACTGTAAAGCAGAAAATTTTATTTATGTATGTATTTATTCATTTTCTATCCCGCCTTTATTATTTTTATAAATAATCCAAGGCAGCGAACATACCTAATACTCCTTCCTCCTCCTATTTTCCCCACAACCACCACCCTGTGAGGTGAGTTGGGCTGAGAGAGAGTGACTGGCCCAAGGTCACCCAGCCGGCTTTCATGCCTAAGGCGGGACTAGAACTCTCAGTCTCCTGGTTTCTAGCCCAGCACCTTAAACACTAGACCAAACTGGCTCTCAAAAATGGGGGTAGATGGCATAATAAACAAGTTATTATACACTCTATTGCCCAAATATTACAATGGCAGGTATTTCATGGGGGCTTGAGAAACACTGAGGGATTCCCTAGTCACACAATACGAGATAATTATTTTAACGTTCAAATGTACAATTCTGCCCTTCATGCCTTTAAGTAATGGAAAGCTTTCTGAGGAAATTTCGTATTATCCCTATATGGGTTTTTAAAGATGATGGTGTTGCCTGCCTACTGAAAGGCAGAGGTCAAACCCTGGCTGAGGGCTTGAACAGTGCTTGGAAAACAGCACAGTATCACAATATTGGCCATCAATAGGAGGTAAGAGAAGGTGCTTAGCCAAGCTGAAGGTCAGGTCTAATTAAGCATGAATCCTCAGAACAAGGAAGGGAGATGTAGGCAGACTGGAGAGGACAAAACAGAAAAAGTTGAAACAAAAGGAAAGATATGGTCCAACCCTACAATGCTCCTCCCATCTGACTAAAAAAGAAATGTTGCATATGCAGGAAGCACTAGAAACAGATTCTACCTCTACTGCAGACGTTCCTAAACTTTTTGCCATCAAACCTCCCTTTAGTGTAATATGAAATCCAAAAATCCTAAAAATCCAAAATGAACACATCACCTGAAACTAGTATTTTGGGAAAGGTGGATTTATTGTAACAATGTACAACTAAAAGGTTCTTCACACCTCCCCTGGACTCTGTCTGCACCTCCCCAAGGAAGGTACACCTCACAGCTTGGGAAACCCTGCTCTACTGAATCATTTGGATCTCTAGTTCCCATAAATTATGAAAAGAAACAAGTGATTGTTGGTTCATTAAATCATACGGCAGTGGTACAACAAGAGATTAAAGCCACCAGCCAACAAAAAGTGAAGGCAAAACTGAACTGAAGAGCATGAAATAATGGATCCTGGATACTCCAACAGACACAAAGGGTACCCAATCTTTTGTTTCCTGATCTTCAGAGGTACCTAACAGCATTGGCACCATATCTCACTCAATTAGAGGTTCCAAAATACAGAAGGGTCTTCATATTGAAGTTGTAAACCGCCCAGAGTCCCTCCTTGAGGGGGAGATGGGCAGTCATAGAAAATAAACAAACAAACAAACAAACAATAATGCACTTTACTGCTCTTCCCTCTGCAATATTGGAACACAGATATTTTAATGCCATATTTGGAGTGACTATGCTCCAAATAAGCAGCAAGGCAAATTGAGATCATTAATCGAAGAGAATTAAGCCTCTCCTCCTACAGTGTTCATTTTATAGGGATATTCAAAGTGTTTTTATCTCCCCTATACCGTCAGCATGGCTAGGCATTTCTGGTTCAGTATACCTCTGAATATTATTACCATATTAAAATGCTTCAAGAACACATAGTGGCTGATTTTAGTAAGGCAACCTAGACAATCCACTGGGAACTGATCAAGAATAAAATCTAGTCATTCAGACACAGATCAATTCTAGAATTGCAATCTAGACTTATTGCTGTTTAATTTCAATGCCCTGGTATATCTTTTGATCTGTTACATTCTAACGCTTCTTTTTACATATTGACAAGCTGTGAAGTAACATTAGACAGAGACAGTAGATGTAGATATTTGGTTACTGGTGCTTCTATCTGTGGCGTTCATGCCTGATAGATTCACATAATATATGACAGCTATGTGCATTGCATAGTTTATTTTCTATGTTTTCTATATTGATTTTCAAGTTGACACGTGACAAAAATATGGAGACCAGTGAATGGTATGAAAATGCCTGATGTAGAATTCCATCACTGAAAGGTACCAAGTGTAATTATCTACAGTATACCAAGCATGCTGCTGTGTTATATTCTGAGGAAATAAATGGCAAAAGTGCAACAAAAATAATGGGGGTTAGCTATGAAAGAGTCGTAGGTGAGCAGATTCCACAGTTTTGGTACCTCCAAAATGGAATGTGAAAATATTGCCTAAATTCATCCTACTGTATATAAATAGTTTGAATCCATTATTCTACTTATTGGGAGGGGGGGAGAGGAGGGGGGGGAAGGGGGAGAAGTTAATACTTTGCACCACCTACTGGAGAGAGTGAATTATTGTTTCTTTATGACAGTGAAAATGAGAGATTTCTTTCAGGCTGCAGCACTACGTATACTTGACTGGAAATGTCACACTGCCAAATAGAACCAAATAATCTTCTCAGTTTTCTAGTTTACAAAACTTTATAACTACATCACGTAGTTATAAAACATATTAACATATTAAACATTTATTCTTTTATTGTAAATGGAATTTGAAAATGGATCAAAATTGAGATTCAGAAATCAAGCAAAAATACTGTATATGTTTAACCATTTCTAACAAACACAGCACAAATAATGTATTTGCTGTTTATTTTCTGCAAGATTAGGCAGTCTGATATGATGGATGGACTGTCAATCTCTGACTAAATAGCCACATTTCATCATAAAATTCTGGTCATAAGATGTCAATAATCTTATATTAAAAAGTATAAATAATGTTTGGCAATGTGTTGGCTTTTTTGTGCAGTCTCACAAATATTTAATAAAAAAAAAACCTCCCCAACCTTACATTCCACATCTATCACTCTAGGAGTGGAGAACATCAATGTATACAACACAACAAATGGAATTTGAAAATGGAGGAAGCTTATATATATCCAAAAAAAATGGAAAGATACAGGAAGTATTCTATACAAAAGCACTGAACAATCTGTAAATAAATCTGAAGATGCTTAGTAGGGTTATATTTAATCCTGCCTATCCACAGGTGGAAATCACTGGTGGAATGGATCCACTCTTTTTCCTGGAGCACTGGGGGATTATCTGAAGCAAATTTTGAGAAAGGAGGAGTCACATTTACATGACATTAATGAAAATTACAGGAAGCAAGTGACAAGTGTTTTAAAGGCAAGAGAATTATACTGGCTAAAAAAAAATTAATAGGTTTTTACAAAGTATAAAGCAACAATGTGTAAAGTTAACACATAAGGTAAGATAAAACATGTTTATTAGGAAAAAGGAGACATGACAGTCAAAAATTCAAGAGGAATGGTTTAACTGTTGGAAAGATAATCAGCCAAGACATAACACAGTGGCCAAGAATAAGGCAAATCTGCTTGAAGAGACTGCCACATGTCTGCAGCTACCAAATTATGCAACCAGGTCAGTGGCTTTTATCAGCAAACAAAAACTTGTTAGCACAAAGAGAAGATTTTAAAAAATGAGGCATCTGATCCCCAGAAATGTTTTTAACAAGTGAAACAATACTTACCGTACACACAGAAGTCTTTGTGACTGTCAAAACGAAGTCTGATGAAAATTCCAGTTCTGGAACTGAGACAACATGGCAGTCTATCCGCTGCAAGATAGTGCAAATATGAGTTTGAGAACCAAACAAAATAAAATCATATATGGAATTCAGAGAGGCTGATAACTATTTTAACTTATTCTGTGTTACAGATTTTACAGTAGAGTTCCCAGTCCTCCCAGATGAAACATTCCTATGGGAGGAGTGCAAGATGCACAAATGCACCCTCAGGCATACCTAGGGTAGGAGTAAGTGCTAAAGGCCAAAGGCCTCGTATCAAAAGCACTTCTCTCAGCAAAACAAGTTATTTACCAGATCTATATATAATTATATGTGGGAATCCAAGCCAAAAATACAGAATTTTGCTCTCAGTTTTGAGTTTAGGGCTATTAATTGCTTTTTTAATTGCTGTTCTCCAACACTGCATGGTAAATGACTTTTGAAAATATTTAAAGTTAAAAGTAGCTTGCAATGCAATTTGCAGAATTTTAAAAACACGCTGAGTAAGGATCAGAAGATACACTTTTTCCACTGCATTATTCATCACTCCACATCTCAGCAATGTTGGATTATTAACTTTTCCTTTAAAAAAAAAACTTTTAACATTTCCTTTACTCTAGCAAGTCTGGCTCACAGTGGTGCCTAGAAGTTTGGTCTTCTCAGTGGTGGCACTCCAGTTATATATATACTCCTTTTCCCCTGAGGGAAGCTCAACTGGTTCCCTTTCCATCATGTTTGAAGCAACAACTGAATACATGCCTGTCAACTCCAGTATTTGCAGGGTAGCTATTACTCCAGGACCAGTCTTCCTTTCAAAAATGAAATTTCTTTTAATTGTTGTACTTTGTTTTTTTGTTGCCTTGTTTTATGGCAGGTTTTTAAAATTCATTTTTTGTACACAGCTCTTGGTTTGGGACGAAAAGGGGTAGTAAATATATATTTTAAACTTCAACATATGTGAAAATGATAAGTATAAATGATTTAAGATAGAAGTGAATCAATGGAAATGGAGAGCCGATATGTCTTCTCTCACAAAGTATACAGTGAGGATAAAAATTCTTCCACTGTAAAATATAGAATACCCTTCCAAAAACAAATAAAGATGGCCTAACCAAATGGAAATAGTAATTCATTTTTCCACTTAGAATAAGCATGAAACAATGGTTATGGGATCCAGAGTAAATATTTACAATCTAATATTTTGTATACAAACAACTTAAAACTGGAACAAACTACCAGAAGTTTGAAATCTATCCTTGAACATTTTCAAGAAGAGACTAATATTTATTATTATTATATAGTAGAGCCAGAAGATCTATTCTCCTCTTTCTACCCCAGCAATTCTATTATACTCATTCAGTTTACAAAAGACGTTCAGCAATTGTTCAGCCCATAAAATAGAAATATCCTTGAAAATGTACTCAGTTCAGTCTTACATATTAACAGATTTTCATGGGCCTAAATAGAGTATGACAAAGGCATTACTCATATTCACCGACGTTTGACTGCTGAATGTATATTCTTTGACATTACATGATTAATAAAGTACATTTTTATAATTTCCTGGATATTTCAAAGTCATCAGTTCTAGAAAGCTGCTATTAATCTTGGTTATTTACTCATAATGACACTCTTGGTCAATTCCTTAGTTTTGTTATATGTTACACAGGAAAATATGTTCAGAATGTAAAGATTATCTGAATGATTTTATCCACCATGACTGCATTAGCATATCTTTTCAGTTTTAAAACTACAACTTGGCTTTTTGTTTGTTTGTTTGTTTTTGTGCCTTCGAGTCAACGTTGACTGAAATGACTGCCCGGACAAGTCCCTGCAATTTTCTTGGCAAGATTTCAGAAGTAGTTTGCCATTGCCTTCTTCCTAGGGCTGAGAGAGAGTGACCACCCCAAGGTCACCCAGCTGGCTTTGTGCTCAAGGCAGGACTAGAATTCATAGTCCCCTGGTTTCTAGCCTGATGCCTTAACCACTACACCAAACTGGCTATAAAGCACCTAAAGTACAATGACAGAATCCATAATCATGCTAGGTATGCTATCACTTATTGGAATCCTAAACTACAGGATCCCTATTTTTCCAGAGGAATAAAATTGAAACGGTGAGGCTTTGGATTTTACATTATTTGAAGAGTGCTATTAGGTGAAATTCTGTAACTGCAATTTAAATCTGAAATACAGTGCAATGCAGCCTATTCTGATCAAGATGAGATAGTGCTAGCAGCAGACCAGCCTTTCTCAGCCTGGCCACCCCCAGATACATGGACTTCAATTACCATGAATTCTGAGAATAAAATTTCACACATCTAAAGAGAACCCAAGTTGAGAGGATGCTCTAAATTAAAAGCCAACCAATTTCAGTGCATCAGATAATGTAATTTCACTGTGCAAAATACCGTATAAAGAGCAATACATTGTCTCTTTCTTTTTACTGTAACAAGAGAACCAAGGAAAGGATCTTTTCTCCAAACCATTTCTAATCTTATCTAAGACATGGTTTCAATATGCAAATAATGAAAACATTCTCAGATGTTTTAGGAAGTAGAAGAATGTGAGTGATACTAGGTAAATATCCCAACATCTATTTGCAGAGAAAGCAATATACTGATAATATACTTTGTATTGCCACTTTTTAACCATGCAGACAATACCCACCAATGAATAACTGTTCAGGATAAATGGAAAAACATTACATTTTTCTATAAATATTAAAAATAGAGAATATTAATTAACACAGCTCCAGAACGTATGATCTGCTAATCATGTCAAGAGAGTGAGTGAGGAAAAGAGAAAAGAACATAGAATTTGAGGGTTAAGATGTCAAGATAGCCATGTAAGTTATATAATAGACCTTGGTGAAACTACTACAAATGAGCCTGGACATCTACAATCAACAGTTGAACTATTATACCTTCTCATTTTATTCTTGATTTTATTTTATTTTTCCCCCAAGAGTGGGGCTAGGAGGTAGGGATAGAAATATACTATCAAAAGACTAAAAATCCATAGTGATAATTCCAAAACATAGCACCATGGACTTCATATTGCTATTGAGCAAGAATTAAAAGCCAATATATTAATTTTCTATAAGGACAGTTTTATATAAGGACAGTCCACAAAGAGAATGAATGAGACATTACTTTTTAGAAGATGCCATTATGTGTCACAGTACCTTGATGACATAAGCTTCAGATATAAGAGTCCTTGAATCTACGATTTCCACAACTGCTTCAGGTATTACCACCTTTTTCATGCAGGACATATTGAAGCCATAAACATCATCCCAGAAAGCCAATTGGTCGGTATGCTTAGCAATATCACTTACAGCCGCAAGGCTAATGGTACAGGAGTCAGGATACACTGCAATTAGATAAAGTATTCAGTAGTGAGGGCTAGGTAGGGGAAATTCTGTAAGAAGCAGCCAAATGCTGTTAAACATGCTGAACAAAAGCAAAACATTTAAATGTAGCAATTCCACAGCTGCATCTCTGAAATAGGATCCTCTAGGACTAAAACAAAAGTGTACTTCCATGAAAGGAGTACAGAAAAGTTGTAACCACTGTAGAATGTTCTTCTTTTGCTGGCATGTGGAAGAGGAGGAGCAGAGCTCTGAGTCTATCAGTGGTATAACCAAAACATACAATATAAAAGAGATAATACAAACAGCTCTGAACTGGTAAACTTTATTTTTCTAAGGAGCGTGTTCCTCATTCAACTTCCAATTTATTTTAATTTTATTTATATACTACCTTCCTACTCAATGTGAGCACTCAAGAGACCTCAAGGACAGGACAAACACAGAGTGCAAAAAGGTGCCAGACAGCTGAGCCAGTAATAGCAGAGGCATCTTCAAA
Organism: Charina bottae; assembly: GCA_023362775.1. Lineage (NCBI taxonomy): Eukaryota > Metazoa > Chordata > Lepidosauria > Squamata > Charinaidae > Charina > Charina bottae. The sequence goes on along the minus strand of JALMGJ010000001.1, from coordinate 166,785,759 downwards.
AGGACCTCTCCTGCAGGTCTTAAGGCCCATGCAAGTTTGTAAGAGGAGAGGTGGTATCTTAGACAGTCAAGCCTTGAGCTCTTTCAGGATTTTTAAAGTTCATATCAATATTTTAAATTGGGCCCAATAAACATTTGACAACCAGTGCAGATTTTTCAGTACAGGCATATCACCTCTGTATCTTGTACCATCTAGCAGGCTGGCTGCCACATTTTGCACCAATTGCAACAAGTCTAGATCAGAGCTTTCCAAACTGTGTGTCGCGACACAAAAGTGTGTCGCCACACACAGCGTGGTGTGTCGCCACACCACCCGGAAGCGGCGGCGCGCGCGTGTATGGCGGCGGCGGCGGCAGCGGCGCGGTATCAGTGTTTCCGCGTTTTAGCGGAGGCTGCCGCCGCGGCCGTGCACGCGCGCGCCGCCGCACACCCCCTGCGCCGCCACTGTGCACGCACGCGCCGCCGCACGCCCCACGCGCCGCCACTGTGCACACGCGCGCCGCCGCACACACCCCTGCGCCACCGCTGGTGTGTCGCCAGCGGCGGCACTTTGGAAAGCCCTGGTCTAGATGCTGTGATCAAAGAGCCTAAAAAGCATTCAAATATGCAAATCAGTTGTATCTATTTTTGGTCAACATACTGAGCATCCTATAACCTGAATGCTTATTCAGAATTAAATATTTGGAAATAAGTGATAAAGATTACAGGATGAACAATTGTATAAATATTCTTGCCTGGTAAAGTAGCTAAAGAAACTGGATTTCCCAAAAATGGGAAAAAACCCCAAATTTTCAGACTGAAAGCCTTTCAAGGATCCAGTATTTTATTCTAAGAAAAGGGATATTATTCACACACACCCCAACAAAGTCACCAATGCAGCTGAAACAAATCAATAGTTCTGCACAGCTGACAACTGCCATACACACTGACATATTACATAATTTACAGGAGAATGTTATTTCTTGTATCAGACAAGGTTGCTGATTTTGCGGCTTACGCTTGACTTCTCCATCTTCCAACTTTCCAGGCCTATTCCTGGATTATCAACAACATCCCTGATTAAGTACTGACAAAATGACTTGAGTCAAGCTGCTTTCAACAACAACTCTGGTGCAATAATACAGCAAGTGCTACATAAGAGTATTTGCAAACAAAATGCACACGAATGTTAATTCATCCCCCTGTTGGGGGAGATGGGCGGCCATATATATATATTCTGGCCCAGTGGTTGGGGAAAAAGAACCAGGTCTTCTAGGCCCTATGAAAGTCTGGAAAGATCGTGGTTGTCTGGATGTCGGGACAGGGCAATGCAAGCACAACTGAGGTTCTATCAAGGTTACAATGTTTATGATATGAATCAGCCTGTTATATATATATATAAAATTTGCAAAGGTTGCTGCCAGGATCAGCATTCAAGTCAGATGGAGTAGTAACAGGCTGATTCATATCATAAACATTGTAACCTTGATAGAACCTCAATTGTGCTTGCATTGCCCCGTCCCGACATCCAGACAACCACGATCTTCCCAGACTTTCATAGGGCCTAGAAGACCTGGTTCTTTTTCCCCAACCACTGGGCCAGAATGCAGCATCAAACTGCCTAGGTGTGTGCTTGGAATTCATTGTCCCAGGCACAATATGCTTTTATGGATGTGCTGTTTTGTACTATGATGTTTGTAATCCTAGGCAAGCTGCCCAAATCACCTGGCAGGTGAGTGGCCTTAAAAACTGAAGGAAGAAATAAATAACTAAAGTACCAGGGTGAGGACAAGCCTAACAAAAAAGTTACAGCTACTTGCTGGGCTGTAAACATCTGCACGATCACTAGATGGCAGCAGAGATACAGGTGTACAATGATGCCATTTAGTGTCAGTCCAGATTTTTTTCCAAATTTTAGAGAGAGCTCATTTGTTTGACTATTTGCAGGAAACAAATCTTGATCTATACAGGAGTTAAGGCTTTTATCTTTCTGTAGACAGGTACAGTAGGTTTTACAGTGAGAAAAAAGAAACAGGTGCCCCAAATGCATATTTACCAAGCTGATATTGTAAGATGCTCTGAAGTAAGTGATCTAATATTACGGTACTCCTAGATCTATTCTTTGACCAACTCATTTTTAAATGGCAGATGATTTTAAAAATGCAAAGGAAAGGGGAGAGTTGGAGGAGGTCTGGCTCTCTCTCTGTCTTAACAGCACAGTATGATACAGTGTTTCACTGTACTGTAATCCCATTTTTAAAAAATCATTCATAGAAAAGATCCAGTGTAATGGAAAGTATTTTCCTTAATCATCTAAAAAAAGAGGAAAGGGTTTTGATGTATTTTGAATGAGCCACTTCACTGATGAGCCAGTTTCAGTCCTCAAGCCTAGCTATTTATAAAAATAAATCTATGTCAATGTAAGACTCCTTTAATTCCTAATTCTTACGTATTCCATCATTTTGTTTTTATCTGATTGAATTATTTCTTAACATAGGTGATACGAAACTGCTGATCAGACATTGCAGGGCAGCACACTTTAGCAACGGCGTGGATTTGTCATCTGTGTCCTTCTCGATTCACTGCCTCCAAATCATTTGTCATTAGTAACAGCTCATACTGAGAACAAGATGGGAAATCTCTGATCCCTCAGCAATGCCTCACAAAATTAAGTACGGTAAGAAGGTAATACCGAAGGAACTGCAAAGCCGAAGCATTAGTTGGAAGCAAACATCGTCTGAAGGTGGGAAAGCAACTACAATCAATCATACTTTCATGTAGTACTTCTGCTTCCGAGAAGTCTTTTGCAAGCCACAGCCTAATACTGTATATTTTACCGAGATCATTCTGGGCAAGTTGAGGGAGGTGACCAGGAGATATAAAAATGGCCCAGTGCTGCTATGTTAATACAGTCATAATAAATTGTCAGCTGGTTATAATACAGCAGAATATTGCTGCAGTAACAAAAGAGAAAAATATAGGAGGAAAGAAAAAAAATACAGTGCAAAAGGTAGATTTCCTTTCTTGCTAGTTTTTTTTGAGTTGCATAAAGTCAATGTGCAAGAAGCAATAATACATTCCTTTTTCTGAAAAAATATAAGCATAAAAGCAATTGCTTAAGAAGGGAAAGTATCCTGGATAGTACTTTTGCAAAAAGGACCCTCACTCACATACACAGCTTATTTCATCAATATAAAAACCTGGAAGCCATAAACATTTGCATATTAGAATTCTTTCTACTGGATAAATTTGTTCACTTACTTAATCCCTTTAATGTCAGCTTTAAAAAAATGAGGAAAGCTGCTGCTTTATGTTCTTGTAGAAGCATCAAGTTGTCAGGCAATGTATAGATACTGCTGGAAACTACTAATAGAGTATCATTTTGTTTTAATCAGAATGTAACAAGACAATATGGTGGCGGGACTGGGAATTTGCACTGGAAACTTGGTAGAACTAAGGACATATTTAGGAGAGACTACATAAAATAAAACAGTTGTTTTGTGGCTAGCCTTATGTGAAATCACCAGGACCTCTAATCAAAAGAATCAGATAATAAGCAACAGAAGAAAAAATATGATTTACCTGGCCAAAAGTAGGAGAATGTATTAGATGAACAGAAAGAATCTGACCTGTAAAACTAAGTGTTTTATGGTGGGTTTTTTAAATAAATAATCTTCCAATTATTTATGAAAAGGCTTACTCTGGCATTTTTCTAGGAATTAATTTCCTAGGCCAATTTGTAAAGAATACCAGGATAGAAAAACTTATCAAAATGAGCAGGAATGATTAAGACAAGTTAGGTCCTTCCCCAGCATTACAATAAAAATAAATTGGGAGGAGTATGCCATTGGGAGCTTGTATTTTTGAAATGCATTTTAAAAATACTGTTTAGCCTTTTGCCTGATGATAGGTCTCCAATGTATGGTTCTCTAAAGGAAGCCGGTGATGATTCATGAAGGCTCTCCAAATATGTTGATGGGAAGCATCACTCCCTAAGTCAGAGCTTTCCAAACTGTGTCAGGTCACTTTAGTGTGTCGGGTGCAGTGTCTGGGTGTGTCTCGGCTGCTGCTGCCTCCGAGCCCTGCCAGGATTCCACGCAGGTCCAAGTGCCTGCCTTGTGCCCTGCTGCCTCCAAACCTGCCCTGCCAGGATTCCACGCAGGTCCTAGTGCCTGCCTTCTGCCCTGCTGTAAGAGTGTGTCGCGAAATGATGCATGTCTAAAAAGTGTGTCACCAACATGAAAAGTTTGGAAAACTCTGCCCTAAGTCCTTGAAGCTGTAGCTGCTGGTGGTAGCCTCCCTCCCTACCACAATGTGTGCTATCTAGCAACAATGAGATACCTTTAAAAGGAGGATATGCCACCTCTTCATATGGATAGTTGGCTAGATAACCTACAGCGTCTGGCTTATTTGGATGGGAGTTGCTGATAAAGGACCTGGCAAGTCAGTGATGGAAAATATCTATTCCCCAGGCTTTGGTGCTGCTGTTTGTGATGAAGCACTATTCCAGACAGTTCTTGAGAAAATGTCCTTTGGCTTCCATTTATCAATCTAATTTATTCTATCCATACTAATAAACAGTTGAATGCAGGTCTGTTTGTGCAAAATCCCATTTGCAATTTTTTTACAGTAAATATAGGTTTTATAGAAAAGTAGTATATTTAAAAGCTAGTTTCATGTTAAATATTGGGTAGAACACATGCAAAAACAGTGATAAAGTATTCATCCTCCCAAAAGTTATTTCTCCAATAAGCTCCAGCAGCTGAGATGGCACAGGTACACGAAGTACAGGTAGTCCTCACTTAACAACCATTTGTTTAGTGATGGTTTGGACTTACAAGGGTGTTGAAAAAAACAACTTATGACCGGTTCTCACACTTATGACTGCCGCAGCATCCCCACAGTCACATGATCACAATTTGGACGCTTAGCAACCTGTTTGCATTTACAGTCAGGACCAGAAGTATTGGAATAAGGATAACTGTTTTGGCAGTTGGCCTATGTACACCACCACATTGAAGTTGAAAGGAAACACACCCAGATGGGAGCGAAGTCAGGACTTTCAGCTGTAATTCAAGGGGTTTGACAAAACTGGGGCACTAACCATTCAGGAAGTACAGCCAGTGGCATACACACACCCCATCATTGGTGGCTCATAAGTAATGGAACGAATGGCTGACAAGCAGCTGCATGGCCAGGTGTGGCCTGTTTCCTGGGTACCCCATGACCAATCAAGCAGATAAAAGGTCTGGAGGTGGTTCTGAGTTTTACATTTGCATTTGGTAGCTGTTCACTGGAACTCCCAACATGAGGTCCAAAGAGGTGTCCATGCGAGTGAAGGAGGCCATCATTAGGCTGAGGAAACAAAATAAACCCATCAGAGAGATAGCAAAAACATTGGGAGTGGCCAGTACAACAGTTTGGAACATCCTGAAAAAGAAGGAATTGACTGGCAAGCTCAGCAACAGTAAAAGGCCTGGAAGACCATGGAAGACAACTGAAGTGGATGACCGCAGAATTCTGCTCATGGTGAAGAGGAACCCTTTCACAACATTTAGCCAGGTCAAGAACACTCTTGAGGAGGTAGGCATGTCATTGTCAACATCTACAGTCAAGAGACGGCTTTATGTATGTAAATACAGAGGCTTCACAACAAGGTGTAAACCACTGGTAACGCTCAAGAACAGAAAGGCCAGATTAGACTTTGCCAGCAAACACCTAAAAAAGTCTGCCCAGTTCTGGAATAAGATTCTTTGGACTGATGAAACCAAGATTAACTTGCACCAGAATGATGGGAAGAGAAAAGTATGGAGAAGGAAAGGAACAGCTCATGATTCAAAGCATACCGCATCATCTGTCAAACATGGTGGAGGCAGTGTTATGGCATGGGCACGTATGGCTGCCAATGGAACCGGGTCACTGGTGTTTAATGACCTGACTGCTGATAAAAGCAGCAGAATGAATTCTGAAGTGTATAGGGCTATACTTTCTGCTCAGCTTCAGCCAAATGCTGCCAAACTGATAGGATGCTGCTTCATATTGCAGATGGATAATGACCCAAAACATACAGCAAAAGCTACCCAAGAGTTTCTCAAGGAAAATAAGTGGGATGTTCTTCAATGGCCAAGTCAGTCACCTGATCTCAACCCAATAAAGCATGCTTTTCACTTATTGAAGACAAAACTGAAGGCAGAAAGACCCACAAACAAGCAGCAGCTGAAGGCAGCTGCAGTAAAGGCCTGGCAAAGCATCTTGAGGGAGGGAACTCAGCATTTGGTCATGTCCATGGGTTCCAGACTTCAGGCAGTCATTGACTGCAAAGGATTTTCATCCAGGTATTAAAGGCGATCCTTATGTTTGTAATGATGTTGGTTTGTTCCATTACTTATGAGCCACCAACGATGGGTTTGTGTGTATGCCACTGGCTGTACTTCCTGAATGGTTACTGCCCCACTTTTGACAAACCCCTTGAATTACAGCTGAAAGTCCTGACTTCGCTCCCATCTGGGTGTGTTTCCTTTCAACTTCAATGTGGTGGTGTACAGAGGCCAACTGCCAAAACAGTTATCCTTGTTCCAATATTTCTGGTCCTGACTGTATGACCATTGCAGCATCCCATGGTCACCATTTCCAGCCTTCCCAGCTGGCTTCCGGCAAGCAAAATGAATGGGGAACCACGTGATTCACTTAACAACCACATGATTCACTTAACGTCTGTGGTGATTCGCTTAATGGTTGCTGCAAAAAAAGGTCGTAAAACTGGGTTGGATTTGTTGAATGACCGCTTCGCTTAGCAACTGAAATTCTGGTCCCAACTAAGTGAGGTCCTAAGTGAGGACCACATGTATGAGCTCCAGTGCAATGTTGTCATATGGACTACCGCACTGCTTCTATGCGGCCTCTCTCTGTGCGCCGATCCCAGGGTATACCTTAGTTTTCCAAAGAGCTCTGGGAGATGAAGTGCCTGGAGCACCATTGCAGAAAGAGTGAGTGAATCTGACTCAATACGGGTAATAGCCTACATTGGGGTTTACATCGTGGCAGTGAAACATTGTTATTTTTCTGCCCTTATTGCACCCACGATAGCTGCACAGCAGCCCTGTTTACAGTGACCTGTTCCTTGTTGGGGGGAGCTGGGCCACAGGATCATCTGCAGAGCCGCAGTGAGAAGCATTCATGCTATTTGGCAGATAAAGTCATTCAGATTCACTTGGAATTGGACTCTGACTGGGCAGGTCCAAGTCAGTTGCCCGGGGCACAGACTTGTAAGGTCATCTGGACTGAGTTTGATTCTGGACCTTCCATTCTAGACAATTATCATCCAGTCTCCAATCTTCCCTTTGTGGGGAATGTTGTAGAGCAGGGCTTTCCAAACTGTGTGTCGCAACACAGTACTGTGTCGCCTCTGGGCTCCAAGCGTGTTGTGCGACAACGCGGAAGCGCTGATGGCGCACTGCTGTCACCGCGCGCGGCAGCAGCAGGCCATCAGCGTTTCTGGGTTCCAGGATGCTGCCGTTGCTACCACGGCGCGCAAAAACCTGAAAGAGCGGCGGCGGCAGCAACCCGGAAGTGCTGGCGCTTCCAGGGTTTTGCGCACCACAGCGGCGGCGGCGCTTCCAGGGTTTTGCACGCTGGCCGTTGGTGTGTCACCAACGGCAAAAGTTTGGAAAGCCCTGTTGTAGAGAAAGTAGTCACATGGCAGCTACAGAGGATCTTGGAGGAAATTGAGAACTCGTTTCAGTCAGTTTTCAGACCACATTATAGTACAGAGACAGTGTTGGTAGTGCTTGTCAATGACCTTCGGCAAAGCCAGGATGGGGGTGGTGCATCCATCCTTGTGCTCCCTGAACGCTCAGCGGAGAAATACTGTTAAGCACAGTATCCTTCTGGGCCAGCTGTGGGGGCTGGGAGTGGGAGGCACTGTGCTGCAGTGGTTCGCCTCCTTCCTCTGTGATCAGTGTTGATGGGAGGGGGGAGATTGCCTCCACGGTCCCTATTTTGTGGGTTACCTCGGGACTCGACACTCTCCTGTTTCACATTTACATGAAACTGCTGGGTGAGGTCATCTGTTGGTCTGGTATCATCAGTACGCTGACGATACCCAGCTTTACATTTCAATCCTGGGCTGTGCAGGTGAAGCTGTTGATGTACTGATCTGGAGGCTGTACTGTCTGGAGGCTGTTTGGCTCTGGATGGGGAGGAAGAGACTTCGGCTCAATCCTGACAAGACTGAGTGGCCGTGGCTGTTTGTGTAATAGTATGTAGGAAAGACCTTGGGAGACAGGGCAAAGAGATCCCTAGGCAACAGTCAGATAAGAGACAGCATAGCCGGCAGCTGGATAGTGGGCGGGGCAAGAGGCTCAGAAGAGACCCTCCCTAGTAAAGGAGACGGTGGGAGAATTGTACTTTCAGACTTGCAAGATTCTGTTAAGGTAGCTTTAAAGTAGAATTAGCTTATCTGGTCTTGTTTCCTGTCTGGTCTACCTGGTAAGGCTGAGAGTTTGGTCCCCCTGGGTCGGGGATGTTTTCACCATTGGTCTTGGATGGAGTTGCACTTCCCCATTTGAGACTAGTGCACAACTTGGGGATCCTCCTGGACTTGCAGCTACTGCTCAAAGAGCAGGTGGCAGCTGTGACCAGGAAAGCTTTTGTGCAGGTTCATCACGTGTGCCTGTTGCGCTGTTTCCTTGACTGGGAGGCCCTTCAGATGGTCACTCACACCCTGGTCATCTCACAATTGGACTACTACAATGTGCTGTTCATGGGGCTGCCCCTAAAGACCAATAAGAAGCTACAGCTGGTTCAAAATGCAGTGGTGTAAACAGTAATTGGCACTTTTTGTTATACCCACGTGTCATCGCTGCTACACAAGCTGCACTGCTTGCCAGTGGGCTTCCGGGTGCAACTCAAGGTGCTGTTTGTTACCTGTAAAGCCCTTCATGGTACAGGGCCTGGTTATCTGAGGGACTACCTATCTCCAATTGTTTCTGCCTGCCTAGTACATTTGGGCAGAGGGGACATGCTCCAGGTCCCTCCGCCCTGAGACTGAGGAAGCATGCCTTTTCTGTTGCTGCCCCCACACTCTGGAACAGCATCCCCCCAGAGATACAGGCAGCGCTCGCCCTCCTGGGGTTCCAAAAAGCCCTTAAGACCTGGCTCTGTTCCCAGGCCTGGGGTTAGTGTGCTTGTGAGGCCCTTGTTGTGTTTTTATTGTTTCGGCTGTTTTTAGTCCAGGCTGTCCGTTTCATTTTGTTTTTAAAATTGTTTTGTGTATTTGGATTTTATAAATGTCCAGAGTCTACTGAAATGGGCAGCCATAACAAATCCAATAAATTAAAAAAAAAAACATGTCAGGTACAATGCCACGTGGGCACTTACTACACTTGGAACTGAAAGTATTACAGAACAGATAGTATGTCTCCCTGCCACTGCCTCTAAACTCTACATTAGTACTCTAATCTAGTAATGTCCTATTCAACCACTGATCTTAATTTACTGCCTATCTTACCTGTTTTGGTTCTAAGACAGACTGGGACTAGGTAGGCTTGGGTTCTTATTATTTGAAAGAATTTTAGTGTAAGACACCACTTCAGTTTCCTTTTATCCTTCTATTAAGCAGTTTATTATGGTGAGAAGCATTAGCTGTTTCATTTTCTTAGTTTCACTTGACAAGCAAACTGACTACACTACGTTCCACTGAGAACGTCATGCTCCTCCAAAGCCTTAGTTGATAAGCAGTTCAAACTGCAAGGTGAGGCCTTTTTCTTCTGTACTCAGCCTAGCAACTCTAAACACATACATTTGCAGATTACGATGGGAGTTTTTAAATTGTATGTTATCATAAACTGCCTTCAGCTTTATGGTTGGAAAATATACAAATTGGTGTAATAAATAAATAATAAATAAGATACACAATGTAGGCTTGGACAAATGCACAACTTAACACAGCTTAGAGTGGCACATTTTCTTGAAGTAAGGGTTCATGGCTGATATTGAATATCCTTAGGGAATATCCTTCTCCTGAGATTAGATTAGCGCCATCCCTTTTGATACTCCTAAAGGCCCTCAAGACCTGGTTATGTGATCAGGCCTGGGGCTCCCAGGGAACCGGAGACTTGCTTAGACAGCTCCATTGCTGAGGGGGCCATTTTTATCCTCCCTTCGCCTATGGTTTGCACCTTGGTTTTCATGATATTTATTAACGTGGTTTTTATATCTTTATCTGTTGTTTTTATATTTGTCCTTTTATCTGATTGTTGTACGCTGCCCAGAGTCGCTTGTGGTGAGATGGGCGGCTATATAAATTTGCTTAATAAATAATAAATAAATAAATTGCAAGTACCTCCCCCAAGGCAGGCAATTCAGTGAAAGTTTCAAGACTGGAATGCCCACTCTGAAGATGATTTGAGACTCATATCATATATCCTATCGATCTGTATGATGAAACCACTGCAATAGCACAACTGAAATTCAGATGGCCATTCAAAATGTCTATTATGCCACTCAATTTTAAATGAAATCTAAATAGTCTGAAGCAGCACAGCTTTAACTTCTCAATTAAAATCAGAATATCTGCTTTCTAGAAAGATTGAAATATAAATCATATTTACCTCCTGGAAAGCATTTAGCATAATAAAGAAAGTAGGACAATTGTTCCAAAGCAGTTGGCAAAAGCTCACCCATTACAAATGCCTAAATCCCTGCAAAATGAGCCGTGCAGTTAGGCTATTGGCACTATAATGAGCAAGGGAAGTTGATAAATATCTTATCAACTCATACAGATTTGGCAGTTAATTAATTTTAAGAACTGTATTTTCCTCTACCCTCAAAGCAATGTCATTCTGGGAGAAGTTATACCACATTTGCCATTTCAAAATTTCCTGTAAGTTATTGTTCTTCTTACTCTCAAGGCACCTCTGTTGACGTCTTGGGGGCAGGGGAAAAAATTTCACATAAAGGATAATGAAAAAGAAAAGAAAAAAGAAGTCCAGTCCCTACATATTTGTTGATCAAGCTATCACATATATCACAAAAGTACCCAGTTCCATGGAATATGTCAGTTTTCACTATATCAAAACATACTAATTATAACTTCTTCCTTCCATCTGGCACAACGATTACTGGACTTCCAGCCTAACTCTTTAAAAAGTTCCCCTCTAAAAATAATATAGGATATTTTGAATTCCCTGGTGTCTGATGTTTACTACTGCACATAATGCAAGAGCACACCACATGAAGCATAGGAGTGGGTTTTGATCTTTGAATCCCACCAACTGGCTGATTTATGCATAAATATAAGAAACTATGAATTAGGCTTCCACTAACCTTCTAAACCAGCTGGCAGAAGAACACAAATTACATATATTTAAAAACACAACCATTCTATTTAAAATCCTGATAAACGATCTGGACAATCAAACTAGAGTACTATTAATGTTACTTTCTATTGGGAATGAAAAACAAGGAGAGAAGATAAACTCCATTTATTTTCAACTGCCATTCCTTTCCCCAATTATATCCTAGCCATATCTGCACAGCCATTAACCTATCTCTTTTAGGAAAGCCTTAAAACTTTGGCTTTTCCAGCGATCCCTGGGACAGAACTATTTGTGACCCCACATTGGATATATAAATCCTTGGGGACTTAGGTCCCCCCCACCCCCAGTAGTTTAATATCCTTGTGCTATTTATACCATTGGAGTTGTGTGGCTAATAAATTAAATATATATATATATTATTTATTTATTTTTATTTAATTAAATTTATATAACCGCCCATCTCCCCCAACGGGGAACTCTGGGCAGTTTACAGTAAAATAGTTAAAACAGAATATAAAACATCAATATACAATATATAAAAATAATAAATAATTATAAATCCAGATGGACGATGGAATTAAAACGAAGGACATTATAAAGTTAAGGAATTAGCCACCCCCATGAGGAACTATCCTTTCCTCCTTCCCATGCCAGGCGGCAAAACCAGGTCTTCAGCTCTTTCCTAAAGGTCGGGAGGGAGGAGATCTGCCTCAACTCTGGGGGCAAGATGTTCCACAGTGTGGGTGCTACCACAGAGAAGGCCCGTCTCCTAGACCCCATCAGATGACATTCTTTGATTGATGGGGTTAATAGCAGGCCTTCCCTAAATGACCTGGTGGGGCGGGTCGATAAAATGGGGATAAGACGGTCCTTCAGGTATTCTGGCCCCATGCCATGTAGGGCTTTAAAGGTAATAACCAACACCTTGAATTGTACCCGGAAGCAGACCAGCACCCAATGCAGCTCGCGGAGCAAAGGTGTTATATGTGCAGATTTTGGTGCACCCAAAATTGCTCGTGCAGCCGCATTCTGCACCAGCTAAAGCTTCCGGATAGTCTTCAAGGGTAGCCCCATGTAGAGCGCATTGCAATAATCTACATGGGAGATGACGAGAGCATGAGTGACAGTTCGGAGGGCGTCGCGATCCAGGAATCGGCGTAACTGGCGCACCAACCGAAGTTGTGCGAAAGCCCTCCTAGCCACGACTGCCACCTGCTCTTCGAGCAGGAGTCGTGAGTCTAGAAGGACCCCCAAGTTCTGCACCGGTTCCGAATGGGGCAGTGCTACCCCATCAAGAACCAAAGATGATAATTTCCCAGAAGACGCTAGGCCATCAATCCACAGCCACTCGGTCTTGCTAGGGTTCAATTGTAGCCTGTTGTTCCCCATCCAGCCCCCAGGCACTGGGACAGGGTGGTCACTGCATCACTTACTTCACCAGGGATGGAGATGTACAATTGAGTATCATCCGCATACTGATACCTCATCCCATGGTGTCGGATGACCTCGCCCAACGGTTTCATGTAGATGTTAAATAGGAGAGGAGAGAGAACCGAACCCTGCGGCACCCAACACAAGAGGGGCCGAGGGTCAGATCTCTCCTCCCCTATTACCACCGACTGGGAGCGGCCTCGGAGGAAGGAGGTGAACCAGCGCAAAACTACGCCACCCACCCCCAACTCCCTAAGCCGCCCCAACAGGATACCATGGTTGATGGTATCGAATGCCGCTGAGAGATCCAAGAGAGCAAGGATGGATGCACTACCACCATCCCGCTCCCGCCAGAGATGATCCGTAAGCGCGACCAATGCAGTCTCCGTCCCATATCCCGGCCTGAAACCTGACTGGAAAGGATCTAGATAATCTGCTTCATCCAGGGTCCTTTGAAGTTGCAATGCCACCACTTTCTCAACCACCTTTCCCAAAAAGGGGAGGTGGGAGACTGGACGAAAATTGTCCAGGATGGTAGGGTCCAGGGCTGGCTTCTTGAGGAGGGGGTGCACCAGTGCCTCTTTAAAGGCGGTTGGAACCACCCCCTCCGCCAAGGATGTATTAATCATATTAATCATAGCCTGGACCCATATATATATATATAAAAAAATCTGGATCTTAGTTTTGTTTTAATACATTATGAATCATCTAGTGTCACCTCAGCAACTGAAGCAGCTTATAAATCAATTAAAGAATTACATAAGTATCTTAATATAATCTCAATAGCTTGTTTCTGCATTTAGACTCAGCCATTCAACTTAATCTGTTAAACTAGACAGATAGGATCAATTACACTAGGATAATAATGATTTAGTATCTTTTCCTAAAAGAGATATTACCATTGCTACTTTCTTCCTTCTTGGAAACCCCTTCAGTTTACAAAATGATTGGGGTTCTTTTTTAGTTTTTTTGTGGATTAAGATTTAATGCAGAGGACTTTTAAATTTTAATTGGCTACAAGCCAAAGTATTTTGTTCTTCCAAATGTTTATGAACTTGTTTAACAAATTTGTCTATACCAATTCCATGTATGAAACAGTTCTGCTGACGTGTATCACATTATCCAGGAACAGATGTTCATCTAATCCAAAACTGAAATCAAAATTTAACACAGTCATAAGAAATATCAATTACTATTCATTAGCTTTCCTCAATGACAGAGCTATTAGAACTGCTGTTTAATGTTACAGTTAGCTGTATTAAACAGAACCAGGTCTCTGGCTTCAATTTAAATCCCACTCACCTCATTACCTATTTTAAAAAAAAATTCTACTGAATAACTTGAAACAAATTTACAAGAAAAGATCTAATAGTGATCATGGCTTCATTGGAGATACAGGATAAGAATTATTCTCCTTTCCTCCAAAAAGGAGACAAAATTTATCTTCCAAAATTACTATACATTTGTTTGCTTGAAAATCCATAGCATAGGTAGAACGGTACAGCAAGATTCATGCAACTGCAGTCCCTTCAGATATGCTATGACATTTCTTCATGTCTATCAATTCTTTCCTACTTATTTCTTACTTCTTTTTCAGCTTCACTGTTTGTGAAGCACAGCAGCTACCAAAAGGTTGCAGATGTCAACTGACACTACTCGGTGATGCCAGATGTGGCTCTTCACCTGCTTAATCATGTTTTAGATAAAACAGAAGTTCCCAACCTTTCATTTTTTGTGGACTACTACTTCATCTTCAAAACCTTGCCGCCTTGCCTGGAACGAAGGAAATAATAGTTCCTCCTGGGGGTGGTTAGCTTAGTAATATCCTCCTTTTAAGAACACACCATCTTTTGGGTTTTTTAATTTTTTATAGTAGTTTTTAGATGTATAGGTTTTTAACTTTTTATATTGTGATTGTAAACCGCCCAGAGTCTACCATGGTGGAGATGGGCAGGGATAAATCCAAATAAATAAATAAATAAATAAATAGTTAGTTAGTTAGTTAGTTAGTTAGTTAGTTAGTTAGTTTGAAGAACCATCACATCACTCTGGGGCCTGTCTGCGAGCACACAGAGCATGTCATTTCCCCCCTTAATATGAAAGAGAAACTGATGTAACTTTACTACTGGCAATTAAAATAAGATATGTTGCTTGCAGACTTTATAAGACTGTATTATTGCACTCATAATAAAAAACCTAAAATAATAACTGTAAAAAAATAACTTGGTTTATTAAACCTCAATCTGTGTTGGGTGCATTTTACTTAAGCAGGTCAAATCTCAGTTTTCAATCTTTTAATAATAACTTTAAAAGAGAAAAAAACTAGTTATAAACATTTTTTGGCAAAAACAACATGCACATCAATATAGTACAATAGTAAGTAAACTTGTAAATTATTTTGGCAAAATGCAGCAAATGCCATACCAAATTGGCTTTCTAATACCACACGCTGGGCAACTACCAACTCTTTCATGGCACTTTAAATACTGCAGTTTGTCTCAAAAATGGCCTATATTTTCCCTTGGTTAAGCACCATCCTTAATTAAGTCATCCAGCTGTGCACGCAGTTAGTAAGTGGATCAGCAAACACTGAAAACTCAACACTTCCTATTCTATTTCAATGAGTCAAAATTAGACGTTCCTCAATCTAAACTACGTAAATGAGGAGGAGGAGTGAAAATGCACTGGGGATAAAATTTGGTGCTGTACATGCACAGAATGATAAGCCAGGATTCTGGCAGCAATTAGCCCACCATAAATTATTTTTTATTAAATTTATAAACCACCACATCTCAATAACTCTTGATGTTTTACAAAATCAAAACATAATTACATCAACATCTACAGTACAAATAAAAAATATCACAACAGCAACTACTATTGGTGACATCTCAATTCATCCCAAAAGCCCACTGGAACAATTACGTAGCCACTGGAAAGCTACTACAGAGGGAGTCAGTTTCACTTCGAGAAGGAGTTTGTTCTAAGGAATCACCACTATCACTGAAAACTAATGCTTCCTGGCCTTAGCCCCACTCATCTCTTGGGATAAGCATTCCAGACAGGACAACTATGGTCGCAGAAGGTAATCGTAAGGTACCTAGGTGCCAAGCCATAAAGAAATTTATAGGTTAAAACCAGCAATCTGAATTGGACCAAAAAACCTAGTGTAAACCAATGCAGGGCCTGCAATATTGATATTCTATGATCTTGACAACGTGTGCCAGCACACAGGTCACTGCAATTTGAAGCAAATGCAGTTTTTGAGTCGTCTTCAAAGGCAGTCCCACAGTATTGCAGTAGCCCAAATGAGTGATGATGGGGACATGAATCACTGTAGCAAGGTCGTGCTACAAGCATGGCTGAAACCAAAGCTGGGCAAAAACCCTCCTGGCGATTCCCTCTATCTGCCCATTGAGCAATAGCCATGAGTTCAGAAGAACACCTTGTCACAGACCTATTCCCTCAGAGGTAGTGCTTCAACCTCAAGAGGTACCACCAGAACAGATAGAGAACCATAATGGACACACTGTGGCCACTCTATCTTGCTTGGGTAGCTTTAGCCTGTTTTGTCCCATCCAGATCTCAGTAGCTTCCAGGCACCAGGATAAGGCCTCTACAGCATCCCTGGCCAGGTCCAGGGTGGTGAAACATGATTGAGTATAATCCGCAAACTAATAGTAACTCTTCCCTCTTCCAATGGCTTCATGTAGATGTTAGAAAACAGAGAAGAGAAAACTGAATCCTGAGATATGGAGAGCAACTACTGGGCTAACCTCTGCCTCCACCACTACCACCAAGTGGAATCAATGGCTCAGGATAGAGCAGTAACACTGCAAAACAATGCCAATAATCCCCAACCCTTGCAGACAGAAAGATACCACAGTTGGTAGTATTGAAGGAAGGCTCCTGGGAGGTCTAACAAGACTAGGAGGGGTGCACTGCCATTTGGTTCCTATTAGAGCACTCTGCAACTGCATCCCCTCCATCCATTCAACAATCTTGCCCAAAAAGGAAACGGTGGAAACTTGGTGACAGCTGTCAAAATGAGTGGGATCTAAGGACAACCTCTTAAGGAGGGAACTTATCATAGCCTCCTTCAAGACTGTGGCGACACCCCCACTCCTGAAGCAAGTTTTTTTTACAAATTCCTGGATCCAGCCCCTCCCTCCCTCCCACACATACACACACTTCCATGAAGGAGCTAGGCAGAGCATGAATCAAGCCCATAGGTGGCAGAGGTCATGCTGGAGAGCACCCTGTCCACTTCATCAGAGTCAACAGGCCAAAAAGAGTCCAGGTCACCCAGCAAGATAATGTCACACTGACCACACTGGATACTGTCCATACAACATCAAAACCTCTGCAAATCTGAGCAGCTTTATAGGCAAAATGGTCATAGTGACCAGGAGTGAGATATTCAACTCATTCTTCATTTAAGAGAGAATTTACTCTTCTAAATAAGATCACTGGCTGATAACCTGATCCAATAACGGAGAAGTAAAGATGCTTCACCTCCCACTAGCATGTTCTTGTGCCCATACTCAGTCAGAATCATTTTGTTAATGCTTATTTGGCTCCTCATGTTAGTAAAAACAGGTGAAGTTTGTTGTACCTTCTAATCTAAATAGAAAGAAAAAGCTTATTGCAACATGGAATCATGGCTTATAATTCTGATTTTAAAAGGGTAGAACAAATTAAGTTCCCATATTTGGACATCATCGAAAGCTTTCCATTTTTGATAAGTTGAACCATATTTGCTACCACAAAAGGCATAAAACAGGTGTACTAGCACACAACATACCTAAGAAAAGCCAGGATACATCAACATCCAGAACATCCTAGAATATTATTAAATATCTGGTGTAACTGGAAAAAATTTATACAGGTATGCTACAATTTATAATCCACTTTAGAGTGTAGAAGACTTTGGAAGAGTCCCTGATGCCTTTAAGGGTTATATAAAGAAACTCACTGGCCTGAATTTTGTTCTATGGTTATAAACTCTTTCTATAACTCAAACAGGAAACAAAACTAGCCAAGCATGACAATATTCACAACATAGCAAGAAAATTCCAGCCTCCTTTGGCTATTCAGTATGAAATGTCACCATTTTTTCTTATAGGCTATATTTTTTTTAAAAGCTAGCATATCCAATGTATTTTGTCTTTCAGTGTGGCATACAAACATAAGCACAAAATTCCAGTTTTAAAATAAAATAGAATACAGGTATGATTTCTCCTGCCTAACTGTCTTGAAACTACACATGAAAATCAGGTTCTACTTAAAGGGAAAACATAACACAGAAAACCAGCTGTGATAAACTGCTTCTTTGCTAGATACTAGGACCTCTGGATTCAAGTAGTTCTCCTTTCTTAAACCTCATATCCAAATTACATTGTTAATTCTTCCTATAACATTTTTCCATATAGTATAACTTGCAGCCACCTTAAGGAATTCCACTGGGTAGTATCCAAATCTGTTTGTCCACCAACGTGACAAATATCAATAGAACAGATTTGTATCGGGCCAAATCTGTTCTTGAACATCAAGGGCGGGGGGTGGGGTTGCAGAGAGGATGAAAATGAAAACTCTATGACAGCAAAAACATACATGCATAAGGCTGTATTATGCCGTTTAATTATTTGTACAGCAACATTAGAAGAATCTTTTAGAAATAATCCTGTATGGACATTCAACTTTTTGCTACATTCTTACCCAATTATTTACTATAAAAAAGTTTTATAAAATTCTTCAAGGACTGAACATCAATTATTTTTAAAAAGACAAAGCATTCTGGAAAATAATATTTCATTTAAGGTCCAAATATCTTGTTATTGCTTTTGCATTACTCATACTATGAAATGATTATCTTGGAGCTACTCCTAATGGCAACATTATTCATTTCAGAAAATAATGTTCTTGGTCATGCATAACAGAATCTAGTTTTCCCCATAGCTGAACTATTTATTTAATCAGACCAACCTGAGCCTCCTTTGGCCAGATACTTGTCCCTTGCATAAATGACTGAATCCAGCATAGACTCAAAGAGAAGGAAATAGCCCTGCAAATTGAGAAAAATAAAATTAAAAAAAAATTAAAAAAATTAAAAGAGATAGTGTAAAATGATACACCAGTTTTAGGGAGCTCTACAGCAGCATATACAAACTTTGTTTTTGCAAATAAATATTCTGAAGAATAGTCCAGCAGCATTTTTATTCTTTACTATTAGTACTGCCATTAACTCCCTGATATAGCAATTTCTTTCACCAAGCATTTCACAATTCTGGTACTACCTAGAGGAAGAGGCCAGAGATTTAACTTTAATTGATTGGTAGTATCAATGCGTACAACATGTGGCTAATGAGATCTCCGAAGAGCACCCCTCTTTTTGTACATAAATAATAATAAAGGGGTTCACAAAATCTCCTTCTACACTCAGATCCAACATGGGCAAGGACAACTACAAATGTCACACAAGCCAAAATGACAACTCAACTGGTTCCTGCCACAAAGCCACCATACAGGCAGGAATGCTTTAGACTCAGAGGTTATAGTAGCTAAATCTCCCCTGCTTAAACGTACATTGGGTAGAGAAGAGGGGTGACCCCTTACCATGGAAAAGCTCCCACTGGAAACTATAGAGAGTCTCAGCAAACTTTGCAGGTATGCATGCATGTATATAAAATGTAAAGAATAAGCCCAAGACCCAAGATTGACTATATATGGGATAAAAATAATAGCTTTATGTTAAGAAGCATAACTTCCTCTCAGGCCATGTACATGCTCTTGTTCCCAGCCCACTCCCTCGGCATGGCTGCAAAGAAGAAACTGTAAATTTGGCTTCTGTTTTAGAATAACAGCAATTTAGCGCGTCATCCGAATCTTCAGTTAATCTGCCTGGATTAAATCTGGGTTAATATACAGTATAAAGGAAATTAAAGCTTCTGAATTCCTCCTTAGTACCGTGTAGGAAAGCAAATGGGGGCTAAGACTGGGCTCCTCTCGAAATGCCGAACACCAGGTCATAATTCTACCTAAACAGCCAGTTATTTCATTCTGGTCAGTGCAAACCAACTATGCATAGCTGGAAAGGTAGGTTTGAATCTCAACATATGCAAAAGGGTAGAAAATCTATTCTCTAAAGAAAGGAACACAGCAGCAAGAAAGAGGCAATTTTTCTACTGATAAGGAGGCCCAACTTTATTTAGGACTGAGGGTTAAATAAGCAAGCTTAAGATAGCAATTTTATTTTGGAGAAAACAGCAGCCAGAACAGCTTGATCCAGAATGTGCTTCTTATGGAAAGCTTTCATCAGTTTCCTACTGAACAGCTCTCTATCTAGCCACTGTTTGCACAAACAACAGCCCTAGGGACAAACAGCAAGCAGGTTTTTTATAGCAGGACATATGTATATTTGCATCCAACAGTACCTTTGTATCTCCATGGAGCATTTCTCTCTGCACAAGGAGAGAACCAAGATGTCTGCTGTTCCTCCTTCTGCACTGCGCTCCCCCCTCCCACCACATATACATGAAGGCTGTTCTGAAGATCAAGGAATCCTCCACAAAAATGTGTGACATAGCATAGAAAGGTATAATGAAAATTGGGCATTATACCCCAGGGAAGGAGAAATGCTTTCTGCTAGGACAAAGCCATCACTGGAAGCAACCAATTATTGCACTAATATATTATTAGCTTCCTCAATCATCCTAAAAAAGCAGACCCCCAATAAAATAACTGTGGTATTTCATAGATCTCACTGTCCTCCTCCTGATATATTCCAGGCTGATTCTGCAATTTTTACCTCAACCTTCCAAACTCTCCTATGCAATATCACATCCCAGTAAGCTACTAAGGGGTTGTCTGTCATATTGAATCAAGTCATTCATTATCAATCTCAAAATGCTTTGCTCTATGTGTGGTGCTAATCTCTGGTGTAATTTAGAATGTAATTTCACAGGCCGCTGCCTCACCTGTAGGGGTGCCATCTGGAAAGAGAATTATACCTGACATTTTTGCCTATCATGCTATGAGACTCTCCTGCTTCTACACTGACAAGGTTCAGATTAAAAAAATAAGAATAGAAAACCTTGCATTATTAATTCAAAATTAATTAAAGCAAAGTGTTCTGTACTGCACAGATTTGTGAGCAGAATGCTAATGATTTAAAGTAGCAGCCAAATGAAGACATACAAATGACATGTTTTTTCTTAGATGAATGAAGAAAGGATGTTTTATTATTGCAATACTGTAAGAAGTGTTTCAACCATTGCAGAAGTACTTTTATTATTTATAACAAATAGCAGAATAAAAGATATAAGGGCTTTGTGAGGTATATTTGCATAGTTAGGTGATAGAAGTGTTTTTGTATATCAAGATTCAAAGAGACAAAAAAAAAGGAGTAGAATAAGATCCTGGCTGCTGAACAAAAATGCTCCTGCATTCAATTTTATCTTTAGATAAGTTTGCAATGTCAAGCTTGCTTCAAATAAAATAAAATTGTTGTATAGATATGCAACACAACATTGATATGTTTTTTTTAAAAAAAGTTCTAGGTCCAAACAACTGAATTTCTCAAAAAAGCCAATTATTTCTAATTATGGAGATGTTGCAAATATATTAAAGGACATTATTTCGAGCTAGCTGAATCAAAAATTGGAAAAAGCTTTCTGCTTAGTTCAACTCATTTCTAACTCTCTTTCATTCTGCTTTCAAAACATGTCCTTTGCTATTTTGCTATTACATTTTATATTGTCTTATACATTTTGATGCTATGCTGCCTTTGAAATTTAAGCCATGTAAAAGACTATTTAAGAATGTTCCCAGATCATTAACCTTAGTTTTCTGAACCTTTCTTTTCTGTCCATTTTCTACCTTCTAATTACTCTGTTCATTATCCTTCCTGGGACTTGTTCCCTCACACAGCACACACGTGCTCCAATGTGATTTCTTCAGTGACTCCACTGATCCCAGGAGATGTCTCCTGTGTCTTTCCACACCACATATTTCCCTCAGATTCCTGCATATTGTCTAGCAAGGCTGGGAAAATATCAGTCCTGGCCTCCATCTGTTAAGCATCCCATCATGTGCTACTTTTCCCCCATCAGTTTACTGCCTAGACTTGATAAAAGAAACAAATGGCAAATGTGACTTGTTACTGCTGTTGATATATTCATTAGCTATAATGCTTCTAGGCCAAGGGCACAGAATACAGATGGTCACTGCTGGAGATGGTCACTGCTGCAGATTCCTCGCCCCCAATATTTGGCTGAGGAACCACAGGGAGGATGGAACCAGAACTACTATACACTATCACTACCCACTAATAAGCCCGGGATGGGATGGGGGGAGGAGGTAGCTAAAAAACGCACCTTCCTCAAAGCCACCTCAAACCTAGTACTGCTCCTGGTCCGTTGCCAGTTCTACAACTTCCTGATTATTGATTACGGGAATACTGAGAAGAACAGCTTAATCACAGAAATGGTTTCTCTGTAACAGCTCTGCAAATTGCTCTGGATAAGAAGCAACAGAGAATGCTGCTGGTCAGTATTTTGTCTCTTTACAGTGTGTATTTATATAGATATCTATGCACATGTGTGTGCACCTACACATGCATGTGTGTCTATATGTATGTCTAGCATAACTGCAAGGAAATGATCCTTATACTTTAGAAGAAAATTCTGCCCATGGCTCTAACGTGTTCTGCTATCTGCACCAATTCCTTCTTGTAGCAACATTTAAAGCATCAAGACGTGAAGAAAAATATGCTCAAGTGCTTCTTCCCAAGAGTACACACTGAGTGAATTGTCTCCCTTTATAAATAAAATGAATATTCTGAAAACCTAGCACCAGCATGTTGCACAGCTGATTTCATTTCACCGCTTACTGTATGTAAAATTACTCTAATTACTGTTAAACATAATTTCCTCTTAAAATTCTATACCTCACGGGAACAGAAGTACAATTCTGTCTGGATATGAAGCCTGCTCACTTGACATTTAAATATATAGTACATCCTACCAGCAATACACACCAGTAGGTTTTTTTCAGCTTCTAGCTACATACAAGTAAATCCAAATTATGTGCAGGCATGCATTCTTCTGGTATCTTCTAAATGCTAATTTATGGCTATGATAAATTATTTTGAAATACTTGACTAAAAGATTTCAAACTGATGCCATTATATCATAACTGGGACAAATTATTTCCTATCATTTTAGAACAAGAATATAATAGTTACAATAATTTAAAAACATTACCATTTGCCACATAATAATATTTTGGGGGCACTGGCACATTTGAAATTATGGATCCATATTTATGCAAAGCATATTTCTATTCTTACCATCCATTCAGATATGATAACATCGACTTTTTCAACAGGTATATCAACTTCTTCAATTCTTCCTTTGATCAAGCAGATACTATCTTCAAATCCATTGAGTCTGCAAGGCAAAGGGCCTTATGTTTTCTAATTAGGTTTTACCTTAAAGCACTCCAAAATTACTATTAATAAGTACTTGTAATAACAGAGAGCTCTTCCACAAATGTTATTTGTTAATGCGACAACACAGTCTGTACTCAAGAATTGCAAACATCATTACTTAATACAAAAATAAAGAGTTTTCATAAAATGATGATCATTGTTTTGAAATTATCACACTTGCATAGGAATCCCCTGTATGATTTTAAGTGAGATGCTATGGAAAGTAGCCCTGAAGAACCTGGAATGTTTCACATCCGAGACATTAAGAGAAGTCTTCAGTGATCCTGCCTTAGATATATATCACCATTTCAACAGTGCAAGAGGACAAGGTAAACAGGAAGTTCAACTTCTCAGAACTTAATTAGGGACAATCAGAACAGGAGGAATAACCATCCAAAAGGATGATGTTGGCGACGGAGGACCCCTTCTGACTTAACTCTATTTTTGTGCCCAGGGGAAGGAGAGAAAATAGACAGCAATGAATCCAAAGCTGTTCTGTGCCCCTAATAATTTTCTTCAGGCTTCTCAACTATACCAGTCGGTAGCTGGCATAGCTAATTTCCCTCTCCTGTTCTCAAAAGATGGATGCTTTAGACTATCTATGGGAATCCACAAACAGGCCCTCACCCGCACCCCTTACCAGTACAGGCTAGCAGGATTTTGGGTTCAGCAGAGAATCAGCCACTTCATTTTCAAATGTTTGCTTAGGATCATATGCCTCTGCTTTTCAGCTAAGGCTTTGCTGGTATTAACACAGGAACAAGACAACCTATGAAACTGCTACCATTTCTTCCAGATAGCTACAGTGTTTTTAGCCTTCTGAGTCTCAAAGATGCTTTTCAATAATTTAGGAAAGTAACTATTGCTTCCAT
Source organism: Charina bottae (assembly GCA_023362775.1). Classification (NCBI taxonomy): domain Eukaryota; kingdom Metazoa; phylum Chordata; class Lepidosauria; order Squamata; family Charinaidae; genus Charina; species Charina bottae. Next base: position 166,761,671 of record JALMGJ010000001.1, on the reverse strand, counting down.
AAGCATTGCAACATTATTAGAGAATTGTTGACTGAGATGTGTAGTCATTTATTAATATAACACAGTTTACTCTTCTCCAAGACACAATGCACACTTGAAGATGCACATCTATTTTCAGAAAGAAAACATGCAGTAGAAAATGTAAGCAACTTATGCAAATGTAAAGGAAAAAAGGAAAAACAAATAGGCTGGTGTCTGGAAGTGTTAGGGCTTGCAAAGCATTCAAAAAGTCTGTTAGTATGAGTGAAGCACCCCTCCTCAAAGCATTAAAGCAGCCACATCCTTTGGAATGCTTATGTGGCTGTGTCAAAGGCTGTCCCCAGTTGTCTAGGCATAAATGTATATGCCCAGATAAAATCTCTAATTGGAATGCCAGAGAAGGGCTATGCAAGAATCGGTATATAAAAACAGCTAGGGGAAAAAACCTCTGAAGCAGCTAGAGAAGCATTCCAAAGGCTGCTTTAATACTTTGAGGAGACTAACACTAATTTGCATTAATGTCTTTAGCAAAGCACCTCTTTCAAATGTTTTGTACAGCCCCAGTAAGCATTCACCTCTCTTATTTGATTTTGCGCATCCCATCAGTTAGAAGCTTCTAAAAATAAACAGATGATCTTGAAATATACTCATATGTTGCAAATAAATTGCTTTGCTGTTACAATTATGTTAAAGATGAATTACATATTAATTCAAGCTTTAACTATAAGACAGAGACAAATAAAAGAAGTCTGCTTTGGCGACTGAGGGAAAAACCGGGAGAGAAAAAGCTAATTGTCAAATTTGCTTTTCCCAAATATTCACAATTTCTGAACCTAGAGGAATTCACGTAAGTGTTCTGCAAGCCTTCTATAAAAGATTTACATTCAGATACTAAACTTGACAAAATGATTTTTTTAACCTGTTGATAAATGGAAATTTTAACCAGTCTTCTCCACAGATGACACAACTAAGTTATACTAAAGTAACTGATTGTACTGTACTTGTGAAGACAACCATCCCAGTTAACTGCAGTATTTTAACTCAAGCATGATGGTGTAATATCAATTTCCTTTAAGGATATCCTATTGTTTCATATTTTAAATAAAGATGTGTTCAAGGAAACTCAAGATTAAGTTTTAATAGCATTTACTTTCTCTGAAGCACAACATATCAATCTTTCTTTCGTATGCCATTGTCATGACAGCTAAAACTAGAGAGGACAGAATAATTATTCACACCATTGGGATTTATTTCTCTACCACAGTGGTTATCTATGCCCTTTCTTAAACATTTATTATACTACAATCTCCTTACATCTGACTTGCAACAGAAGCCAGTAACCTCATTACAATTTTAACATTTTAGAGGACAAACAGCATTGCAAAAGCAAACTATGGGTAAAAAGCTTCATGAACTCAGTAATTCCACATAAAACACAAAACATTAACTACATTAGGATGCTCTGGCAATATTTACGTTAAAAACAATTACTGGCATCTAATCAACAGTAATGTTAAATAAATCTTTGAAATTAATGGCTCATTTTCTCATTTAATTCTGGGTTTCCCTGGGCATTAAGTCTATCCTTAATACCCACCCCCAACACCAACTGAAACAAAACAAATGAAATCCAAATGGATTCCACCAATGCTTGGGGAGGTTTCCAACAATCTTACAAGCAGTTCTATTGAGCACCTGGTTGCCTGCTGATACAAAGAGGTGACCTGGCTATTTGATGAAATTGGTCCCGAATGGCGTCTCTCTATACATCAACCCAAGATGCGTCCTTTGTTTACTGAGGAGCTCCCAGAGATGAAGCAACAGAATCATGCCTGGAGCACTGGTGGAGAAAGAAAAGCTAACTTGACCAAGCATGGACACAAGCTCAAGTTTAAGCCTCCACTGTGGCAATAAGGCAGGAGAAGCACATTTACTTCTCCTCTGTTATTGCATTGGAACGCAGTGGCCTTGTTTAGGGTAATCAACTCCCTTTGAGAAGGGGGTCTTGCACAGACTCCTACCTGGCTACTGCAATGAGTATGCAGCTTTGTGCAGATAAAGTCACTCAGATTCACCCATCTCATGACTCTTCACAGGCAGAGTCCAACGTGGTGACTGGGGCAGTATTTTGCCATTTTACCTGGGATTCATTTTGGCTTCTGGACTGCAAAGAAGTGGACAGAGTGCTCTCCAGTATTTCCTCAGCCATCTATAGCTTGGATCCATGCCCCTCCTGGCTCTTGCAGAGAGCAGGAGAGAGTGCAAGAGTTAGCTCCGGGAGATGGTCAGTGCCTCATTTATGGAGGATGTATCTGCAACCCTGAAAGAGGATGCAGTTTGCCCCTTCAGCCCTTTGAGGCAGGCCATGTCATCAGGAAACAGGCTCCACAAGAAATACTAGAACTCTTCTTTATTGATATGGGCTATAACAGGGCTTTCCAAAGTGCTGCCGCTGGCGACACACCAGCGGCAGCAGCGGGGCGCGCGCACAGTGGCGGTGCGGGGGGGCATGCGGCGGCGCGCGCACGGTGGCGGCGCGGGGGGGCGTGCGGCGGGGGCGTGCGGCAGCGCGCGTGTGGCGGCCGCCGTGCACGCACGCGCCGCCGCTTCCGGGTGGTGTGGCAATACACCACGCTGTGTGTGGCGACACTCTTTTGTGTCGCGACACAAGAGTTTGGAAAGCTCTGGGCTATAATAACAGAGAGTCTGGGAGCATTTTTCCTTTACTCCCTCTTATACCAAAGAGAGTTAAGGCAGAGTCAGCTTAAGTTTCTTTCTAACATTTTCTTCCTTTCCTGGGCTTAATTAATATTTTGCTAATTCCTACATTCCTTCTCCAAGGTCATCTCTGTGGTTCTCTATAGTCTGCTTCTTAAGACTCTCTTCCTGAACCTAGCCACTGTTAATAACGATTGTCTCTAACCTTCCTTTTCTTGGGAAGGTTACCAGGACTGCAGTCACTGAGCAGCTATGGAGCACTCTAGAGGCAGCAAATTATTTGGACAGTCAGGGTTCAGGCCTGGGCATGGGGTGGGGCAGCACTAGTCACTCTTGTGATTGACCTTTGTTGGGACCTGGATGGAGGCAGCATGCCCCCTGGTCCTTTTAGAGCTCTCACCAGCCTTTGATACCATCAACCATGGTATCCTTCTAGATTGCCTATGAGGTTTGGCAAATGGGGGCACTGTTTTACCATTCCTACCTTAGCAGGCCGTTCCAATTGCTGCAGGTGGGGAGATCAGCCAAACACCCACTCCCTTTAAACTACTGCAATGTACTATACTGGTGCCTGCCTCTGAAGATCACTTGGAAGCTTCAATTAATCCATAATGCAGTGACCCTGTTATTAGCAAGAGCATATTCACCTTCACTGGCTTCCTATCAGCTTCTGAGTGCAATTTAAAGTGCTTGTCATTACCTATAAACTCCTATGTGATTTGGCAATGAGGTATCTGCAGGACTTTCTCAAACCAGAATTGACTTGCCCAACACGTGCATCTTGAGAGAAACTGCTTGTGATTCCCCAGTTCCATGAAGTCTGGAGGGAGAGGGCTTCTATGTGCCGATTTTCAGTAGCAGCACCCAGACCCTAACCCCCCCCCCGTAGAGATTACACTGTTTTGGCCCCCACTGTTTTGCCACTCTGGAAACTTAAGAAACTGAAGCATTTTAGAGGGCCTATGGTAAATGATAGAATGCTTAATTTGATTTTTGGTTTGGTATATAATAAATTCCCCTTCATGGATCACTGCCTTGTTGTGGCGAAGCGGCTTGCGTAACTCAATGAAGTCAGGTCAAGACAGACAGGTCATGATGGAGAGTTCTGACAAAACGTGGTCCACTGGAGGAGGAAATGGCAGCCCACTCCAGTATCCTTGCCAAGAAAACCCCATGGACAGTATCAAAAGGCTAAAAGATATGACGCCGGAAGATGAGCCCCTCAGGTCGGAAGGTGTCCAAAATGCTACTGGGGAAGAGCGGAGGGCAATTCCGAGTAGCTCCAGAAAGAGTGAAGCGGCTGGGCCAAAGCCGAAAGGACGCTCAGTTGTGGATGTGTCTGGAAGTGGAAGGAAAGTCCGATGCTGTAAAGAACACTATTGCATAGGAACCTGGAATGTAAGATCTATGAATCAAGGTAAGTTGGATGTGGTCAAACATGAGATGACAAGATTGAACATCGACATCTTGGGAATCAGCGAACTAAAATGGACAGGAATGGGTGAATTTAATTCAGGTGACCATTATATATACTACTGTGGGCAAGAATCCCTTAGAAGAAATGGAGTAGCTCTCATAGTCAACAAAAGAGTGGGAAAGGCAGTAATGGGGTACAACCTCAAAAACGACAGAATGATCTCAGTTCGAATCCAAGGCAAGCCATTCAACATCACAGTAATCAAGTCTATGCACCAACCACTGATGCTGAAGAAGCTGAAGTCGACCGGTTCTATGAAGACCTACAACACCTTCTAGAACTAACACCAAAAAAAGATGTCCTTTTCATCATAGGGGACCGGAATGCTAAAGTAGGAAGTCAAGAAATAACCAGAATAACAGGCAAATTCGGCCTTGGAATACAAAATGAAGCAGGGCAAAGGCTAATAGAGTTTTGTCAAGAGAACACGCTGGTCATAGCAAACACTCTTTTCCAAAAACACAAGAGACGACTCTACACATGGACATCACCAGATGGTCAATACCAAAATCAGATTGATTATATACTTTGCAGCCAAAGATGGAGAAGCTCTATACAATCAGCAAAAACAAGACCTGGAGCTGACTGTGGCTCAGATCATGAGCTTCTTATCGCAAAATTTAGGCTAAAATTGAAGAATGTAGGGAAAACCACTAGACCACTCAGATATGACCTAAATCATATCCCTTATGAATATACAGTGGAGGTGAGGAATAGATTTAAAGGGTTAGATCTGGTAGACAGAGTGCCTGAAGAACTATGGATGGAGGTTCATAACATTGTACAGGAGGCAGCAACTAAAACCATCCCAAAGAAAAAGAAATGCAAGAAAGCAAAGTGGCTGACTGATGAAGCTTTACAAATAGCTGAGGAAAGAAGGGAAGCAAAAGGCAAGGGAGAAAGGGAAAGATATAACCAACTGAATGCAGATTTCCAGAGAATAGCAAGGAGAGATAAGAAGGCCTTCTTAAATGAACAATGCAAAGAAATTGAGGAAAACAATAGAATGGGGAAGACTAGATAATCTTCAAGAAAATCGGAGATATCAAGGGAACGTTTTGTGCAAAGATGGGCATGATAAAGGACAAAAAAGGCAGGGACCTAACAGAAGCAGAAGAGATTAAGAAGAGGTGGCAAGAATACACAGAAGAACACAAGAAAGATCTTAATGTCCCTGATAAATACGATGGTGAGGTCACTGACCTTGAGCCGGACATCCTAGAGAGTGAAGTCAAGTGGGCCTTAGAAAGCATTACTAACAACAAAGCTAGTGGAGAAGACAGTATCCCGGCTGAGCTATTTAAAATTCTAAAAGATGATGCTGTTAAAGTGCTGCACTCAATATGCCAACAAATTTGGAAAACTCAACAGTGGCCACAGGATTGGAAAAGGTCAGTTTATGTTCCAATTCCAAAGAAGGGCAATGCCAAAGAATGTTCAAACTACCGTACAATTGCGCTCATTTCACATGCTAGCAAGGTTATGCTCAAAATCATACAAGCTAGGCTTCAGCAGTATGTGAACCGAGAACTACCAGAAGTGCAAGCTGGATTTTGAAGAGGCAGAGGAACGAGAGATCAGATTGCCAACATTCTCTGGATCATGGAAAAAGCAAGAGAGTTCCAGAAAAACATCTACTTCTGCTTCATTGACTACGCTAAAGCCTTTGATTGTGTGGATCACAACAAACTGTGGCAAATTCTTAAAGAGATGGGAGTACCAGACCACCTTACCTGTCTCCTGAGAAACCTGTATGCGGGTCAAGAAGCAACAGTTAGAACCGGACATGGAACAACCGATTGGTTCAAAATTGGGAAAGGAGTACGACAAGGCTGTATATTATCACCCTGCTTATTTAACTTATATGCAGAGTACATCATAAGAAATGCTGGGCTGGATGAATCAGAAGCCGGAGTTAAGATTGCCGGGAGAAATATCAACAACCTCAGATATGCAGACGATACCACCCTAATGGCAGAAAGTGAAGAGGAACTAAAGAGCCTCTTGATGAGGATGAAAGAGGAGAGTGCAAAAGCTGGCTTGAAACTCAACATTAAAAAAACTCAGATCATGGCATCTGGTCCCATCACTTCCTGGCAAATAGAAGGGGAAGAAATGGAAGCAGTGACAGATTCTATTTTCTTGGGCTCCAAGATCACCGCAGACGGTGACTGCAGCCATGAAATTAAAAGACACTTGCTCCTTGGAAGGAAAGCTATGGCAAACCTAGACAGCATATTAAAAAGCAGAGACATCACATTGCCAACAAAGGTCCGTATAATTAAAGCTATGGTTTTCCCAGTAGTAATGTATGGCTGTGAGAGTTGGACCATAAGGAAGGCTGAGCGCCAAAGAATTGATGCTTTCGAACTGTGGTGCTGGAGAAGACTCTTGAGAGTCCCTTGGACTGCAAGGAGTTCAAATCAGTCAATCCTAAAGGAAATCAACCCTGTATGCTCATTGGAAGGACAGATACTGAAGCTGAAGCTCAAATACTTTGGCCACCTAATGCAAAGAGAGGACTCACTGGAAAAGACCCTGATGCTGGGAAAGACTGAAGGCAAAAGGAGAAGGGGACTGCAGAGGATGAGATGGTTAGATAGCATCACCGATGTAACGAACATGAATCTGAGTAAACTCCGGGAGACAGTGGAGGACAGGACGGCCTGGCGTGCTATGGTCCATGAGGTCACAAAGAGTCAGACACAACTAAACGACTGAACAACAACAACAAAAAATATAATAAATTGTTAAAAGGGGTTTTTTATAATTGTTTTAGACTTTCCAAGAATGTTGTATTTTAAATGCCCATTTTGCTCTTAAGTACTGCAAACAGCTGAGATTCTAGTGATTGCAACAGTCACAAATTTGATAAAATTTGTTAAACACAAAATAAATAGAAAATACAGAGGTGGCCAAAAGTATTGGTACCCCTTCACTTTTTCCCCAAAGAATCCCAATTTGCCGAGAAATAAGTTGAAACCGACACAAATAAATGGCATCCACCATTCTTTATTCCATAATCCATAGAGCAGACGCTTTGCTTTTGATGTGTGACTTAACGTAGTCTTGCAAATAATAAAAGAAATGATTTCCTATCTGTAAGTATTTCTAAATCCTATTTGAAAACACAGAAATACTGGACAACACCAAAAGCCACTACACCAGATTATACAGAGAAGCCATTGAAATTCACAAACACCAGCACAGTTACAATAAAAAGAAGAAAGTTTAAAAATTAGCAAAACCTGGCTACCAGTCCTGAAAAACACAGCCTGCAAAAGGTCAACGAACTCAGTCCAACCACCAGGACATGGGAATACTTCTCACAATGAACATGCTAATCACGCTCATCAGCCACTCGTTAACATTTCAACACAACAAAAAACCCCACCTAATCTCCTATAATTTAGCTCTATAAATAGAACATTGCCACTCTACCTGGGCACAGAGATTTTGCTTCTATCTGTGCTCCTGCCCTCTGAAGATGCTGGCCACAGATGCTGGCGAAACGTTAGGAACCACAACTTCCAGAACACGGCCACACAGCCCGGAAGACCCACAACAGCCAAACCAACCTTTACTTTACATAACGGTAAATGGCACGGTCTTTAGGCTGCTATTACAAAGAATTCTGTTATCCATGGCAGCCAGATTGTATAGGCATATTAACGGCCACTAGAGACACACAAATCATCCAGAGTTGAAAGATTCTGGAAAGGTGCATACAAATATTTCCTGCCCTCAACTATTCATCTTCCTTTCCTCCTTTCCTTTCCTTTCCCTTTCCCTTCTCCTTTCCCTTCTCCTTTCCTTTCTCCTAATGCAGCTTGTGGCATTTTAAATACAAAAGCACACACTAAAAACTAATTACAAAAAAATAAAATAAAAATCATAAAGCAGGCAGGGGCAAGAGATAACATTGCCTGTGGTATGAATGCCTTCCTAAAAAGGAACATCTTGACCTATTAACAAAATACCATTAGGTATGACCTCTGCCTAGCCCGCTGAAATAGGAAATTCCACTTCTTGGTGCGGCCATGGAGGTGGTCCTTTCTTTTCTCCAAAAAAAAAGTGCTTCCACCACAGTTGGGACATTGAAATGGGCTTCTCCAAAAAATCTTAGGGAGCAGTCAAACTGGTTTTGGGAGGAGGCTACCACTAAGATATTCTGGGCTTAATCTTTGAGAGTTTTAAAGTTCATCACCGTATTTTGAATTGTGTTTGGAAACAAACTGGTATCCAATGCAATCTTGCCTGTGAGCACCTATCAATGTTTTCATTGCTATGTGCTGGATCAATTCCGTATTTTAGGGATACTTCAAAAGTAGTACAGTGGATTGCAATAACGGGGGTAATGTCTCTATATCCAGTTTTCACCCAGTAAGGAACAGGTATAGTTGGCTTATCAGCTTAATCTGGGGAAAGACATTCCTAGCTACAACATCTTCTGAGTTTCCAGAAGCAACCCCAGACTGCAAACCTGATACTAAATCCAAAACAGGTTTGAAATCCTGTCCTCAAGTCCTTCTGCTTCCTTATCGAGAGTATCTCTATCCTATCAGGATTAAATCTGAATGTGTTAGTCCTTCATCCAGTTCACTACTAACATTAGACACCTATTCAGAATATCATCAGCTTCTCTGGCAGCAGATGGGGAAAAACATAAAGCTAACCTGGGCTAAATCACTTCCTATAACCTGGTTTTCTTCAGCTTACTTTAGGCAGTTTGTGAAGTGTGCCTACCTAATGATGTCCATAGCTTGATAAACAATTTCAGATTGATCCACTCCTATCACCTTTTTTGCACCTGCTTTGGCAGCAAACATGGAAAGGATTCCAGTGCCACATCCAACATCTAGGACAATCTGGCAAAATACAAAGAAAAAACAAATTATTGCAGTTAGACGATTACAAAATAATGATGAAGATATTGGATGATATTACTAACCAGTATTTGTAGCCCAAAACCTAGCCATGAATCCTCAGTTTTAATTTCTTAAAAAGAAAGAGAAGTTCTGAAATATAATACAAGTATAATTCTGAATTTTTTAAAAGATGTACTGAAAGTCATTGGTGTTTAAAGTATTCATTAAAAACCATTTTATGTCTTGCTGTTATAAGGGTATGTCTTCCCACCCCCAGCCGACAAAAAACCCACCCCTCTTCAGATGCAGAACAAAAACATATGGCACTTCTGAACTCCTGTTGCAGTTCTGAGATATCCACAACAACCAGCAATACCAGGACATCTGGCAGCCTTCAACATAATTGCTTGCCAATGACCAGAGGCAAGAAACGCTTAGAATCACAATATGGGAACAGGCCACTTAAGCCATCAAGTCCAACTTCCTGCTCAGTGCAGGAATCCAAGTTAAAGAATCCCAGGAAAATGGCTGTCTAGCCTCTGCTTGAATATATCCAATGCAGGAAAGCCCGCCACCCCAATGGCTAGCTGGTTCCACTATCAAACTGCTCCTTCTTTCTAACATTCAGTTGGACTTTGCCTTCCTGCAACTTAAATCTATTAAACTATTATCTGCATTCTGGAAAGGGGGAAAAATCTGTGAATAAGCTGTACTGTTCAAGGAACAGCTGGTTTGGGGTGATTGGTACCTGAACTAAAACATGCCTTTTTGGATGTTTTGGTCGAAATAGTGCTGTTTTGTTTGGGACATGGACCAAAATATTGCTGTTTTGAGCAGAAGTGGTTCAGGGGAAGAAAATACCAGGAAAAAGCGATGGACATTAGCGGCTGAGAGGAGGGAGGGAAGGAGATGGAAAGATCAGTTGGTGGGTAGGCCAGTAGGATATGCCATGCCAGGAGCATATTTCTTACTGATGAAACCATCACATAACACACACAGGCAGAATTCTGGCTTCATGATAATAAACATGCATGCTCATGCATTAGTCTCACCTGGCTTCCTCTGTCACTAACAGCAGCTAAATCAGGCAATAAAAAGCCGGCAAGCAAAAAACTTACTGTAAAATCGTTCATGGTTTGTCATTCTCCTAACAAGCTAGAATCTGAGGGAGGCTTTTTTTTATTCTTAGTTCATAATTCAAAAAGAAAACCAGAGATTTTGCACTGACTTTTAAGCTTAAGAAATGAAAACAGAGTTCATTTCTGCAAGGAAGAAAGGAAAGTATGAAATGGATTTGTTTGGGAACCTATAAACTCTTGTTTAAATAACATATCCTTACTTTCCTGGAACAATGTTCATTTTCAGAAATAGACTTGTAACATTTAAAATTTACTGTACGTGTTTGAAAAAGGAAGAAACAATTCCTGACCATTCTCCTTTTCCTTCTTGATCAGTCTCTTTTTAAGCACTAAGATAAATGTGTTTAATATAAGAAATGGGAAAGCAGATTTTATAAAACTAGAAAATTAATTATATACGTTCTTACTGAATATGTTTTGTAAAAAAAATGATTGTATGTATAAATTAAGCTCAATCTTTCAGTCTCCAGGTCTGAACAACGAAGACCATTAATGTTTGAACAATACAGTTTTTCATTTAATAGCAAATGCCAATTTGATGACTGTCATATGAAAGGCTTTATATATGACAGGTTCTCTTGAAAGCCTCAAAAAAGTAGAAAAGATGAATTGGGATTTCAACTTGATGAATTTCATTGGAATCTTCCATAGCATAATATTCCTTTGTATTTCAGCAAGGCTTTTTCCCCCCAGAAAATCATCAGTAACAAATCATAAAGATAAAAAATGGGACCACAGTCACTAAAATTGCACCCAGAAATTATCTTTCCAGATTGTGTTCTTGGTGCTATAAGCAAATTGGAAAAGTAATGAGTCATGGCTTCAATTTATTGATATACAGGAAGCCCTCACTTACCGACCATTCGTTCAGCGACTGTTCGAAGTTAGGACGGTGCTGAAAAAATAACTTTATGGCCCATTTATGACCTTTGCAGTGTCCCTCAGTCACATGACTGCCATTACAGTCAGTATGCATTGTCCTGTGCCTGACCTGTGGTCCCCCCCCTGCAAAGCAGAGATTGGAGAGAAAGGGATTGCAAGAAAATAAGCTGTTTGCTGTTCTATACATTGAAAGCTGGGAGCCACAGGTGTGCTATGCAAACAGCTTACAAAACTCTCTTTAGATCTCTTTCCACTTGGAGGGGGCAGAAAAAAGCAAGTGATTTCTGTAGGCATCTCTCCTTTCCCTGACTGCCCCCCCACAGAACGGAGAGATTGGAGAGGAAGAGATTTCAAGAGAGTAAGCTGCTTGCTCTTCTACACATTGAAAGCAATGTAATCACGCTGGCAGTGGGAAAAGGTCAGGCAAAGGAGAGATTGCCTACAGAAACTGCTTGCTTTTTTCCTCCTCCCCCCCACCTTACAGAGAGGAGAGATTGGAGAGAAAGGGATTTCAAAGAGTAAACTGTTTGCGTAGTGTGCCTGGGCTGCAGTGTGATCGCATTGGTTTCAATGTATACAAGATAGTAAGCATTCCAAAGGGCGGGAGAGTGGTTAGGAAGCAAACAAAAGCCGAAGGTGTGAAACTGAGTTGTCTTGTCTCTTTCCAGCCGGAAAGCAGAGTCAAAGTCATATGATTTCCCACTTAGCGACCGCTTCGCAGCAGAGTTGGCAGTTCCAATTAGGGTTGTTAAGCGAGGACTACCTGTGTGTATTTATTTATTTATTTAATTTATTTATTTAATTTATATAACCGCCCATCTCCCCCAACGGGGAACTCTGTGTATGCTCGTATGTTTTTGTTTCCTTTGTTTCAGTTTTTTTCTTCTTATATAGTTTTGTGTATTTTTTTGCTTTTGCTATTTTTGTATTTAGTTAATAATAAAAAAGCAAATTAGTTTGTTTGTTTGTTTGTTTATTTATTTATTTATTTATTATTTAAATTCATCCCTGCCCATCTCCCCGACTAGGGGACTCTAGGCGGTTTACAGCATAACAATGGTTAAAATCTATACATATAAAATTACAATAAAACAATAAATAAAAATAGGTAAAAATCCAAGAGATGGTAAAATCAGCTATCAGGATGACATTATGGGGCCAGCCACCCCCAGGTAGTACTATTACCTCCCTCGTCCCAGGCAAGGCGGCAGAGCCAGGTCTTAAGAGTCTTCTGGAAGGTCAGGAGTGAGGGGGCCAGCCTCACCTCCGGGGGCAAGATGTTCCACAATGCGGGCGCTATCGCAGAGAAGGCTCGCCTCCTGAACCCCGGTAGATGGAATTCTCTTGTTGAAGGGGTCCGAAGCATGCCCTCTCTGCATGAGCGGGTGGGGCGGGTCGATGTTACCGGGATGAGACGGTCCCTCAGATACCCTGGCCCCATGCCATGTAGGGCTTTAAAGGTGATAACCAACACCTTGAATTGGACCCAGAAGCAAACTGGTACCCAATGCAGCTCGCACAGCAGAGGTGTCACATGTGCTGATCTTATAGCATCCATAATTGCCCGTGCTGCCACATTCTGGACCAGCTGAAGCTTCCGGATACACTTCAAGGGTAGCCCCATGTAGAGCGCACTGCAATAATCTATATGGGAGATGACAAGGACATGAGTGACTGTTCGGAGGGCATCCCAATCCAGGAAAGGGCGTAGCTGGCGCACAACTCGAAGCTGTGCAAAGGCCCTCCTGGCCACGACTGCCACCTGCTCTTTGAGCAGGAGTCGAGAGTCCAGGAGGACCTCCAGGTTCCGCACTGAATCTGAATGGGGCAGTGCTACCCCATCCAGAACCAAAGATGATAACTTCCTGGATACAGGGGGGCCATCAATCCACAGCCACTCCATCTTACCAGGGTTCAGCTGATTCATTGCTGATAGCAATGCCCAATCACTCTTTTTGGTTAAAAGTTTTTGAAAAAAATGGGAGTCTAAATATTAAGGAAAAATAGACCTGCAAACATATCAGGGCTATGCGAACATTACCTTTGCAATTTATTCTTCTGCTTAATATTTTACTGACAGGATGCTATTTACTAAGTGGAAACAGAAAGGCATTCTACCAGTATTCTACTGCACTTTTATTATGTGAATGTGCAGGGGTTCCCACGAGGCCTGAAAAATATTTCAAGGGTTCCTCCAAAAGGGTCAAAAGGTTGAGAAAGGCTGGTCTACTTAAACATGCATATATTGGCATGCATAGGCAATTGCCTATGAATAATCTTCAAGGTGAAGCAGTATTTGTTTCAGGTAAAAAATGGTCTATAACAGCAGATATTCCTATTCCTCTTGCTATTTCCATGGTTATCCATGTTTCACAAACTACCCACAATACACAGAAAAATACAGCGCAGGTTCAATCCAAAAAGATCCAACAGAGACCCTGCTAGTGTATCTACCTGTATTCTTCTAGAAAACTGGCTATTTTCCCTGGAGAAGGGAAAAGTTGGAAGGATTTGATGGGACTATCTTCCACAAGCAGAACTGCTTTTCTGCACATACCCAACATTTTGGATCTTAGACAATATATTTTATCTATGAATGAAATGCTACAAGTGTTTCCAATAAATGGCAAGGTGTGTTTGCAGTTGGTATAGGGCAGGGGTCGGCAAACCGCGGCTCGCGAGCCGCATGCGGCTCTTTGGCCCCTTGAGTGTGGCTCTAGCGGCTAGGAGGAAAGGAACAGAGGAGCCGCGGGCGCGGAGGGCACGAAGCAATGGCAGGAAGAGGCGGGGCGATGCTTCGCTCGTCGCCCGCCTGTTGCGGCTTACTCGGACCCCAGGGAGAGAGCCGCCCGCCCACCCCGTCGAAGAGAGCGACACGCCGAGGGAACCACCTGCGCCGGCAGGTGAAAGCTGGAGGGCGGGCGCGCTCCCCTGCCTGCCCGCGCCCGAGATGCCGAGAGAGCGCAGCCGGGCTGGGCGCCCCATCCCGAGAGGCGGCCCGGGCTCGTCCTCCCACTCCTCCCTGGGGGCTGCGTTCCGGCGAGCGGCTGCGCTTGGCCAGGAGAGGTGGGGGTCCCGAGCGGTGGAGCCCGGGAGCAGCAGGGCCCGGCCACGGCGTTTTTCCCTCTCGGAGGAGGAAGAGGGGGGTCTTCCTGTAGCCCCGAACGGAGGTGCCGCTTCCCCACCTGGACTGCCGCGCTGCACGGGCTTTGCGGGCATCCGGACGGTCTCTGCGCACAGGCAGGCGTGGCGGGCATGGTGGCAGCAGGCCCTAAGTGTGTGCGATTGGCTCCCGCCCGCAAACCCCGCCCCCTTCCACGTGATTGGCCCCCACCCGCAAACCCCGCCCACTGGCCCTTGAGTGATGTTATAAATGTTATAAATGTCAAAATGGCTCCTGGCATAAAAAAGTTTGCCGACCCCTGGTATAGGGAATCCATCTGTAATTATGCAAATACAGAGGTGTTTTCCGTCTGCTCTCTAGCTCCAAGACAAGAATAGGGACCATTCCTTACATCACAGAAGTAGCACAGCACAAGGTCAGGGATAATATTCTTCTTTGCTCAACAGGAGGAGTCTAGATTATAGACCCAACCTAATTAAGCCAAATAAATGTTCCCAGAGTATCCTTTGTTATTAGAGTTTTAAAAAATAAAAGACACATTAAACTTATTTTAACTGCAAGCTCCAAGGTACAATTCCTTCTATAAAATAAAATCTGCCTGAAAGATGTGGATATACTTTTACTGAAGAGAATTTCTAAGTATGCATTTCTGATCAAGAGCCAATAAATGGAGCCAGTGGGAAAAGGTCCCTTTCAGAGGCAAAGGATGGGATGAATGAGATATGACTATGCCACGGCATATACTGATAGAGCTCTTCCTTTCCTACTGTTTATTCTTATTCCGTAATTTCTTCACACAGAAGCCAAATTCAGTCTAGGAATTACCAGGAAGGAATTATTTATATGGGTTTCACTCAAACCAAAATACTGGAATCTGAACTCTTTCCAGAAGCCAGTAACTAAGGGGGCTCCATGAAGCTTTTATCATGCAACACACAGGTTAGAAATTCATTTGTTGTAGTTTTTGTATTGTAAGTGTGCACACACTTGCACACATTTATTTCAGACACTGCTTAAGAGTAACAAACAAGGAAAGGCTCAACAAAACCTTGTCATCATAATTAATGAATACTCATGAGAGCACACTGAACAATGACAACGCTGATCAGCATTTCTCTTATCAGTATTCTGCACCCTTCTGCAGCTGAATAATGCTCTCCATGTAATAAGACTTTAGTACATTCAATCAAAGCCTTGTCAAAAAGATTCAGTATCCCAATTGCAGAAGGAGTCCAATGCAGGAGACTTTTATTACTTCGAGCATCACATACTGCAAGTACATTAACATCTTTAAAGGCAGCTCACTTACCTTATCTCTAAAGATGTGTGGGTTTAGATATATGAAGTCACGATAGCTTTCTGTGCGCACTTTATCCTATAAAAAGAAGAGTGTTCTGAGCACCGATTGCTATTTATTGCCCAATGATAGTATTATAAAAATAATAAATGATAGTATTATAAAAAGTTCATCACCTAGCAGTTATTCCTTAACCCATCTTACAAAAGCAATATTTAAGTATTCCCAGGCATTGGTATTTGACAAAAATTAGTATTTTGTTCAGGAAGTATTAAGCAATTTCTAATATAATTTGTTAGATAGCAGCAACAAAATTATCAGACCTAAGTGAAATGTGGAAATGTTAAACATACTAAGATAATTATTTGTCCTTTCTGTTTGTAAGGAAATAATTTACATATCTTCTTTTCTATTGAAATTCTCTAATTTTTCAAGCACTGCAATAGGAAGTTGCAAAAGCAATAAAATACAATACTAGTCGTCTTAACTTGTTATTTAGGATGCACACCCACCCAATTGTTTTTAGTTAATAAGAGCACTTTTTAAACTTCTTTATTAGCTTTATTTGAGGCTAACATATATAAACCTAAAGAGGTACAAAACTAAGTAACTCACAGAAGCTGTGCAAGCCACTCTAAATATGCAAAGTTCAGGTACTGGTAGTTTTCCAGTTTGCGCACCTGAACAGATGTAATACATCTGTGTTAAGAGCTGACTCTGTAACCTGTTTAGCAACCAACTAACATCATTCCCTTTAATAAATGTGGGCAGAGAAACAAACTGCCCGAAAGCCATATGCTTTACTATCTGTGTAAATGGCTAGAGAACCAATCAGCAAAGGAAAGGAAGACAGTACTTGAGATCTTATTTTTGGCTCCTTGCAAATGCAGGGTTTTTTTAAAAAAAAAGTATAAAAAGAACAACTAAAAAAAAAAGTGAGAACTTCTCCTTGCATACAAATCAGACACTGCACCACTAGATGAAACACGAAAAGGACAAAAGGACAATTCCCTGCAGCAACTAGCAACTAACAGCCCAGAACTTACATTTAGGAATTAAACATACATATCTATATCGGTGCCTTTTAGGGTTGAGATTTATCTATCAGAATTTGAGAGAGTCTTGAAATTACTATTTTGGAGATAATTAATGTAAATTAAACATCTTTAATACATTTGGAAACCCAATTATCTAAAAAACCTATCTCATTTGTGAACCTTCCTGCTTGCTGCAGTCCACAGCTCTGCATTCCTCTGCCATCTGAGTTTCAAAGAATAGGGACGTGGAATTGACCTTTCCCCATCAGCAGTGCAATGATATGGACTTCACTGTTTGACAAGTCAGGTGCTCCCACCCCTGGGCATATCTAGAAGGCTGCTTAAATTAGCTTCTGCCAGGTAATTAATATTAAACCATCTCTTTGACTCAGCATAAAGCACTTTCCTGATTCTAACACCACTGTTTCAGAAGCATCTTGTTTATTAAATATGCCATATTTTAAAGACAACAGAATATAATGTAAGGTAACAAATATTATGCAGCTTCAAAATTAAAGCTCAATTCTAAGCATGGATGGTGCTGCAGAAGCAATGGACCTCAAGCTGTAGTAGGGCTACAAGTCTCATCATCTGACAATCCTGAAACTGCTCCTCCTAACCGAGCTGCAGCCCTTTGGACGGACCCAGATTTCCCATCCCTGCTTAAGCAAGAGGATATTTTACAAGCCTTCTCTCACCTAGCTAAGGAACCGGCTGGCTTCTAAGCTTATTGAGTGGATTGTTCAGCTATAGCTCAGCCTGACACGCAAATCCAGCTACTGCAATTTATAAATCATGGTTTAGGGCAGTACTTTCCAAAGTCCCGCCGTTGGCGACACACCAACGGCAACGGCGGCAGTGGCGTGCGCGGCATGTCACGCTAAAACCTGGAAGCGCTGATGGCGTGCCACTGCACACCACACCGCTGGCGACGTGCCATCAGCACTTCCAAGTTTTGTTGCGACACACTAATGTGTTGCAACACAGAGTTTGGAAAGCTATGGTTTAGGGCAGGGCTTTCCAAAGTTTTCCCGCGGCAACACACCAACCGCTGTTGGTGTGTCACCGCGGGAAAACCCGGAAGTGCCGCCATTGCGGCAGCGCACAAAAACCCGGAAGCGCTGCTGCCGCTTTCGGGTTTTTGCACGCCGCCATTGGTGTGTCGCCACGGGAAAACCCAGAAGCGCTGATCATCATGATCATCAGCACTTCTGGGTTGTGTGGCGACACACCAGACTGTGTGTGGCGACACACTTTTGTGTCGCGACACAGAGTTTGGAAAGCTCTGGTTTAGGGGTTAGCATTATAGGGGAACCAGGCTCACCATAGTGTGTGAATCCATATTATCCATATGATGCTTCCTTGTTTTTGCCATTTTTTTTTCTGTACTAGTCATGTACTGAAGAAGCAGATACTGCAATATAGATGCTGTCACTAATGTAGACAGAATCCCAGAGATTGTGCAAATGCACAATCCTCAAAATTCAATCTCAAGACATCCTGAACTACTCCAATTATTCAGTATCAAAATATTTCAAAAGAATTGCTTCCAGAATTTCTTCTGTTGTGTTTGTGTTTATTGAAGACCCAAATCTGTATTAGCTACCATATACAGGTGAAGTACAATAAATCTCTGCCTAGACAAGACCAAAGCAAGTGGAAAAAAGGATAGTAAGAGAAAGAGGAGAAATCTATTTAATTGTCACCGCTGGACAAGTGGTTATAACTATAACATGGAGATGTAGTCTTAATGTAATTTTGGTCACTTGAGAGCTCCTTTATCTTTTTTTTTTAATCATCACACATTATATATTCATAAGACATCAGTTATGTTGTCTTTTCATATTCCATCATTTTCTCTTATAATCATCAGGACCATAACCCATTTCAGCTAAATTAATATAAAGTAGCATGTATTAAAAGTATCTTAAAATTTTCAATCTTGGCTGAATTCCTCACATCCACACTGAAGGGGATCTGTACATTTTGGAAGAAAAACAACCAAAGCAGTATATGGGGAGGCCAGACTATACATGGTCCTTTGGATTTTGATCTGTGTTTTTACATGTGTTTTCTCTTCTGTGTTATTTTGTTTGTTTTTTCGTGCATTTTTACCTGAGCTTTACCAGGATAACAGTGTAGTGTGGATAGGGTTAAAAATGCAGCTGCATTGCAGTATACTTATGGGCAAACAGCCCCCCTTCCATCTTTCTCACCATAAAGTCATGCTTCTGTTCATTTCCTAACCTTTAGCATTTCTTCATGGATCCCATAGTGCCCGTATGAGCTGAAGTAAACATCTTCCTCATCCTCCGCAATAGGGATGGCAGATGAGCTACTTTGGATTTCTGCATTCATCACAAAATCCTGCGCAAATTGCCTGTAATCAATTTGAAACACACCCTCAAGACACAGTAAAGGAACTATAAAAAAGACAGCATATAGGTTGCATAGTGCTATTCAGTGCCTTCCACATGCTGAAGCTCCCTCTGCTGGCTGCTGCATTGAAAGTTGCTTGGAATTCTTTGAGTGTTTCAGCATCAGTATTTTTCCACATTCCAGGCCATGAAACACTGTATCTGGTGGTTTTCTTTAACCTTACCCAATTCTATGAGAGCCAGTGTCGGGTAGTGGTTAAGGCACCAGGCTACAAAGCGAGAGACCATGAGTTCTAGTCCTGCCTTAGGCACAAAGCCAGCTGGGTGACCTTGGGCCAGTCACTCTCTCTCAGCCCTAGGAAGCAGGAGGCAATGGCAAACCACCTCCGAAAAACCTTGCCAAGACGACTGCAATGACTAGTCCTGGCAGTCACCAGGAGTCAATCAATGACTTGAAGGCATACACACGATTCTAGCTATAGCAAAATGTGGATGTATATAATGAAAATAATGTTTTGAAAGGTGCTTTCAGAAAACATAAAAACAGCAGGGAATACAATATATTCCAAATAATGCAGTTGATGTTAGAAAAACTTTGTCCAATTCCTTTAAAATAATTTAGTAACCTCTGAAAATAATAACCTTTCAAGCACTAGCAACAAATAAAGAAAAAATAAAAGCCATAGAACAGTACCACAATAGTGGAGAAATTAACATCTTGAAGGCATTTAAACAATTAACATTATTTTCCAGCATCCACTTTCTGCTACAAAAATAATAATAGCCTACAATACAATAGTGGATAATTATTTCAGATTGAGTGATTTAAGAACTGTCTTCAGATCCAAAAGTTTATTTTTAAAAAAAGTGTACATATTTGAAGGAACAGTGGCTAAAACTTCAGAATACCACAGATAAAGCAACTACAGAATGAGGAACAGAAGCTACTCTAATATGTTAAAGGCAAGTCCCCATCAAATGAAGCTTAACTCCTGGTAACGTCATGGACTTGTTCTTGTAATTTTCCTGGCAAAAGTACAGAAACTTTTGCCATTGCCTTCTTCCAGGATGATTTCTGACTTCCCTTCTAGCCTATAACTAAAACATTTTGAAATTGTTTTGATGCAGCCTTGGGCATCTGATTCCCTTCCTGTAAAGCAGGATTTAAGGGTAGCTGTATAGGACGTGCCAGTTTGTACTTTTTACAGCAACGAAACTATTTGGATGACACTATAGACATTGCTCATTGTCAGCATCCCTGGCTACTGGCCATGCTGATGGGAGCTGCTGACATAGATTCCCTATGCCTGTTCTACTTGGATCATCAGCAACTAATGAAGGAGCAAGAAAAGCACAGAGTCGTGCCCAGCCCTTGCCTTCCGAATAGACATTTCAATCTATTTTGTGACTCAACTCAAAAGACTCCTAGTCTCAGGACTGAGCCAAATAAAAGAACAGCAGGAATTGATTTAGCAATTCTCTGTTCAAAGAATTAGAGCTGGAATGGCCATAAAGTCCAATCCATACTTCATGACAGAAATCCAAATTAAAGCGTGAGTACCTAGCCTCCAGTTGAACTCATCCAGTGAAAGGGACTCCACCTCCTTCATGGTGATTATTTCTACTAGTAAACTGCTCTTAGAGTTATGAAGTTTCTTCCAACATTAAATAGCTTAACTCTATTAAAGCGACATGCATTCTGGAATTATGGAGAACCTGTATTGGCTTTCTGTGTGACATTATTCAATTATTTGAATATATTATATTCCTGCTCAGTCTTCTCAGGGTTAAATATTCCCAATTTCTTTGAACTCTTGATAGAATTTAGTTTCTAGTCCCCTGATCATCCTCACTGGCCTTCCATGATACCATTCCAATTTGTCCAAATCCTTCCTAAAATGTGCCACCCAGAACTGGACACAATACTCAGTATGAAGCCAGACATCCCCCTCCCCTAGTTTATATCTGTGTCTTTGATTTGTTTCTTAAGTGAAGAATTTTGTATTTCTCTCTGTTAAACTTCATTTATTACTTTCAGGATTCTCTACATTCTCTAGCCTATACAAATTGTTGTGAACTTCATTTCTGTTTTCTAGGGTATCAGATAGCCCCTCTAATTTTGCATCATCTGCAAATCTGAGAAGCATTCCCTCTATCTCCTCTTCCAACATTAATAAAAGTGTTGAAGAATACAGGCCTAGGACTGAACACTGAGACACCTACTCAAAACAACCCTCCAGTTCAATGAGGAACTACTGAAGGGCATTCTGACTACGATTTTCGAGCCACCTATGTATTCAGTTAATGATTATGCTATTCAGCCCACATTTCCTTTTTACTGTCCAACAAGTCTCTTCTTGCGTATTTCCCATTTGCTGAGTTTATTTTCTTTACTGTATTGCTTAAACAGATGTTTAAACAGTAGAAAATTGTGCTTTAGAAAGCTTACCTGAATGCAGTTTTCTAAGAATTACTTTCTTCTTCTTGATCCATTCATCAAAAGACAAATTGTTCGGTTTTCTTGTCTTTATTTATCTATTTATTTTCTATCCCTTTATTATTTTTATAAATAACTCAAGGTGGTGAACATACCAAATACTCCTTCCTCCTCCTATTTTCCCCACAACAACAACCCTGTGAGGTGAGATGGGCTGAGTGTGTGTGACTGGCCCAAGGTCACCCAGCCGGCTTTCAGGCCTAAGGCGGGACTAGAACTCTCTGTCTCCCGGTTGCTAGCCTGTTGCCTTAACCACTAGGCCAAAATACCATAGTCCTATATCATCATAATATATCCAAGATAGTTTCCAACTAAGATTTTGAACTAAAAAGTGTATTATTCAAAATGATTACCTCATTTTCTGTAAATCATCTTGGGCTCTGGCCAATGCAGCTTCTGCCAACTCAGTTCTGTGTTCAGCATTTTTCAAGCATTCAAGGAGAGATGAAGCCTCAGATACTTCATTAGAACAAGAGATACTGGAAGAATCAAGAAGGTCTTCTACATCTGGAAATAAAACACAAACCCTTGTGCAAATATGGGATAGAACTTAATGGTTTACCTTGAATAAGAATGGATATTTGACTGTTCCCTAAATATATGTATGTTAGCCCTGCAAGGTAGTCCAGACAAGAAACACAACCAGGAGTACTAGCTCTATCTTTATTGTAAGGTTACATTAACAGAATCTTGCAAGACTGAAAGTATTTCTCCCCTTCTTTCCTTTTACTCTCCGGAAAACTAGGGAGGGTCCCTACTGAAACATTTCCCATGCCATTCCTCCTGTGGGCTGAGATAGCTTTTACACACCAGTTGTCAGTCTGCAGCTTTCCCTCCTGTCTCCCAAGGTCATTCCCACCTACCATTACAATATAACACATCGACTCAGGAGCAGGTAATGTGAATTTTCTTTGTAGAAGACTTATTCTTGCTTAGCAGTAGAACCTACCAACAGCTAAAGAAAGGTAGAATAGAATAGCATGAGCCATTAAGGCAAGTTTCTCATGTTGCTTCTTCCCAGTTCTAAAGTTCAAAAGGACTGGATCCAAAGGATTAGGTTGTCCTTTTTACTTTTCTTTGTGCAATATTCACCAAGCCAGTATCAATATATGGAGAAAAATTATCTACAGTATGTGGTCACTAGGAGTCAAAAATGACTTGATAGCCAATCAATCAGTATCAATATATTTTTGAAATTCTCTTCTGTTCCAAGAGGGATCTGCCAACTTGCAAATAATAAGCTTTAAAAATAAGTTCCAAGATCCACTGGACTCATAGTGCAACACAGTTATTTATGAATTCCCAAGAGAATTATTCTTTTGGCATCCATACATAAACATAGGTGCCTCCTTAATTTCAAGGGGCAGAGCATTCCAGAGTGCAGATGCCATCACAAAACCACCCAACCATGAGTAATACGATTCAGCACATGTAGCAAAACCTCCTCTGATGATCTAGTGATGAATTAGTTGAAAAAGATCTATTAGGTCTGTCAACTGTTATGGGGGAGGGGCCTTCCTTTTCTTTCTACCTTTCAGCTCACAGGCCTCCTGGCTGGACGCCTCCCCCCTTGTCCTTTCCTTTGCTGGCCCACGCAATTAACTAAAAGGAACACTGCCCTTTTAAAATTAACTAACCAGGATCCACACCTCAGCAACAACTGTGGTAAAAGGAACCCTGGAATAGTTTTATACAGGTTCTCTAATTAGCTCCATGAGAACCCTCTCCTAAAGGGCAGACTAATCCCAATTTACGGCACCAACCCAGATGTTACTAGTTTGGGCACCAACACCTACTGTTCTTAGCTTGGGCACCCACCCAACACCCTCTACTTGGGCACCAACCCAGATGTTCCTAATTTGGGCACCAACCCAAATGTTCCTAATTTGGGCACCAACCCAAATGTTCCTAATTTGGGCACCAACCCAAATGTTCCTAATTTGGGCACCAACCCAAATGTTCCTAATTTGGGCACCAACCCAAATGTTCCTAATTTGGGCACCAACCCAAATGTTCCTAATTTGGGCACCAACCCAAATGTTCCTAATTTGGGCACCAACCCAAAGGACAAACTTCGCTGCCACCACCCTATCACTATAGTCCCACAGCCCTAGGGAAAGCTGGGGGGCTCTGGGCCAAACCTCAAAACCTCCAAGGATGACTTCTCCCTTCAAGCCCCAAACCTTGGGAACTCAACCATCTACAATCTCCTGGTAGTAACAAGCCAAGTGGTTAGGCAGGCTGGGTAGAATCCAATTTCCATATGCATGTGACCACAACACCAGCATGTAAGATATACATTTTTATTAAATAAATATAATTAAGACTTACACACTAAGGTAGGATTCTTTTTAAAACATAGTATGCAAGATAACCGCCCAGAGTTCCCCATGAGGGGAGATGGGCAGTCATATAAATTAAATAAATAAAAGTTAAAAAATAATAAAACTATCTCCCTAAAACTTACTGTAGTTCCTTAATCTTGTGAAATCTGGATACGCTGTTGTTTATCCATTTCCCAGGCATAGTAAGATAAAATTGCATTTTAGGCAGGTTGCTGGAGGATACTAACCCTTTTGATGATAACAAAGCATTCTGTTGTTGCTGACGACCTTTGGAGAAATCTCTCTCTTGCTTTCTCCTTGCCTTATTTTATTAGGCAACTTCCCAATCAGAAGCTCGGACCAGCAAGGCGGCGTTGCCTAACAAGCTACCCAATTTCCCCCTCCCAACTGAAATGCAGCTGCAAGGGGTTATTAGGATGTCCTTACTGGCCTGGATCCAACAATTCAAAGGGGAAGCTGGCCAAACTCACTCCTCTGAAGTAAAGGATCCCACACTCAGCACTTGTTCCCCGGGCCAACTTCCAATAACCACCTAGCTTGCTGCCTGAATTTCCAAATGACCCAAACTAGGGTCTGGCAACAAGCTTTGTTCTTCACAAGGTCTACTTTTTTAGACCATGCACATTTAATAAGTTCTCCAATTGCTCTACCTCCTTGTAGGAGTGAAACCATTGTAACAGAGTATCCCCAATTCACAGAGACAATCTAGTAGAATACTGTGGCCCATGTAGGTCAAAAAATGTGAAAGATCAAGCAGGCTCAGCATGATAGTATTTGCTACGTCTTCTCACAAATCTTTTATCAGGATAAACTGATTCTGTGTCAAAACAAAGACTGAAGCCAGAAGTGGAATCTGTCATGGGGGGCTCGGGCTCGGAGTCGAGTCAGTTGATGAGGACGGGCGGCCAGCCTCTGACATAGAGATGGAGGGCGAGCAGACAGCTCTAGATAAACGGCTGCCTGAGCAGTCCGAGGAGGCGGGGCTGGTCAGCGAGCAGCAGGCACAGGCGCCGCTGATTAGTGAGGACGAAGACTCAGAGCAGCCGCCCTTCCCAGTGCTCGAGAAAGGAGAGCGGAAAGGAGAGAGGAACAGCGGAGGTAAGCGAGGCTATGCGCGATAAAGTAGCCCCGCCCTCCTAAATAAGCTCCACCCAGGTCTGCCTACATAAAAAGGGAGCCGCAAGCCCAGACCGTTCATTGGGGACAACCATCTGCTTACCGGACTCCATGTGCCTGGACTCCTGATTGGAAAACCTCGTGACCTGACTCTTGACTCTTGGACTCACTTGACTAATCGTGGTTTGAACGTGAAACTCCCTTAAGGCAAGCTCGTGGGACTTTTGGGGCTTGTTTTTGTAGAGTGTGTGCGTTTGCGCTCACACTCCCTTGCCACCTGTTCGTTACCTCACAACTTTCTCAGCAAAGTTTACCTCGCAAGTTTCTCAATAAAGTTTTACAACTGCCTCCCTGGTGTATTGTGTGTGATTGGGCTGGGACAGGACAGGATCCAGAAAAGATGTAATCTCTAAGAACATATATAGCTGCACAACATCATCATTTCAATCCCTTTGTTCAAAAAGGGACTATTCCATACATCAATAATCAATACATCATTCAACAAGTTCACCAGCTTTGGCTTCTGCAATTCCCCAAAGCTCTCAAGAAGCCACCAAATTCAATAAGGCTCTGCTTAAAAGAAGGCATAAGTTCTCTACTGAAAAAATAAAACGTGGATTCTATTGTCCAGCAAGACTGTTTCCTTATATCAAACATTCTACTCTTGACAAAGATAATCAAGGTAATATTGGCAGTCTTGGATGCAACTAATTTAAATCTTTTTCAGTCTGTATCTGGCTTGGTTATAGAACATAAATAGTAATAGTCACCTTGATCACCTTGATAAACGACTTGTGCTGGAAATGATAGCTATATGGCCATAAAGTGGCTGTGATGGTCTAAGCCAGTGCTTTCCAAACTCCCGCCGCTGGCCACACACCAACGGCGGTGGTGCGGGGCGGCCTCGTGTTTTGTGGTAAAACCTGGAGGCGCCGATGGCGCACCGCTGCCATCACCACTTCCGGGTTGTGTTGCGACACACAGTTTGGAAAGCACTGGTCTAAGCTATTTACATGTGGGTTTTTTACAATACTATTTAGATACAGTTTAAAGAACAAATAATTACTATTTCCATTTGAAAATATAACCTAATTTGAATTGGACAAGGCTTTAAGCTATTTACAAAATGCCTTATAATTCTATAGACTATGCAGAAATTTAAAATGAAAAGAAAATTTACCAAACTGGAGTAATAAGTCATTTTCTAGTATAGGCTTCAAATATTTATCTTCTTCCCAAGGAAATGGAGGTCTAAGAGAATTAAGATACTCTGCATCTGGCTTCTGAAATAGAAAATGAACACAGAAGTGACAAACTATCCTAAGTATGAATCATACACAGAAATAACAAACTAGAGTTTTTAAAAAATGTAATTTAATTAATAATTCTACTACTGATACATTCTTCCTCTGTTTTACAGTTGAAGAGAACCTTTATTAATCTCTTATCCCTTCCTGCACATTTAACGCTCCTAGTTTTCTAAGTTTTTCCATCACTGCAAAATCTTTTTTTCTGCAGTGACTTCAATTTGAACTTTTACCTTTCTCATCTAAGAAAGAATATACACACACATATATACAATATATCATTTCCAAGCCCATCGCTTGCCATTATCAAAAAGTTATTACTGACATTAAGTAACTCTAAGATTAGATCTAGAAACAATAAACATCACTGAACTTTGTGGTCCTCATTTGGTAAGAAATGTCTACAGCTAGGGCAGTGCTTTCCAAACTGCCGTCGTTGGTGACACACCAACGACGGCAGCGGTGGTGCGCGTGGTAGTGTGCACAGTGGCGACAGCGGCGGCCTCCACTAAAACGTGGAAGCGCTGATGGCGCGCCGCTGCTGCCACCATGCACACCACCACCACCACGCGCGCCCCCGCTTCCGGGTTGTGTTGCGACACACTAAAGTGTCGCGACACAGAGTTTAGAAAGCTATGAGCTAGGGTGTTAACAGTGATCTAAAACTTAAGCATTTCTGGATTGCCTAGATTATTTTGAACACTTCATTTATTTACCATATTTATAAGCTGACCCAATCAACTACGGCTCTTAACTGAAGTAATATTCTGGGTATCAAGATAATCCAGCAGAAATACTTTTTAAAAATGGATTTCATATTTGGTTTAGTTATTGCACTCTCACAATTTCTGCAAGATGCATTCTCAGAAACCTAATACCAAATGTTGAACAAATTCTTCTTACCATTCTCTGAAGGCACATAACATTATTTAAATTGCATCTACTTTCAGGATACTTGGTAACTTACTTGCAGTCTAATAAAGTTTACTAGCTTAATGTAGCCATAGAAATCAAGCCCTGAAAAGAGAAAAACGGAAATGTTTATCAAAGTTTATCAGAACCTTAATCTGTTTACTATTATGTTTTTAAACTTCCTCCCAATAACTATTTTATTTCTGTACTGATTTTCTGTGCCAAGTTCAGTACAAATATAAGTTTGTTACACTTAATTGGACTATTATATTTGATCTTATCTCAAAAACCAACAAACCTAAACTTCACGACTTAGATTATTTACGAAATCTGAATGCCATTTCAATCACAAATTCTAAGCAGTTTACACCTGGCAAAATAAAACCACCTTAGTAGAATAAAAACCCATAATTACTGAACCAGCAATTGATTTTGTGTGTGTGCGTGCGCGCGAGTGCGCCTTTGAGTCAGTATTGACTCCTGGTGACTGCCTGGACTAGCCCCTGCAGTTTTCTTGGCAAGATTTTTGGAAGTGGCTTGCCATTGCCTTCTTCTAGTTGCTGAGAGTAACTGACTGGCCAAGGGTCCCCCAGCTGGCTTTGTGCCTAAGGCGGGACTAGTACTCACAGTCCCTCCAGTTTCTAGCTTGGTACCTTAAACACTACTCCAAACTGGCTCTCAATTGATTGATTATCAGTATTAAAAAGGGTAACAATAAAATACATACATTCATAAATGCTGGATACCACAGCCAAATTTCAGACATTACAATAGCACTCATTTCCCAAAGGTTGTGGGAAGAACACTGTTTAAGGTGGTCATCTTAACTCTGCAGGGAGGGAGCAGAGTATTGCAGACTGTGGGAGCCATCATGGGGAGAACTTGTTTCTTCACCTACTGTATATCCTGAGAGTTGGGGAACTGCAGCATGCTCCCTCTGCTGGATTGTTTCAGGTAGACGAACTCAAAGGTTCCCTTCCTCCTCCTATTTTCCCCACAACCACCACCCTGTGAGGTGAGTTGGGCTGAGAGAGTGTGACTGTCCCAAGGTCACCCAGCCAGCTTTCATGTCTAAGGCGGGACTAGAACTCAGAGTCTCCTGGTTTCTAGCCCATTGCCTTAACCACACCAAATATGAAAAAAAAAATTCAACTTGACTATTGCATCCATTTTTCTCACTGGAATTTATGAACAATTTCTTCTTTAGAAGAACAGTAAATTAAGTTCTGGGAGTATGCAGTGACATCAAAACTAACTTCAAATTCAATTTACTTCAACATGGAAACCTTTTTGGCCTATAACCTTAGGAATCAGTTAAAACCACATCAAAAAAAATTTTTTCCTAATAAAAGACTAAAATGTTTAATCTCTTTATAATGTTTTAAATTTGCCAAATTTTTTGGGTTAGGCAGAAATTATTGCAATTTTTTTATTTATAATTTGAGTTATACTGATTATAGTTGTTAATTATTGCATACCTTGTTTTTAACATTTATTTTAATATTCTTAAAACTTTAAATTGATATAATCTATTCTAATATTCAGATTTATATCAATGCCATTTTGAAACTTTTAAGTTAATTTTACAATGCTTGTAAATCTCCTTTCTATCTCCTTTTTGCTCTTTTTATTTTAGTTTTTCTCTTCTTTTTCCTTTGTACCTTTAAATCTAATAAACAACAAACTTTTATAAATGCAAAAGAGAACCATAAAATGTGCAGAAATAAACTTACGATGTTTTTGAACCACCATCTCAATATTGAACCCATGGTCTGAGGCACAATGGCAAAAATTATCTTCAGCTGAACTGAAAAATCTTAGAAAAAGAGC
The DNA here is from genome assembly GCA_023362775.1 of Charina bottae. NCBI lineage: Eukaryota > Metazoa > Chordata > Lepidosauria > Squamata > Charinaidae > Charina > Charina bottae. The sequence continues at coordinate 166,732,765 of JALMGJ010000001.1, read as the reverse complement.
AATATTTTTAGAATATACATACTCCAATTCTTATATTTTTAAAATGCAGTCATGAACAGCATGATAATATAGAAATAGATCCCAATATTTAATTATGGACCTACAGTATGTAAGACAGTAATCTGGGCAAGTATTAGAGAATAAGCAATATGTTCCTGAAGCATCAGATGAAAAATGTAATGACAATTTGATATTAGAAACATTTCATGATACTGTACAGGGAAAAATAATATCCCTAAAAGGAAGAGGAAGCAAGGATGGGAACAGAAGGATAACAGTAGTCAGATGTGAAGACTAACAGTGATTAAGTGCAAAAGAAATTCAGTATCTGAAAGACAGGAAACACATGTGGCAAAGGCTGAACACCACTGGGGTTGGAAGTACAGTGGGGCAAAAAAGTATTTAGTCAGCCACCAATTGTGATTGTCTGGATTTGTTTTCTCATTTTGTCTCTCATAGTTGAGGTCTACCTATGATGTCAATTACAGGCCTCTCTCGTCTTTTTAAGTGGGAGAACTTGCACAATTGGTGGCTGGCTAAATACTTTTTTGCCCCACTGTATTCAAGGCCAGTGGCACAGGCCAGTCAGTCACTCTGTCCAGCATACTTCCTCTGTGACACTTTCACTATGAAAGGTCATGGTTAGAGATTTGCCCCAAAAGAATTTGGAGGTAGTGACTGCAACCCTGGCTTTATCAGCCAAAAAATGTAGAATCCCATGTAACACCAGTTACATTTCAAGTGAAATTGTAAGGTGGAAAGAGTGCAGAAATATGCATTTTGTGAGTTTTGTTGTGTGTGCATTCAGTATCCAATTAAACAACTTCTGAATCAAAAAAGATTCTGCGTGTGGCTTGTCTTTTTAAGGAACGTTACGCTACTAGTAGTGGAACTATTGCCTTAAGTTGTTGCCTTTCATTTTAACATGAGGCTTCCTTGAACGGTTTAAATTGCTGGTTATTTTTCTGTCGTTTATGTGCCTCTTTGGGGACTCTTCTGAAGCAAGGAAAAGGAAAAGGAAAAGAGATACAGAGCCAAAGCAGAAACTCGGATGTTAGGCTGGAAGCAATAGCTTCTTTCCAATTTCTTTTCCTAAAACTCCAACCTGTCGCAGAAAAGGCAGGGAGTCCTCTGCGTAGACCCATCCATCTCGGCGCTGGGGTCGTCGGCACTATCCTCCTCCTCCCAAGCGTCCTCATTCTCGCTATCTGACAAACCAAGCCCCGAGCCGCCTCGTGCCGGTCCCTCCGTTTCATCTGCCATAACGAGAGAAAGAGGGATGAACCAGAGCTCAACCTCGCCAGGAACTCTGCAGAGACAAAAGAGAGAAATACCCACCAATCACCGCAGATACCCCGGAACTCATAACTACAACCCGCTAAAACTTCAACCGCTTCGACGAAGGTTCCCAAGATAACAACACACCAGCAGATTGTTCTCACGTGGAGCGCAAAGCTTGCCCTCACTTCCGGGTTAAGGGTCCGGTTCCTGACCAATGGGAGAGGACCAGGAGGCGGAGAATGCACATGCGTACGGTGAGTTTAGTGGGCCAAAATTCATAGGAGGGAGGGAGCATGCGTAAAATATAGGAACGTGCGTGAGTTGGGCGATTGGGTTAGTATTGCAGCTCGAGCGCTTTGAAACGGGGGTGAAAGCAAGCAACAGTCGAGTGATTATTGGTAATAATTAGAATAATCTCTAGAACTGGGAAGATGTACAAAATTTTTGCTTGGGAGTTTGTCGTACATCAGGCATACTCGGATAATAATAGAGCCTGTTGGACGGAGTTCAGATTGAGTTTTTGCTCCAAACACGCAATACAATTGTCAGAGGCCGGTACAGATTTGTAACGCCCCCCCCTCAACAATCCCATGCACATAAAATAGGATTTAAAAAATAAATAAATCTGAAATTACATGTTCTGAATTTTAAACCACACCATGGTCCACAATGAGACTTCTACCGTATGTGCGCAACTGTTTTGGTTTATTATAGCTGACTTGTTTTATTTTGATAAAGATACCACCCTATTCATACAATACTTTGTTTTGTTTCATTGAAAAAGTCTAAGGCAAGCTGCAGGCTTTTTATAAATAGATCATTTAACCTGCATGCATTTTCCCCTGGGCTTTTTTAAAATTGTAAATGAATTAACCCTTCCAAAGTCAATTACTCTGGCCAGTTCACACTTGATAAGTAAAATAATTAGGTGGTTCGACTGTTTTTGTCCCAAAGTAGAAAAAGGCTACAGTTTTTTTATAACTACTAGCATACTGCCAATCATTAAAATACAATACGGTTTGCACTTTGCAAACTCTTCATTCAGTTTTTTCAAATCACACTGAGGTATCCAGCAGGATGCAGTCATGTGTTTAGAAAGAATACCTGTAAAAAGAAAGGCTATAGATGTACAAAAAAGTTGCTACTTTTGTTGGGGGAGCAGGGGGCTAAATTTTCTTTAATAAGATGAAGTGGAATTATTCACATTTTTTTCAAAAAATACATTTGAAGGTTGGGCTTTTTTATTGATCAGTGGAACACTTAACCACTTCTAGAAATGTTGATTTTTCATACTTTGCTCACAGAACTATTTCCAAGCAAGTTGATTCCCACCATATTTTATTTTATTTTATTTTATTATTTTATTTTATTATTTTATTATTTTATTTATTTTATTATTTTATTTTATATCAATCAATCAAATTTCGCCACCACCCATCTCCCCCCAAAAGAGGGTCTCTGGGTGGTTTACAATAGTATTGCCAACTATTATGGTACTTTTTGGTTATGATACCGTTACTTCTTCTTGCCTATGTCCAAGCAGCTGTTATGTATGTTATGTTGCATGACATGTTTACGCTTGGTTACCTGAGCTATCCATTATTCAACCCAATTTTCTGAGTTCACATGCTAGAGTGAACCATAAACTAACCACATGGGGCTGATTTAAGGCTCAAGTGCAGTTTGCTAGTTGGTAGATTAGTGTATCATACAAATGTGGTGGCAGAAAAGCACAACACACTCATTGTCCTTCAAACAACAACTGCTATTTTAATAAGTACAAACTTTCTAAGAAGAGTATGAGACAGGAGCTCACTATTAAGAATATTTTGGTTTCTGTTTTATTATTTCTTCTGATGGGTTTTAGAAAATTTCATTAAATCTGGGCAGTAGGAGCATGTATATATTCCAGAACTTTCCAAACTGTGTGTCGGGACACGTTAGTGTGTCGGCTGCAGTGTCTGGGTGTGTCGCGGCTGCTGCTGCCTCCGAGCCCTGCCAGGATTCTGCGCAGGTCCCAGTGCCTGCCTTGTGCCTTGCTGCCTCCAAACCTGCCCTGCCAGGATTCCGTGCAGGTCCTAGTGCCTGCCTTGTGCCTTGCTGTAAGAGTGTGTCGCGAATTGATGCCCTGCTGTAAGTGTGTTGCGAAATGATGCATGTCTAAAAAGTGTGTCACCAACATGGAAAGTTTGGAAAGCTCTGATATATTCCATAAATACTCGCAAACCTGATATTCATTTTAACACCATTTGTTTCTTTAAAGCATAGCTTTCCAAACTGTGTGTCGTGACACAATACTGTGTTGCCTGCAGGGCTCAGGTGTGTCACGTCAAAACCCGGAAGCGCTGATGGTGCGCTGCTGCTCGTGGTGGTGGCGGGCCATCAGTGCTTCCGGGTTTTCGCACGGCACACTAGGACACTGCTGCCAACACCGGGTTTTTGTGCGCTGCTGCAGTGGCAGCACTCCCGAATTTTCTCGCACGCTGCCATTGGTGTGTCGCCACGGGAAAAGTTTGGAAAGCCCTGCTTTAAAGTACGGTGGGCCAAATCTCCAATAGGAGATTGGATTCCAATTTTTTCCTTCCTCAAGCTTTTTAACTTGAGCCCTGTACTTAAGAAGAACTACTTCAAAAAAGCCGTGCTTCTATTGGCTACCATAAAATGTTTGTACAAAATCCTAGAACGACAGAAATATCAGGAGCTTTTCTTATTGAAGATATTTGCTAAGCTTTCTGATTCTGCAGTTGCAATTGACTGTTACTGAGCTCTAATACTACCTTGTGGAGTATAAGAGGAATAGCAATTAGCAGTACAAATCTATTCAGTGTTCAGTGAGGTTTCTTCCCAGATAAATGACTGCCCACCTTAGGCTTATAGTACTAACGTCTTTGGCCTAAATATACTTAATAATATAGATTCTAACCGACCTCAGACAAGAACACAAAACAAAGGAAAAACCAGGCAGAAAATATTTTTGTTGTTGTTTATTCGTTCAGTCGTTTCCGACTCTTCGTGACTTCATGGACCAGTCCACGCCAGAGCTTCCTGTCGGCTGTCACCATCCCCAGCTCCCCCATGGTTGAGTCCGTCACCTCCAGAATACCATCCATCCATCTTGCCCTTGGTCGGCCCCTCTTCCTTTGGCCTTCCACTTTCCCTAGCATCAGCTTCTTCTCCAGGGTATCCTGTCTTCTCATTATGTGGCCAAAGTACTTCAGTTTTGCCTTTAATATCATTCCCTCAAGTGAGCAGTCTGGCTTTATTTCCTGGAGTATGGACTGGTTTGATCTTGCAGTCCAAGGCACTCTCAGAATTTTCCTCCAACACCACAGTTCAAAAGCATCTATCTTCCTTCGCTCAGCCTTCCTTATGGTCCAGCTCTCGCAGCCATAGGTTACTACAGGGAATACCATTGCTTTAACTATGCGGACCTTTGTTGTCAGTGTGATGTCTCTGCTCTTAACTATTTTATCAAGATTTGCCATTGCTCTCCTCCCAAGAAGTAGACGTCTTCTGATTTCCTGGCTGCAGTCAGCGTCTGCAGTAATCTTTGCGCCTAGAAATACAAAGTCTGTCACTGCCTCCACTTTTTCTCCCTCTATTTGCCAGTCATCAATCAAGCTCGTTGCCATAATCTTGGTTTTTTTGAGGTTTAACTGCAACCCAGCTTTTGCACTTTCTTCTTTCACCTTCGTCATAAGGCTCCTCAACTCCTCCTCGCTTTCAGCCATCAAAGTAGTATCATCTGCATATCTGAGATTGTTAATGTTTCTTCCAGCGATTTTAACTCCAGCCTTGGATTCCTCAAGCCCAGCATGTCGCATGATGTGTTCTGCGTACAGGTTGAATAGGTAGGGTGAGAGTATACAACCCTGCCGTACTCCTTTCCCAATCTTAAACCAGTCCGTTGTTCCGTGCTCTGTTCTTACCGTTGCTACTTGGTCGTTATACAGATTCCTCAGGAGGCAGACAAGATGACTTGGTATCCCCATACCACCAAGAACTTGCCACAATTTGTTATGATCCACACAGTCAAAGGCTTTCGAATAGTCAATAAAACAGAAATAGATGTTTTTCTGAAATTCCCTGGCTTTCTCCATTATCCAGCGGATATTGGCAATTTGGTCTCTAGTTCCTCTGCCTTTTCTAAACCCAGCTTGTACATCTGGCAATTCTCGCTCCATGAATTGCTGGAGTCTACCCTGCAAGATCTTGAGCATTACCTTACTGGCATGTGAAATAAGTGCCACTGTTCGATAGTTTGAACATTCTTTAGTGCTTCCCTTTTTTGGTATGGGGATATAAGTTGATTTTTTCCAATCTGATGGCCATTCTTGTGTTTTCCAAATTTGCTGGCATATGGCATGCATCACCCTGACAGCATCATCTTGCAAGATTTTAAACAGTTCAGCTGGGATACCATTGTCTCCTGCTGCCTTGTTATTAGCAATGCTTCTTAAGGCCCATTCAACCTCACTCTTCAGGATGTCTGGCTCTAACTCACTGACCACACCGTCAAAGCTATCTCCAATATTATTATCCTTCCTATACAGATCTTCCGTATATTCTTGCCACCTTTTCTTGATCTCTTCTGCTTCTGTTAGGTCCTTACCATCTTTGTTTTTGATCATACCCATTTTTGCCTGGAATTTACCTCCGATGTTTCTAATTTTCTGGAAGAGGTCTCTTGTCCTTCCTATTCTATTGTCTTCTTCCACTTCCGCACATTGCTTGTTTAAAAATAATTCCTTATCTCTTCTGGCTAAACTGGAATTTTGCATTTAATTGGGCATATCTCCCCCTATCACTGTTGCCTTTTGCTTTCCTTCTTTCTTGGGCTACTTCCAGTGTTTCAGCAGACAGCCATCTTGCCTTCTTGGTTTTCTTTTTCTTTGGGACGTTTTTTGTTGCCGCCTCCTGAACAATGTTGCGAACTTCTGTCCATAGTTCTTCTGGGACCCTATCTACTAAATCTAGTCCCTTAAATCTATTCTTCACCTCCACTGCATATTCCTTAGGAATATTAGTGAGCTCATATCTAACTGATCTGTGGGTCTTCCCTATTCTCTTTAGTCTGATTCTAAATTTTGCAATAAGAAGTTCGTGATCTGAACTACAGTCAGCTCCAGGTCTTGTTTTTACCGACTGTATAGATGTCCGCCACCTTTGGCTGCAAAGGATGTAGTCAATCTGATTTCGGTGTCGACCATCTGGTGAAGTCCATGTATAAAGTCGTCTTTTAGGTTGTTGGAAGAGAGTGTTTGTTATGCACAGTGAGTTGTCTTGGCAAAATTCTATCAGCCTATGTCCTGCTTCATTTTGTTCTCCCAGACCATGCTTTCCTGTAATTCCAGGTGTCGTCTGACTACCCACCTTAGCATTCCAGTCTCCTGTAATGAAAATAACATCTCTTTTTGGTGTATTATCTAGTAGGTGCTGCAGATCCTCATAGAACTGATCTACTTCTGCTTCTTCAGCATCTGTGGTTGGGGCGTACTATAAATGGACTTCAAAAACTCAGACAATAACTAAAAAAAAGGTAAAGGTTCCCCCCGCACTTTTGTGCAGTCGTGTTCGACTCTAGGGGCCGGTGCTCATCTCCATTTGTTAGCCGAAGAGCCAGCGTTGTCCGAAGATGCTTCCACGGTCATGTGGCCACATGACACGCGCGGAACGCTGTTACCTACCCACCGAAGTGGTACCTATTCATCTACTTGCATTTGCATGCTTTTGAATTGCTAGGTTGGCAAGAGCAGGAGCTAGTGCAGGAGCTCACTCCGCACGCAGGGCTAGGGATTCGAACCTCCGAACTTGCGATTTTCCGATCGACAAGCCTGTCGTCTTACCCGCTGAGCCACCACGCCCCCTACAGACAATAACTAGATAGCAGCAAATAGTGTTTGCTGTGATCATCTGGATTTTTGCAGACCAGAAATGCTATGTCGAACATGAAAAACAAGACCAAGTCTCAAACATCTTAAATCATACATAAATCCTCCCGCACTGTCACAGTCAGATGTAAACAGAAAATGCAAGCATATGCACTCAGATATACATAAACAACCTTGCCTTGTTTCATTACTTACCGTGTAAAGTCAGAGTGTTGCAACCCCAAACATCTTATAGAGCCAAGGCTGAGAAAAGTTGTTCTCTAGTATCTGTTTTCACATCCAATAGTAAAAATAAATACCATTAAGTTTAGAAGAATTAAAGAGAGGCAGAGTACAACTGTGTCCTGCATGGATTATTAAAAATCCATGGTCATAGCAAGTTCAGGTCATAACAAGTATATTTAGGCCAAAGACGTTAGTACTATAAGCCTAAGGTGGGCAGTCATTTATCTGGGAAGAAACCTCACTGAACACTGAATAGATTTGTACTGCCAATTGCTATTCCTCTTATACTCCACAAGATAGTATTAGAGCTCAGTAACAGTCAGGGCGTGGTGGCTCAGCGGGTAAGACGCCAGGCTTGTCGATCGGAAAATCGCAAGTTCGGAGGTTCAAATCCCTAGCCCTGCGTGCGGAGTGAGCTCCTGCACTAGCTCCAGCTCTTGCCAACCTAGCAATTCAAAAGTATGCAAATGCAAGTAGATGAATAGGTACCACTTCGGTGGGTAGGTAACAGCGTTCCACGCGTGTCATGCGGCCACATGACCGTGGAAGCGTCTTCGGACAACGCTGGCACTTCCGCTAACAAACGGAGATGAGCACCGGCCCCTAGAGTTGGACACGACTGCACAAATGTGCGGGGGGAACCTTTACCTTTACTTTTAACAGTCAATTGCAACTGCAGAATCTTCTAACTGTTAGAAGATCACTGTACTATAACATAACTCCACTGTGGTATCCTGCTGGACCAATGTTACAGAATTGCCTCGGCTACTTCAAATCTATATGTAAGAATCTGCTATCCATCTTCTTCTTTATCTTCTTTAGTTATACATTTCATTGAGAAATATGCACATAGGGTAGGAGATCTATATCCATTCTGCTTTTTCTCTGTTCATATAAAACAGATTTGCCACTTTTCAAAGAACAATCTAAAATTAAATTAAAACGTGGCTTGCTTGTTTATGGTTTAAAGTGTTGCTTAATCCTAACTGATGAAATTTATAAACTATGTGTTATGACTTATGTACAGGGTTAACCCTGCCAGAAGTAAAATACTCAATGAGCTCTGGTTAAATTAATCTTAATTTAGCATATTGAATTATCATAGTCTTGACTGAACTTTTATATGCTGCCAGAAAAATATCAGAAGGAAAAGAAAATGTGGCACTAAGTTATGACTAGGGTAATATTACATTCCCAAGCTCCTTTTGTATTCTTACTAGAATTCCATTATTCAGTTGTGGGCAAGTTGTGGATTTTTAACCAGATATTGTATGTTGTTGTGAAGGATGCTTTGTCCTCCACTCATTTGGTGCCCATTGTGAAGACATCCAAGAGAGGCTGTGAGGTGAGAATAGGGAAGCTGAATAACTGTAAATTACCATAAAACCCCCAAAAGACAGCTGAAACAATGACAGTGTTAATTGGAGAGTCTCATTGGTTGAATGAGTGCTGGAAATGTCCCAAAATGTCAACTTTCTTGTTCTTTCAATGCCCCTTTTAGTCAAGAGAATTTCATGATAGATGTACATCTATTACTCCGCTAACCTAGGGGTAGACAGCTTGTGGTTCTCTAGAAGTTAATGAACTTGAAACTCTATCAGCATGGCTGCTGCTTAACTTTAATAGGAGTTGTAATCTAACAGCATTGGGTTTCCAGACCAGCTCTTACTGTGAGGTGTGAATTGTCTTTCCCCTTGTGAGTATTGTCTGTAAAAAAAAAAAAGAACTGAAACTTAGGCTATGTTTGCACAATATGCTAGCCCATGATTAACTGTACTATATAATGGTTGACTGAATTAAGCCAGTTACCTGAGTTCATACTACAACACACTGAATCAGAAACTAACCAAAGTATTTTGAGCTAGTCTGTTGTGGAAACCTAGCAACACAAATAATAATTTCACATACTGTAAGTCATAAGTGGGTGCTTTGATGAGTTATTGAGAAGAAGGAATGTCACCCATCTGCTCTTTCTGTTTATCTCATTTCTTCTTCTCTCACACTGTTAATTTTTATCAGTAAATTTGTATCTATTTACAAGCATCACTTTCCTATAGTAGTGCTCACCATCCAGTGGAGAACGTTGCAGTAGAAAGTTACTAATGATCATTTTTTCTTGTACTTCATGTACTCTAATCCTGAAAGGAAGATTATGGTTAGATGATGTATTTTGCATTTCCAATACATACTGTAGTCAGTGTTTCTTTGCATTAGGGCTTCCAGTTCTGGGCTGCAAAACTCAGGACAACCATTAGTTGGCAGAAAAGCATTTGGAGCTTCTTGTATCTTTGTAGCTTTAACTGTTTGGAAGAATGCATATCCTTATGAAATCGGCATGCTACTTATTCTGGTACACTGTTATGAAAGGGAAGATTTCCACATATTTACAGATGTTACTGTCATAGCAGGGAGGGAGAGGGAGATACTCTGTGGCCATGGGTATTGGAGTGTTCTAAGTACCTATCTCTTGGGACTTAGGAGATGTGTTGAGAGAGAAATGAAGGAGATGCCAGAGTCATATTTTAAGTGAGGGTTCCCCAACTGCATAACCACCAGATTTGTTTAATTATGTCTCATACTATGCTGGATGAAACCCAACACATCTAGCGGGCAGCAGGTTGATGAACACTGTAGAGCAGAGCTTTCCAAACTTTTCATGTTGGTGACACACTTTTTAGACATGCATCATTTCGCGACACACTCTTACAGCAGGGCATCATTTCACGACACACTCTTACAGCAGGGCACAAGGCAGGCACTAGGACCTGCGCGGAATCACAGCAGGTTTGGAGGCAGCAAGGCACAAGGCAGGCACTAAGACCTGCGTGGAATCCTGGCAGGGCAGGTTTGGAGGCAGCGAGGCACAAGGCAGGCACTAGGACCTGCGCGGAATCCTGGCGGGGCTCAGAGGCAACAGCAGCCGCGACACACCCAGACACTGCAGCCGACACACTAACGTGTCCCGACACACAGTTTGGAAAGCTCTGCTGTAGAGGAATATATAATATAGGCATAAAAATGCAGTAGATGTGTTAATAGTAAGGACATCTTTACAAGTGAGGAATTCAGCTGAATTTCTAAGCACACTTACCTGGTAATAAGTCCCAAACAGACTTTCATCTGAGTAGATATGTACAGTATAGGATTGCATTGGTACTAAGATCTCTTTAGATCTCGTAATGAATTAATCATTATAAGAAAGAATTTCAGAATAAAGTAAAAGGAACTATAAACAAGTATTAACTTTGGTATTTTGTGGGAAAAAATAGAAGAACATATTTACTGTAGGTTCTTTTTCCTTAAAGAAGTGGCATTACAGAGGGGTAGGAGATACATACTGTATCTCTCTAATCCAGAGCTTGCGGTTTCCAGGAATTAACCAACTGCAACATGGATCAGAAAACAGAAAGCTTCACTACTTTATTGAACAATCCTGGCTTTCTGGTTGCATGGATGCATTTTAAACTGCTGAAATGCAGAAGTGTCTGAAATGAATCAAGCTTGCCAAAATTTAAGTGTAACCAAATTTAGGGATTGTTGAAGCCTCACCCACTAGCACCCAGCTCCCAGCGTGTCACTCAAGGCTCGGTGTAACTCTTGGCATGAGAAAAGTTGCACACCTGGTATAATGAATAGCTATTGCCATAGGCAAAACATAATGAAATGAAGTAGCTCCTTACAAAAGCGGGGGAAGCTGTATTTTAAGCTTTTTTAATTCAACTGAATTAATGTAAGCAAATTATACTAAAAAAAAGCCCTCTGGAAGAAGAATTTTCTTTGCACATGCATTATTTCCAGTTTTTAAAAGAAAAGAAGGGGTTGTTTGAAGTATTATATGTAGTAGTTGTGTGTAAAATCTCTTATTCTTCATATTGGCTTCTTAAAAATTAGCCAACCAATCATAAGGCTCTAGACCGACGCTGTCTGTCTAAGTTAATCCAAGGCCAGTAAAAGGATAATTTGATTAAACTGAGACCCTAATTTATTTAGCTTTAGTTCTGGATCAAGCTTTTCTTAATAGAGTGCTGTCGTCTTCAATTGTTTGAGGCAAATTAAAGTGACATAAATACCATGGGACTTTTTCAATCAGATTAGTCAGCTAACTTGCATCAATACTACCTCAGCCATAGATGCTGGCGTCCTTCCTTTCATTAGCCTTACTAACAACTGACAAGCTCTCCTGGAAGAATGGGCACCCACGCTGCCACGCCGACCCCCACACTTAACCCATCATCCTTCCTCAATGGGTCCTCTTTGACAAGGTGCCCACACCTTTTTCCATTGCTGTTCTCTAGACAAAGCTAAATATTGTTTATTGGCTACCAATAGCCTGTTAATCCCAAACAATTTCACAAATCCATGCAGCACTCAAACTGATTATAAACATTTGTTCTTTTAAGATGCTAAATTTCTGCTGGTTTATTTCCTCTGTTCTCTTTCCTCTCTATACAGTACCACAGCTTTCAAATATTAAAGGTAGATTTGCCCTTTAAAGTGGCCTTCTAGACAACAACAACAACAACAACAAAAGCAAATTCTTGGAAGATAGTGGCCAAGTTGGTATCTTTGAAGACTTAATTGTAATTACTATGTTGAAATTGTTGGAGATCTTCAGAAATGAAAAAAAAACAGACATATACTAGCTTTTCATATACCAGCACAATGCGATTTTGCTTATAAACCTTTCTGTAATATGTGAACAAGTAGAAAAACTATAGCACCTTAATTATCTTAATGGAGTGTGAAGTTCCCAACAAGGTTGTTTTTACTGGAAATAAATAGCAAGCTTATTTACTGTTTACCAGCTGTACTATAGATGTAAAATACAGCATGGATAAACAATGAATCTAAAAATCAAGAAAGTATGTTTACAAAAAACCTTTTAAGGAGGACAAAAGTACACTGAACTCTTTGTTGTAAGATGCAATATATAATCAAATTTAGAAGAAATGGCCTCATGAATGGTAAGGGATGTGCACCTGACAGCCTTCATGGAAAACATTTCCAAATTGGATTGGGAGAGACTCCTGTCTCAAACATTTGGCAACAACTACTCTGGGAACAATATTGAGCTAGATGGATTATTGGTTTGACTTTTCAAAAGACAGCTTTATTTACTTCAAGTTAATTTTCAGAAAGCCAAAGCTAAGGCAAAAGTGAACAAAAGACAGAACCTAAACCCAAGTACATGCAACTGTGTCCTTCAAGGTTAGTGCTAAGTAATTTCAGCACAATTAAAGCCCACACCCTCTGGGAATGTATGGAATCGTGTGCTCAAAAGTCCTGGCAGAGACAGAACTTTGCAACTTTTTTGCATACATTTCCCTGAAATTTGCACAGCACATCTAATGCCACTGTCTACTCTAGTCCATGTGCTGTAGGGCAGAAGCTCTAAGCCTTTCATATCTGAAGTTCCATTAATCACTCTATAAAACCCTGAGGATAGAAAAAAATACTATATAGATCTTTATATCATCACACAGGCACTGTTATAATATTTATTATTTACAGTAAATTTTAAAAACTTAAGGTTCAATGACTTATCCTGTGTCCTCCCCCCCACCCCCACCCCGTGTACTGGGAGTTCTGCCTGGGATATGCAGACTACTGGCTGAGACTCATTCTAGAGCCCATGAAAGGCACAGGATCATGTTGAGCCAATCTGTAGGTAACAAGTGCAACTGGATTAAGGAAAAGATTCCCTTGAGCCAAGCTTGACTCCTGGTGAGGTTTTTTGGGGTAATACTGTGGATGTGTCATTGCCTTATTCTGGCATGTTTTCTTGACTTCCAAGGCTGACATACAGCCTGGAATTAAGTAGGATTTATCCAGCTTATCTTTTTCAAGATCAGCCACATTGGCTAAGGGGTTGCTACTTAGTATGGCCCATCAGTCTCACAGAAAATCCTGCTACAGAAAACTTAACGTTTGTACATGAAGTGGTAAGAGTCCTGCTGAATTGAAGCCAGCGTATAAACCCCAGCAGATAGATGAGAGAGGAGGAGAGGAAGATGTACCTCAGGTAGTCTTTTTATAACATGTCTGTGTTGGTATGACGTGCTTGCTTTATACTGAAATTACCCAATTTGTGGATTTACACAACACAGTGAGCCACCTACTATCCACTTTTGCTAAGTACGTACAAAACACCAGGCGAAAATGGGGCACTCAAGCTTTTTTAGTGGCAGCTTGAGGACTCAGGACACACATGGCCTCTAAGCCTCTTGTTTGCAGTCCCAGGAGCCCTTTCCTACTATAATTAGCAAAAATCATAGTTTCTTACTGTTTCAGGGCAGGAAACACACATAACCTCTAGTATAAGCCCTGAACAGGCTAAACGTCATGAAAACATGAAGCAACCTATTCAAAATAAGAATGAAGAATTCTGGTTTTGCCCTTGTGCGTGACATGGCTCTGTCGGTTTTGCTCCCCAAAGTGTGCTGCTCTGGCTATGAAAGATGGTCTGCCTCTGCATTAAGCTATCAGACATCTTTTTTAAAAAAAAATCTGACTCTTGGGATGTTGGAAATTCATGAATTAGTGGTAATGCAAGAGAGGATGTATAGGTTTGGGTGAAAGATTGTATCTAGTCACTAGATCTTGGGGAAAGCGTTCACCTTTTCCATATGGAATAATATGATGAAATCTCAAGTTTTATGAGCCAGAAAGAACAATCTCCGTGTTTGGACATGTAGTAACAGTTGATAGTTAGAGACATGCATACATGCAAACTGGTCCAAAACTGACATAGGGATGTTGGAAGATCTGAAGGCTGTGGTCTGGTATAGAAACTAGTGATTACTTCTCCAGATCAGGGGCTGGCAAACTTTTTTTTGGAAAGGGCCAGATCCCACTCCTCCTCCACCTCTATGGGCACAGCTGGCAGGTCTGCAGCCCAAGGAACGCAGCAGCCATTGGATGGTACTGACTCACCAGCAAAAGGCCAGAAGCTGCTGCCACTCAGAATGCCACACCCCTGGCCCTTGGTTCCACCCCTTGTCCCGGGACAGTACAAGATGTGGCTTCTGGGCTTCTGGCTGCTTTAGAAAGGAAATAACAAACTTCTGCTGTAAATAATATTGATCACTTGGATCTGCCTGTCAGACACCGCAATTTTTTTTGGAGTGCTAAACAATAATCCTGGGCACTATGAACATGTAAACAACATATAAGAGTTTTATCAATCCAAGTACTCCAAAACATAAATAAGTCTCCTGTGCATGATAGTCTGAACTGCTGCTTGCCTCTTACAGTATTTTTAGTATCTGACTTATATTTTAGCATTTCTGATCTGTCTCCCATGGTTTTATCCTCATCCACTGAGTTCTGTTTCTAACTTTTTGGTCAGTTTTGAGCCAATCTGTAATTATATCATATGCAAGTCATGTCCAAACACTTGTGTCTAGAATAGAGAAGATTGTAACTCAGAGAGATATCTACAGGAAACTCCCCTTCTGAGTGGAGAACAAAAGAAGGGGTAAGCCATGCTGAATATTTTTGCACTGATGCTTCATGCTCCATGTGAAAGTAAGAAGAGGAGAAGAACCATTGTGTTTGCAAAACCACAAGTTAAAAAATCTGAAAGACACAGGGTGTGGGAAATCGAAGAGTACATGAAATCTACCACAGAAAGTTTTAAGTTTTATTTGCAGTACAGCCTGTCTTGCTAGCAGAAATCAATATCAGTACAAGTTTTATACTAGAAGTTTTAGTTTTCAGGTCATAAGTGGGAAGTCCCTTATGAAGGTAAAACCATTTGCAAGAAACAAGATAGGATTAGGGCTTCCAAACTGAAAAATAGTAGGTTAAAGTGAGTTTTTTTAAAAAAAAACAGTAAGAAAAACAAGATAAGGATATGTAAGGAAAAAGAAAACAGGTATGTTGCAAACAAATTGATCTGGTTCCAAAAGAAGGAATTATTTTCTGCTTTCACGAAATATTCTGTTAGTGATTGTGTTTAGACAACATATTGAAACCCAAATTTACTAACCATATTGTAGCCTAGCATGTTGTGCAGACCCAACCATACTTTAGTTTATGGTTCAGTGTGTCATGTAAGCCTTTAAAATTGCCCATAAGTAAATGTGTCGTGCATACACCATTAGTTACAAGCTTTGTTAGTTTCAGAGTTCACTGCGGTTTAGTCATAGAATCTGTTTTCAGTGGCTGAATGGTTGGAATGGTGTATATTGAATGCAAGTGTTTACTGCAATCTACCTTGTCATATTTAGGTTTCCTGGCATAGCTTCAAAGCAGAATCAAGTTTCATCATTTTGTATCAAGACAGTATGCATTTCTGCGTTGCAAGCCATATTTCTGAAGCTGCAGCTGTGGCTCCTCTCTCTCCATAATCACATTTGTCTGTGATCTTCATTGAAAAACACAAGAGGGCAGTGCAGATCTAACCTGAAAAACAGCTTTTCAGTCATCTGTAGCTTGAATCATGTCAACTGGATTTCTATTTTCTCAGTGGAAACGTTTCCACTGAGAAAATAGAAATCCAGTTGACATGATTCAAGCTACAGACAGTTCCACCTGGATGACTGAGAACTTTCATCGACAGCTTTTCAGTCATGATTTTAAGGATATTGTGAAAAAGGGAAAGAGAAAATAAGCTCAGATTCAAGCTTCAAATACCTACTTATTCAGAAGGAGCCCGTATCAACAGACTTTATTTTTGAGGTCAATACATTTAGAACCAGATATTAATTCTTATTGACCGAAAAGGGGAAAAATATTTGGGACAAGCAGAGTTTATGAATTATCTTGAAATTACTTATTTTGAACATTTTCATTAATTTTGCAATGTACTTATCTTTTTTATTGATTTTTCTGCTAAAATTCTTTATAAACACAGGATTCCAAAATTTATCATGTCTTTTTACAGTTCCCTTCTGAGGCTAAAATCAGATTAGCTTAGAGAAAGGCTAAAAGAAAGCAGTTTCATCAAGGAATAGTGATAACTCTCTTCATTTAAACAAACTGTCTCAATTCTGTTTCTTAATTCAGTCTTACTCATATAACAGTTAAAAGGAAATAGTCTTTAGGTTACAATCCTTCCTTATTAAAAATTAAATCCCCCTGATATTATTTACCAATAAGGTTTAGGATCAGAATTAAACCATGTAGCTGCAAGAAGCTTTCTGGAGTCAATGAAAAGGAACAGATTGAGTAACTATTCTGAAGTCACCTCTTTTTTGCAGTTGGACTATACAAAAGTAGTTTATGAACGTCAATGGCAAAAGTTAAAAAAATTATAAATGGCAATGGCAAAAGATTAAAGCTATTTAAACTACTACCATATCCTGTAATATGTTGTTGTTGTTACTATTATTATTTCCCTGCTTTATTTCTTTGTACAACTCAATGCGGCATTCCTAATACATCAAAGGGATTCTCTTTCTTTCTTTCTGAAAGTATACCCCCTTTGTTCAGTTAAGTAATCTTTGAGGGAATGTTATATACCCTCATGGGCCTCTATAGCTGAACTTCCCTAGCCCCAAACCTTCTTTAGATCTTCTACAGAAGTTCAGGAAACAGCACCTCTACCAGAATTCGTTCATGTAGCATCCCCCTGGATCCCATAGTTTCTATGGCTTTCAGGGGAACTTATATTTAAACTAATACAATCTGGATTCAATCCCCCCTTCTTTTTTGCTAATTCTGGTTCTGAGACTTTCAAGAAACAAATTCCAGTTATTTCCCTAAGTGTTACCATTAACCATTTTAAATTCAAGTTTATTCTCTAGTAATTATAATTTTATTTAGACTGACAAATTCCGCTGACAATAAAATGTCCCATACTTTCACCTTTGCTAAATTATGCTATAGTCATTTGTCCCAATTCAGAAAAGAGAATGCACGCATGGAAGTGTGCTTCTGGGGAAACCTCCACCTTACAGATTGAACAACTGCAACAAGATCCAAATGGAATATAGTACTCAGGCTCAATGCGGTTTCAAGCTCTTAATTGTAAAAAACTCTCATAAAATAAAAGGAGGAATTGTGTCAATTTGCATCCCAAAGAAAATGTTGACATTTCATTTCCCATAAAATCTCAAGAGTCATAAGCAGCTGCACATGGTATCACTTTGAAAATAATTGTATAATATTTATCTCCCCAGAGCTTCATCCTTAAGCTTTGGACTGACAGGCATCAAGTAGATCCTTCCTTCTCTCTAAACCTCAATATGTTTTTCTTCTTTTACGTTCAGCAGCTGAACCAAACTTCACAAAAGCAACTCAAAAGAATGGGTAGAATATTAGGATAGATTGACTGTTTCCAAACTGGAATACTAATGATGATCTTTAATGAAGCCTGACAGTACAATCTGTTTCTTATTGTTCCCTAAGTGCTGGCTTCTGATCATATTCACTTCCTTTAGGTGGTGGAAAGAGGTAAGGACAAATGGTGCCTGCTGGCTAGCAGGTCTGGGAACAGCTGATCTTTCAGCAAGGATTAAATTAATTAAAATGATTCCTGCATCTGAAGAATCAATCTTTTATTTGTCATCATCATACTGTTTATTAATATTGAATGGTGGCTAATTGGTGCCACTGCTGTTTGTGTCATCTGGTTTAGTAATCTTCTTAGAAGGCAGTCACAAATACCCAATTTCAGTGGCTTAAGGCTCAGAGCAGGGAATTGGGAGAAGAGATTTCCTGACTTCTTCTTTATGGGAGGAACTGGGGGAAAATGAATCAAAATTTACAACTTCTGGACAAGGATAAAATTGTTGTTGACTACATTTTCTAGTCTAGCAGCAAATAGCAAGTTTGTTTTTCTCTCCTGGAAATAAGTTGCTAGATCATTCATTTCTAATCCTGGTCTTTGTCTATAGCGCACTAGAGATTTGGCCTCACCTGCATTAGAAACTTCACAATTTTATTATTCCTTATATACGATAATGTATGAAAAGTGAATCATTGTTGCACATTAAGTTCATCACAGTAGAAGATGGAAAGGACTATTCGTATATTCATTCAATATCTGTCCTTGGCATATATTAGATTATGCAAAATATACAAAACCAGAATTATTTATTATTTATTTTTGCAGATTAAAGAATAGTTGTGGTGTACTTTGGAAGGTTCAGTGGCTTTGGAAGCTGTGAATGTTTATATGAATACAATTTTGAGGAAAGTTGCAATCATACATGTGTTTCCTGAACATGAAGTTTTATTGAACTAAATGGGATGATTTGGCTGAATTATTTTTATGTTTTAAAAAATAAAATGTGCCACTTTCTTTTTCCTGGAGCAAGAATGTGGTTCAGCCTTGCATAAGTGTTGAGCTACAACTCCCTTCATTCCCCATTCAGACCCACACAGATACAGGAAAAGCTGAAAGTCTGAAGAAATATGGACTGAATACCAAAGTGAGTAATCGCTATGAAGGAGTGGATGGCATTGATGAGATCCTGAAAGATAAAGAGCTGAGAAGTTTAAAGAAGAAAAGACAGTATATGAAATAGTACACGGACATGGTAGAAGTGAGGGATACCTTACAAAGATAGAAAGATATGGATATGGATAATTGTCAGCCCTTCGAGGTAAACCAGACTAGGACACCAGAGTTATGAATGCTAATACTACTTTTATTATAAGGTTACAGTAACAGAATCTGGCAAGTCTGAATGTGCTTCCCCCCTCCCTCCCTTTATCTTCATGAGAACTAGGGAGGATCATGTCTGAGATGCTTTCTCAAATTATATTTCTGCCTCAGACTCATTCATTTATCTGACCATTGCCTTGGTTGCAGCTCTTCCTCCTGTTCTTCAAGATTATTCCTACTTCCCATTACATCAATGAATAGCATTGGTCTAAATTAGTTTTAACTCTTTCCTTTCCTTTTTTAATCTCATGCTTTTAATTTATTAGGCATAATTATTATGACCGCTTTTCTCTGTACTGTATAAAATTGCTGATTTGGAAGGTGAATAATGTGATGGATATGTATGTACTGTATATATGTTCATTCTAAATTGTTTAATTGTGCTTGTACTCTATCTTTGAGGAAGGCTACTTTAAAGACTTGCGGACAGGTACAATGTTCATGTCCCTGTGTGCTCCAAAGCATGATTGTGTCTTTGTTGAAGAGATCAACAGTGTATAAGACAGGCCAATATTATAATTTCAGAGAATCCAAAGATTGGAGCATTTGCTGTTGCTAAAAGGAGGAAAACATTTTTCAACAGGATCAGGCAACCTCATGATTTCATGATGTTTTTGGACTGTAATTCCCATCAGCTGCAATCAATATAGCTAAGGGCAAGGGACTGTAGCAGCTGTAATTCCAAATATCTGTAGTTACCAGTTTGCCTACCTCTATCATAGAATATAGGAATCCCATTCCTAATGAATCAGTTGACTTATGATAAATTATTTTTCCATTTGATTTGGATTGTTTTTGACTTTTTATTTTTTGCTTGCTTTATATGTCTGTTGCCCAGAGTCATATATTATGAGTTGGGCAGCCTTATAAAGGTCTTAAATAAAATAAAGAAATAATATCCAACTAACCTCTTAGTAGCAACTATCCTTGGGTAAAGCAATACAGATGTTTGCATATGACAGAATTAGCACAGCAGAGTAGCTAAAAATATTCTTATAAACTATTAAAATGCTTTAATTATATCAAGACTATAGTCAAGGACAAATCGTTGAGCTTTGAGATGAGACACATCTTTCACATGGATTCATCATCAAACTATACATTTGCTGTAAAAAGACACCTAGAAAGTGGAAGTTCTGAGTTTTCCCAAGTTCCTTCTTCACTAGATGAAAACATGTTCTTTGCCATTAGACAAATAAAACATACATACATACATACATGCCCTAGAAAACTGGTGAAAACTACTCATCAATCACTTTCTCAGATTTAAACCATGTTGTTACATTGAATTACATATGTACATGGAATGACATTTTACATTTGTAGAATATAAACAGAAAACCAATTGTATGAAAACATGCAGGGATTGGTTGAAAAAATATTGCATGTGTTTATTCAGGTTATCATATGCAGGGATCTCTAAAAGCATCAGTGACATTCTGTTGAAGCTGCTGTTGTCTCTTATTGAGTTAAAATATGCTAGCTAAAGATCTGGCTAGAAATCCATAGTGTCCTTCTCAAAACATGACATATAGAGTGTGGTCAATCTCAGGAGTAATAGTGCATTACAACCATAAAGAAACCACCTGAACATCTTTATGAAAGTAACAAATTGACAATTCTGTTTCTGGTCTTGCGTGCAAATAAAAACTGTTTCTGAAGAAAGTAGGACCTTATATCATAATACTCATGTTGCTAGTGTACTCATGTTGCTGATGTATGAGTACCTCCAGCTCAATTTAGATGCTTGATTAATTGCAGGAAAGCTCTCTATAGGACCCAGTCTATTTCTTCAATCAGTATATTGTCCCATACGTAAGTAAGGAAAGACCTATGATTTTATTTATTTTATTTATATATCGAATTTATATGGCCGCCCATCTCACAAGATGTGACTCTGGGCGGCGTACAACAAAGATAGAAAACAATAAACATGTCAAAACCAGTCATTATTAAAAAGTTAAAAGAGCATAAGGCACACAAGAGATTAGATTAGCGGCTTCCAGTGGGAATGGCGTTCTGAGCAGCGGAGCGGGCAGCGCAGCGGCTTTTTTTCGGGATCAGGCAGGCTTTCCTGAAGCCCAGAACCGTTCTCCGGATCAGGGAGAACTCAAGGAATCATCCCATTTGTCCTCAGGAACGGTGGCTTGCAGCCAGGAGATCGCAAACAGCGTTTCACGGTCGACGGTAAGAGCTCCCGGGAGGTGGGGACGTCATCATTTCCAAGCCGCGCTGTAGCCTTAAAGGGACACTAAGAACGGCCACCCCATTTCTAAATCACCAATTTGCATTTCTTTTAATTATCTGTACCCCAAGAGAGGCTTTTTACAGTGAGGAGAAGTCAGCCCTCTTGGTGCTTAACGTTATTTTTGGGATTAATTTTTTTTTAAGTCTTGGATTTTTGTTTTCCTTCCAAAGGAAATTCTAAAGACTGAGAGTAAGCAATTATCTTCCTGTTAATATTTTTGTGTTAAATTTGAAGATATTAGTATTTTTGTACACGTTGAATTGGCTGATTTGAACCTTCAGCTTTCTGTTCACTTTCCCTTGAGAATTCACTCTCACTTCAAGTAAACAACTTTCAAATACCTTCAACTTTCGCTGATTAAGCTGTTAGGGGGCGCCATAATCTACTGCATAGCTTTCCAAACTCTGTGTCGCAACACTTTAGTGTGTCGCAACACACAGTTTAGTGTGTCGCGACACAACCCGGAAGTGGACGTGCACGGCGGTGGCACGGAGGTGTGTGTGATGGCGGCAGCGATTTAGCGGAAAACACGAGGCCACTGCTGCCGCGCGCACCCCTTGCGCCGCCACCGTGCATGCCCCCACTGCCATGCGTGCCACCGCCACTGCCGCCGTTTGTGTGTTGCGAACAGCAGCAGTTTGGAAAGCACTGATCTACTGTGTGAGACATGGAGGAATTCAAACAGATACTTTCTGACCTTCACCAGGATCTTAAACAGATTTCTTCCGACTTCTATCAAACTTTTATGCAAGACATCTAGGACATTGTGGAAAATATGAAATCTAAAATGTGCCATCAGGTTGAGGATGTGGAGGATGAAATTGAGGAATTTAAGAGTGACAGAAAGGTTTTTTTTTTTTTAAGACTGAGTTTGGGATCTTTATCGAGATTCTGGATGAAGATTGGATAATGGAGTTGGAGAAATCTAGGGGGGAGAGTGATCTGCAAGTCATAAATAGGGTCGATCTTCTGGTGGAATGCCATGAAAATAACCTGGAATTTTTTTAATAAGAATTTTATTAAGTTTGAAACAAAGATAAAAACTACAAAAAAGAAAAAAAACTACAAAAAGAAAAACTAAAAACGTGTGAAACACAAGAAAAAAGAATTTTAAAAGTTACATACAGAAGTGACTTCCAACAGCAAGAATATACAGCAATTTCCATAATCCCTTACTCTATATCAAACCAAGATCAAATTATTTCTATAAATCCTTCCATTAGCACATATACAAATCACTAATGCAATTGCTCCTTCCCCTTATATATAAAAAAGAAAAGTATATATACAGTATATATAACTTTCTAAATCAACTTCCCTCCCCCATAAAACATTTATTTAGTTATTTCCTTCCTACCACTATTCTATATATTTCTGTCCACTATTATAAAAATCAAGTTATAAAAACATATAAATTGTCTACTTTTATAATTAATAATACTACAGCAATTAATCCAAATCATTAAGGAAAAATGAAATATAATAGCCTCATTGTCAATTCAATTAAACTTTCATAAATTTTATCCACTATCATAAAAATCCAATGATAAAAACATATAAATTGTCTACTTTTATAGTTAATAATACTACAGCAATCTTAACCCTATTAACCCTAAAAACCAAGCAATTATTATTATACCTTATAGATACCTTATAAATCTTAAAAATCAAACAAGCCTTAAAAAGAATTGAATAAATCTTACTCCAAATCATTAAAGAGAAATGAAATCATAAAAGCCTCATTATCAATCCAATTAAACATTCTTAATTTTTTTTACCCCACTTCGAAATAAACCAAAACATTTACATATCTTCTAATTACCCACAAGGCATTTTTCTTAAAAAAAATCAAACAGCCCAACTGCCCCCCTTAAAAACTCAGACTTCTCAGCAAAAAAAACTCCCACAAAGCAGATTTTCTTCTCTCCCAAAACATTCCCTCAGAAAGACAACTCTCCTTGTTATCTGCAGCTCAGACTGTCGCTGTAACCCCTTCAATACCAAAATGTAATTGTCGTCTGGCATTACTTCAGACTCACTGTCAGTAGAAAGATCTCCATCCTTGTGAAAATCTTCATCTTCCTCCGTAACATCTTCAGCCAGATGACACACTTTAGAAATAATATCTTCCCCAATGTCCCGAATATTCTGCAGAATAGCTTGACAGGCATCATCAAAAAACTGTCTAAAGATCTGTTTAAAGTCAGAGCGAAGCTCACCACGGAACTCTGAGAGAGTCTCCTTGAAATCTTCCATGCTTCAGGCAGTAGATTATGGCGCCCCCTAGATACTTGACTGGCACAGATACTGTAGGAGATAATGAGTTAATAAAAAACTTCTGAGTGAAATTGAAAAGAGAGAAAGTACGTTAACAAGCAGCTCTCGGAGAAAGTGAACAGAAAACTAGAAGTTCAAAACAGCAATTTCAGCGTGTAGGAAAATATTAAATCCTTTAAATTCGGTACAAAAATAATAGCAGGTAGGCAATTATTTATTCTCAATTCTCCTTAGTCTTTAAATGGGAAAACAAGCCAAAACTTTAAAAGGTTTTTAAAATTTAATCCAGAAATAACAATTAGCACCAAGAGAATCCGCTTCTTCTTACTGTAAAAATCCTCTCTTAGGGTACAAAACTTTAAAAACATATATAAATTGAATGATTTTTTAGAAATGGGGTGGCTCGACCTTATGTCCCTTTAAGGCTACAGCACGGCGTGGAAATGATGGCGTCCCCATCTCCCCTTACCGGATTGTCATGAATGCTGTTTGCGATTCTCTGGCTACAAGATGGCGTTTTGGAGTACAAATGGGATGATTCCAAACATTTTCTGACCATGAAAACACTCTAGGGCTGCAGGAAAAGCCTGCCTGCACCCCCCAAAAAAGCCGTGTTGTCAGATCTGCCTGCAGAGCTCGCAGACACAGCTGGTCAGTCGGCCATGTTCCCCACCGGAAGCCAAAAGAACCTGGAATTTTTGAGAGGGGCAGCTGGGCTGTTTGATTTTCCTAAGAAGAAAGCCCTCTGCATATCTTGGGAACATGTAACAGCTCTGGTTTATTTTGAAGTGGGGTAAGGGATGAAGAATGTTCATTTGGTTTGCTTTAAGGATTTGACTGATGCTATTTGCCTTTAAAGATTTGGATTCACTGTTTTGAATATTGAGATTATTATAATTGTTGTATTATTCAGTATAATAGCAGGCAATTTATGTGCTTTTTAATTTAATTCTTGTTATAGTAGACAGAAATGTATAGAATAGTGGTAGGAGGGAATAATTAAATATACTGTATGTTTTAACTTTTGGAGGAGAGAAAGATGTTTAACAGCTTTATATGAATTTTATTTTTTCTTCATTTTAATATAAGTGGGAGGAGCACTTACCACTTAGTGATTTTTATTATGTGTTAAAGTGGAATGACCTATAGAAATAATGTGGTGTTTTGGTTTAATATAGAGTAAGAGATTGATTATGGAAATTTTTCTATATCCTTGCTGTTTAAAGTCGGAAGCCACACCTCTCTGTAAAAAACGTTTCTCTTTTGTTTCTGCACCTTTTTAGTTTTTTTCTCTTTCTTTGTAGTTTTTTTGTTTTTTGTAGTTTTTATTTTTTTCCTGAAACTTAATAAAATTTATTATATATATATAAAAAAGAGATTAGCTTAGCAAGGGATCCACCTCAAGATCTCACCGGTGCTTCATGTTTTGACTGCGGGCAAAACTACCTGATATGAAACCATTTTTGGTTTTTGCCATACAGATTCTTTGTACAAGCCTCAAAGACTTTTCAGACTTTGAATTATGAAATACTGTAAGTCTCTCTTGTAATAAAACATGTGATGCTCTCAGATTTTATTATTTTTGCTGCAATCAAAATAAATAAATAAATAAATCTAGATCTCCAGAATGGGAAAAACTATCTAAAGGAATTCCATGACCACATACTGTATATTAAGATTTTATTAGGTGACAAAGTTCTGAGTCCTTGATGATGATCAACCTCCAACTGGATATGGATTGTGGAGATGATGAAATATCTATACAGTGATTTTATCGGGCCTGTGCCTGGACCTCTGCAGCTATCGTGAGATTAGATGAGATGATAAAACTCCTTGACAAATATTTTCGGGGTACAGAAAACTTTATGTCAGGCAGCAGAGGTGTAGCTTAGCCATCTTATTTTCTGGGGCAGGCATTATTAGGATTCAGGCTGGGGCCAGGCAAAGTTTTTAAACATCACAAAATGTAACTTTGATTTTGGGAGGTTTTATTCTACTAGGCGAGAATCTGTCACTTTCCATTTTGACTTAAAGTGGATCTCCACATTGAAGAATATGCTTCAAAGCATCTCAAGAGATTGCTTCAAGGCTCTCTATACAGCGCAGTATACTTAAAGTCCTCCCTTTCCAATCTTGGATATGATTATAACATTATCCTTAATGATCTTAAAGTAAAACAAAGGATACATAGATAGGATATTTTCCTGAAAGAAAAGAAAGATTTTGTTTTTAGAAATGTAGGATTAGACTTCTAAAGTTTTATTTATGGAGAGTGCTACCATTATGTTCACCAAAATTCCAGTAAGGGAGGGGGAGTAGATGCTGTCATTTTGTATTTAAAACAAAGAAGGAGATTGAGATCCAACCATTAATCGTGCTTTTCAGCTTATAGAGTGAGAAGATGTTCTTCAGTTCTTTTATCTCCAAATTCCTTTTCCCCTCTAATACTTTCCCTGTTGGGAAACACACTGACTCCAAATAACAGGGATAGATAAGTCCTCCAGCAAATATTCTAAGTACCTAATTTTGAATAATGCCTTGTCCTCAGAGTTGTGGTAGTTAACCTTTGACTTGTTATACCACCATGTGGGAGGATCTTTTTAAAAAAAAAATCTTGTGGAAGGTATGCAATAAATATGCTTTTGGTCTGGGTTTCCAAAGGTAACTCTTAACATTGTCCCTTTCACACACACTTTTCTTTGATGTCTCAACTAACTCCTTAAACAGTTTTTAAAGAAAATGTGTCTCTGAGGATAATTTTACTCACTTTTTATTTTCTCACTTATATCATGTGATAATAATCACAATTCTCAGTTTTATCTGTGAGACATACAGTATATGCTTATCTTTACAATCCTATGCAGACATGTTCATGAGCAAACCTCATAGAGCTCAAAGGAATTATTTAGGTAAAAGTGTTTATAGAGTTGTAATTTATCTGCCCTTTGAATGCCCTCCTTCAGTTATAAATTCATGGTATCAGAGATTGAGACAGGAGAGTATTAACTGAAATGGCAATCAGTATCACTGCAAAATATAATTTTGTATATTTCTTTTCCTTCAGGATGGTCAAAGGCATGATGAAGCAGTACAGGGTGCAGGAATCTGCAACATATCATTGTCAATCACAATACGGTAACAGTATTAGGGTTCATTGAGATACAAAGAGATTACAGTGGAAAGAGGCCACATTACAGCAAAGTTCACCAAAGACCACATTTGGCTGTATAAAATAATAATGTTCTAAATAAATGTATATTGTAATAAGCTTTCATAGACTAAAGCCCACTTCATCAGACACATGACACATGATTTTAAGTTGCAGGCATATATACGCATAACTGCAGAGGGACATAGTTAATTGAGAGAAGATGTGGATATGAAAAAATAGTTTTGATGAGAATACAAACATCCAGCATTGAAGAGCCCTGATGAATCAGACTTGCAAGATTCTGTTACCATAACCGTATAACAAAAGTAGTATTAGCCTGCATGACTTCAGCAAATATTCTAAGTACCTAATTTTGAATAATGCCTTGTCCTCAGAGTTGTGGGTAGTTAACCTTTGACCTTTTATACCACCATGTGGGAGGATCTTTTTTTTATAAAAAAAAACTCCTTGTGGAATGCATGCAATACATATGTTTTTGGTCTGGGTTTCCAAAGGTAATTCTTAACTAGTCTGGGCTAGCTTGGAGGGCTGACATCAATCTTGCAAGTCTGAATGCTCTTCCTCCCCTTCGTAAGATCTAGGGAGGGCCCTGTCTGAAACATTTTCTCAGGTTACAGTTCTTCCCTGGATTCAAGTTTCTTTTATCTGACAATTGTCTTGGTAGCAGCCTTCCTGTTCCTCAAGGATATTCCTTCCGCCTGTTACACATACCAATGTCCTATCAAACAGCCATGCATCCACGGCCCTTTGGAAACTCAGCAGCGAGTCAGCAGTCTGTATAGATGAGGGCAAGTTGTTCTACAAAATGGGGCCACCATTTTGATAACTGAATGTTTGATTTTACTTTTCTAATGGTCTCCCCATATACTCAGTTAAGGTTTTCATCAAATTATCCATTATGATCCCCAAATTTCTTTCCTGTCATCTTTAACTTATAATGTGTGTGTGTGTGTGTGTGTGTGTGTGTGTGTGTGTGTGTTTGGGGAGGCATCACTTTTTATCACCAATTTGATAAAAAAAACTTGTTACTGTCACAGAACCGAATTCCATGACAGCCCATTTCCAAGTCCCTTCTGGGGATTCCATATAGGGGAGTTGGGTACCACAACTCTGATTTCCAATATATAACAATATTATTATTAACAAAAGATGTTGTTAAAATCATCAGAATATAACTATCTATTTACATATAACATTTATATGTTACACACCTTTACCAGTGTCAGGCACTTATCAGAAAAACATAGTAATTACAAAATTCATTCATTAAAATTAGTTCACAAGATAATAAGTAGACAAGTATTCACAATACCCTGTGATACAACCATGAAGGTATATATCGCTAATGAAAATAAAAGAGGTATTAACCTAGGTACTGCCAAGATGAATTTTATTTATTTATTTATTTATTTATTTATTTATTTATTTATTTATTTATTTATTTATTACATTTATATCCTGCCCATCTCCCCCACAAGGAGGGACCCTGGGCGGTTAGAATGAGAGTATGAGAGTAGGGTAGGATAACCAAGCCCTACGCTAGCCAACTAGTCAAGTAAAGATACATTTAAACCCATCCTAAAGGCCATCAACCTTTCACAGAGACAAAGTAAAATAAGGAGCTGATTCCAAAGTAGTGGGGCCCAGAACCTAGAGATCATGACCCAGAGAAAGAAGGCCCTGCTTAGAGGAACATAAAGAGTGAACTATAGAGAAATAAGAGGAGACAGATGGGGGAGTGATACAAGGGCTCTGAACACAACTGGGTCTAGATAAAAGGCTCAATAGTATAAGCTAGGTTGTGATTCAAATAGAGAGCCAATGAAATGTGACAATATGTAGATAGAAGGTCCAAAACAGCTGAATCACAAGGCCCAATAGTATAAACTGGACTGAGTTCAGGGAAAGAGAGAATTGGGAACACTTTCCAGGACACTATTGCAGTAATATAAGTGTGAAACCACCAAGGCTTATGCCAGTGAAAGTGTCCCCTCCTCCATCAGAGACTCCTTAGTCCTATGAGTATTCTTGTCACTAAGCTCAATGAAAGAATCAAGTTGACAAGATACAATTTTTTTGCATGCACTGAATGTATACACCTACAAAATTCTTGAGGTTCTTAGCAACTAGTAAGAAATGATTGGTTTTTCCTACTGTTAAACATGAAAACCTATTTCAAATACCCAGTGATATTCCTTCTAAAATGTTTCACCTGTAACTTTTTTTATTCTATTCATCAAATAAAGAGCTGCTTTTTATACTACTGTTGGTATTTTCTTTTTGTTTTATTAATTATGGATTTTTATGTGTTGATATTGTACATTGTTCAGGGGACTTCTATGCTTGAACTATGGAATGTAATACCAATATATAAATATTTTAGTAGGCCCAAGTAAATATGGTCAAGATCACAGCCTTAAAACAATTTAGAGCTTAGTTATATTGGTTATTGTATTACATTACTTTCACCTTTGTTAAACTTTTATTGTACGACTCTTGAATGGCATAAATGCATATTTTCAGACATAATAATATATGTAATTCTAGATGTCTCTGATTCAAAGATTAAGTTAACGATTTGTCCATTATCAAAACTTTTAATTGGTGATAATAACTTTTCACATTATTATTTTTTTGTTTGTTTGTTTAAGGCAACGAAGGAAAAGAGAATTTCATCTGAAAAATAAACAGATTAAATTTTATCGTGTGCTTTTTATTAATTATTGTTTTCTAAGTTAAACATTTCCCTATGTGTCTCTGACTCAGCCCTATTGCCTTTGTCAGAATACAAAGGTTTGGCTTCCTGTGATCAAGAGAAAATTGAGGTTAAATGAATGTCTAGTAATTCACCTTTTATCCCTTAAAGTATGTTTTTTAAAATCCGTATAAATGGTAAGTAACATTTAATCAAGTTTCTCTTTGACTGATCCCTGGCAATTTCCCAGGCAAAGAAAGAGAGAAACAAAGAAACATCATAAATACCAAACCAATGGGATTTAATATCTCATATCTGACAGCCAGAAGTTTAGCTCAGACCCACCACAGTATTCATAGAGCCCCTACTGGGCCACAAACATTGGTACAAATGATGGGGCCGCAAACATAATCACAAGGTGAA
This sequence comes from Charina bottae, assembly GCA_023362775.1. Classification (NCBI taxonomy): domain Eukaryota; kingdom Metazoa; phylum Chordata; class Lepidosauria; order Squamata; family Charinaidae; genus Charina; species Charina bottae. The sequence continues at coordinate 166,702,939 of JALMGJ010000001.1, read as the reverse complement.
TGGACCTAAATTAGTTGGGGCCCAATAACCAGTTTACTAACACCTGTATTAGTACTGTATCACTGTGGGGAGGATCACTGTTAGACAAGCCATAATCCCATAAGCTTGTCATTTGCATATCCTCATTAGCTGATTAAAACCTTAAGGAGGAAGGTTTTTGCAGCTGGCGGGTCCATTCCAACACTCCGTCTGCCTGGGTGGCTTGGTAATGAAGTAATGTTGGTGAATGTGAGGTTTATATGTATGGAACGGATTAAGAGTATTAGAATTTGTGTGAACCAATGTTGCCATATTCTCTCTACTGGATCACAGTAATTGGATGGGAGGAGCAAGAGGGGATCCATTAGCTTTGTCTGTTTGCTCAGGAGCTGAGTGCTAGAGATTCAATTTTGTTTCCTTTTGCTCCTTTGCTTTTGTGAAGCATGTCTGCTTTGTCTAGGGTAGTCCTTAGCACTTCTGTACACTGGCTACACTAAGGTGATTCAGCTACAAAGAAGACGTCTTGGAGAATGTGAAACCAGCCAGCATAAAATGCAGCCTAGACTCAAGTAGTACTTGAGAGTACAACGCATTCTGACCTAGTCCAATCCTGAGATAGAAAAGCAAGAGATAATTGAAATCTATAAACACCTCGGGTTCTTTTTTATTATTTTATTAGTTCTCCACATTTAAGCTTATCCAGCTTCCACATCAAAAGAATTCGGGAGCTACTTACAAGAAAACTGAATGGTTTTAAATTTCAGGAACTTAAAAAGCAATTGTTATGAGCATTTGCTGGCCATGCATAATTTTAATGCCTAGAGAAAAAACCCATTGCTGTGCTATTTGTACAGCTGGAATAATCACTATGTGTGAGTTGATGATGTGTTTTTAAAAAATCAGAATTTTTTTCTCACATACATTCAATAATACAAGTCTAGTAATGCTGCTAGGAAAACATTTGACATTCAGAAAACTTGAAAGCTACATCTGGCTGTGCATGGCATTGCAAACAACATACAAAATACTTTTCAACTGAAACCAAGTGTTTGTAAAGACTTAAGACATACATTATAATAAGATTTAGATGATAAACCCATTAGATTATTTTAAATTTTAAATATTTTATATGGCACCTCATTTGCAACAGAACAAAACCTTATTATCCTTTCTCTTGAAAGAGCCTAAAATGAAGCACAAGATAATAAAATACAGCACCGCTGTGCAACAATTTAAAATATCCAATAAAATATCCTTTAAAAATACCACATGTATGGTATGACTGAATTGGTTGATAAACTATAAACTCTACTTCATTCATTGCTTTCAGCTAAGAATAAGTTTAGATAATGCCAAGAGAAGGCCCAAAAATGTTTAAATCTGCTTTCTTTATTCATTTGTTTCTTAGTTCTCTTCTTTATATCCAATTCTTTTATTTGAAACATCTCTAAACTCGGGAGTTTTAATCATGGTCATACTCATGAATAAATTCTAATTGTGTATTTGACATAGCATCTATCATATTTACAGTGTAGTAATCCTGAACATATTCATTTCAGAAGACCAAATTCTGGTCCAGAATGTAGGGGCATAGGTAGTAATGGGTACACTTCAATACACCCATGTAACACCACTACTCACAATCTGCACTGGCTCCCAGTAGACTTCCGGGTATACTTCATTGCTGATTATCACTTACACCCCCCAACATGGCACAGGCCTGTGTTATGCAGAACCGCTTATCTCTGGCTCTTCATCCAGGCCTTTGCCAAGAGAGAGTGAGACCCCTTGCTTCATTCTATCCAGTCTGTTGTTCTTGCCATCTTTTTTTTATCTATTTTTTTTCCTTTTAATTAGTTTTATTGCAATTTTTTTTGTTTTGGTTGTTGTGAGCCACACAGAGTTGTTGGGAGTCAGGCGACATACAAGTTCAATAAATTGTTGTTGTTGTTTCTGCCCATCCCACTAGGTCTCACAGGGTGGGCAAGCGACAGGTCCCCTTTCTGAGGCAATGGGAGGTAGGCGATATGGCTTCTCTGTTGCTGTGCCACCCTTTGGAGTGAGCTCCCCCTCAACGAGGTTTGGGTGACCCCAACCATATTAGGTTTTTGTAGAGCCATGAAAACCTGGCTTTTCTCTTGTGCATTGGGCCAGGATGGAAAATGAGCCCCTTCTGGGAGAGTGAGTCCTATTTTTTTGTCTGATTTTGATTCTATTTGATTTTTAGTAATATTTTTAATGATTTATGACAGCTTGGAGTCATAAATTATGAGTCAGGTAGCCTTATAAATTCATGAAATAAATCAATAAAATTAACTCTTTTAAATTCATACTAGTAATAAATTAGAGCAGTCCATTGAAATCTTGGAGAATAAAAGCCTTGCTTTATTTTATCTGCTTTTGGATTAGTTTGAATGAAAAGCGGGCTAATTTTGAATGAATGAATGAATGAGTCAATCAATAAAATTATATTTATTTATTTATTTATTTTATTTATTAAATTTCTATCACCGCCCATCATATTTGCCCATCACTAATGAGGCAACAGAGTAAGTTGAAAGCCTGGTGAGTGTGTCATACAGTTCTACCATTATCATATCAAAGGCCATTTCTTTTGTCAATATTTCAATTCTTAGTACAGTAGCATTGTCACAGGCTTCTGACCACAAATTTTAATGAATGGGCAAGTTCCTGTAAAAAAAAATTTAGATGCCGCTGCCAAGCTATGAAAAATTTCATAAGTGAATGTCTGTGTCCTGATTGTATTTAGAGATAAAAACACAAAGATAATTTAATGCTTATAGATTCCAAGTAATCAATGGCAGCCAGTCACTTTTCTAGCTGCTATATAATCTGAATCTACTCAAGTTTCTCAGTAGTTTTTAAAGAACACCTTTTCACATAAAACACTACAGAAATCAAGTCTGGACATAATTAGCAAAACTATCTGCATCCAGAGCAACAGCCATGAAATACCGGGCATTGTTGGTAAAGGTACTTTATCATTCGGGAAGTTTCTCTATCTCCAAAAATTTCCATGTTATACCACCCATTATGACCCTGCCATTTGTCTGATATGCTGTTTTCATGACGTTATAGCAGCAGGATGAATCACCATGAGTTATGCCAAACTGAACAAAGGGGATCTTCAACAAACCCTAGACTCATCCTTTGTGCTCTTTTTGGCAAGTCCACAAGATGAATCTTTTGATGAGCAGCGCTAAGTTATCAGCAGCAAAAGGAAGTAGCTGTCTCTTTTTCTTGTCTCCTTCCTGGGACAGAAAGTAATTATTACCTCCATAAGATTTTCACCAAACTTTTTTTTCCTCAAACATTCCCAAGCTATTCAAAATAAACATGGGCTGTTTTTACATGTTACTTTCTTCTGCTATATATCTGTGGATGGATATACTTCTCACATGATGACAATATGTTTCATTACAGCCAGCAGCTTAAAATACCATATAGGGACAACATGTCCAGGTAATAATACAGTGCAAAATAAAAACACCTATTAATATGAGTTTAAAGGGGGGGAGGACAGGAATTGAATATAAACTGAAGGTGATAATTTACAGATTTTATACTACTTAAATTACAATTAAGTCCAATGGTTTCTGACAGCAATAACTATAGCTACTTTCCTGGAAACTTTACTGAACTGTTCACTTAGTAGAAAGTGCATTGTACTCTGTTGATGGCAACTTGTATATTTCATATTCAATTCTGCTCTCCAGGAATGATAGATTGGGCAAGCCAGGAGTATGTGAGTAGCCATCTCAGTTTCAGCATTGAGATGCTGAACAGATACACAGTTGACCTTGGGAGGGAATATTGTTATATCTCCCTGGTATAACAATATCAAGGGGAAAGTGCCTAGGTATGCCAGAGTGAATGCTCTTCGGTGTGACAGTACAAACATTTGGAACATATATGTAGGGGTTGTGAAAGGTGACTAGATGAGATCAAAATGGAAGCAGTGTGAGATGGTAGCTCTGCCCCTTTAGATGTTGAGGTCTTGAATTCTTTGTTTAACCACTCCAAGCTCTTTCCAGGCTGATTATGCATAGAGCTTAGCATGTAAAGCCAGGTCAAATAAAATTTGTTTCTTCCATGGAAAGTGTGGCAATCTAGGACTACGAGCTGAACCAGACTCCTTCAAAAATCTGTTTGAGACAGTATTTTAACCAGCATAGCCTGAAGTGGGCCTCAACAAAGATACATCCCAGCTCTAGTCAAAGGAGGTGATTTGCAGCTGAGCATGGGACTTGGAGTGTAGTTCTCAAGAATTTGGATTATATTGACTTTAATACTTGTACATACAACACTAGGCACAGTACAGAAGGAGGCTTAAGACATTGGGCCTTATATCATTTTATTGCAGCAGGCATATATTGGCTCCTCCTCCAACTTGCATAGCTGGAGTCTTTTTGCACCTGTAGCAGAAGTTTTGAAGGCTGTAGTTTCCAAGAGATGGCAGACTGGAAATAAATGCCAAGATATTTTCAGGCCATCTGCTGGATTAATCTTAAGGAAGATTAGAGTGGTGCTTTGTGAATAGTACTACCTTGGTCTTTAAATAGTTGACTTTTACATTTCAGTCTGGTGGAAAGATGCCAGCATGCTTAGACTTTGTCTCAACCCTACTTGTGAAACAGAAAGAATGGCAGCAGCATCGGCGTATAATAGTATGGAGATTAGATAATGAGCTAAGCATGAGAGATGGAATTCAGGTTAATGAATTACAGTATCATTGACATAAAAATTAAATGGCAAGGGGACCAAAATATAACTTTGCTTAAACTCCTTTGATAGTGGGTATAGGCATGGTCAGCTCTCCCCCATTCATGCAGTGGATTTGTGTAAGATTATTAGTAATTCTGTTTTTGTGTAAGATTATTAGTAATTGAAGAAGGTGATAATTGATTGAACGAGCAGCCACTGTCTGCTATAACCTGTCCTAGAATCCTAACTGATTCAAGAACTGCCTTCAAATCTATAAAGGCAGCACACAGACAGCCCTTGGAGAACTGACATATTTCATTGATGGATGGTGCACAGTAATGCATAGAATCACTATCAAAAAGCCTGGTCAGAAGCTGGCTGGTTTCCCAACTAGGATTCTTTTCTTGGAGCATCCAGTTGGCAAGCTTTCGAAAGAGATATTTTATAGATGAGCAAGCTGAGTGGATGATAGTTAGCAAGCTGAATGGATAGATAATTGGTCTTACCCCCTTTCTTATATATTGGAATGACTATGGAGTTACTCCAGTCTTGAGGGATCTGTGATAAATAAGGGGAGGGCAAAACAGGGTCCCACAATTCAGGATCTGTTTGTAGCATCTTTAGTGGAATTAGATCCCCCCACAAATATACCTTATTTGCTTTTTTTAACAGTCTCTCCTATTCAGCCAGTTGGCTCACCATCACCATCTTCTTCTTTTTTAAAAGGGTCCTTTTTAGAAAGGATGCTTCCTAGGAATAAAAATTGTTGAATCTAGCAGCTTTGTGAACACTGATCATTAAAGTTCTGGCATGAATGTATTCCTTGTCAGACTAAGATTTGGGAGATATAATGTTGTAGGGCTGACAAATATGGACATTTGGAGCTTGCCCAGGAGTAGACTTTAAATAGCTTTGGAGTGAACTGATGATATTTTGATAAATATCTACTGACATCTCTATCTCCCTTATATTGCCCATGTACCTTTTTTTTGCTGCAGAGCTTTGGATGTGGTTAGGAATTGGGAGCATGTATTTGCTTCTTCTCAGGCTCCCTGTGATAGCTTGTCAATGTCCAATGGATAGGTGAAATGTCCTATTAAAGGAAGATAGCCACTTTCAGGGCAAGAGGCAATACTGAAATCTGCAAGCAAGGAGCTAATTTGCAGGAACCATGTGATGGCCACCATGGAAGTATGAAATTTTCTATATCAAGTTGAGGTTCTGGCCACCAACGTAAATGGCTTTAAAGAGGATTAAACACATTAGTGGATTATAAAGTCTTTGGTGGCTATTGTTATATGTTATAATCATATATCATGTCTATTATGTCCCATATGACAGGCATTTGGATTTTTCTATATTGCTGCTGCTTTTTAAATATTTGGCTTTGATATTTATCAGTACACTTTATGGTCTAATTTCCCACTAGCCAGGCTACTCAATCTACAACGTACTTAATAGAGGGGAGATAAGAGAAAAGTCTAAAGACTTTTGGGCATATCTCCATCTCTTTCAGTAACTGGGTGGGTTGTGGACTCCATTCATAAACCAAAAGTTGATGAAGAATCTGAAGAAAGAAGTGGTGTGGCATGTAGCCCACCTTACAAGCTACATCAGAACTCACGAACCTTAAACAATGCCCTTTATGAACAAACAGAGCTTTCCTCTCCTATGTTATTCCTAATTTGTCTTGGACTCAAGCAGAAAAATGTACTTCCAATATTCTGGAAGGTTAATTGTATTGTTCACTTTGTCCCATCTCTTCTCTTTCCTTAGTTACCCCAATTTGATGGCTTTGCATAAAAAGAGTGGGTATTATCTGCTAGAAGCTGTGTATCTATAAATTATTCTTAGAAAGATGTTTAAGAGCAGCCTTTGCATATGAGGGCGGTAAACTAGAGAGGAAGAAAGAAGTGGCAAACTAATTCCATATTGTTGCCATGGAAATTACATGAATATGCCCATTAAGTCAACCAGATTCAAGCTTAACTTCAAAGAGAGTATACCTTTTAAATAAATGCCACCATTTCCCCCCATAGCAAAACAGTTTTCAGGCTTCCTACTGGTTGGAGCAGGGTTTCTCAACCTCAGCAGCTTTAAGATGTGTGGACTTCAACTCCCAGAATTCCCCAGCCAGGATGGGAGTTGAAGTCCACACATCTTAAAGCTGCTGAGGTTGAGGAACACTGGGTTGGAGGGTTGTTGTTGTTTTTTCCTATACTGTCCTTATACAAATACATTACAAGTCCTGTCACAAAGACTGTAATAAATGCCAATTTGAGATTAAGTTTACAGTATAACTCTCTTCATCTGTGTGTATTTTTATGTCAGCATAATGCTAATGATTTCATTACTAGGCTGCTTTGCACTCCCGTGGCAGTTCAATAAACTCTTATATAAATCCATGCTTTACCGAGATATTAATACACTTTAAAAGAAATCTGTCCAATGAATCCTGTTAGGCTGGCACTGTGACAAATTCCATAGCATATTCTAATGCCTCTAGTTGTTATTGTGATACATTTTATGACTCTAAATGCCCATTAAGATGATGTACTAATGTTAATGTTCCATGCGTTTCTCAGAGCCAGAATGGCATAATATCTCATCAAAACAAACAGTTTTATTGCTGATCTAATAATTGGCTATCTCTCAGATTAATATAATTAATCAGATAATTTTTAAGGCAATAACCAAACTGGTTTGTATAAACCAATAAACTATACATGCAGTCAGGGATGGATATGTCCTGCAGATAAAATCAATATTAAATTCAGAGCTATCAATACTTTGAAGGAATTGTGCTTGACAATCAGCAGACCAAGTCATGGGTGATACTAGGAGAAGAATGCAATATGCTTTTGGCTTCATTTGAACACAGATTCACTAGGACTTAATTGTTTTTATTTGGGAGTTTTTAAAGTAATGCTTGTAATCCAGATATATAATTTTGGGATTGGAATTAATGGTCTTATATATCCATTCTTCAGACAGCCGTATAGATTATTTCAACTGTGACACATACTGTACATGTCCATTCCAACCCACAAAACTGCTTCTTCATTCCTGATAAGGAAAAATCCTTCCCCACTCTGGCTTCTAGGAGTTTATCTAGAGGATGACAAATGAGGATAACTGAACATAAACAAATTTAAAACAAAAAAATTACTTGCCAACCTGGATAAAATGAATGCTCCCAAGTTGTGTAATTTCTCATCTTAAACTGACTTGAATTGTTGCATTATCGTGAGTACAGAATAAAATGAAATGTGTTTATGCTGCTCTGGCAATCAGTGCATTTACTTCAGAACACTTTCCTTTTTTTTGTAGGAAAGGTAATCTATTTTATAATAAAAATAATAACCTCGACATCTGTAGCACTGAGGTTTATTTTTATTTTTAAAGCAGATGTGCTGCCATTAATTTGTATGCCACTTTTTAAAACCAGGGTTTTAAAAAACCAGATCCAGCTCTAGGATAAGTAAATTAGTAGTAGAAGTAGCTGTAGTAGTAGTAGTAGTAGTAGTAGTAGTAGTACCTGTTAAAATATAAGCAGTTTTAAATGTATGCTAAATAATAAACATATCTGGGAAGCTTTCCGTCTTTCAAAGCTGTGTATACAGGTTTCCAAAACTATAAATGAGTGTTTTTGCTGTTGTTTTTAAATAGGATGTTAAAATGTTATTTTTTAACAGGAACTGAGACCAATCCACCAAAATATTTAATTTCTTTTAAATGAAGGCCTGCAATGTATATAGAAGTGAGTTCAAAAATTCAAAGTTAGGGAACAATTTCTGTCTATTGCTACAAATCTTTTAGAACTAGTAAGTTAGCTTTTCACAATTATAGAACACTACCTGGGATTCTGGAAGTTGTGCAACATCTCAGCAGCACCATGTTGGAAAAATCTGTAATATTATTTTTCTTTATGGAAATAATTATTTATGCATAAACTAAACTTTTTATGATACACTGTTAAATTCAAAATATGATTGTTTTATATGTTGCAGATTTCTCTAAAGAGGACCAATATAAGACAATGGACTTTCAAAACATAAGACTGCAATAGAAAAAATATGTATAAAAATAAGTATTATAATCAAAGTAAGGGGTGGGAAGAGAAAATATGAGTCTGCATGAAGAAGTATTAAAAGATAGATTAATCTTCAAACAGAATGAATGAAAGTGGATATCTCATTCACTTTCCATTCATTATGTTTGAAGATTAATCTATCTTTTAATACTTCTTCATGCAGGACTCATATTTTCTCTTCCAACCTCTTACTTTATTTTACGTTTATTTACTTTCAGTCATTTTCTTTCCATTCTTTTCTTTTCTTTTCTTTTTTTTCTTTTCTTACATGTCCTTTTCCTCCCAAATCCGTTCTTTGACATTATGAAAAAAATTGTCTGTCCCCACATTCAGAACCTCTTATTCCCCTTGTAACTTGCAGGAATTCTTCTAGTTCTTTATCATAAACACTCAAGTAATTCATTTTGTCATTTGTGTGTTGGAATAAACTTATGTTTAAACCATGTATCCGAAATATTTCTAAGCAATTCTTATCACAATCACCATTCTCATTCATTCTTCAGAATGAGCCAGTTCCTTTTCCACTTCATGTCACCTAGCAGAATTTTTTTCCCCTTTGGATCACATTCATTCAGGAAGTTGTACAATTATTCCCCACGCTCATCTCTGATTCTTCTATTATCACCATTCACTGCAGTGTAACATGTAACTATACCAATTTATGGATTCCCACTTTTATACGTACTGCAGCAATCTAGATTACACCAATTCATACTTTCTGACATACATTTTAGCCCTTTCATTCATAATTAAACCTACACCTTTACTTCCTTGCATGTATTCATGAACTCCACACACAAATCAGGCCTTAAGCAAACAACATACTTATTTTTCCTTTCCTTTCTTTTTTTTTTAATTCATGCTGTTTGCCATTTATTCCTTTTATATTCCAAGTCACAGTTTTCCACATGCCATGGTCATTACCAGAAGAGCCCACAGATAATTATTTTCACTGCCCATCAAGGCTTTGTCAATTGGGACTTTCACATAATGATTTTCAGTCAGATAGAGAAGGTGTGGAGTAAGTTACCAGCCTTAGCCCTACCAGTGCCACATGCAGCATCCTCTGTTAACAGTAAGAACAGTGTGTGTGTGTGTGCGTGCGTGCATATGCGTGCGCCTTTGAGTCAGTGTTGACTCCTGGCGACTGCCTGGACAAGTCCCTGCAGTTGTCTTGGCAAGATTTCAGAAGTGGTTTGCCATTGCCTCCTTCCTAGGGCTGGGAGAGAGTGACTGGCCCAAGGTCACCCAGCTGGCTTTGTGCCTAAGGTGAAACTAGAACTCACAGTCTCCCAGTTTCTAGCCTGGTGCCTTAACCACTACACCAGACTGGCTTTCTAGTAAGAACAGTACAACTCAGTTTTGTAAAATAAATAAAGCCCAGTTTTAGCTCAAGCATGTTTATGCTATTCAGTGGAAGCTAGGAACTACCTTGTCCACTGCTATATCGTTGCCTGCATTCCACCAACTAGGAGGTCTATACAGTACACTGGCAGACACTCGGGATGCTATAGCAGCCATTGTCAACTATATTTCAAAAACCTTTGATCTAAAAACTGGAATGTTAAGAGAGTTCAGTATTGATTCAAACCTAGTTGGTACTGAATATATTTTGCAAAAGGATTGGGAGTGTTATGTATGCTGCTTTGAAAAGGGAAGCCCACCACCCTTCATATCCAGCGATGTGTAGCTTACTATTCATATCACAGACACTATGTTGTATGAGTACTAAGTGTGTTGATTTGAGCTCCTAGAGGAAAGATGAGCTATACATTTAATCAATCAATCAATAATTTTATAAGCTTATTTCTGATATCTAGTGATGATCAGATTTTAGCCCATTCTCAGGCCCAAATCATAGGACTTATTGCTGTCTATAAAGGTGCAAGTAGCTTATATATAGGATATCTAAGGACTGTCTCTTGTTACATGAATCTATCATCAACTGTGATTCTCTTTGGAGGCCAAATTATCTTCATAGGTAGTTAGATGCTAGTGTGAGAAACATTCATACATTTTAAGTGTATCTTAATTGCACATCTGTAAAATGTACATATAGGGGAAAGGATATAATTGGATGACATTCAAGTGCCTGCTAATTCCACAAGGAATTCATTGGTACCTAGTCAGCTCAAGGCCTGAATTACTCTATAACTCTCTCCTTTATCAAAGCCTCAATTCCATTTCTTCACACTCAGACATTTGTCTTCCCTGAAAGTTAAGCTGGTCAGCTCTAAACGTGGTCTCTATCCCTTTTATGCCAGTCCAGCTGGGATCACACATCTGTCTGTGTGTGTACTTGCTTTACTATTATGACAGAAGAACACAAATAACTAGTGGGAGAAAGTAGTTTCTTTAAATATACTATGGATTTGCAAAGTTGCATTCAGCAACTGTTTGCATTATTAAACTCACGTTTGTTCCCTTGTTGTGTCTGATCTGTCCCTACCATTTTACTGCTTTCCTTATCTTTATTGATCACTTAATTTATCTTTTCTTAACTTCCCCTCCAACTGTCTGGTCTCCTGAGTCTATGGTTTTGAAACTAAACACCCGTCTGTCCATATTGCCATGACTGGTTTGCTTTTGAAATAATAGGGGGAGCAGGTGGTGTGACTAAGTAGTCCCAGAAACAGAATAGGGACACCCTTGCCATAGCCTGCCCCAACCTGCCACTCACTTCCCCACCCTCCCAACTGTTCTACATTAACGCAGTCAACTGTGGCTTATACAGTTCAAGTTTTACACAACTGTTTTACAGGCCAGGAAGAATTTCTTTTGCAGGGCAGCCTTTGTTATATAGCAGAGAAGGGTCGAGAGGTGGGGGGAAGGGAAAAGGCAAAACTGGCTTCTGGTCTTAGTAAACTGAACATGTTTGTAGGTGTGTAGTTTATAACACATGTAAGCTGTTTCTTTAATCATCTGGTTAAGTTAATGCTGCATTTCAAAAAATGCATGCAGTAGAAATGTACATGCACCAGTACCCGGAGATTTTTCAGATGATTTTGACGACTTTGATTTTATTTCTAGCATTTAATTAGACCGGTAAGTGGTGACAATTGTGAGCAAAGGGATCATCCCTTTTTTTTCATGCTTTTAATGAACAAAATATGCCTTTCAGAATTAATAGGAGAAAGAAGGGGTGAAGGAAACAAGGGAAATGGGTACATGAAATATTTGGGATTTAAAAGAGAGAGGGTAACCTTTCTGATTTTCATGGATTTCTCTTTCCAATGTATTGAAAGGATATGTATACATACCAGTCAGAAGGGGCGTGGTGGCTCAGCGGGTAAGACGCCAGGCTTGTTGATCGGAAGATCTCAAGTTCGGAGGTTCGAATCCCTAGCCCTGCGTGCGGAGTGAGCTCCCGCACTAGCTCCAGCTCTTGCCAACCTAGCAATTCGAAAGCACGCAAATGCAAGTAGATGAATAGGTACCACTTTGGTGGGTAGGTAACAGCGTTCCACATGCGTCATGCAGCCACATGACTGTGGAAGCGTCTTCGGACAATGCTGGCTCTTCGGCTAACAAACGGAGATGAGCACCGGCCCCTAGAGTCGGACACGACTGCACAAATGTGCGGGGGGAACCTTTACCTTTATACATACCAGTGCACAATACACTGAATGGTACAAAGAGAATGACTTTTATACATAATACATATGTGTGTGTGTTTCAAAATACACACATTTGGAAGATGCAAATTCCAGTACATATTACTGATACAGTATTATGAACAAGTGAAACATCTGACAAATAGAAGCAGTCTCATCTAAGGTCTTTTTTTAAAAAATAAGGCAAGAATAAAATATTATGTGGTACAGTGCTTAACTGGTTTAATTTTACCTAGTGCCTCCTGCCAGTTCAGATTTCCAAATTCCAGTAATTAAACAAAGGCAAAACATGGCAGCTCTAGTAATGTCCCAATATTTTATGAGAAACAAACTTATATATGCCTTATAGTGCTTTCAGCTAATGAATGAAATTATATTTATGTAGGAATTCTGGGATGGTAGTACCAGAACTCCACGCAGCTTCTTATTAGTATATAGCAGAGTAGAAATGTTCCCATAAACTTGCACAAGGCTTAATCAGTTCAAGACACAAAATAAACACACTTCACACGTTAATGTAAAGTTACATAAAAAAAAGAGTTTACAATTTTATTGTAACTCACAGTTCCTTAGTAGAAACGGTCCATGCATGCGAGCAATCGGTTCTGACGTGAACCACATGCTTCTAATGTGGCCCACCTGGATGGAAGCATGAGCAAACTTGAGCAGCCATGGCTGCCTTCCTCCTTGGTAGGAGATTCAAGCAGAAAGAGGGAAAAGAGAAGGGAACAGGAGACAGGAAACCGGGATTCAGCCCCTCCCACACAAAGCAAGTAACATTAGGTTACAGCAGAGGCTGTCTCCTCCTTCAAGCTTGTGTGAGACGTGCTTGGTTGAAACCCGATCTCTAACAATTTTATTTTTTATTTATTTATTTATCACATTTGTATTCCGCCCATCTCCCCCACAAGGATTTATACTTAACATATGGACTAATAGTCCTATTCATAGAATAAAGCACAAAGCAGGGATAGTTCAATCTGTGTTTGAGCCTGGGATGTATTGGAGACAAAATTGCTCTTGTGGACGGCCTCTGTTGGGATCTAGATGGAGGCATTGTGGCTTTCCCGGTTGTTTTAGACCTCTCAGCAGCTTTTGATACCACTGACAATGTTGTCCTTCTGGACTGCTTGTGAGGGTTGGGGATTAGAGACACTGTTTTGCAGTGGTGAAAAGATTGGCCAGCTGGTCATCCCTTTGTGGGTATGAAAGGACTTGGTGTTCTTCCTGCTGCTTTCCAACATTTATATGATAAAGCTGACAGATATAGTCCATCGGTATGGAGTGCAGTATAATACCCAATTGCACATTGCCCCCTCCCCCAAGATTGGACAGGAGATGCTGCAACTGTCTTGTCCCATGTCTGGAGGCTATCAATGTCTGGAAGAGATAAACCAGGTTCAGGTTGAGTCCCAGCAAAATAGAGTTGCTGTTTGTCCACCAAGGTGATCTGACAGGCATTGTCTCTTGATGGGGTTGCATTGCCCCTGAAGGAACAGGCCTATGACTTGGCGGCCCTACTGGAATCATAGCTATTGTTTGATGTGCAGGAAAAGGCTGGGGGTAGGGGGCTCTTTAGCCAATGTTAGTTGGTGCACCAGTCATAGCTCTACCTAGAGTGGGAGGATCTCACAACAGTAACTCACGCCCTCATCACTACTTCCTTGGACTACTGCAATGTGCTCTACTTGGGGCTGCCTCTGAAGATCACTTGGAAACTTCAGTTAGTCCAGAATGTAGTTGCCCAATTATTACCTGATGTCCACTGCTTTGGGCATATTACAACTGTGCTCCAGCCTTACACCAGATTGCTATCAGCTTCCAGGTGAAATTTAAAGTGCTGGTTCTTAGCTATAAAGCCCTACATGGTTTGGCACCAAGTTACTTGCAGGACTGCTGTCTCCAACTGGAATCAATCTGTCTGAACTATGCATCCTGGGAGAAACTGTTGGGAACCCCTCATTTCCGCTAGATACAGGAAGTGGAAGCTTATAGGCAATGATTTTCAATTTCAGCAACTCTACTGTGGAACAGCCTTCCCTTAGAAATTGGATTGCCCTCTACTATTTTGGCAGTCTGGAAACTTTTGAAAACTGGCTTACTCCAGAGAGCCTATGGTGAGTGATAGAATTCTCAGTTTGACTGATTTAACTGATGTTTCTGGTTTTTAATTTATATGTGTTAATCTTACCTTGAATGGTTTATTTTAAATGCCCCTTTTTCCTCTTAACTACTATCTGCCAATTGTAGCAGGTATAAATTCAATAAATAAAATAAAATGTTGCAATGTATCATCAATGATTGAGAGCCGGTTTGGTCTAGTGCAGGGGTCGGCAAACTTTTTTTGCCGGGAGCCATTTTGACATGCTCGTGCACATTTTGAAGTGCTCGAGAGCCAGGGGGCGGGGTTTGCGGGCGGGGGCCAATCGCGTGGAAGGGGACAGGGTTTGCGGGCGGGAGCCAATCGCGTGGAAGGGGGCGGGTTTTGTGGGCGGGAGCCAATCGCGTGGAAGGGGGCGGGGGAGGTTTGGAAAAAGAAGGGAAAGAGAGTCTCGACTGCTCCAGTCGCTTCTCTTCCGGAGCCGCTCACGCTCCCAGTCCAGGCAAAGTAAAGCTGGTGGGGAATCCAGCGCAAGAGCGGGGTTTGCGGGCGGGAGCCAATTGCGCACACTTAGGGCTGTGGGGTGGAAATGTGCTGCTTTTGCACGGAGAAAAAGAGTAAGCAGAGCAGCAACGAAGAGGTTAAGGCAGGGCTTTCCAAACTTTTGCCGTTGGCGACACACCAACGGCCAGCCCACAAAAACTGGAAGCACCGGCGGCGGTGCTTCCAGGTTGTCGCTGCAGCGGCAGCGGCTGCCCCTTCGAAAGGGCAGGCTCCGGGGACCCCGAAAATGCCCTCGGTTCTGGCAGGGAGGCAAAAGCCTCCCTTCCCCTCCCCGCACGCACACGCTGCCCTGGAGTGGGGTGGAAGTTTTCCCCGCAGAACAGCTGAGCGCTGCTTGCGCGCAGCCTCCCTGCCTAAACTGAGGTGCTGCCCCTTCAAAAGGGCAGGCTCCGGGGACCCCGAAAATGCCCTCGGTTCTGGCAGGGAGGCAAAAGCCTCTCTTCCCTTCCCCGCACGCACACGCTGCCCTGGAGTGGGGTGGAAGTTTTCCCCGCAGAACAGCTGAGCGCTGCTTGCGCGCAGCCTCCCTGCCTAAACCGAGGTGCTGCCCCTTCAAAAGGGCAGGCTCCGGGGACCTCGAAAATGCCCTCAGTTTAGGCAAGGAGGCTGCGCGCAAGCTGCGCCAGCTGTTCTGCGGGGAGAACTTCCACCCCACTCCAGGGCAGCGTGTGCGTGCGGGGAGGGGAAGGGAGGTTTTTGCCTCCCTGCCAGAACCGAGGGCATTTTCGGGGTCCCCGGAGCCTGCCCTTTCAAAGGGGCAGCGGCAGCAGCAGCAGCAGTGCTGCCCCTTCGAAAGGGCAGACTCCGGGGACCCCGAAAATGCCCTCGGGTCCGGCAGGGAGGCAAAAATCACGCGTGCAGGCTGCCGGGCTTCCCGACGCACAGCTGATTGGTGCGGAGAATTTCCACTCCGGGTGGCCTGGCAGCGCGCGCACACGCGATTTTCACCTCCCTGCCAGAGCCGAGGGCATTTTCATCAGCGCTTCCGGCTTGTCACGCGACACACTTGGGGGCCCCCGACACACAGTTTGGAAAGCCCTGGGTTAAGGCGATGGGCAAGTGCCCGTCGTCAAGATGGCTGCCGGAGACGGAGGCTTCCAAACTCCCGCGAGACTGTGTGAAGCCCGTCCCCGGAGGAAAAAGAGAGGCTGGGCCTAGGTTGCCAGGGGTATGCCCACAGCAACGCACACCATGCCCACTGCAGCGCCTGCCCCGCCACACTCGCTGCCGCGCCTGCCCCCGCCACGCCCGCCACGCCTGCCTGCGGAAGAGCCACACTCAAGGGGCCAAAGAGCCGCATTTGGCTCGCGAGCCGCCATTTCCGACCCTTGGTCTAGTGGTTAAGGCAATGGGCTAGAAACCAGGAGACTGTGAGTTCTAGTCCCACCTTAGGCACAAAGCCAGCCGGGTGACCTTGGGCCAGTCACTCTCTCTCAGCCCAACTCACCTCACAGGGTTGTTGTTGTGGGGGAAATAGGAGGAGGAAGGAGTATTTGGTATGTTCTCCGCCTTGAGTTATTTATAAAAAATAATAAAGGCAGGATAAAAATAAATAAATAAATTTCTGATTCCCACCTCTTTAATAAAGATTCTCTCCCTCTTTTAAATTGGGTGACTGAAGTATAAGAAAGCTTGGAAAGAACAGGAAATGTTTGTTTGGCAAAATTATGAGGTCAGTTCTGCTACTGAAAAAAAAATGGCAAAGCTGTGCTCTCCTGGTTCCTTAATTCTGTTCCTTGCTTCCCTGCCCCAACCACTCACTACACTGCATTTGGCTCCACTAGGTGAATCATGGGATTTTACTAGAAACAGATCCAAATAAATCCAAAGTTTTTTCGCCCCAGATGTAAAGTGGCGCACTGCTATCTGGAGAAGAAGTTTCTGATTCACTCTGAATCTTTGGAGAGTGAGATTTTCCCTTATGGAGAAACTGGTGGCTGAAAATAATTAGGAAAAAATTAAAATTTTGCACCTTGGTGCTATGTACATATACTCAGATGTAAGTATGATGCTTACTCCCCATCAACCTTCCCCTTCTATGTCTGTTCCAAATGTCTCCTCTCCTCCTTCCTCTCAGCCCATAGTGGGGTGGGGTGGGGTGGGTTTTCTGATGAACAGACAAGCCTCAAACTGTACTGAATTGTATTGAGCAATATATGCTTTGCAGTTTAATCCTAGCAAAGTGTCACGTCATTGCACCACATTAACTCATAATTTTAAACTAAACTGTAATTTGCACATAATTTGCAAATCTGTGTCCTACTTTGTTTCAAGCAGACTTCAACCTGCCTTTATTCCCCCTACCTCCCTTACCATGTTGGTGGGAAGGAGAGAAGATTTTCATTGGGATTGTAATTGCAAAAAGAAAGATTAAATTTCTCATCTCTGTATGCTGCAATTCTCCCTCTCAATACCTTTTTCTTTTTAATGTGACTGCTAACCAGGAATTTGACCCTGAGGTCAGTGACTGGAAGCAAATAGCTAAAATACAAATAGGCAAAAGGTAGTAGTCTGTTTACTAGGTCTCTTGTGTTTATCGTAGATCTAATTAATTCAAAGACTTCATAATATCTGCCAATCTTAGATGCCCCTCCCTCTTTTTTTCCTGTGCTGGAAGAGCACTCTAAGGCCTGAGCACAATGTGTCAAGTCTCTTTTTTATTTTTTTATTTTTATCCCGCCTTTATTATTTGTTATAAATAACTCAAGGTGGCAAGCATACCTAGTACTCCTTCCTCCTCCTCTCTTCCCCACAACAACAACCCTGTGAGGTGAGTTGGGCTGAGAGAGCGGGACTGGCCCAAGGTCACCCAGCCGGCTTTCGTGCCTCAGGCGGGACTAGAACTCACAGACTCCTGGTTTCTAGCCCATTGCCTTAACCACTAGACCAAACTGGCTCTTAATGTATAGACCATCCGTATTTTGTTATTGTTCCAGGTCAAGCCTTTAAAGATCTGATATGATTCAGTCTTTAAAGAAATCCCAACATTCTGCTGAATTAGATTTTCTCTTTCCACTCCCAGAGAAAAGGCAAGATATTTCTTGGAATAAATTAATTGTTAAGCAAGAAAGAAGTGTAGTAAGACCAACAGGGAAAAATGATTTTTTTTAGTATTATATAGAAAATGGCTTTCATGTTTAGAGTTTAGACTTAAAATTAGATCTCCTGAGCTTACTGTGTCACACATTATTGATAAATCTTTCTTTGATTTCACCAAACTAGAAGATGATATTAAGATATTGGCTTAGCTTCTCATAAATCACCTTGGACCAAGAGTCAAAATAAAAATGAATAACAATAAACTACTGAATTCATTTTGCAGCAGATTTGAGATTATCCTGTTGGAAATCTAAAATGGATATAAGTCCTTTTCAGAATAATTGAACACAAATCTCTTTAACAACCCACAAATTATCATTTGACAACACAAAATAATAGAGCTTTTTGTTAAAATCAGAAAGCATGTGGAGATCAAAAGGTTAAACAGGTCTTTCATCATGATAAATCACTGGTTAATGAAGCCACTATTTGTGGGTATTATCCTTGCTCACTTTAACGTCATTACCTTCTGCTTGTAAAACTGACACTACTAATGATCTTCATTCTTCGAACTTTTCGACAGTATTGATTGGTTGCTCTGAGCAGATGTTACTCGGATTCGACTGCAGAAGCGGCATTTCTTACGGGAGGCAAAAACTGTTTTGAAAGAAGTGGCATGGCACTCAGGTATATTTGTATCACCCTACAATAAAAGAAAGGACTTTTTTTCTCCCATATATAGTGCAAGAGTTGGCTGTTACCCAGAGCTTTCCAAGCAAGAAAAATGTTGGCATTTTATCCCAATGTTTTTTATTTTAATTTTTTTTTAAAAAAAAATCAGTGTAGTCCATTTTTGGGAGATAATGATTAGACCTGGCTTTGGGGCTACATTTCTAAAACTATGCAAGACCAGGAGAGCTAAATGTACATTTAATTAAAATTAAATGAAAATAATGAAATTTAGTTCATATTATTATTCTCATGTATGTAATAATTGTCCTACTTTATCACATTCAAAATGGCACATTTTGGAAGATGAGGTTTAGGATCCTTAAAATATTGAGTTAATAGGAATTATTTCTATTAAGTTTTCCTCAGACCCTACTGCAAAGCGTACATCTGACTAGACAACCAGAGCATGTTAGCCTAGCCAGTCTCCCTTGCACTGACTTCCATATTGTTTCCATTGATGTTAACCAATAAAAATTTTAACAGTCTAGAACATTGCTTCCCATTTGTGCTTCAAAGTTATCTTCAGAAGCCTTTCTCCGTGTACCCTTTCTTCTGCAGCCAGGGGGTGACTACTGCAGAGAGATTTTGTAGTTATAGAACTCTCCTAGCTTCTAGTCCCGTGCCCTTAACCACTGCACCAAACTGGGTCTCCTTAAGGATTTTATTTACCCATGTGACATTATTAAATCAAGAAACAAACTAAACTCTATTGCAAGCTTCCTACTTCCTCTGACATTGAAAGGATTAATTGTGAAGATGCATCTTCTGCATGAAGGCAGCTGATTCAAATGGGCATAGTTCCTCAAGTACCTGGATTTGTTTAGATACTTTTTTTTCTGCAGCTTTGAAGTTCTGTTTTCCGAGTCTCTGTATCAATGTAGAAGAGACATTTTCCTCTCACACTTAGATGTTTGAGCCTATTCCCATAGTTCAGGGGTAGGAAACTTTTCGTTCTCCAGATGCTGCTAGATTACATTATCAAACCAATCCCATCAGAACAGTAAATGCTGAGGGAGGCTGTAAGCTATGTGACAACATCTGGAAAGTCTCCCCTACTATAACTGGTAGAAGCTTTGGGTGTCAAATTGGATAGAGGATAGAGCTACACACACAACTTTACATCCTACATTCTCCAACTATCACTCATCCTCTGGGTTAAAGCAATTCCGCTTCAACCCTCCCACCCAGTTGAACTTGTAGAGTTTGGAGAGAATAAGGAGCAGAGAAAAAGAATACCTTGAGAATTTTGTCATCTATCCACTTTCTTTTTGTTTTAATCATAATTTTTATTAGAAATTTTTAAACAGATAAAAGATAAACATAGGAAAAAATATAGAAAAGGAAATTAAGAAAAGGAAAAAGGAAAAGTGCAACAGATAAGAAAAGAAAAAGAAAAGAAATATTTAAAGAAGCGACTTCCAATCTTCCTTACAACAGTTACAAACATACTTATTGTCAATCCTCCCCATCAAGGTTACATCATATAATTCACTTCTTCCCATATTCAGCCCTTTTCAATCAACAAATCTAGAAATCATCAAGCCATTTGTATCTATTTTCAGCAGAAAGTCCATACAGTAAAAAGTTTCCAGTCTTTTAAGAAAGTACTTATTGTTTTATCCCTGATCAAACAGGTCAATTTTGCTAATTATGCTAATTATGCTAATTCTGTCATCTTCACAGTCCAATTCTCCATTGTGGGTAGTTCTATATTTTTCCACTTGCAGTTACCATATATAAAACCAATTTTCTATGCATCTTTTCTAATTAGCTGTCCATAAGTCCTAGTAGAAAAAATTATGGTTTCATCAGAATGTTAGTTTTTAAAATTCTCTGCATCATCATATGTATTTGTATCCAATATTTTTTTGCTCTTTCACAAGTCCACCATGCATGGTAAAATGTCCCTTCATGCTTTCCACATTTCCAGCAATGATTAGAAGTACCTCTATACATCTTACATAATTTCTCTGGTGACATATACCAGCAGTACATCATTTTATAGAAGTTTTCTCTTAAATTATAAGACAATGTGAATTTCAGTACTTTTAACCACATTCTTTCCAATTGATCCATCTGTATATTATAACCAAACTTCTTACCCATTTTATCATGCACCCTTTAACTTGTTCTTCTTCCATTTCAAATCTCAACAGAAATGTACTATATATTTTAGCAATTACATGTTCATCATTTGTACATAATTTCGTTTCAAATTCCATTACATGTTGTTCTAATCCTGTCAACTTTTTATCTACATTAAACCTCTCTTAATTGTGCATATGTCATCTATCCACTTTCAAGTCCCCATATATTCTGCAGAGGGTGAGTGTCTTAATCCATTTAATTCAACTAAAACTTGTTCTTGACAACATTATGGTTGGAATGTCTATAGTGACAGAGCGCATGTGCCTTCTGCAAACACTGCAGAATATGCATCAGGAAGGGTTGATACATCTCCCTTGTTACTGCAACAAAAGTACAAGGGATTATATAGTTTAGGGCATCGATGGGCACCCCACATTATTCTCTGAGGCACAGCTGCTCAGTTATTAACTTAAGCAAAGGGGAACTAATTGCTTCTTCCCTGCTGCTAATGTCAGGAGAGGCAGAGCAGTCTTCAGAAAGACCAAGGGACACAGGGCACAAGGTTTCCCCCTTTTCACAACAATTTTGCTACAAGTCTCTGTTCTCCTACTGCTGTTAATGGTAGGGAAACAGCAGTGATGATGGGGAAGCTTTGTTGCTTTCTATTCCCTCCAGCATTACTGTTTCATATCATGTATGCACACACATGAATGCATAGCCCCCAACTTAAGCAAACATCAAATACTGTATATAGTCAGAGATGACACTCTCTTTCTCTCTATCTAATTAGACATACCTTAGGGTTTGTACTAAAAAAAATCATGATGGGAATGTAATGTATGTTCTTCAACCCAAATGTGACTTTCCTTTATTTTAACCTGCTTATTGTTATATTTTTTTTAATCTGTTCAATCATGTCTAGTTCTCAGAGACTGCCTGGACAAGTCCCTGAAGTTTTCTTGGCAAAGTTTTTCAGAAGTGGTTTGCCATTGCCTCCTTTCTAGGGCTGAGAGAGAGGGACTGGCCCAAGGTCACCCAGCTGGCTTTGTGTCTAAGGCGGGACTAGAACTCACGGTCTCCTGGTTTCCAGCTTTAACCACTACACCAAACTGCCTCTGTATTTGTTATATAGCAGGACAGAAATACTGACTCACAAATGGCAATCTCTCTCTTTTCAATGTCCCAGGAGTGTCCATACCTTGATCGGGAGGCCATTAATACAATCACTCATGATTTAATCACTTAATGTTTGATTGAAGGCAACTCAGAAGCTGCAGTTAGTCCAGAATCACAAAGCACTGGTTACCGATAGACTCCCAGGTATAACGCAAGTTGTGAGGTATACCCTATAAAGCCCTTCATGACATAGGGCTTGGTTATCTCTTGGTTTCTGCCTGTCCTACACATTCTGATGGAGTCAGGTTGTTCTGGGTCTGGATCCCATCAATTAAACAATGTAATATGGTGAAACCCAGGAAGTAGGCCTTCTCTGTCACGGTACCTGTCCTTGATTGATTATGTGCCATCAAGTCATTGTCCCTAACCTGGTCTTTCAGGTCTTCCAATGGTGCACACATCGCTATTGTAACTAAGTCGCGGGGTGCACGGTGGCTCAGCGGGTTAAACTGCTGAGCCGTTAGACTGCCGACCATAAGGTTGGCAGTTCGAAACCGCGTGGTGAGGTGAGCTCTCGTCACTAGCCCCGGCTTCTGTCCACCCAACAGTTCGAAAGCTAAGGCAAGTAGATAAATGGGTACCACTTACGTGGGACAATTTGCTGGCATCCTTTCGGAGGGTCGCCCTCGGACCAAGAAGACCTGGTGAATCCCGACAATGGCGGCAGAGGACGACGGATCCTGAATGACAACTTCCTGGACGTCAGCAGCCAGCTCGGAAGCGAGGCATTCTGGGGCATGTAGTCCGATGCCTGCGGCTGAAGAGTCGGTTCCTTCACCTCCTCCCTATCGCGCGGTAACATTGTTTAATATATATGGCTGTATAATATATATGAATTTACATGTATGTAAGCCACCTAGAGCCCTCCATTAGGGAGGGGATAGGCGGGGTATAAATAAGATAAAAATAAAAAATAAAAAATAAAAAAATAAGTCCACCCACCTCACTGCTGATCATCCTCTTCTTCAATTTCCTTCCATCTTTCCCAGTATTAGAGCCTTCTCCAGAGAGTTATGTCTTCGCATAATGTGTCCAAAGTAGGATAATTTGAACCTAGATATTTGTGCCTCAAGTGAGAACTCTGGTTTTATTTGGTCAATGATCCATTTGTTTCTTTTCTTGGCTGTCTATGATATTCTCAGGAGTCTTCTCCAACACCAAAGTTCAAAAGCATCAATATTCTTCTTATCCTACTTCTCCCAAGTCCAACTTTCGCTTACATAGAGTGTTACAGGGAGTACCATTGCTTGCACTATTCTGATCTTTGTAGGTATAGATACATCATGGCATTTGAATATCTTTTCCAAGGCCTTTATATAGCTCTATCAAGTGCTGATCTGTGGCATACTTCTTGATTGATGAATATTTTGCTGTTGATGGTTGATCCTAAAAGGCAGAAGCTTTCCACCACTTCAGTATCTTCATTGTTAGTTCTAAGCCTGGTTGTTCTCCATGTTGTCATTAGTTTGGTCTTCTTTATATAATTTTAGCCCCATTTTTTCACTGTGCTCCTCATATTCAAAGCACTGTACAACTCTAATCTGCACTTGTACTATCCTAAGTACTCAGTAAGATAAGAGATGGAACTGTCTGTAGCTTGAATCATGTCAACTGGATTTCTATTTTCTCAGTGGAAACGTTTCGCTCCTTATCCAAGAAGCTTCTTCAGTCTGAGCAAAGTTAGTAAGGGAATCCTAAATATGTTTCTAGGTAGCTGTGTGACCTTACACCTGGGGCTAGGTCATGGTTATATTGAGATGTTGTTTTAAGTCCTTTTATCATCTAAAGGAGGATCGTTAAGATCACCATGCTGCTGTTGAGCTTGTGAAATGGTCTTAATCTTCCTAGGCACAGAAGACAAAGCAGGGAGGAAGATGGGGGAAAGATTGTGCCTGAGGCCCCCACCTCTATTCAAGGACGGATTTTCCAAGTCGGCATAAATGGATTCCTTGACCCCTCTCTCAAGGGGAATCAAGGAATCCATTTATGCCAACTTGGAAAATCCTTCCTTGAATAGAGGTGGGGGCCTCAGGCACAATCTTTCCCCCATCTTCCTCCCTGCTTTGTCTTCTGTGCCTAGGAAGATTAAGACCATTTCACAAGCTCAACAGCAGCATGGTGATCTTAACGATCCTCCTTTAGATGATAAAAGGACTTAAAACAACATCTCAATATAACCATGACCTAGTCCCAGGTGTAAGGTCACACAGCTACCTAGAAACATATTTAGGATTCCCTTACTAACTTTGCTCAGACTGAAGAAGCTCCTTGGATAAGGAGCGAAACGTTTCCACTGAGAAAATAGAAATCCAGTTGACATGATTCAAGCTACAGACAATTCCACCTGGATGACTGAGAACCTTCATAGACATAAGAGATGGAAAGATGCATCTCCAATAGGATCCTCATCCAGGCTATTTCTGGAGAGCCCTGACACAGGGGAAGTAATTGAGGCATCAGAACAAACACAGCAGGCTATTTGTCCTGATCTTGCTTCCAAGCATGTGATCAAAATTGCTTGCCTTTGAGGCTACCCTGGAGCAAATGTTTGCAACATCCCTAGTTTCAATTCTTTATTAAAAATCAAAATGTTGAAACCACACTCCTACCTGTTCATCACCTGATAACTCAGATGCATAAAAAATTATGATAGAAGAACATGGATTTTCATATCAGCTCAAATACTGTACTTTTTCAACTAAGGTAGTTTTTATTTTCAACAAAGTGTCATCATGTAAGCAAGAACTGAGACCGTCAGGCAGTTGCTGATAATGAGAAACCAGGAAGACCCTCTATTTGAAAACTGCCAGAAACAGTTCTCTATTTGAATTCTATTTAAGGACTGTCCAGCCTCAATCTAACTTAATTTTTTTTAAATAAAAGGAAGAATACTTGCATGCATTGGGGAATGTTAAACTCCCTCCCATCCTCTCTAGACACAGAGAATCTGGTCACTCATCAAACATTAATTTAAAGAAACACAAGAACAATCTACTCTTGGCACCAATGAAGGTTTTATGTGTTGTTGTTGTTGCTTTTTAAATCCCACAAGCAGAGGAAAGAATCTGAAATAGTGTGTGGAGGTGGGTACTTAACCAGCCCAAAGTAGTATATGATGGTCCCAATCCAGGTTGCTTTCTTTACAGTAATTAAAGCCTTCAAGATCATCTACAGACTATATAAATAATATATTATGTGGTTTGAACCCTAGCTAGCATATTGGGTAAACCCATAGATGATTTGTTCAGTCTTTCTCTGTATGATAACACATACAGTACTATTTAAGTTATAGCATTATTTCTAAGTATGTATTGATACATATAAATGTGCATGTTAGTACACCCTGCCTTATGGTTAACATAAAACTTGTAATATTATTCCATTTTCTCAGTGAATCAAGCCTTCACCCCATCCAATATTTGTAATACTAAAAATATTTGAATGGAAGGTCCTTTATTAATCAATGGGATTCATTCCCAATCAATTTTCCATCAGGCATGGTTAGGATCAGAGTAAAAAGGGTCCATTGCACACATGCATCTGCATAACTAATATTAAACAATTTACCTCTTGCAATGTAGGGCAGATATTGGGAAGGCCTGCTGTCACATCATGGCAATATATGGGACTGAGATAATCTTGGCAAAGTGTTATCTAAAGCTCCCATTTATATCAGTTGGTTTATTTATTTATTGTAACAATAGCAACAATGGCAATAGTGGACAACAACAACTCTATTCTCAGTAGTGCACAACTTGCTGCTGCCATTTTAATTTTGCATGCTATTCCTGATGTATTATTAAATGGAAGTTTCCTGAAGAATGGCCTGAAGCAAATTTAAGACTTGCTATTTCTGGCCTGATGTGTTGGAACATCAATTCTCAGCCATTCTGGCTGAGGAATTGTAGGAAAGGCTGTTGTATGATATATAGAAAAGAAATAGAATAGAAATTTGTTGAACTGAAATTGTATTTTTTACAAATCTACAAATTATGATGGGCAAGAATAACATAATTTCCCTTCTGTGGTCTTTATGTGCTTATTTCTGGCTAATTCCATCCCCATGGAATTACATTTTAAAAATGAAAATAAATCTACGTAAAAATTGACAAAATTAGATGTATAAGTGAACAAGCTGTATGTCTCAATACAACATCATAAAAACTTCCCTATAATTCTTCCTTATTATAAAATCAGTAGATGAAGTCTATCTGCAAAACTACCTATCATAACGTCTTACCCTCAAAGATATTAACATTCTGAAAAAGTGATGTTTTCTCTTCAGTTATGTTTTTTCTCCTACCTTTTTTGGGGGGAGGAAATAATTCACTGGAAGAATGACACATTTATATATATGTTTGACATAGGAAATTTTATTTTTGTCACCAACTTTTTGCTTAGATATTACTATAGTATATGCATGTCTTGGAATTGAGAATGCAGATGCTGCATTCACATGTTACGTAAACCAAGATCTATTTTAGAACTATTGGTTGAACAAGCTATAGTGACTTGTTTAAAGATAACAGTAAGGCCTAAAAGTGAATCTTAATGGGTAGTTTTTGCGCATCACACTATGTTCAGCATTGCATATCAGCTGAATGATTGTCTTTAGCAAGTTTTCTTGTATTTGTATACAGTATTTGGTTTTGTGTCATTATATGAAACCTGTTAAGTTTCAACTTCCATGACAGATTGAAAATTAAGACTGAAATAACTTTAAATCAGACACATTTTTAGCACTTTAGTAATTTTCTTGACTTCAAATTTACTACCCAATATTTATTCCCTGGTCTCAATTTCGCTTTGAATTAGGATTAAACACTAAAGTACAGTATAGTGAAAATATCAAGAAAACAACAAAGTTTCTGGGTACAAGTCAATTATGTTATTGTGTTATTGAGTTCCAATTAAAAATATATATTTGTGACAGATTAAAGCTGGCATCACACATGGAATCAAATTGCATAAAAACACTACACAAAGAAAATAGGCTGGGCAGTAATGTCACTGTAATCTTTACATCATTATAATTGCTCTAATTTAAGAAGAGTTATGAGAGGTACAGCAAGAAATATAATTGCAGATTTATGGGAGTTAGCATCCAAAACACATATTTTATTTTGTTTAGAGTAAAAAATAATTAAATGCCCATTTAATAAAATTTGGCTTGTTGAAAAAAAGGGTCTATGATCCCTAACCCTTCATTATTATTTTTCTGTCTTCACTGAAAATGAATTCCAGTAGCATTTATTAGAGGGATGTCTTTTAAACAAGCAAACTGTTGCAAAATCTACATGATACACATTTCTTTTGGTGCTTGAAGTTCACATTATGTGTGATTTTCATGAATATTTTAAAGAGGTCGTTGTGGTCGAAATATCAGTTGTGAACTGATCATCTGTGTGGAGAAAACCCACAGGACAGAGTTAAGCTCAGATATGACTACCTTTCGTGATCCTTGGATTCCCTCTCCCCTCTTGTGTCCAGGGCCTTGCAACAGCTGTGGTGTTACCACTGTTTGTCATTATATTGACACAGCCATTTTCATGGTATGCCTGTTGTAAATTTGTTGTTACATGGTGCGTCTGCCACAAATTGCACGGTATACGTAAATTTGAGTGTGTGGCGGTGCTGGCATGGGAGGGGGATATCATGGTCCTGAATGGAGCGTGTGATGGGGCAGTCTGCAGGAGTTCTAACCCTGATAAATTGTTTACTTGTTAGCGATGGAGCTCAAGAACAGGTCTGGGGCTGCAAGCTCAGCGGGACAGAAGTATGAGGTGGACCTACGCCAATTATGGGCCTTTGTCAAGTCCTACCCTGTGATTGACACCAATGTTTCCCCTCTCACCATGGGTCCTTTTAGTAGCACAGGCCCAACATAGGCCCCACTGTGCTAATGGTATATTTTTGCATAGTATCTTCAATTTTCTCTGCAAAAATTAAGCCAGGCCTGAGTCCTGTGCAAGACCTAAGGCCTTTATTTTTAGCATGTATTTTTTCCGGTTTTTCAAAATAAGTTAAAAAGAGTAGTTACTGGGGCTCTCTTTGCAACAAAGAAAGCAAAGGAGCAAACATTATCTTTGGATGACTGACTTCAAGTTAATGATCTTCTGTGCTGAATTCTACCCTCTGCTACTCAATAAGGAGCTTGGGTAGTGTAAAAAGAAGCACCTCTTTAATCCACTAACACTTCATTGTCCCATTGTGGCAAAATGATCATTTCATCAGTTTGGGGTGCTCTAAGCCCACAGTAAGGGTTTTGGAAAAAAGAAAGAAACAGAAATGATTCAGAGAGGTATTTCTCTCCTTCATTTTTCCTCAAGTGACGGCTGAATAACTATGCAAAAAAATTAAGGCATAATGACCCGGCAACAATGACAAAACCTAATTAGTCACGGAGGCCACTGGCTAATGAGCCGCAAAAAACGGCTCTTGAGTGTGTAATAACTGTATTTTTCTCCATTTCTTCTCCTTTAGTCACAGCCTTGTGTGGTATTTTTAACAAACTAAAATGGCACCAGATGCAACAGGGTTCAGACATTTTAACTTGAATTAAGAAACCATATGTTCAGATAAGTCATGGTTTCCTCTTTCCCACAGACTGTGCTCTGCATCTGTGATGTAAAACTCTGGTGGTTAGAGAGCTGTCATTTATACTTTCACCCACCCTGCAAGTAAGCGCAGTCTTACCAATATGTGTTTTGAAAAGCGGCTTGTTACTGGAGCTGTACATTTCATTTATGGTCCCTAGTAAACCCAAAGTTTTACAATGTAGCCTTAAGTAATCTTGTGTGTGTGTGTCTGTGTGTGTGTATACACACACACACACACAGACACAGTCATAGAGCAAACATACAGAAGTTAAGAAATATATTACACTGCATCACACCTAGAAATACACTTAGAAAAACAATCATGTTCGAAAGCTTCTAATGGATATAGCAATGGTACAATATGTGCCTACAATCTTGGAGACTTCCAGATCCTGGTCATTTAGTAGGTAATGCACGATTGCCATATGAGGACAGTCTGGATAGTTTGTAAATAGAGGCTCCCCCAAAAAGTGATAGGCTATTTCAGACGCACGTGTGCTACTGTCTCCATTTCCGTCTGAGCAGATACACAAATGCTCTTGGTAAGGGATGCCATTGTATCTGCCCAATGGAACCACTGAGGGGAGGGCATCCAAACATGCCAATGTGAGGGCCCTCCTATGAGGTGGAACTAATAAATGATACAGAAATTGGGGAATTGTAAAAGGGGAGTAATATTTACATTCAATTGTCCTTTAAAACATTGCTATCTCAATAGAAACAATTAAAAAAAAGACCCAAAGAAAGGATTACTGTTGTTACTCATGCCTCAGTTCAAACTAAATAGTATTTTTGCTTATAATTTACACTGGAGAAAAAGTAATATGCTTTCATCCAGTTGCAATTCCTGAACTCGAAAAAGTGGCAGCTAATATAACATAACCAGAATAGGCATGGGGAAAAAGCACCCAGTACAGGCAGATGGCTTGTTTTTCAGTCACGTGATCAGTGGGTCACATGAGCAGCTGGTGGCCATTCATCTTCCCATAAAGTTATCACTTTGCTTCTAAACAGTGAACATGTTATTTTGCACTTGAAAAAAAAAAGAGATGGTTTTTTAAGCAATTCATATTCATAGGAAAGTATTGCCTGGCCATGAAGAATTTTATGTGATGAAAAATCTAATTCAGACCTCAGGTAAGCCACTGTGGGATTGAAGAATCATTTCTGGAGTAATTGTCAGCTACGTAATGCTAGTTTTTTTGGCAGTACACACTCTCCCACTTTAATGACTGTATTAATATCAATAATATATTGATAAATAGAGTGTGTGTGTATTCATTCACTCAGTTTGAAGAATACAGAATGGAATTTGAGAGGCTGAAAAAACTTAATTGATTGCTAGCTGCCTGTCTTCTAAACCTAAGTTTCTTAAAGGATTGTCTTACTCCCATACAGTCTACCCCTCGCTCTTACATCACCAACAGAACAATTTTAATGAGCCCACCATAAATACATTAGGCATTTATGGTTAATTTTGCTTTCTCTCTGGCACGGCCAATGTGGAACAAACTGACATTGGTTTGTGCCCGCCTGATAAAATCAAGTAGGGCAGACTTGCTCTAGGTTTCGTCTCATAGAGATGGTCTTCTACAGGAGCAAAGGAACCAAGCCTCCTTAGCTTCATCCCTTCCTCTTTGGGACAGTTTACTTTCTGAGATAAGACTAGTTCCCACCATGTTCACTTTTAAGAAAGCTGTAAAAATGTGATGTGGTTTGTTTGTTTTTTACAAAAATGGGGGTTTGCTATAAGTTGGGAACCTTAGGTTGTGTTTCAATGTTATTGCTCCTTGAGAGGGAGATGGACGGGATAAGATAGATAGATAGATAGATAGATAGATAGATAGATAGATAGATAGATAGATAGATAGATGCTTGATGGTCACAGTCTTCTTCTGTTTCAACTTCTGTTTTTGTTTTGCTACTGTTTTTTCTTATCATTGCATTTTCTTATTTTAACTCTTTTATTGTAGGAAGGGAATGCAAATTGCTGAGAGACCCACTGGACTGAAGCATCATATAAGCCCCAGTAAATAAATAATTATAACTATGGTATAGTTATGGTATATAACTCTGGAATGTGGAGATGGAGATGACATAGAGCTGGATGAGTTTGGTCCGGCAGAGTCCTGCCCAGTCACTATTCCCAAGCATCTCCTTGGTTTACTGAAGAGTACAAAAAGTGATTGAAAAGATGCTTAGAGTGATGGTGGCAGAAGACTAAAAGAGGGCATGACTGAGCATTGGTAAGTCATGTTTAAGCCTACACAGTGGCTATAAGGATGGTGAGATGTTGATTCTTCTCTGGGCACTTCCTGCTTAGCATCCCAGTTCAGAGCAACCCAGATCCTTTCAGGATAAGAATGCCTGCAAGTTTGTGGGTTTCCTTGAAGATAAAGTCATGCATATCTACTTTGGGTTGAACATTAGTTAGGCAGAGTCCACTCTGGTGAGCAAGGCAACGCCTTGTGTGATGTTTTGAGACTGCAGAACTGGAGAAAGTGACAGGATTCTTTGCAGTCTGTGGATTTGTTCCATGCTCCTTCTGGCTGCTTTGGGTGGATATAAGTGGTATAACTGGCTAGATTCATATTCTAGTTAATGTTTATTTAAGGAAGAGTATTATGGACATCTGCCATGAAAAAGGGGGTAGGACACCCTCTACTGAATCCTTTTTCCTGCTTGACTAGATTACTGTAACGCACGCTGCATTGGGTTGCCTTTGGAGATGAGTTGGAAGCTGCCGTTGCTATCCAATGTGGCAGCTAGTAGGGCAAACCCTCTAATGCATCATAACACCAGTACTAAAGTTGCTGCATTATTACAATCAAAGTGCTAGCTGTCATCTATTAAATCCTACAGAGAATAGCATCAGGATATATCAGAAAGCAGTTTGGTGCAGTGGTTAAGGCACCAGGCTAGAAACTGGGAGTCCGTGAGTTCTAGTCCTGCCTTAGCACAAAGCCAGCTAGGTCACCCTGGGCCAGACACTCTCTCTTAGCCCTAGGAAGGAGGCAATGGCAAATGACTTCTGAAAATCTTGCTAAGAAAACTGCAGGGACTTGTCCAGGCGGTTGCTAGGCGTCAACACTGACTCAAAGGCTCACACACATATCAGAAACTGCCTTGCCAGAATTGACTCTGCCCATTTGGGTATGTATACTGTAGGGCTGGCCTGCTGAGAGCCCCACCCCTCCCAGGAGAAGCAGGAAGAGGGGTGGGGCATCATTCTGCCTTTCACTTACAATGACCATTGTGGTGGTGTTATTTTATTTTTTTATAGGTCATTTGTTTTTGCTTATTTTGAATATCTTGCTCTATGTACACTGCCCAGAGTCTCAACTGATTGGTTAAGTGAGTATGCATATAAATGTACGTGTGTGTGTGTGTGTGTGTGTGTATCAGAGCATTTATCTCTGGAAAATGCAAGGAACTTTTGTCTTGTGCCACTGAGAAAGTGGAATGGAAGAGGCAAAAGAGTTGCAAGACAGCAGGAAATGTGACATGGTATTGCCCTATGTTTAAATTAAGTTTGGTGTGAGGCATAGGGAAATATGTTCATGGCTATGTGGTAAATTATGGAGGAACTCTGCAGCTGTAGTCTTTCAAGACACTTTTCAGAGGTGAAATGGATTGCTTTGCTGCCGTGGAATAGAATTTTGTTCTCCTCAGAGAGTTCCATTTAAAAACTTCAGACTTCTATATCCTTGATACCAGGATCTCAGTGTGGAAACACTGCTGGCTGAAAAATGAGAACAAGTCTCTCTCTCTCTCTCTCTCTCTCTCTCTCTCTCTCTCTCTCTCTCTCTCTCTCTCTCCCCCCCCCCCCCCTCTCTCTTTCTCCATGTATGTTTGTATTTTTTGGTATGGTAATAGGAAAGAAAAAGCAAAAATGTCTGTTCTCCAAGTGCAGACATCAGCCAATCTGATATGGGCAGCATGTCCTAGACCCCCCCCCCAAAAAAAAGACCCTTGTCCAATCCTATATAGCAGAATGCTAATCTCCTATTACATTTCCTGGTTCACCTCCCCTTTCTCTCTCCCTCCTTACAGCTCACAATCGTTTAATTCCAAGGCTGTGCCTGGGACACCTTCCAGGAAATGATTTCCCAGGTAAGTAAAGTTTCCTCCTATGTAAGATCTTCCATTTGAAAAAAAAAAATGAAACAGTACAGAAATCTATAAAGCCAAACTTTTAGCGTAGAGGTAGAACAAATCCACTCCCTGCCTCCCCCCCCTCTCTCTTTGCTTTAAACAGCAAGAGTATCTTTGAACTGAATTCCCTCCACTCTATTCTATTCTTTTACACAGTTTTAAACATATGGTTAAACTTTCTGTTCCCTGAATACGAGTCAGTCACTTGGAGGTAATACATATACAATATTTTAATGTACTGTGAAAATAAATGAAGGGTTTACTTTACTAGAGGAAACAAATATTCCCATCTCCATCCACAGAACTTGTTCAGTGTTAAAGAATATTTTTAGTTATAACGATCTTAGATTTTGGCACTTTTCCAAAGAACAAAACCAAGAACACTAACTTTCATCTCTTCCAGTCCTGTAAGCTTGGCTGCTCTGTCCACTGGGCCTTTTCCTGCACCCAAGTAAATGTTATTATCCTCTCTTTTTTTTATATACTGCACTTCGTGCCCTTATGAACCTGTTGAAAAGTGGTGAAAGAGAGTTGAAAAGTACCACTGCCTCCGAAAAGTAGCGCTGACTAGGAGGCAGAAAAGGGGAACTCCGGTTTTATTCAGTCCTAAAGATAACACCATACAGAATGATAGACTCCTTGGAATTGTTTGTTCCCCTTCAGCCATTGTTTCTCCATCACTGAATGAGCCTCTTAGCTGCACTTGAGGGCCTGTCACAGGTAGGCAACCAACAGAGATAATTCCCAGCCTATGCTTGATTGCCCCCTTATAGACACTCACTCATGATTCTGAAAGGCCTCAGACACTGTTGAATAAACTCCTACTCGCTTCCATAAACTTTTTCTCCCACTGAATTTTCCGGGGATGTGAGCAGCTCCCAGCCAGGCTTGAGGATGCTGCTGAATGGACTCCTGTTCTGAATCAAAGTTTGACGACCCCCAGCCTCTTTATAAAAGCAAGAGAAGAAAATGGGGCCATCCTTTGGGAGGAATTTGCTTTCTTCTGCAGGTGAAGAAGGCCTAGCCTGTGTAACTTTTGTGGCAGGGTTTTTGTTGTGGTTTGGTGGTTGCAGTCCTCTGCTCTGCACTTTAATATCTGTGATTTGACTTTCTTGCAGCGTATCCTTCCTTCCTGAAGCCTCCAGATGGAAAGATGCTTTGCAATTCTAGTGCCTTTGGTGATCCGCCGCAATGAAACTCAAGAAGCATATGGGATACTCATTGGAAGATGAGTAGATTGCCTTTCTTTCATTTCTGCTGCTGTAGCAAAAGGGTATGAAGGATTCTGTTTATACTATATCTGATTACTGGTGGCAGATATCTGAGGCACAAAAATGGAACATTTAAGTGAATCTCTTAGGAATGTATTTCTGAAGCAATGTTAAAGCATAGGCTTCAAAAAGATTTTGCCATTTGTTTTGAAGCACAGTACAAGCAAAGTAGATCGGATGTGCTTGGAATGCAAACTCACATTTTTCAGATAGCACAAAGAAAAATAGAAATTTCTGTCGCTAGTACAATTCCAGCAAAACGCTAATATCACAACACAATTACTAGATAAAATGCAAATTAAATGTTTATATTCATGCTAGAAATTAATGATACAAGCAATTTTAGAATGGTCAGTGAACATCACTTCCTTTCAACCACGATCAAATCTTCAGTAAACAAATAGTATAATTTTTTTTATTATGTATTTTGTTATATGCTTATGTTACCACTGATCATAGAAGGTTCATAAAGGTGTATTATTATTCATGCGGCTGTTTACATTATTCATATGGGGCCCAGAGATATTCTTGTAAATCAGGAATGCAAAAAGTACAGCCCAGAGGTTACACAGCTCATGTGGACTGCTTTTGTACCCCAACTCCACTCTAAATGAATGGAATAAAAATTTCAGCCCATTTTTTCCCCCATTTTGAGCTGCTCAGAGCATTTCAAGGAGTGAAATGGGTGTTTTACATTCTTTTCACTCCTGAAAAGATCCTGGAAATCACCAAACTCAGATTGATTTTTCCCAGTTTGCGGGATGGATGTTAAAGGGCTATTATTTGCCTTCAAATATCCCAAAAAATACACACACACCTCAAATTGGAAAACAATTTGCACAACCTGTTGCCAAAATTGTGGTGTCTCTGCAACTTAGGTTCTGTTTCAAAAAAAAAAAATTTCATCAGTAGAGGAAGCTATGACACTGAAAACAGCAATTTCAGTGTCACCCACTCACATACTGGTAAAGAAAAAAAAACTTTAGCTTTTGCAAGGAGTGTTATTTTGCCATTACAAAGAAAAACCAAAATCTGTGAAACTTTTTTAAAAAAATAAAAGTAATAAAATATATTATTTTAAAAAGTAATAAGGGAGGGGGGGAAAGGAGCCCCACCACTTTGGGTTCTGATCTTGCCTGCTTTTGGAGCGCAGCCCCCAACATGCCACACAAAGCCCATAGTAGCCCTCAAACCAATACAAGTTGTGTATCCGTGTTGCCAATACAGATGATTCTAGAGGTTTATGGTTCGTTTTATGTTATGCCTATTTCCCTTCAAAAATTGTAAGAATCTTTTTAAAACAATTAGTCAGAAGTGACAGTCCTATATTGTCTCGCTCTGTTTTAAGACATGCAGCCTGATTTATGTACTTTCACTCAAGATAGTTTTTTCTGATTCCTCCTTTTAAACAGACAGACAGACAGACAGACAGACAGACAGACAGACAGACAACTGAATATGGGCAGGAGGTAAAAATAACTTGTTATACAGGATCCAGATAGTTTCATGTATAATATATACCCATCATGCTATTTCTTTTCAGGGTACGCAAAATTATGAAAAGTGATGAAAGGGAGTAAGCAATGGTAAGCCAAAGAAATTAAAGGCATGAAATAAGAAAAGGGAATATACTAAATCTAGTTTATACCAACACTGTTCCCTATGCTTCTCTATACTTTATTATCCTGGCCAATCGTCCTTGCTCCATACATCTATATGCTGCTTCATACATGTGTTTCTTCTTTAAACTTTCCATTTCTTTCTTTTTGAGCATCTCATCAGCACCATCAAGCCATGACTTTCTTGTTCTTTCCCTTCCTCTTGAATTACTCACTTTTCCTTCATAACATTCTATAAACAAACAGCATCTATATTATAACATCCAGTTACACCATCTGCAACCCTGCCATTCTTCAACATCCTCACAGCATTTATGATTCCCCTCATAAGTTTTTTTCTTATATACTAATACTGATAGAATTCATTGCACTGTTCAACATATCCTAAAATACTCCTTCCAGCATTCCCCCACTTCAATTTCTCCCCAAATCATTGCATCACTTTTATTTTTAAACCCATTCACTCTTCTGGGGGCTCCTTGTTTATGTTCCTTCACTTGCAACATTTTGTTCCCATCAAAATTGCTCTGCATTTTCTCTGCCTCTTTTCACCTCAGTCATTATTTGACTCTGCATTCCTTGCAGCTATTTCTTTCTTTGTATCCATGATATACAATATGTTGCTCTATAATCATTTTTGCAGCAAACATTCTCTTATATGTATTTTTTCTCATCTATAGGTTCTTCCAACATTCATTTCTACTTTCCATTCATTCTGTTAGCAGATGAGTCTGTCCCCTACATCCTTTCTCTCCTGCAGTTCTTCTACTTTCACTCTAGTTTCTTTTCTTCTTTGCCCATTATTTCCAAGATCCAAAAACAAGCAAAAATTGTCTGCCCCTCATTCAGAACTTTTCATTACCACTGTATCCTTCATTAATTTTCTCTATCTTGTATCATAAATAAAATCATTCTTGTAGACTTATATTTATTCCTTTGTCATGTATGCACATGAGTAGATTTGTGCTTAAACCATATTTTTTAAAGAACAGAACTTTTTAAAGCAGATACTCACCAAGCAATTAGCATTCTCATACATTATTTGATCTTTAAATGGCCTAATCACGTTTTTTTGGTAGTCTTGTCTTATTCCTACCTATCCAGTTGTTTCACCAAAACATAATAATATTTCTCCTGGATCGTATTCATTCAAAAATTTGCATGATTTTCCC
This sequence comes from Charina bottae, assembly GCA_023362775.1. Lineage (NCBI taxonomy): Eukaryota > Metazoa > Chordata > Lepidosauria > Squamata > Charinaidae > Charina > Charina bottae. The sequence goes on along the minus strand of JALMGJ010000001.1, from coordinate 166,666,012 downwards.
CAAACTTACTGTTCTTTTTTCCATTATCAACATTCACTAGAGTATAGCATGCATCTATCACCAATCAATATATTTCTATTTTCCTATGCATCCACCACAACCTAGATAACACAGTTTAAAATGTTTGCCATTCAATTAACCCTGTGATTCATAATTAAACCAACTTCACTTTCCCCCATTTATTCATCCACTCCACAAGATCAGATCATTTTCATGCCCATCTAATACATCCTTTCTTTTAGTTTCAGAGACATATGGTATCTATTTTTCTTTCTTTCGTTTCATTTGTTAATCCATGCTATTTACCATTTACTGTTTTTACAAGCTACATCATAGTCATCCATGCCTATTAATTAATTATACATCCTTCTATGCTACTCCAATCTGTTGGCTCTGCGTGGCTTACAAAACTTTAGTATGGTAATTATCGTTAAAAGCATGTAATACGAACTATAAATAACAATCTCAACCACTCATGTCTATGATGCCACTTCTTTGGAAAAATAGTCAATCCGTTCTCCATAGGCTGTTCTAAACAGCCAACTTTCTATGGCCCTCTGGGACAAGCCCATCCTTACTGTGGGAGTAAGCTGTCCCAGGGTAGAAGAGCCATCACCAAGAAGCTTGCCATGGGGTCACTGATGCTGACCATCTTTCATCGTAGGGATCCACAACAAGCCCTTCCTCTTGAGTTTTACTGAATAGACACATTCCACATTGAGAAGCTGATCTCAAATATATTCAGGTCCTAAACCATGAAGGGCTTTAAAGTGACAACCACACCTTAAATTGCAACCAGAAGTAAACTGGCAAGCAGTGCATCACCTACAGTAGAGCTGTTAAATGAACCATGACCTCTGGGTGGCGGGGAGGGGGAAGTGTTATGGCAGTGTTATGTTGGAGGCTGTGCAGATTACTATGCCATGGTCATCACCAAATGGGTTCATAGATACTGTCCTTCATTACCCATAATGGTATTGCTCAATTGAGGCTTTCACATGATGCTTTTTAATAGATAAAGAAGGTATAGACTAGGTTACCAGCCTGTCATAATCATAACCATGCTACTGTATATGCAGAATTCCCTGCTAATGACAAGGATAGCAATGGTCAGTTTCAGCACATTTTGGCCAATATGTGTAATGGGATGTGAAAATAACCTTGAGGAACAGGAGGAAGAGCCACAGTAAAGACAATGGCCGGATAAAAGAAATCTGAGTCCAAACCAGAAATGTAATTTGAGAAAACATCTCAGACTTGACCCTTCGTAGTTCTATTTAAGATAAAGGCAGGGAAGGGGGAGGCATATTCAGACTTCCAAGGTTCTGTTACTGTAACCCCATAATAAAAGTAGTATTAGCATTCATAACTTTGGTTTCCTTGTCTGGTCTACCTCAAAAGACTGGCATCAATCTTACAAGTCTGAAGGAACTTTCAGAAATCATATTGGAGCACCTTTCTGTGATCTCTGACAATCACAGAAAATAGGTAAAGTGCCAGAGGAGATTGAGTGATCAGTTTAGTTGATCACAGAATTGTGGTGGACATAGTGTACCTTGAGTTCAGCAAAGCATTAAAAAAGTTATCCCATGAGTTTCTAGTACAGAATATAGCAAAATGTTGACTGGACTATGCTATCATTGGATGGATTCAGAGTTAGTAGAGCAATCATACCCAACAAGTATACATCAATGGTTTTGTGTCAAGCTGGAGGGAAGCTCTGAGCTGCCAATTACAAGGGTCTGTTCTAGGCTTGTGCTGTTCAACATATTTATAAATAACGTGGATGAGGGGTTAGAAAATTTTATCATCAAATTTGCAGATCACACAAAGCGGGGAGGGGGAATGGCAAATACCTTCGAAAAGAGTATCAAGATTCAGGAGGATCCTGGACCAGTGGAGAGAACCCAGCAAGATGAACTTCAGAAGGGATTAATGCAAAATCCTACATTTGGGTATAAAAGAATAAATCAAAGGCATATGTATTGGGGGGGGACATAATGGGCAGCAGTATGTGTGAAAAGAATCTGAGTATCTTGATAGATCAAAAGCTGGACATGACCCAACAGTGTAATATAATTGCAAAATAATAAATAATAATAATAATAATAATAATAATAATAATAATAATAATAATACCACCAACCTTGGACGGCACTTAGAAAAACTGTGCATTGACAAAATTTCTAACTGTCAATTACAAAAGGCCACACTCCTTGGATACGTATATATACTACGTTGATACATTACGACATCCTCGGTTCTTGGGAAGAATTTGGTGTGAATGAAGGCCATCACCAGCTAAAGAACTGGCAGCTGTGATTTCATGCTGTTGTGTATATAATAATAATAATCCTATGCTTCATCAATGGTAGGATAGTGTCAAAATCAAGAGAAGTCATCATTTTTCTCTATTCTGGACTAGTCAGTCTGCACCTAGAATATTGCATTCAGTTCTGGGTACTTGGAAGGACATTGATAAATTGAAACAGAGGAGAACAACCAAGCTGATGAAGGCCTCAAGGGAAAAAAAGATAAGGAACAGTTGGAGGCATTGCATATGTTTCACAGGGAAAAGAGAAAAATGTGGGGAGTCATGAGAGCTACTGTATCTCCAAATAGCTGAAGAGCTGTCATATGGCAGAATTGTTCAGAATTGTTCCAGAAGATAGGGCAAGAAGCAATTATTCTAAATTATGAGGAAGTAGATTTCAGTTGGACATCAGGAAACATTTTCGAATGGTAAGAGCTGCTCAACAATGGAGCAGATTGCCTCTGGAGTCTCTAGAGATGGCAGGCTTTTCTTCACTGGAAGCGTTTAAACCTCCAGAAAAATATTTTGAACAGAAATGAGGAGTTCGGGTCTTCAGTGTTTCTACTCTGTTAATAATAAAATGGATTGTTAATAATTAAAATTCTTCAAGCATCTAAAACATAATGGCAATTAATATTTCAGCAGAGATTAAAATCAAAGTAAGATTCTGAAATAGCATGTAAGTTAAAAAAAAAAAAAAAAAGCCCTGAAAGATAATGCCTCTTTTGAACAGAGCTCAACTCCTGATGACTAAAAGGACATATCCCTGAAGTTTTCTGGACATTAATACAGAAGTGGTTTGTCATGGCTTCTTCAGGGTTTGGTGTGGTGTGGTGTGGTTTGGTTGTCTTGTTGTTGTTCAGTCGTTTAGTCGTGTCCGACTCTTCGTGACCCCATGGACCATAGCACGCCAGGCCTTCCTGTCCCCCACTGCCTCCCGGAGTTTACTCAAATTCATGTTCATTACATCGGTGATGCTATCTAACCATCTCATCCTCTGCCGTCCCCTTCTCCTTTTGGTTGTCTAGCCTCAGTAATATCAAAAGTGAACAAGAATTGGTGCTAAGGAAAAGTTCCTTGATAAAAGTAACAAAACCAAGAAGAATGTTTGTTGACTGCCTACTTATTCCCTAAAGCCATAAAGATTGAGAAAAGATTGTCACAATGTGATCTTAATATGTATGCAGGTTAAGGTGGATATAGACAGAGCACTGACCATCTACTATAACATAGATTCTATAAGATTGAATTAGAAAGCTTTGCAAACTCACCTTACTTAATTTTCACATATACAGTGAATTAAGCAAACTCCATAGTGTAAATGAAGTCCATAACACAAAGAATATAGTAAGTTGTGCTAATCTCGTGAAATGCAGTTTAGCTCCCTTGCCAGTTGACCTTTAGTGCAATGACCATCTAGCCCATACAATTATTTTGTTTTACACTTCATATCTGTAAAATAACAGTATCTTATTTTTCTGAAATAGTTCCTCCTATACACTGTACTATGTAACTTTGTGGTACCACAGGTATAGTGAGATGAATCAAATAAGGGAAAGGATGCTTATGCAGTATCTTTTGTACTTCCTGCAAACTCTGCACTTCAGTTGCCCTGAAAATATCCACAAGCTATTGTGCTTTCTGTGAAAAACCTCCTCTCTTAGGGTGGAGCTTATGCCAAACATAGACTAGATAAACTCTACTCATTGCCTCACAATACTTTTTTTTAAATTATGATTAATCTTTAAAGGGATAGGCTGTTGGTTAACTGAGAAGTCCCCTGCTTGATTGACAGTATCTGTCAGAGGCAATGAACTCCACTTGAACATTGCCTTTATGTTGCTGTGTAAAGTTGTTCAACTGTGACCCTTCCATCTGTTCCAGCTAATCTGAAAGTCATTTAGACCCGTTTTAGTATTCATCCTAAACATAGTGCCTTCTCCTGTTAACACACATATGCAAAGTTGGGCGGTCAGCTATGTAAGAGATTTTTTCCTTCATAAAAGTCTCATTTATGGCATCTATGTAAACATTTAGTTATTGAATAGATGCAAAACTAAATACACTTCATATAACCTTAATTGTTTGGTAGTTATATCTCTTTATGACTCAACCAGTTGCCTAGTTCAGACTTTCCAGGTAATGTCTGACTTTTAGATGTAACACGACTTCTGCAGCATTTAAGGTGTAACTTTCTAGAGTTTAAGTTATTTAATCACTTCTGTTAAAAAACTTTATGCAATGTTCTTCTTGAGATCTTCATATGAGTTTGTAGAGCAGGTTTTCATAGCCATGGGTGTGATTCATTTAATTTGTTGAACATTTGAATTTGCACCATGTGAATACCTACAAATTATTTAATTCACAGTTCACAATAAAGCTTTGTATCAAAGCTAATTTGCATTTCTAAGCATTGCTTTCATTAGAGCAGTAAACAGCTTGGGTGTTGCAGACCTCAGAAATGGTCTTCTGCTTACATCTTATTGTAATCTTTCCAGCCAACTGACTTTTGCATTTGTGGAAAAGCCAGTTCTCTAGATCTAAATATCATTATCATTCCAAAAACGAAATATCCCTTTTTAGGACAGGAAGCTCTCTCAGGTTTAAAAACAAAGACCAACAACAGCACGAAAAATAATACTTAGCCTAACCCAGTCTTTCATAGTATACATTTTTGCTCATCTATAATTTAAATATCTAGTTATGAAAAGTCTTCAGTATTCATTTCAGCATACGGCAGAACTATGCTATAATTTCATATGGTTATTAATATGCTACCAAAATAAATAAGATAATGGTGTTATGCTAGATCTCCTTAAGATTGCATAGACATTACTTACTTTTTATCACAAGTAGGCAACATGCAGCCCTAGGTCCCCACACATGGGTGTCCACAGGAAGAGGCACGGGGGGGGGGGGCAAATGATGACATGTGTATGACATCATAATGCAAATGTCACGACTTATTTACTTGCATCAAAAGTCCAGACACAAATACATAAAGTCAGCATTTGCATGATTGTGTCACCTCACGCTCCTCGTCATTTTGGCATCATTGGAGTTTCCTTTAGACATTATTGTCCCCATGCAGTTTCCAAATCATGTTTTTGAAATTCCCACCATTTTGCAATAGTATATATGTGAAAATTATAGTATAAGTCCTAAATATTTCAATTGCATCACTAAACAAAAACGAACAAACAAAAAACCCAACAGGAAAATAATGGGAACTTTCAGCCCACCAACACTTTTTATGGCTATTTATACCACAGCAACTACCAACCCCACAAAAGCCATTACAGTAAATGTATATTTCTCAGCCACTGAAAATTGCCCATCTGTAATAAAGATTAACTATCAAGAGGAGCATGTAATATAATACTGTGTATTTTGGATTCATTTTGAAAAAGTAGCTTGGACCACATTGCTATGAACATAGTACTTGTTTGCAATTCTTTCAAGCTGTTGCCCTCCCTGTGCTCCGAATGACCTTTCTGGAATTGAATCTGAAGTACTACATCAGGGCTTTCCAAAGTTTTCCCGCGGCGACACACCAACCGCCGTTGGTGTGTCGCCGCGGGAAAACCCGGAAGTGCCGCCATTGCGGCAGCGCACAAAAACCCAGAAGCGCTGCTGCCGCTTTCGGTTTTTGCACACCGCCGTTGGTGTGTCGCCACAGGAAAACCCGGAAGCGCTGATGATGATCAGCGCTTCCAGATTGTGTGGCGACACACCAGACTGTGTGTGGCAACACACTTTTGTGTCGCGACACACAGTTTGGAAAGCTCTGTACTACATAGTCCAAATGTAATATAGTAAGAGCCAGGCTGTGTAATGACTGAAGTGTAGCTGTAGGGCTAGGGAGACTCAAACCTGTTCATTTCAAGCCATGTATAAGGACTCACCTCTTAATCTGTAGGATTATATTTGATTTTTCATTCCTACTTTACAGATTTATATAAAAGATAGTGCAACTTCATAAATAAATCAGGATTTAAGTACATTAAAGAAAAAAATATTGTTACTATAGATATGTAATATATGAGCATCCTACCAAAGATCGCAGTGGAGAATATAAAGATCCTATTAAATCAAAGTAGTGATCTTAATATTCCCTCATACAGTTTTTGAGGGAATTAGCAAATCATTGAATGGGTTTTTTCACTGGCAAACTAAAGGAATGTGATAGGAAGTTCTGTGGGCACTAGAAATAGCAAATTAGTGCTGTGTATTGCATTATTATTATTATTATTATTATTATTATTATTATTAAAAGCTTTATTAAACTTTTTTCAAAATATACATAAAAACTAAAAAGGATAAAACAAAAGAACCTACAAAGAAAAAGAAAACTAAAAAGGTGTGAAAATACAAAATAAACTATTACAAAGTGAGTTCTGACTTTCTACAACAAAGATATACATAAATCAGTATCAATCTCTTGATATTTATACTATAATAAGCATTTTTATAATATATATAGTATAAATACTATAATAAGCATTTATTTTATAAAGCACTTCGATTCTCATTATAACATTCCCTTCTAAAGCAAATTTTCCCTCCCAGTGCTGTGTGTTATATCTTGAGCACATAGTAGAAAAATGGGATATACTGTAAATGAATCAGTAGTCCCACGGTCATGCTCTTTTGCTATAGGCCTTCAACAAAATGCCCATATATAGGGATTCATTGTGTAGAGAAAGATAGCATTTTTGCAAGATTCAGGAATTTCACATAAACCAAAGTGTCTGATTTCCACATTTTGTTTGTTTATCCTGCCTTTTGTTCAGAAGCTTAAGCCAGTGTACATGACACTCTCTTCTCCTGTTTTTCCTCACAAAACAATTCTAGGAATAGATTTGTTAATAGAGAGTGATTGGCCCAAAGTCAGCTGGTGAGTTTCTGTAGCTGAGGGTGGACTAGAAACTGGGTCTCTACAGTTCCAGTCCAACATCTTACCACTACATTTAATATACATGTAGAAATATGTGAGACCTGTAGATTCAATCCTGATGTAAGTATATTCATTTATTAAAGTAATATTTGTACAGTTCTCCTGCATACATCAAAACCTTAGCAAGACTTTGAACCAGGAAAAAGTACAGCTAGTCCTCACTTAATGACCACAACGGACAGGCAACTCTGTCATTAAGTGAAACATCACGTGACCACACCAGACTTACAACATCTGTTCCACTGAGGTAGTTAGGCAAATCACCTGCGGTCGTTAAGTGCAACATTATGTAACCGCAACTTGCAACTTACTGCCGACTTGCTAATTTGTTGATGCTACAACCTGATAAAAATACTTAAATTAAGTAAATGATAGTAATTTTGAAGGAATATCTTTGTATTCTATTATTTATTAATTCAATATGTTTAACTATCATCTTGTAGATAATTAGGGCAATACACAGATATTAAAATAAACACAATAAAATCACATCAGCAAGTTTTAATTCTAGTAGACATTTCTATTAACTTAAATATATAAATAAAATATTTATTTTGAATTAAATTTATACCCAACCTTTTCACCAAAACCTGCACTCAAAAGACATAACCATATAGGTAAATAAGATAAATTCATGATACAGATAAGATAAAATACTTATGAATGACGAAAGGGAGAGAGAAAGCAATGGATTCCACCTGACAAAATTTTAGTTCCTTTGAGGTTTGCTGTTCTTCTGAATTTGTGATCCTTGTCAGGTGTTCAGCTCCTTCCAATTCTTTGTGACACAATGAACCTCAGTTAGCCAGAATTGTCTGTCAGTAACTACTTCTTGAAGTTCTTGTGAGCTTGTGTTTGTGTCACTAGATATAGTATCTAGCTACCTTGTCTTTTGTCAACCTCTTTGTTTATTGCCTTTGCTTATTTCAAGCATCAGAGTTTTCTCCATATTCAGGTTGTTTTAAAACACAAACATCTAAGTCTACACACCCATAAAAATCAGTTTAAAAGCACTGACCATCAGCTCAGCTTTTTATAATGAACAAAACAGGCAAATTCCAAAGACCTGAACCAGCTACAATATCAGAAACTCCTTCAGCTTGGTTAAAGATATAGTAATTCATTACTACTGCTGTTTACAAACAATAAGAGTTTGTGTGAAAAAGGGTGTTCAACTATGTAGGAAAAGATTGGCTTTGTTTAATGTCCCTTCATGGAATATCATCCCTTTGGCTGTACAGTTATTTTCAGTTCATTGGGTTTACATTCTCTTCAACTAAATATAAATCTTGAGAAATACATTAGTTTCTTAAGGAGAAAAGGAAATTATGTTTCCTCCCTGTATATGTTAACTTTCAGTGGAGTTTTTTGTATGGACTGTCTGCAAGGAATATAGCATGGTCCAAACAGGTAGTTATGAAAGATTAGTAAATGTCTGCATTTGTCTACTTGGTTTTTGTCATAAGTCAGACTAGGTGTTGCTGAGTAGAATCATGCCAAAAATAGATTAAAGAGACTTGGCTATAACCATGAGGTAGCCCAGATGATTCTCTCTTCTTAATCTATGATCAAGTCATAAACTGTTAATCAAACCAATTAACTTATTAGTTTGCACTGAGTAGAAATCTAATGAATCACTTGCACACCATAAAAGGGATCAAATAACTTCATAATTCATCCATGCTCTGAATAATTTTAACAATTTTGCATGTGGGATATTTTCTGGAATATTTTAGAGAAAATTTGGCACCTTGACTTTGGGATATGTTGAACAGATTCAACAAAATATTTCTCTAATTAGTTTTCTTAAAAGCCAGAACCGAAAAGCAAGTTTCACTGTCATATCTTACAGTCTGATAGCTTCCCACTAATAACTGCTGTTTATTTCTGTCTCTGTATAACATAAAACAGCTTCATGGTGTGAAAATGAAGACATTAAAAGTGCATGCTTCATGGAACTGCAAAATAATTGGCTTGTCCATTTAAAAAAGTTCAGTCTGAAAGCCTAAATTAGGTTTACAAAATAATGGCATTTGTCACTTTCATGCCACTACATATCGTAGCACATTTAGTTGCAATCCACAGAGCTTGCTGTTTCATTCATTCTAAATGCAGAATGCAGTGTGTGTCAAGAGCACAATTCAAAAGCAGAAGGCATTCAATTTCAGCAAGTTGTCATTAGTGCAATTCAAAGAGAGGGTAAAAGGACTTTTCCCATTCTTCCCTTTTGTTTTACTAATATTGTTGAGGTCATTGGTATAAGCTGATTTAAAATTTTGAGGTAAATAAGATATGTCATATCTGTCTGGGCTTGGAAGCTAAGCAGGGTCAGTCCTGTCTAGTAGTTAGATGGGAGACTTGCAGGAACACCAGGTCTGTAGGCTATACTGGGAAGTTGAACAAAAATCCCAGAAGAAGGCAATAGCAAACCACTTCTATATTGTTGCCAAGAAAACTGCATGGCTACATTCAAAAGTCAACCTTGACTCAAAGGAGATTTTAGACAGACAGGTAGATGAAAGTCTTCAAGTCAAGTTTTCTTTGGGCTTCCGGTGGGAATGGCGGACTGAACGGCTGTGCCTGCTGGTTCAGCGGGCGGAGATGACAACGCGGCAATATTTTTTGGGGCTCAGGCAGGTTTTCCTGAAGTTCAGGAGTGTTCTCCAGATAAAGGAAAACACCTGGAATCACCCCATCTGCCCTCTGGACGGCTGCTTGCAGCCCGAAGATCGCAAACAGTGTTTCACTTTCGACTGGTAAGAGCCAGCTGGGAGGCGGGGACTTCATCACTTTCCATGCTGTGTTGTAGCCTTAAAGGGACACTAAGACCGGCCACTCCATTTCTAAATCACCAATTTGTATTTTTTTTAAAGTATATGTACCCCAAGAAAGGCTTTCTACAGCAAGGAGAAGCTGGTTCTCTTGGTGCTTAACGTTATTTTTGGGATTACTTTTTTTTAAAATCTTTTAAGTTTTGGATTTCATTTTCCTTCCAAAGGAAATTCCAAAGTTTGAGAGTAAACACTTGTCTTCCTTTTATCATTTTTGTATTAAATTTGAAGATATTAGCATTTTCCTACACATTGATTCGGCTGATTTGAACCTTCAGCTTTCTGTTTTCACTTTCCCTTGAGAACTGTCTGCTATCTCACTCTCACTTTATGTAAACACATTCCAGAACTCTTCCATATCTTCGACTTTCGCTGGTTAAGCTCCTAGGGGGCACCTTAATCTACTGCACGAGACATGGAGGATTTCAAACAGATTCTTTCTGACTTTCACCAGGATTTTTTAATTTTTTAAATTTTTATCCCGCCTTTATTATTTTTATAAATAACTCAAGGTGGCGAACATACCTAATACTCTTTCCTCCTCCTATTTCCCCCACAACAGCAACCCTGTGAGGTGAATTGGGCTGAGAGAGAGTGACTGGCCCAAGGTCACCCAGCCGGCTTTCATGCCTAAGGCGGGACTAGAACTCACAGGCTCCTGGTTTCTAGCCCAGCACCTTAACCACTAGACCAAACAGATTTCTTCTGACTTCTATCAAACTTTTATGCAAGGTACTGTCAGGATCACTTGAATGCGAATCCTGACAGTACTAACACGTGTCGGGAACAAGCAAGAAGATACGCGCCAACCGTGGAGAGAGTTTCAGCACTTGGGAGGGGGAGCGCATTCCAGCAAACGCTCGAGACTGTTAGAGACTGTCACTACAAGATTCAAGGACACGCACCTGCAAGAGGCAGCGGGGAGGGGGTTTTCCAATTCCTCCATCTCCGGTTCCAGTTCCAAATTTTTTTTCTTTTGAGGCCTTTCGCTTCGAATTTCAGCTTCTTCTCTCTCTTCTGGCTCACCCCTCCTTGGGATGCAGTGTCTTTGGAGGTACCAGGCTGTTCATCCTAAACCTCTTGAGTCTCAGCAATTAACTCCTCCATCAGTTTTCCTTCTGACATACAGAGTGTTAGTCGGCTGCAATATCGATCCTCTACCATAGGACTTTCCGCTACTGTTGTAGGGTCCTCGGGTAGAATCAACATACATTAGATTCGGGTCTTTCTCTGATGACCTCGAGTTCAAATCCTCAATGCAGTTCATTAGAATTGCAGAATAAGCTTTATTAAGGATACATGTAACTCAAAGCATTCTCAAAGACCCGAATGAAGATTCCCGCCAAAAGTCTGAAAATTGAATTTTTCCCTGCCCCCAAAATGCCAACCCACTCTTCAGTTCCCACTCCATGGCAAACCCCCTCCCCACTGCCTCTTGCAGGTGCGTGTCCTTGAATCTTGTAGAGACAGTCTCCAACAGTCTCGAGCGTTTGCTGGAATGCGCTCCCCCTCCCAAGTGCTGAAACTCTCTCCATGGTTGGCGCGTATCTTGTTACTTGTTCCCGACGCATGTTAGTACTGGCAGGATTCGCATTCAAGCGATCCTGACAGATATCCAGGACATTGTGGAAAATATGAGATCTAAAATGTGCCATCAGGTTGGGGATGTGGTGGATGAAATAGAGGAATTTAAGAGCGATAGAAAGGTTTTTTTTAAGACTGAGATTGGGATTTTTATTAAGATGCTGGATGAAGATGGGATAATGGAGTTGGAGAAATCTAAGGGAGAGAGTGATCTGCAAGCCATAAGTAAAATCGATCTCCTGGTGGAATGCCATGAAAAGAACCTGGAATCTTTGAGGGGGGCAGTTGTGCTGTTTGATTCTTTCAAGAGGAAAGCTCTGTGCACATTGTGGGGATATGTAACTGCCCTGGTTTATTTTGAAGTAGGATAAGAGTTGAAGAATGTTCATCTGGTTTGCTTTAAGGATTTGATTGATGCTTTGCCTTTAAAGATTTGGATTTACTGTTTTGAATTGGCTTTGTTTTTTTGGGTTTAATAAGATGAAAATTATTAAAACTGTTGTATTAGGGTTAAAGAATGTTTATCTGGTTTGCTTTAAGGATTTGATTGATGTTATTCCCTTTTAAAGATATGGAATTACTGTTTTGAATTGTCTTTGTTTTTTGGGTTTATAAAGATTGGAATTATTAAAATTGTTGTACTATCAAATATAATAGCAGACAACTTATGTGCTTTTTAATTTGATTTTTATTATAGTAGACAGAAATGTATAGAATAGTGGTAGGAAGGGAATAATTAAATACATTTTATCTTTTGGAGGGGAGAAAGATGTTTAGGAGGTTTATATTAACTTTTTTTTCTTTATTTTAATATAAGGGGGAGGAGTAACTGTACTTAGTGATTTTTATTATGTGTTAAAATGGAATGACAGAAATAATGTGGTGTTTTGGTTTAATATAGAGTAAGAGATTGATTATAGAAAAAAAATATATATCCTTGCTGTTAAAAGTCGGAAGCCACATCTTTTTGTAAATTTGAAAAAAAAATTATCTTGTGTTTCCGCACTTTTTTAGTTTTTTTTTCTTTGTTTGTAGTTTTTTGGGGTTTTTTGTAGTTTTTATTCTTCTCTTGAAACCTAATAAAATTTACTATAAAAAAAGTTTTCTTTGCAGTTGTATAGAAGTGGTTTGCACTGATTTCTTCTGGGATGTTGTTCAATTTCCCAGTCTAACCTGGTCCTCCTTGGTAGTTTTCTATCTAAGTACTACATTCCAATACTACCTATGTTTCACCTCCTTAGTTTCCAAGCCCTGACCAGGTGTTGCCTCTTGCTGAAGCCTTCAATCATGATGCATACATATGCACACATGCATGTTGAGAAGTTAACCTGGGTAATATCTAATGCATTCAAATGTACCTTTCCTAAGTAGGTGCCCTCTGTATGGTTTGGACAAGCACCCATAATTCTCAACAGCCTATTGGCCTTGAGTTGAAGTTGATCATATCTTAAAGAAATAAGATTGAGAAAGGCTATTCTAGGTTATTATATTTTATAATGCTGGAGAATCTGCATAGTTTTACATTCTTATGGAAATATATGAATAGTACACACAGTGTCACTCTTCTCAGAGATTGTGAACTGGGAGCAGGTCAGTGTACATACGTGTATTATACAGTTTATTAAATATTAATTTACTAAACTGTATCATACATACAATTTTATACAGGTATGTACAGTATAATACATTTGAAAATAATTTATATGCAGTCCTTTCTGTCTGATATAATGCTGTTTTCTTTTGATATAATGCTAATTTAATGTTAAGTTTCCTTCTAATGATATAAGCGGGGTGTTTAAGTGTCTGCCGCAAACTGCACAGATCAAAACTTCAAAAATAATTTTGAGTACATCCATTAATATATTTTTAGAAACTTTTTGTTGTTCAGTCGTTCAGTCGTGTCCGACTCCTTAGAAACTACTTAGATGTAAAAGGCAATGCAAAGTTAAGTAAGTCGGCTGTAATGGGTTGCCTATGGAAAATACTTTAGATGAAAATGCAAGTTTCAACTCTGTTTTGTTCCATTTCTTTGAAACAGTGCCACTGCTTCAAAATTAATAGATTTCAATTTTAATCTAAAATATATAAATATTTCATAATGGAGGAAAATGAAAATGTTTAGCCCTGCCAGGCTTCAATTGTAATTTTGCTCTCTGCATAACTCAGTATTTTTCTGTCAAATTCAGTGTTTTACAAGAAAGGAAAACCCAGTTTTCTGAATCTTTGTTGTATCTGTTTCGACTTTCTTCACTGTTTTGACTTTGTTCACCACTTAAACCCGTTACAGCTAATTAATAACTGAAGTGTAGAAGTCTAGCATGTAAACTCTTAATGCCACAAAGATTCTTCAATGCCTTATACAAGCTCTGAGAGTTTGTAAGTTTCCAGTTTTATCCCAGGAAAGCAGATGTATAGATCTGTTGTGTGCTGGTTTAATATGTACAGAAAAGTGTACAGTTCTTATGACATCATTCTTGGGTGGCATGCCAAGCAAGTAAGTATTGGGGTGGGAAACGTTGAACTTCATCTGTTTAAAAAAAAGTCTGAAAAGGCAACTTCATTAAACTTACGGATTTTTTGCAGTGAGGTAACAGAGCTTATAGTGTTTTGCAAAGAGAGATGAGAAAGGGCAGGTTTTTCTTATCTTTTGTTATTGGAGTTGACCCTCAGGATCCGTAGACCTTGGTGAGAGCTTAAGCAAGCTTAGATCAAGGAAGGATTTTGAAATTGAATTTATTCAGATTAGTAAACCCTTCCATGACAGGATTTACTCTCAACAAGCTGTTGCCAAGTTGGAATATACAAAGCCCAATCCATTTTGCTGGTGTACAATCAGCTTCTTAGAAAGAGAGAGAAACAGAGAAAGAAAGAAAGAAAGAAAGAAAGAAAGAAAGAAAGAAAGAAAGAAAGAAAGAAAGAAAGAAAGAAATTTTTGCTTGCCTTAATAAAAACATTTGTGTTATTTAAATGTACAGTAGAGAAATGCACCATAAATGAAATACTTAATTTATTTCTTTTTTAAAATAAAAGTTCACTATAATTGCTGCAAAAAATATGTAACTAAATCAGACAAAAGAAAAATATAAATCAAAGTAAAGTTAGAAAATAGAATGGACATGTCAAAATTAAGTCTGAACACTGTCATTAATTAAGGTACATTTTCAGAGAATTAACAAATGTATGAAAATCATTTGGAAATTACATGCTTCCAAAATGATCTGTAAAGACTTGGAAATAAAAGAAATATAAATCCTTTGTAAACAAATACACTTCGTTTCATGAAGAAAAAATCTCCTTCCTTCCGTCCTTGCATCCCTTTTTTTTTAAACGGAATTATTATCTTTAAAAAGACAAGTGGAAAAATTATCTTCAGATGGGGATAGTGAAAGAGAACATCCCTGACAATCATGTACCCTTATACTCATCAATTAAAGTTGACAGTTCAATAGGCAACTCATATATTAAGACCCAGTTGAAATACTACAATAATAAAGTGGAGCTGCATTTGCAGGGGACTGACAGAAACATAGCAATTGAACTAATTGCCAAAAGGAAAGCAGCAAAAAATAAGCAGAGTCCACTTCTCCAACTCAAATAGCTAATTAGGGCTGATGCTTGTTTTCTAACATGGCTTTGCTCATACAGTCCAGGCAGCCAAACAAGAAAGAAAACTTAGGAAAGCAGCAAGGACTTGGGGGAGGTTGAGGGAACAGCCCCTGTTGGACAGGTTTTCCTTTATCTGTCTGTCTGTCTTCAGGCCCCTTATTCATCTTTTTTTCTTTTTTTATGTTGTTCTCGCTTTTTTAAACGCAGCTTACCGTTTAAAGTAAAGTTCCAGGAGTTGGGTAGCCTTCAAATTGCATGCATAAATAAATAAAGGGGGTGTCAGGGGAGAAGTGAGGTGAATTCACGTGGAAAGGTAGTTATTTGAAAATCAGGCCTCACTATTTTTATTTAACAGGATAAGGGAATATAGCCTGTGTTTCCTAACATGGCTGCTGAACGTTTTTAATGGCAGGAGAGCTATTTGTTGCTGTGGCAGCTGTACTGACAACATGTAGAGAGTACTGTAAGGAAGATGCCCTTGATGGAAATATACAAGAACCTTTACCTAGGCAAAGGGGGCTGCAGCATTTTTTAAGCTCTGAGAAACAAGATAAACGTTTGGAAGCAACTCAGGCAGATGCTGCCCTGATTCACTGGAATATAAGAAAGGGGAGGAGGGACAGCCCAATCAAACTTGCAGGATTCTGTTCTTATAGCCAATCTCAATAAAAGTAGTTTTTGCCTTCCTGTGGAGTTGATTTCCTGGTCTGATCTACCTAGTGGGGTTGATTCAACATGCCAGTAATAGGGCCATATTAGGAGGGAGTCCAAGATCCCCTTCATATCTCTGGCTGGGTAATTCTGGGAGTTGAAGTCCACACAGCTTAAAGTTGCTGAGGTTGAGAAACACTGCTCTAAGCAAATAGAAACATTTTTCCTCATGGGAGATGACAGATGATTTATGCTATGATAGCAGCTTAAAGAATCCATCATGAATCTCCCTTTTACCAACAGCAAGAATGCTCTGCCAGCCTTTTTTGCTCAGTAATGTTCCTTATCAGCTACTTTTAAATTATCATTTATGGTACTGAAGTCACAGTGTTCTCCAGATGAGTTGGGATTTCCAGTCAAGATAAAGACCAAAATGGCTATGTTTTACGGAAGTTGGAGCCCAATCCATATGGATGACATGAGCATGAAGAAGGCTGGCGTGGATTACTCACAACATTTCCTTTTTGTTACACTGGGTTCAATTACATTTTTACCTTTCAAATATTGTTTACATTTATGTAGGGTTTTCAGATTTTAATAGGAAGCAATATATAAATGTTTTAAGTAAATAGAGGAACTGGAATGTTTATTTTTATTTTTAAAACATAGTTATGCATGTATTTCACATTTTCCATCCATTTACGTGTAGCTGCCACTTTTTTAAAGCCTGTCAAGCAAAATTATATTTTTAAAAAAGAACAATAATTCCAGTGCTTTAAAAAGCAGTTGGATTACATATTATGATCTACAACAGCAACAGAAATGGGTTTAGGAAACAGACTCTAAATAACTGAAACTAAATCTCTTAATAGATGGCATTATAATATAATATTAATAATTTTACAGTATTAAACAGGAATAATTTTTCCACAACTCATGGAGTTCAACAATTACTATAGCAAAAAGTTTCCCCCCTTTTGTTTTTGCTCTCAAGAGTTTTAGGATTCATTGGTTTGCAGATTCTGTTAGCACACTGCATGAATGGAAGCTATACCACATAATTAAAACAAAACTTTTTTTCTTAATTCACATGTAAGAACTTTGCTTTTAGATTTAGAAACACACTCTCACCCATGGGACAGAAAGGCATTGTTTTTATAGCCTTCTTTTAGGCACACAAAATTGAAACCAGAAAATTAATACGGCCAAGATAGTAATTGTGAACTGGTAATTAATTTTTTTAAGTGTCTTTTGTACATAGAGGGAAGACAGACAAACTACCACCCAACGGACATCGGGAGACCCCTTCCTTCCCCTTCCAGGGTATCTACATGCATGGATTGCCATAGGCAAGCTGACAGTTGCAAATTCTTATTTTGAATACATACTTGACTACAATTCCATTGTATTGGACATTAGGCCTGTTTCTTCCAAGAAAGGCTGCTTGTTGTATGTATACTATCTTAAATGGTCTTTTTGTGACCTTAGTCTGTAACCTCCAACAACTGAAACAGGACGTTTTTTCTTCTAATGACTTGGGGAGGGGAATCATTACCCATGCAGTGCACCAAGGCATACAAACTTCCTTGTGACCGTATTTAAAGAAACAGACACAAAGAAATAGTCATTGCAGTTATAATAGGGGAAATCTAGTATGCATTTCCAAGGAATCACATTTTGGGGAGAATTACAGAATAATTACACATATGCTTAGATCATGAGCATTCAATGAAGTGAACACTATTTTGGGGATTTAAGATGTTGGTGTTGTGGTCGTCTCTAAGAAACCAGGATAATTCAGACATTCAAATGCAAAAATGCACCATTTGGAGAGTGTAATGCGGTCTGTTCTGGTCAGTGTTACAAATTCGGAAAGGATTCCCTAGCTGCAGACATTAGCTACTTAATACTTAAATCTGTTTCTAAATGTAAAGCACAGAACAAAAGTACTTTGCATTAATGAAACATATCCTAATACTGGTGTGGTGACACATTTCATTAATGTGTCACTCTGCAGACAAAATAAATATCCCTGTCATATAGCTTGATAAAAAAAAAATGTGAATATGAACAGTAGGTAAAAATAAAGGTTTGGGGGGGGGGAGTGAGAAACAGACATTAAACTTTTATAAAAAGAATGAACATCTGCATTGACTTTAATATGGCTCTCATATCAAAACCTGGGGATTGAAAAAGCAAATAAATAAGTTGAAGAGAAAAATCCAATGTTTCTAAATCATTACAATGCGGTTTGAACATTCCAGAATACTCCTTTTTACCCTTCCCCATTCCCTTCAACAGATTTGGTGACAGTTTCCAGGGCTGCCTCTATATGCATAACTAAAAATCCCTAAATTGATTTTCTTTCCTGGAAAACTTAAGTGCAGCAGCTATTTTCTCCTGTAACAAGTCTTTTTGGATCAAGGCCAGTATGTGCTGCAATTCTGATATTCTAGTATAACAATGAACAGTATAAGTTACCTTTGTTATTTACTGTGGCCCATTTCAACCTAACAATTATGTATAACAAAACTGTGAATAACAAGATCTGGAAAAAAAAACAGAATTTATGAGAGTGCATAAGCCTGAAGAAATGCCATTTTTCACATGCATAACATACTGTCTGAAAGTCCTCCTCCAAACAGAAGCACATGCCAAACCTGAGGATACATCAAACCTTTTGCATGGATAATGAGGTCTGACTGTACTCTCTAATTGCAGATATGAGAAAACGTAGCTAATAACAGTGTGGAAAACTACTACAATTTAGGAATAGAAAGTATTTCTGTGATAGGCAGCATTTCAGAAAGCTCCAATTCAGTTTGTCATGAAACAATAATGACATCAATATACTGTAGGTTCTGTACAGGCATAAGAGGCATGGACGATCTGAAGGATCTTGAAATATGGCATTCCTGGGCATATTCATGCTCTCAACCTGGAGAAATATGTCACCCAAGCTGGTCTATATCTATTCCTCCCGCTATGCACAATGGAAAAAGGGGGCAGTTTTGAAAAAACCCAACAACTATCAACAATTCAGGAAGATGCTGATTCTCAACTGGTCTGCAGCTGGCAAGACTTTAGAAAAGTTGGAACACTCAGATTAATTAATATTAGTGCTTAAACTGGTGTTGAGCAATATTGACCTTTCTTTTAGACAGTATAGATATAATTCTTCCAATTTAGGATGCAAGTGCATAAAGTGCTTTTGAAGAAAGCTAACTTGGGACATTAAAATACAGTCATGTTAGTTTTGATACAGAATAAGTTGACGATGACACTGTATGGGTATCTATTCTTCCATTCTTTGTAGGAATACCACTCCATAGAAGAAACAGAATGGCCCTCATGCAGATGGGCTCTGGTTTAACACATTTGGACAAATGAAGTAACACATCATATGTGGATAAATGTGTGAAGACAGAGACATAAGAAGAGACATAAGTCTTAAATGAAGTAATTTCACCACTGGGTTGGCAGCTTCTGAAAGCCAGATGCTGGAGTAAATGACATTTGCTCTCATTCCACAACCTTCCTGTTATGTAACAAACAAACTGTTAGAAGATTAGGAATTCTCACTTTGCCATTATTTCTACCTCCAAAATAAATACCCATACTAAAAATACTGTTCTCATTCTCTCAAAATTCTTCAAAAATCACAGAAAAAAACGCATCAGCTAGGATAAGCTAAGTATTGTCTGGGTGTACTTCTTCAGGTGGAAAGAAGTCAGATTACTGCTTTGGGATTGTAAACCTTTGAATCTTACACAATCTTCTTCCAGATTGTAAAAAACATAATTTTTGAAAGATTCTGCTTGGCCTCTATTATGTGAACATATGTGCTCTCTTGTTTGCCCTGCAGATGGCTCCAAATGCAAAGAGAGTCAGCCGATGGTCTAACATATGATGATGTTTTGGATATATTACCTGAACTATTTAGATATGAGAACAGTTATAGCCATACTGTTAAGACTTTTGCAGATTTCTTAAGGTTGGAATCCTGAAAGCCCTGCTAATAAATAAACTTTATCATGCACAACTGTCTTTGCTTCTGAATACATATGGATTGGATTGATTCATATGTTATAACTCTGGAGTTAATGTAATAAAAGTCATAAGGCCTAAGTAGTGTCTCATCACAGTATGCAGGCAGAAAACTAGCTACTCTTAAATTTCTACCAAAGGGATTTTTCTCATCATTCTAATCAGTAGTTGCATTGAACTGAACTAGTATAGTACCTCCACATTTCACTCAATAGGATATTGTGCTGTGAACTGCCCAGGGTCCCTCCTTGCGGGGGAGATGGGCAGGATATAAATATGATGATAAATAAATAAATAAATATTGTGTAAAAGTAGAGGCTTGCTTACTACGCTGTACAAAAGACAATTGTACATTAATAGATTGTTAGAATACCAAGCCATGACTTGAAACTGCTGCATAATACAGCTTCAATCTTTTGCTCTGTTTACCTGATAGCCATGGCTGGATCTAGGAATCAGGGCTCAATTTTCCACAATACATCAGAATGCTCAATACAGCATCACTGCAGGGCATCATGGGAAATTAAAATTGTGGACAACTTCACAAACACGACTAGTGTCACCAGATAAGTCCTCAGCTATAGAGGCACACCAGCCATGTCATAGTCATACTATATTCACACAACTTCCCCTACTTCTGATCTGATTGGTTCTCATGCTTGTCTTGGGACCAGTCTCCAGCCTCATTGACAAATCAGTCCAGTTCTGAAAATCAGCATGTCCTAATGTTTTCTCTGACTTCTCCCAAAGGTTTGGCTTCCACCTGTACAGAAAAAAATGTTATTTTCCAGGCTTATCTGCAGTTTGTACCTTTTATAAAAACATGGTTTTTTGGGGTCAAGACATTTGTGATAGTTTTCAAAACATTGAAAACCATAAATCTTTTATGGCTTTTTATGTACGTAAAAATGCAAGTAGATAAATAGGTACCACTCCGGTGGGAAGGTAACAGCATTCCGTGTGCCTCGGTGTTTAGTCATGCTGGCCACATGGCCATGGAAGCATCTATGGACAACGCTGGCTCCCTCGGCCGAGAATCGGAGATGAGTGCCGCCCCCTAGAGCCAGATACGACTGGAAGGGGAACCCTTACCTTACCTTATGTATGTTTTTAATCATTTTTAACATTGTTAGTCACTCAGAAAGCAGTTGAGCAAGACTGGCTGGGTGAAGAGACACTGTGGTGGATGATCCACTACTTTCTATATACTTTGGTGCTCAAGCCAGCAAGGCAGAAGACAAAAATGTATTTTTCCTCTTCTTTCTTTTCAATTAAAGATAGTAAGTGCCAGTGTGGTGTGGTTAAGGTGCTGGACTGGCACCTGGGGGACCCAGGTTGTGGTCCATCCTTAGTCATGAAAACACTGGGTGACTTTGGGGTGTCTCTCTCTAAGTTCAACTTACCTCACAGGGTGGCTGTTGTGGGAAAAAAATAGAGTGTATTCTATATATACTATCTTGAGCCCCTGAATAAAAAGGCAAGATATAAATCTAACAAACAAATACCCAAAAACTATAACAGATTCCATTTAAATAGTAACTGCAAGATGCATATAGGCCAAGCAGGCCAACAAGCAGGCCATCAAGACAATCACACTCTCCCATTCTATATATATAAATTGAATATAAATAAATGCAGCCACACAGCCACTGACCTTTCCTTATGGCAAAGATCAACGGGGTGGGGGTGCGGAAGTACATGTGAACCCCATTGCTCACTCAGACTTTTCCCCCATTATCTATTCTCTTCTGAAAAAACTGCTAGGGCTTTGGGTATTGGATACTGTCAGCTGAGGGCATCTCCAGGTCTTCTAAGTGGGGACATGAATCCCAGAATGATCCGTCTGCCTTCCTCCTTTTGTATGGGAGTGCACCTAGATAGAGGGATTGGTGACAACAGTTTTTGGCAACCACAGCTGACCGCAAGCCTGCATCTAAAGCATCTCTGTAAAGAGTGCCCTAAGGGCTGACAACTGTTATTAGTCACACCTAGTGGTTAGGGAGAGGACTAACTCATCAATTTTCTTAGTTTCAGAATCCATTCTGTGCTAGCTGGGGGGAAAAAACCATTTCAGCCAAGTTTGCACAGACACAGATCATTTAAATGTAGTGAACATGCTTAACAATGAAAAGGTACACTGATATTCTTCCTCCTTTTTGCTTCTTTTTCAAAGCCTTCCACAACCTGACAGAATAGAAAGCTGAAATGGTGAACAAGTCACTTTTCTTCTTTGCAGCTATATCCTTTTCAGCCATTTTTTTCAGTGCAAATTGAAAGCTCTTGGCACCAAAGCTCTCCCTTTTCTATACACGTATGCCATGTCTAACACAGTGGCCCCAAGATCACACTTGTTTCCTCCCAGTTCTACAATAATAGAAACGATCAGGTCTTTCTGCTAGCTGTACAAAAGCTACATGCCTCACACCCTGTTCCTTACAGCAGTGGTCCCCAACCTTTTCAGCACCAGGGACCGGTCGTGGAAGAAAATTTTTCCACAGACGGGGGGGGGGGGGGCGGGGTTTGCAGGCAGGAGCCAATTGCACAGACGGGGGGCGGGGTTTGAAGGCGGGAGCCAATCGCATGCACCGGGGGGGTTGCAGGCAGGAGCCAATCGCGCAGATGGAGGGCGGGGTTTGAAGGCAGGAGCCAATCACACGCACTGGGGCGGGGTTTGCAGGCAGGAGCGAATCACATGGATGGGGGGTGGGGTTTGCAGGCAGGAGCCAATCGTGCGCACCGGGGGCAGGGTAATCGCACAAACTGGGGGGCGGGGTTTGCAGGCAGGAGCCCCGCAGCCCATTTCCTAACAGGCCGTGGCCCACAGGTTGGGGACCCCTGCCTTACAGGGTCTCTTTTTTATGTCAGGGAGTGAATGCACAGGTTTTATTAATGCAGAGAGTCCATGTCATAGACAACACCACTTATGTTGAAACTTCATGTACTACCTCTTCTGACCTGCAGTTTGAACTTGTAAGAAACTGAATTCTGTCACTTCCTTTGCTGTGCAGGAAGGTTCCTCTCTGCATAATTTTTGTATAATTAAGTCTTCATTAACAGCTCTTCTTTTTGACAAAGAACTCAGCTTTGATGCACATTTTAAGTTGGAATTTGGCCTGAGAAAACAATTTCTTCATGAATTCAGAGTGCTGCTTAGTCCCTGTCGGATCATATCCTTGTTCTGATTTGCTGCTGTCCATATAGCTGACATGGACCAATCATAGAGTTCTTGTTGCTTTAATAATTGCAGGAGTATTAGAATAATAGATATTCATGCTCTATTTTTCTAATGTCAGTTGAATGTTGTGCAATGGAGCCCAACAATATAATTTTCCAGAAGTGTGATAGTCATGTGATATGCAGGAAACTCATTCATGTAAATTGTTTCTGCCATAAGGTCACTATTTATATAGGCCTTATCTATATAAAGAGAGAGAGAGAGAGACTTTGGGCCAGCCTCACTCTCTTTCTCTTAACCTCCTATGCCACATTAAACTCCCAGAGAAGAATGAATGAACAAATGAATATAATATAATATAATATAATATAATATAATATAATATAATATAATATAATAATATACCACACACACATTACTTCAGATACACTGTGCCTAATATGTTTTCAGAGTCATGACATCTGCAAAAATATATTTCATAACCTTCTTTCCTGCTGTTTGGAAATTTAGCAGGAAGAACTGCCTGTAGCCTATCACTCTCTGGGGTCAAAGCATCAACAGTGTAATTGTTAGTGATTTTAATGGCATTATTGGAGCTATCTGCACTGGAGACCTCTTTTATCGCATTCAAAAGTTCTTTGTGCGATTCCCATCTTGTCCGAGTTGCTTTGGCCCTTCAGTTCCCAAACCTCTTTAAAGGGACACAAAATTGGTTTCATTTAATAGGTGACGTTAAAAGACATTCCCAGTGAACCTGGTGGAAAAGGGGGATAGGAAACTCCAACTTATGCCCTCTCTGACAGAAATCATTCCAGTTTGACCACCTGATGGGCTCTTGGGGTTAATTAGAAAATCCCCATCAAGACCTCAGAGGCCAATATCAGCTGTCAAAATCCCACATTCCCCCTCTTTCAAGTGCAAAATAACCTGTGTCTGAAGATGTGCCAGAGTACAAAAGGGCACACCACCACCACTGTGGGCTCTGACTTAGCTCTATTCATAGCCGCACTACTATGAATACAGCAAAAACTCAAACGAAAGTTTTAATCTCCCCACTGCATTCATCCCAAAGAGAAAGGGGTTTCCCTTTTAATAATTTCCCCCTTTAAATCTTTTGTGCTGGTCTGCTTTGGTGTGTGGGGGAGATGAGGTTTTACTCTGACTCAACTAGAAGGGGAGGATTTTTTGTTTTCTTTTTCTTTTTTCCTTTTTTTTTTGTGTGGGGGGGCATAGAAATCACTGCACCTAAACCTTTTATGCTTGAATCAGAGGAAAGGTCTCCTCAGACTAAAAGTAACTAATGCAAAGGGGCTTAAATGCAAACTGGAAATGCTTAGAGTTTAAAAGAAAAAGAAAGGTTGTGATTAATTTACCTGTTTCTGCTTTCTCCCCCTTATATAACCTGCATTATATAATTTGGCAACAGGATGGTGACAGGAGACAGATCTTGCTAACATTTATTTTTATACTTGGGAGAAATGGCAGCAATACAACCCTCTATAAAGAGAGAATTGCATCTTATTCTGTAAACTTGCATCTTATTCTGTAGATGTCCAATGCACTCAGAGATCAACCAAATCACTCCAGATAATATACAGTATATGGCAATGGGTTATTCAGCTTGTCTCCTCCAATAAAGTTAAGTTTATTCCAATACCAAAAAAAAAAGTTTAAAAGAAGCTGCTCTCACTGCAAACTTTTGATACAGTTTACAATGTCATCATTGACCCTGGCATTCAAATGACAAAAGATGATGTCCAGGCACACAAAATTGAATCATTATTTTTAACAGAAAAGTTGCAAGCCTTAACCAAAATACCTAACTTCAATTAAATAGCCAGTCTTGAATCTTAATGATTGCAGCAATCACTTCTGCCTGAATTCTGACAAAATTAGATCCAGGCTTAATTCCCAGTGAGATCGATGGCACTTATGAAATTAAATTTCTGTATTTATTCAATAGGACCTATGTGATGTGGAATTTCTCTGTAACTAATCTAGAATAACAAATGAGGTGGAATATCTTTAATAGTTCCAGGTCCATATACTCGCTTATTCATAGAGATTCACAACCTTATTTTATTACTTTTCTTTACTTTTTTACAAGCTTTTTATAAAACCCATATGTGAAGGTATAATCCTTTCTATAGCATTTAGGAAATCGTAATCTGGTTATTCTACTAATTGAGGAAGCACATCCAAGAAGGACATAAGGTAGAACCTTGTTTTGTGATGGTGTCCCAAATATGAAATGCTTTCCCCCCAAGTGTGCCTGGAACTAATTTTAGCATCAGATAAAATTACTATACTTTAATACGCATTTATGAGTAGCTAGAGTTTGCTTTAACAAATGTGATACAATCTGTAGCACCATTAGCTCAACTGATATTGATTTTTGGATAGTTTTGTTGATAGTGTTTGTTAGTTGTTCTGCTGTTATGATCTGCCCTGGGATGTTTTTCTGAATGATGGAATAGAAACAGAGCTAATTAATTAAAGATGGCAATGTACCTCAGAAGAACTACATTGGCCAGTGTTATACAAAACACAATGCGTTTGCAGCAATATGGCCTATTGTAGAAGAAGTACACTCTCCTATACAATGAGGACTCATTTTTAGTTTACTGTGGAAGAAGGGGAGAGGGTCTAACAAATCCTACACCAATATTCACTACTTCAAGAGGCATCTGCAAAGATGTTAATGGTGGATAATATCCGTGCAGGCAAGCAGCGTGGATGGGGGATTTTTGTATTAAAATGCACCTTTAAAAGCTCCGTTTGGTCTTTTTGAGGGTTATTTCACTCTAAAATGCCCACCGATAGACTCACAAAACCAAGGCAGATGCTCTTCCAATTTCATTGAGAATAGCCCCGTGCTTTCAAAGGGCTTCCCAAACCCCATGAAAGTAACATTCGAAGTCACCTTTTGTACCCCGTCCCTCTTCCTGATATGAAGGAGGCATGATTTTATGAGTGAGTGAGAATGTTCCCCTCCCTCAGCAGGCCTCAGCTCCCTTCAAGTGATTATTGTTTTGTTTCTTTTCCTCTGAGCAGTAACACCTACATTGTATGAGTATAGACAGAAAAGCATTCATACCCTTCAGAAAACCATTCACTTAAAGGGCAGCTGGACAGACTAAAGTGTTCAGCTTGCCCTCTTCACTCTTGGATGAGTTTTGTGCAAAGCCCAGGCTTGGAGGCCTTTCCCTCACAGAACCAAGCAATTAATGACAGAATTATTGTTTTTAAAAAAGTGGAAGAAAGAAAAATGTTGCCATGTTTGGTCTACTTCTCTGATTTGCCTATTTCAAGTTGTAATTAAATGATACTGCTGAAACTCTCTACCATAATTAGAAAATGGCTGGTCTTTTTCTTTCTCTCCCCCCACCCCCTTTTTAACAGGCAATGAAAAGATAATGCTGTTTACATAATTAATAGCCATGTGTAGCTTTTCTTTCATATTAAAGGGCTAATAAGGATTTGAATATAGGACCTACTGTTAATCCAGCAGCAATTGGAATAAATACTTCCCCAGCAGATTCCTAATCAAACAGGATATGGGGGGGGGGGCATTCATTTAGCATAGCACCCCCTAATTCTGACCAGGCCAGTGACTTTGTGTCTTTCAAAAGAAGTTTTTGTAGAAGAAACAGAGTTCAAAAGGTCCTAAAGAAATGTTAAGGAGTTCTATGCACTGAGATTCGTGTGTTACTCGCAAGATCAAATTCCTAGAATCACTGTGATTGTTCACTTCTTAAAAGCTTCTTAAAAGCCTATTTAGAAAATTAATTTTCATATACTTCTTTACACAAAGGCACATAAGGCAGCTTGAAGATGGTTTCTATGATAGATACGGTTTATTATGGCAATCTTGTTATCACAACATCTTGAACTGTAGATACAGTATGCCATCCACTCATAGTTTTTATGGAGTCTTCATATTTCCACAGTATTCTACCTATAATAAGTCAATTATATTAGATGTTCCATAATAAATCAATTATATTAGATGTTCCACATGTCAGAATAATCCATTCTAACACAGTTTTCAAATATATGTATGAAAAAATAAGTAGGCTCAGGGAGGCAGGAACAGACAATTAAATAATAAGGTTATATTTTAACCTCCTCTAAAAAAAAGTGAGAAGTTTGATATGCTTTTGAGGGAGATCTATCTCCAGAATTTCCAGGTATTTCTGGAAAATAGTACTGTCTGAAACCTGAAGAACTACTTATAGTTAGTTCAGGCTAAATCAGAGAAAATCTTTGTCCAACTGCCCGAATGCAGCCTGTGAAGATTTCGATCTAGCCCGCTATCAGAGATAAGCCTTGTTCCCTCTCTTGTTTGTTTGTTTGTTTGTTTGTTTGTTTGATGTGGACACCACCCAACTCCAATTGACTCTGGGCAGTTCACAGCATAAAGACAAGCAACAATATGCAATCAGATAAAATAAACAATAAACAAGAGGACAAATTCCACCCATCATTACAAAATGATGTTCAATGGTAAGAAATGTAAAGTTCTATACTTAGGTAGAAAAAAACCAGATGCACAGGTACAAGATAGGCTATACTTGGCTCAGCACTAGTACTTGTGAAAAGGATCTGGAAGACCACAATTAAGCATGATCTAGCAATGTGCAGCTGCCAAAAGAGCCAATGCAATATTGGGCTGCATCAATAGAGGTATAAGTGATA
Source organism: Charina bottae (assembly GCA_023362775.1). NCBI lineage: Eukaryota > Metazoa > Chordata > Lepidosauria > Squamata > Charinaidae > Charina > Charina bottae. The sequence goes on along the minus strand of JALMGJ010000001.1, from coordinate 166,638,149 downwards.
GTACCACTCTACACTGCTCTGGTTAGAATTTATTTATGTATTTATTTATTTAAAAGATTTGTATGGCTGCCCATCTTAAAGCACAACTCTGTGGCTCACAACAACAACAAACCACACAACCATAAAAACCATAAGAACAAAAACCCGACATCCCTCTGGGATGCTCCAACAACCAGACCCAGGCACCATCACTCTACCCCAGTGCCTGGGTAAAAAGCCAGGTCTTGATGGCCTTCTGAAAGGCTAAAAGGGTGGGGGCCTGTTGGATCACTGGGTTCCACAGTGTGTTCCACAAGGTAGGGGTAGCCACGGAAAAGGCACGCTTCTGAGGTCCGCCATGGGTTAGGGTAAGAAACAACGCTGAGTCCAGAATGAAGCTCTAGATCTTTATTGTTCTACCTTACACAGAATCTTGCCAAACTAAGTCTCGCTAACCAGTTCTCTGGGGAAAAACCCCTGGCGCTCTAAGGCGGATCCGGCCTGACTTTCTTGGACAGGTGCCCAAGGTCCTCGACACTGTGAATGCGTTTCTCTCCCTGGAAAGCACCCCCTTCTCCTTCGCCCACAATCTCCATAACATCAGCTTCTCCCTCAGAGACACATTCCATCACAGTCCCGCTTGATGGCAACATTTCAGGGAAGGGATCTGGAGCATACCTACCCTATCTGATCTGGTAGGATAGGCAGATACTCTCAGGGAGAGGCAGTCCCGCAAATAATCTGGTCCCTACATGGCTTTAAAGATGATAACCAGCACCTTTAATCTGCTTCATCCAGGGTGCCAACCACCCTCTCAACAACCTTTTCCAAAAAGGGAAGGATGGAGACTAGATGAAAGTTGTCTAACATGGTTTGGTCCAAGGATGGCCTCTTGAGAAGGGGTGTACCACCCCCTCCTTCAAGGCAGGCAGTACCACCCCCTCCCACAAAGAGGCATTAACTACCACTTGGAACCAACTAACGCCACCCTCCGGGAGGCCTTAACCAAGCAGGAGGGGCATGGGTCCAGAACACAGGTGGCCGAGCTCACAGCCACAAGGACTCTGTCCACTTCCTCAGGATCAACTGGCTCAAACTGCTCCTAAATAATAGGGCTCAGACGTGTCTCAGTCACTTCCAAAGGATCTGCCCAGCCAGAGTCCAACTCCAAGCAAATTTGGTGAACTGAGAGACTTTGACAGATGCCAAGAGTATTCCTCACAGCGGCCCTGCAAGAGCTCCCCTGGTTCCTCCTTACCCAGGAGGGCCTGGTTACCTGAAGCAGGGCCACCGGGCAGCTATTTGCAGATGCAATAATCCAGATTGCACCTGGAATATTATGTCTAGTTTCAGCCACCACAACACAAGAAGGATGCTGAGGAATTGGAAAGAGTGCAGAGAAGAGCAACAGAGATGGTGAGGGGTTTGGAGACTAAATCCTATGACAAATGGTTAAAATAATGGGATACTTTTAGCCTAAAGAAGAGAAATCTAAGGGGAGACACAATAGCAGTCTTGCAATACTTGAAGGGCTGCCACATGGAAGAGGGTGTGGATTTCAAGAACCAATGGGTAGAAGCTTTACAGAGAGCCGAACTCAAAATAAAGATTAATTTCTGATCATGAGAGCTATTAAGCAGTGCAACAGCCTGCCTCTTGAAGTCATGGATGCTCCATAACTCGAGGTTTTCAAACAAAGGTTGGACAGCAATTTGTCTGGGATGGTCTGAGGATTCCTGCTCAGGTCTGGGGGTTGGACTAGAAGACCTCCAGGGTATCTTCCAATCCTACAGTTATGTGATTCTAAATTTTCTTGAAATGGTTGTGGGAATTTAGATGGATTGCAAAAATACCAAATTTGTTAAATATTTGTGCACAGTTTCCAGAATCCCACAACCAATCCATACTATGTTTTCATGTGATAATTATGTAAAGTTCTTGACTCAGGTGCAGTTACTGATGTTTTGTTACGCTAATGCAGGGGATGATAAATGTAATGCAATAGCTGCTTTCTCAATCATTGTATTTTGCTCTTGACCTGAGAGGCAATCTTGGTCTATTTGCCTCTTTGCAAAATGTCCTGTGTGACAACTGTACAAAGAGACTCCCTTACAGAAAGTGGATTAATTTATACACCTCAAGATTAAGATGATATCAATATCATGTATGATCTCTATCAGCATTACAGATTCCTGAATTTAATGTTCAGGCTCCCCAAGGACCGTTCATATTTGGCATTTTGATATAGGATCTGACAATACATTGCCACCCAAGTGTATTTTATTCTACAAAGCCCACATAAATATTGCTGAATATATCCCATTGTGGAATGGCTAGTTAGCTGTGTTAGTCATTCAGCTTCCTGCAGTTCTAAGCTTTAAAAAGAAAAACTACTTCTTTCAGTATTTCATATAAAAGAGATGATAGATGATAGATGATAGATCTTTTACAATAAATTAATAGAAATTAGATACCAGTGAATTGAAAAAGTCTGTAATACAAAGTTTGCACCAATACGTTAGCAAATTAGAAGTTTGTGTGTGTGTGTTTTTATTAACTGGTGGTAGAAGGGATCAATAAATCACACATAAAGAATAAAAGGCTGAGGATTCTTATTGGTGTGGATATAGTTGAATTACACTTTACAACCAAGTTTTATTTTTTCACCTACAGACCTCAGCATGATTAATAATGTGACACTGATGATATCTTTAAAATGTTGTTTAGAAAATAACTGAACAGTAAAGTTTATTTTCAGATTGTATCTGATGATAACTATCAATGAAAGTAAAATATGAGTTCACAAAAAATGCAAAGGGAGATGAGTGAGGCAAAGAAGTCTATGTACATATAATCCTTTATGATTAATTACTCCATATACAGTATGAGCACTATATGCTGTACATATTTAAATAGGCTTGCATACTATTAAATATCATCTATTTATGCAATCTTAGTAACAGAAAAACAGTCTTAACAGATGTTATTTATTGTAACCCGCCCAGAGTCCCTTGCATGGGAGATGGGCGGGGAATAAATTTGAATAATAAATAAATAAATAAAATATTGTCGAAGGCTTTCACGGCCGGAGTTCAATGGCTGTTGTGGGTCTTCCGGGCTGTGTGGCCGTGTTCTGGAAGTTGTGGTTCCTAACGTTTCGCCAGCATCTGTGGCCAGCATCTTCAGAGGGCAGGAGCACAGATAGATAGCACAGAGATTTTGCTTCTATCTGTGCTCCTGCCCTCTGAAGATGCTGGCCACAGATGCTGGCGAAACGTTAGGAACCACAACTTCCAGAACACGGCCACACAGCCCGGAAGACCCACAACAGCCACAGTCTTAACAGAGCTCATTCCATGACTGTTGATCAATGTTTTTCACTGCCAGTAAAAAATATTAATTCATTTAATGAAATTCTTAAATTATACTGAGACATGTAGGTGAATTAAAGTCATACATGTACATATTTCAGTACCTAGTGAAGAGGTTCCATTTTTCAACCCTCCAGAAATCAAATAAGAAAAATTTCCAAAGAACAATTGTACTTTATTACTTGTTTGAGAATGCAACAACGATAAAGTATACAGGGAGGAGCACATAGATATAAGAATAACTGCAAACAGTGCAAAGCTATTAAAACCCAATGGGAGTCTTGCAGAGGGGGTTGTTCAGAGCTCTCAGTTCATGCACTGTAGACTGATGCAGTCCATTTCTAAGGCACAATACATATTTAAACAGTCCAGTTCTCCCCCCCTTTGCAAAATGCTTATAGCAACAGCTTTCCCTACAAAGTCTCATGTAGCAGTTTCTCTCCTCCTCCTCTACCTGTGATCCCTTCTGGTTTAGACCTCTTCCATCCTAGCCTGTCTAAACCCAGTCCACTTATTTCTTGGCTCTTCACACTGTGATCCATCTGCAACTAATTCATTGGGTGATTTCCTTCTGTCTCCACCCTGGCAAAGCATTGCAAACTAATATTCCCATCAGGATTCCTTTGCATCCCAAAGCTGCCTCTCTCCCCTTATTGGCTGTAACAATGGAATAAAGTTGGGTCAGGTACTACAGGGAAACTTCCTGCTTTTCACCTTGTACTTCTTGTTTACTCATAAGAAATATTTTGTCTCTCTTAACCTAAAGCTTTGTATCTTGTTCCATTTATCTCTTTAGGCTACCCCTTTCTAGGATAACCATTCCCTTCTTTTTCTCTAGCCATGACACTAGGATAAACATCTTCTGTTCCTCTCCTTTCTTCCCACCATCCCTCAATCACTGCAGGCATTATGAACCACCCATATAGCTCCCATTGCTTTTATCAAGATACTAGTTTACATCAGGGAAGATTTAGCTATCATCTGAGTGACATAACCTGAGAGATGTGTTGTTCCCCCCCCCCTCTAATTTAAGAGCTTTTAAAATGTTTAAGCTGGTGTGAATTTAATAACATTCCAGACTGCCAGACTATTCCCCTTAAATCTCTCAACGAATCTCACAATAAATCTCTCAATTAATCCTTTCACTGGCTGTCATCAGCAAGGATGATTCATGTGGCACAGGACTGCAGAGAGAAGAGAGCAACGTTGTCCATTTTCCTGCTTCATTCAGAAATTGAAAGGAACCTGCTATCCACTATTCAGTGGATAAGAAGTAATACGTAAGGCAATGTGATCCAGGATAAGGGATGTCCTGTAAAAGAACTGTTTTCATCATTTGGATAATGTATTCCTTTTGTTTGTGATCAATATTTTCCTTGTCTAAGTAGTAGCTGATGACTATGTGTTGGCCTAAAATTTTAAATTAGAACATTTTGAGAAGATATCACATACATGTTCATTCTTTGATAGACAATATATACCCATATACTGTAAGTAGTAACAATGATTACCCATTGATTAACCTGGAATTTAATTCTACTGCATAATTCTGAGATAAAATTTCACACCCTGTAAATCGTATTGAATTGCACTATAGTTGTTATCATCTTTCCTCCTCCTTTCATGCGTTTCCCATCCAGTATAATATAGCTGCAAAGTATTCTAGAAGACAAAACTAACGTTTCCCTCCTCATTTTGTTACTTTAAAAGGCAATCAAACCTGAAACTCATAGGTCAAGTCTGATTTCCATGTTCACCTATATTTGTTTATAGCCACTTGCTATTCTCCAAAGGATTCTATCAGTTGAAAACCATCACCCTTTTCCTTTTGTCTCTCAGGTGCTTCAGGCTTAGTAGCAATGGGTTATTCTAAGTCAGAAGCTGGTTCACAGAGGTGATCTGGTTACCAGATGTCCAGAAAAAGGAGGACATGTCCTCCTTTTTGTCCTCAGGTCCTCTGTCCGGCAGGCATAGCCTTAAAATTAAATATTGTCTGGCTTTTTGAGTGTATTTTTTTGGACTGTTTTCACAACAGTAGTCATTCAAACTTTCATGTACTGTGACCTTGTACATTGCCTGTTTCTTTCTTTTCCTCGTCCATCCACAGACTCGACAGCCTAGATTTACGTTATTTAATTCATTTCTTGATTTCTAAAAAAACCCCAATGAGTTGCAGTCATCCTCCATTATTATTTTTTCGGATACCTACAGAACTATATGATATTCAGAGGCATTCTTAGAAATAAATATTATGCTATGGGCCCATGGCCTTCAAGCTTGAGATACCCGAGGAACCCTTCTCAATGTGAAAAATCAGTGTGGGACTCATTAAAAATTGTTACATGTAATACATTTTATTTGAACAAAATGTTACAATTAATGTTGCAATAATACATTTCATCCAATGTAAACAGAAACTGTCATGTTGAACCCCTGGATGATTCTCATAGAACCCTAGGGAGCACAGTTTGAATACCACAGCTATAGGCTGATATTTTGCTTTACATCTTGCAATCTTTCTGTTTAATATTTTAAATATTATCCAGGTGGGAACAGAAAACCTAGCAAAGAGAGCCAGTTTGGTCTAGTGGTTAAGGCACCAGGCTAGAAACCAGGAGACTGAGAGTTCTAGTCCCGCCTTAGGCAGGAAAGCCAGCTGGGTGACCTTGGGCCAGTCACTCTCTCTCAGCCCAGCTCACCTCACAGGGTTGTTGTTGTGGGGAAAATAGGAGGAGGAAGGAGTATTAGGTATGTTCGCTGCCTTGAGTTATTTGTAAAAATAATAAAGGCAGGATAGAAAATAATTAAATAAATAAATAAAGTCCAATGGGATGGCAATCAGTACATTGCTTCTACAGGCACTAACATGTGTTTTTCCAAGTACTTTATTTAGTGAAGGATGCTGCTATTAAGGATGAGATACAGGAGTTTGACTGAATGCATCTTACACATATATGTCTGACTGTGCACACTGTTGATAGAGTTTGAGAGCAACAACCTCCAACAATTCACAGGGGTAGGGATAACCTGTGGAAAAAGGATTAAAGGGACCCAGAATGGAATCCAGTCATCCGAAGGCTGAACTTTTATTTATTTATTTATTTATATTTGTATTTATACCCCGCCCATCCCCTCCCTAACGGAGGACTCTGGGCGGCTTACATACATCGTTATACATCAAATTATACAGTGTTCTTTTCACAATCCGCGCGCAAGGGGAGGGGGTAAGGGAACCGGCTCTTCCTGGCTTTCCGGACTACATGTCCCAAGATGCCTTGTGTTGGAGCCGGCTGCTGACTTCCTGTAGATGTTTGTTGCTTCCGGGATCTGCAGCCATTCGAAAGATCTTCCGTCCGATGGAACCTGACCCCAGACAGGACAGGAGCCAGCATATTTTCCCACTTTAAGGTGGTACCCAATTTATCTACTTGCTAAGCTTTCAAACTGTTGGGTCGACAGGAGCTGGGACTAGCAACGAGACCTCACCTCGTTGCACAGGGATTCGAACTGCCGACCTTCCGACCGGCAGTCCTACAGCTTCAGCGGTTTAACCCGCTGAGCCACCGCGTTCTATTACCGTGTAATAGAAATATGCCTGGTGGGGAACAACAAGTCAAATTCGAAGCCTAGCGAATCAGAAATGACATGATCCAAATCAGGCATGTGGCAGAAATACTGAAATGCTATACAGAAGAAGTAATTTGAGAACAGAAGATGAGTCACACTAATGACAATACTCAGCAAAAAGCAGACTCTGCTTCTGGGCAATGCTACAAGAATATCCACATCATTTTTAACAGCAAAAAGATGAATTAGAACAATGGCACATGAAAAAAGCACTTATTTTGACACCAGACATAAGTTCCTTTGGTGGCAATCTATTTTGGCCCTCCTATCTGGTGACCCTTCAGGTATGCTGGAAATTGTTGCTCCAGTCCCTCTGGAGGCACCAGGTTGGGAGAGGTTGGTTGAACTAACTGGATCTCACAAGTATTTTAGTTCACTAAATGATTTAAACCGGTATTCTGAAAGACTACTTACTCTGCTTTCCCTTGCTGCTTGTTTTTATGTTTGGAACACTATTTAACATACAGTATCCTCCAATGAGAGAACCATCCAGATCTCATAAGAAGTGTAGTCATATCAGGGAATAACTTATTACATAGACAGAAATAGTATGCTAAATGGTTTAATATCTCTTTCTCAGAAAATGGCCCATGAAAACAAAGAAAATGGGAATGAGAACAAAGAACATAAAACTAATCTATAGAAAAATACTCATTTTTGGTGCTTCCCAGTTCTAATACTCAAATTAATTAGCAAATTAATTAATTAGCACCTCAGACACTTTCCATCTATGATTTCTCACACAATGTTCACTAAAAAAATTTAAAGCTCCCCTTCCTTCCTTCCTTCCTTCCTTCCTTCCTTCCTTCCTTCCTTCCTTCCTTCCTTCCTTCCTTTCTTTCTTTCTTTCTTTTTCTTTCCTTTTTTGTCTAAATCCCTGTTAAATAACGGTGGTACAGTCCCTCTACTATTATGCAAATAGATTAATCAGCCAGTGCTTCACTGAGAATTAATTTATATTTGAATCAAACGAGGCCTAGACGCTGTATTAGCGAACCCCTAGGCCAAGGCCTGGGCTAGGTAACAGCCCCATGTTATCCATTTGACGAAATGTGAACTGACATAAATACTGAGGCTAACTTTCAATCCGATTATGCCGTTACCTCACTTCAATGCTCTCCCAGCCATCAGACTCTGACATCCTGCGTTTCAATGGTTTTGCTAACAACTGACAACTCCACCCTGATAAACAAGCATCCATGCTGCCACTTTGCACCCCTTCTCTTAACCCATAATTCCAACTCAATGTGCCCTATTGGACAAGGTACTTTATTCTGTTTGTAGGAATCAAGGGCAAAACGGATTTTTTTAAAGTCTTTTTCTTGTGGCTAACATTCCAAACTTCACATTCACAGCAGCCAACTTTTTTGAGCCCCCTCTCTCTTTCATTCCGTCTCTCCATACGCACACAAAAGGCATATGGGTGTTTTGTTTTTAAATTTAAGCCAGTCATCCATGTTTATTTTGAATCCTATTCTTGTTAACAGTCTCTTTTTCTTTTCTAAACCAATATTTTTCTTTATGAAAAAAAACTACTAAGCAAAGGTCAACATGTCGATGAAGGTCAACATAAACTAAACCCACGTTTTACACAGCACACGTATACTAAATTCATGTTGCCAGCTAATAAAACTTTGCGCTCTCTCTGTAAAACTATGTGGATTTAAACTTTTTTAAAAAGGGGCTGAACAATCCGGCAGGTATAAGAAAAACATTTTTCCATGCAGGCTGTTTGGTGCTGATAAATGCCAGGTCCATGAGCAGCAAGTCCTCTTTCATCCATGACTTGTGGATGAGCATGCATGTGTTACCAAGACCAGGTTGGTTGAAGCCTGAGATCTAGCATTCCAGATTCCCAGTCCATCAACAGCCTCAATGCCAGGACTGTCATAGTGGGAAAGGAGAAATCAGCCAGTGATTGTTCACTTGCGGTGTGCTGCAAGTTTTGGTCTTTCTCCCTCTGCTTTTAAATAGCTTTACAAAGCTACCAGGGAGGTCATCCATCAGTTCAAGGTACAAAACCATCCAAATGTACATTACTATCCAAAACCTTACAGGAGAGGTTGAGAATGTCTTGACCCAGTGTCTGGAGTCTGTGAAGGTCTGGATAGAACAAAGCAGGCTAAAATTGAACTTAACCAAGTTAGTTTGTTCATTGGGCTTCTCTGACATCTCCAGTGTTGTCTCTTGATAGGATTGCATTGCCTCTGAAACAGCAGATTTGTAGACTTGAAGGTCCCCTTAGACTCACAGATACTGTTAGATAGGCAGGTGGGGGTCATGACAGGTGGGGGAGGCTCTTTGTCCAAGCTCAGCTGGTACATTGGTTGCTTACCTGGAATGTGAGGACCTTGTAGCAGTAACTCAAACCTTCATCACCACCTGTTTGGACTACTGCAGTGCAGTGTTCATGGGACTATCTTTCAAGACCATCCAGAAGCTTTGATTGATCCAGATTGTAATGGCTCAGGTGCTGGCGGTCACATGCTGCTCTGGGTTCTGCACTGGCTCTCTTTCTGCTTGAGTTCAATGTCAGATGCTGGTTTTAACATTTAAGACCCTGCACACCGTGGCAGTTGCAGGATCATCTTCTGCAACCAATCTCAATCTCTTAACACATATGAGAAATGAAGGAGGTGAAGGCTCACAGGTATGCCTGCACTTTGGAATAGCCTCTCCCCAAGAATTCAGTCCACCCCTGTGCTTTTATAGTAGGCTTTCCCTAGGCTATAAAAAAGGGAACATTTTCAGACAGCCTTCAAGATATGTTAAGATTTCTTTCTTTATATTATTTTGTTTTTTAGTATGGATGTTGTAAGCTGCTGAGAGTCTCTTCGATTGTGGCAGGGATAAATCTATAAAATAAATAAATGAAATACATTTTCTGGTTTTTGTTCTCATAATCATTCATAAATGTGACCTAGTCTTTAATTAATTTTCCTATTTTTAAACGTTGGCGATGTTTACAACAATTGGTAAAGTTCCTCTATTTAAAAAAAGATATGCACCAAGACAATTTACCTTATTAATACCTAACTTTATTTATTTATCAGATTTATCAGTCTTCCAGATACATTTCCAATGCATAACACCAGGGACATCAGCTACTGTTGGTTGGTGTCCCAGTAACTGTTTTGGAAGATTATGGGAAGTTGCAATTTGACTAGAATTGGAAGGTGGGACTCGGGAAACTCATGAAGAATTCCAGTTTTCCCTCACCCAAGGAATATCAGCACCATATCTTCTCAACTTCCCAGATTATATAATATGATGCAGGTTCTACATTTTAACCTAGGGCTGGGTAGGTCTCAACAGCTAGTCCAACATCTCTATCCTTAGCTTGATAGTCTTTAGATATGTTCGTCTGTGAGTTGCAGTGCAATATACTGTATCTGCTAGTTAGGAAAACTGGCCTACATTTTCTTGTCAAATTCACAAGAGACTAGAAAAAAAATTCTAGTTTTTATTTTTAACTCCTTTATTCTTTGGAGAAGGGGGGCCAGTAAAGACAACAAATAATTCAGAGAGTTTCTATCCTGGATTGCAAACCCTTTTCACCCAGTGAAAGTTGCAGAAGTAGCCAGCTTGCCAATGAAATAGCAGTGGTCCAAGGATGCTAGCAGCAAGGATGAAGGGAAGGAAGAACATAAGGAAGAGTTAAAGCTAAATATATTTGGTGCCTGACTAATTTATCTTACAGCATCCATGTATGCTATTGAGACTCTTTTTTGAAAGATGAGATGCTAAAACTAGAAAAATTAGTCCAAGATTTGCTTAAGAGACCAAGGCTGGGATGGGATCTGATACAGGGTCACTCATCTCCATGTCTAACATTTAATGTATTTATGGGCCACAGTCATGATACATCTTATAAAGGAAAGGTTTAGTTGGTTCTTACTGTTTTCCTGGTTGTGCTATGTTGTTTAAATGCATGAAGAAACTAGATGAAGACTATATGAAATCAATGAAAAATAATATCCAGAGCCATGGAAAATGAAAGGGGGGAAACCCCTCAAAGAAGACAAGAGAAACAAGTGAAGAAGTGAAGGGGCAAATTAACCAGCCTTGCAGTTGGTCTAGCAAAGAAAGAAGGACAAAACTCCAGTGAATTACTTTTGACCTGATCAGGTCCTTCTGCTCTGTATTTGAGAACATGGTCGTTCAGGGCTGGCCAGTCTGAATGGAAGGGGTGGAAGCATGTAACTCCCCACTCCAGGTTTCCTTTACTGTTCTATCCAAGATCCCGTCTTTCTTTGGAGTGGGGGGGGGGAGAGAGAAGAAAAAACACACCACACAGTTAACCACCTGTCAGGGCTGAGGATACAATAAGGCAGCCCCCAAAAGAGCTTTTCATGCATGCGTAATATATTTGTTCAGCTATTCACTTAATGAAGCTGATAAATGTGATGCAAAACAATAGTCAAGTTAATCTATTTAAGTAAAATGTTTTGAGACTTTCAGGCAATGTTAAGGAGGGTAGTGTATGCGAGCCATTTTCATTTCAATGCACTGATCTCCCCACTCCCCTTGGGGAATAGAAGGAGGAGGGAGTAGATTCAGACAACCTATGTGAATATAATTTCTTATAAATGTGTCTTTAATGGGTTTAATTCACCCTTGCCAGCTGTTTTTAGAGCTAGTTTGAAAGAGCAAAACAAACGTGCCAGGTTTGGAAAGCTAGTTAAAATTAGTTTCGGTCATTGGGGCCAAGCTATATTTCCTGCAAACCATCTGCTTGATTGGCACAATAGAAGGATTTTCAAGGGGGAAAGAAAGGGGGAGGAGAAGGGGGGAGACCCTAGCAAAGCTCTGAACAACCCAACAGCTACTGCTGGTTGCACTGCATTCTAAAGGTGAATGCCTTTCGCGTCTTAATGTAACATGTTCCATTCAGGCTGTATGCAAAGTCTATCACGGGGCTTTCCAAACTGTGTGTCGCGACACAGTACTGTGTCGCCTAGGGGGCCCAAGTGTGTCACATGACAACCCGGAAGTGCTGATGGCGCACCGCCGCCACCGCACGTGGCAGCGGTGGGCCATCAGCACTTCTGGGTTCCAGGACGACGCTGCTGCCGCCGCCACAACACACAAAAACCTGAAAGCGCAGAGGCAGCAACCCGGAAGCGCCGGGTTTTTGCACGCCAGCCATTGGTGTGTCGCCAACGGCAAAAGTTTGGAAAGCCCTGGTCTATCAGAATCAGTAAGGATGCTTCCAAAGGTGTTAAAACATACAGAGAACTTCCCTCTTCAACAATTCAGGGAAGCAAAGACAGAAAATTTATGTTTCTCTCTTCTTCTCTTACACTCATCCTGTGGCCAAAAGCATTATGCCAGAGAAAAGCCTGCCATCAACAGCAAAATACATAGAAACTCAAATATTTATCTGACTTCCCTCATGGCATCAAATCCTGCAGGTTAAGAAAATAAGCAAAATGTGCCAAACGGCCTTTTCCCCCACATTACAAATGGGTAATGTTTCAACCTATTCTGAAGTGTGTTTAACTGGACACTTTTGGTTTTTTTTTAAAAAAAATCTCAGTTCTAGCTCACTTACGTGCCCATCCCCCCACCAAATAATAAATTCAACTCACCAGTTATTTGAAACACAATGATCTAGCACAGAGCTTTCCAAACTCTGTGTCAGGACACGTTAGTGTGTCAGCTGCAGTGTCTGGGTGTGTCGAGGCTGCTGCTGCCTCCAAGCCCTGCCAGGATTCCACGCAAGTCCTAGTGCCTGCCTTGTGCCCTGCTGCCTCCAAACCTGCTGTGATTCCATGCAGGTCCTAGTGCCTGCCTTGTGCCCTGCTGTAAGAGTGTGTCGCGAAATGATGCATGTCTAAAAAGTGTGTCACCAACATGAAAAGTTTGGAAAGCTCTGATCTAGCAATTCCAGTGATGGTGTTCCATTGTCCCAAAAACTATTGTGTTTTCATAATTATTTATGTGGATTGTCAATCAGCAGTTAGATCATTTTTAAAATATTCTGAAAGTCCATAGACTTAATCTTGATTTTCTCACAAGAATGAACTTGTACTTGGGACTGTGCACAATGGGGGTTGCAAAAAACAAAACAAAACCCACAAGCAAAATAGCATGCACAACCATGGATTGAAGTATTGCCCTCTACATGTTGTGTTAAGTACCAGGGAGGGCTTTGACCCACAACTGTATTGACCATTTTGCCCACCTTGCTTGTTGACTTCCAAGCATCTGTACAAAGGTATTATCTGAGAACAAATCCTTTGGAACTCTGAATACGATTGCCTTGCAGTAATCTTTTTTTTTTTCCATAAAAGAAAAGAGTTTTCTGTATAGGCATTTGAAGAATCTAAATAAGGACAAATTCTGTAAACAGTCTTCTATGATCTAGATCCTTAGTTGCTCTTATTCCTAACTATTCCTCCCCTCTATCTGATGTGCTTTGCACCATATCCTTTATAATTCTCCAACTCCAGAAGCAGATTTTCAGAAAATTGGGCATGGGAGAGGTCAGTTAGATGCCACTTAATTGGGCATGACCCATGTTTACTCTATGGACAAATTTTTACTGTCTTGACCTGTCTCCAGTTGTAGCTCATCATGTCTTCCAAGGACATTCCAGTAATCCTTTTCATATTCTCCATCACCATATATGTTGTCTTACCCTTCTTCTATTTTCCTAAACCTTGCCAAGGACAGATTTTTTTTAAACCATCAATAACTTGCACCACATGCCCAAAGTATATGGCTCTCTGCTGTTCATTGCCTAAAAATTATCAGTTTTTATTTGCTCTAGGACCCTTTCTCCATTACTGAAGTGCCCTTCCTTGAGTTGTCAGAAAACTATACCAGCTTGAAATTTGCTGTCCCTATTGTGATTCCCTATCCTGCCTTTGTTCCCTATCACTGCCAGTCACCTGATTTCCCTGCAAGGCTATGGGTGAAGAGCCTAATAGAGGCTACCCTTGGACTGTGTTAGAATAAGTGGGAAATACTATATTAATATTGGTGCAGCTAAGGATGATTTTAGATAATTTTATTTGTGGGTGATGGATGATGTGATATGATGGCAACATCATGGGGACACAGGAGAAAAAAGATGTTACCAGGGCATGTTTATGCTGTGCATAAACAAGTGGGGAAAGGCCCTAGGACTAACTGACTGGTTATTCTTTTTATAGTCCATGGAATTCTTCGACTTCATTTCCAGATCCATAACACAAAGCTGTCTACCGCATTTGTCTCACTCTTTCTCAGTGTCCAGCTTTCACAGCCATTGGAAAGATAACCATTCCAATCTTTCTTGTTATAACACTTTATCCTTTCTGATCTTGCCTAAGTTTGTCATTGCCTTCCTCTTTCGGATCAATCTTTTTATTTCTTAAGCCCAAGAAACAGAGACTATTTACCACTTTCTCTTCTTTATTCTCAACTATTAGTGCACTTAAAGGGGGCGTGATGGCTCAATGGTTAAGACGCCAGGCTTGTCAATCGGAAGGTCGGTGGTTCGAGACCCGAGCGCCGCGTGACGGAGTGAGCTCCCGCACTCGCCCCAGCTTTTGCCAACCTAGCAATTCGAAAGCATGCAAATTGTTGTTTATTCGTTCAGTCATTTCCGACTCTTCGTGACTTCATGGACCAGCCCACGCCAGAGCTTCCTGTCGGCCGTCACCATCACCAGCTCCCCCATGGTTGAGTCCGTCACCTCCAGAATACCATCCATCCATCTTGCCCTTGGTCAGCCCCTCTTCCTTTTGCCTTCCACTTTTCCTAGCATCAGCTTCTTCTCCAGGGTATCCTGTCTTCTCATTATGTGGCCAAAGTACTTCAGTTTTGCCTTTAATATCATTCCCTCAAGTGAGCAGTCTGGCTTGATTTCCTGGAGTATGGACTGGTTTGATCTTCTTGCAGTCCAAGGCACTCTCAGAATTTTCCTCCAACACCACAGTTCAAAAGCATCTATCTTCCTTCGCTCAGCCTTCCTTATGGTCCAGCTCTCGCAGCCATAGGTTACTACAGGGAATACCATTGCTTTAACTATGCGGACCTTTGTTGTCAGTGTGATGTCTCTGCTCTTAACTATTTTATCAAGATTTGCCATTGCTCTCCTCCCAAGAAGTAGACGTCTTCTGATTTCCTGGCTGCAGTCAGCATCTGCAGTAATCTTTGCGCCTAGAAATACAAAGTCTGTCACTGCCTCCACTTTTTCTCCCTCTATTTGCCAGTCATCAATCAAGCTCGTTGCCATAATCTTTTTTTGAGGTTTAACTGCAACCCAGCTTTTGCACTTTCTTCTTTCACCTTCGTCATAACGCTCCTCAGCTCCTCCTCGCTTTCAGCAATCAAAGTGGTATCATCTGCATATCTGAGATTGTTAATGTTTCTTCCAGCGATTTTAACTCCAGCCTTGGATTCCTCAAGCCCAGCACGTCGCATGATGTGTTCTGCGTACAGGTTGAATAGGTAGGGTGAGAGTATACAACCCTGCCGTACTCCTTTCCCAATCTTAAACCAGTCCGTTGTTCCGTGCTCTGTTTTTACCGTTGCTACTTGGTCGTTATACAGATTCCTCAGGAGGCAGACAAGATGACTTGGTATCCCCATACCACCAAGAACCTGCCACAATTTGTTATGATCCACACAGTCAAAGGCTTTCGAATAGTCAATAAAACAGAAATAGATGTTTTTCTGAAATTCCCTGGCTTTCTCCATTATCCAGCGGATATTGGCAATTTGGTCTCTAGTTCCTCTGCCTTTTCTAAACGCAGCTTGTACATCTGGCAATTCTCGCTCCATGAATTGCTGGAGTCTACCTTGCAAGATCTTGAGCATTACCTTACTGGCATGTGAAATAAGTGCCACTGTTCGATAGTTTGAACATTCTTTAGTGCTTCCCTTTTTTGGTATGGGGATATAAGTTGATTTTTTCCAATCTGATGGCCATTCTTGTGTTTTCCAAATTTGCTGGCATATGGCATGCATCACCTTGACAGCATCATCTTGCAAGATTTTAAACAGTTCAGCTGGGATACCATCGTCTCCTGCTGCCTTGTTATTAGCAATGCTTCTTAAGGCCCATTCAACCTCACTCTTCAGGATGTCTGGCTCTAACTCACTGACCACACCATCAAAGCTATCTCCAATATTATTATCCTTCCTATACAGATCTTCCGTATATTCTTGCCACTTATTCTTGATCTCTTCTGCTTCTGTTAGGTCCTTACCATCTTTGTTTTTGATCATACCCATTTTTGCCTGGAATTTACCTCCGATGTTTCTAATTTTCTGGAAGAGGTCTCTTGTCCTTCCTATTCTATTGTCTTCTTCCACTTCTGCACATTGCTTGTTTAAAAATAATTCCTTCTCTCTTCTGGCTAACCTCTGGAATTTTGCATTTAATTGGGCATATCTCCCCCTATCACTGTTGCCTTTTGCTTTCCTTCTTTCTTGGGCTACTTCCAGTGTCTCAGCAGACAGCCATCTTGCCTTCTTGGTTTTCTTTTTCTTTGGGACGTTTTTTGTTGCCGCCTCCTGAACAATGTTGCGAACTTCTGTCCATAGTTCTTCTGGGACCCTATCTACTAAATCTAGTCCCTTAAATCTATTCTTCACCTCCACTACATATTCCTTAGGAATATTAGTGAGCTCATATCTAACTGATCTGTGGGTCTTCCCTACTCTCTTTAGTCTGATTCTAAATTTTGCAATAAGAAGTTCGTGATCTGAACTACAGTCAGCTCCAGGTCTTGTTTTTACCGACTGTATAGATGTCCGCCACCTTTGACTGCAAAGGATGTAGTCAATCTGATTTCGGTGTCGACCATCTGGTGAAGTCCATGTATAAAGTCGTCTTTTAGGTTGTTGTTGTTGGTTGTTGGCTCCCGTCTGCAAACCCCACCCCCGGTGCACGTGATTGGCTCCCGTCTGCAAACCCCACCCCCGGTCCGTGGAAATCCCAGAAACCCCACCCCCCAGTCTGCGGAAAAATCATCTTTTGAAACCAGTCCCTGGCACCAAAAAGGTTGGGGACCCCTGCGAAGACACCCTAGGATCCAAACATATTTCTTTAATCATCCACCCTAAGCACATTACATCTGCTATGGACATTACTTTTCTTAATCCACTTAGATTTAACCAAGTTCTGAAAGTGTGGCTACTTGTTTCACCTGAATTAAATTTTATGTAATGCAGGTTTTTCTAATTTGGTCCTTTTCACATGAGTTGGAATTTCAGTTCCCAAAATTCCAAGCCAGGATGGAGGGCAGTAGATCAGAGAAGATTTATCTAATGGATATGTTTCCCTTCATGGATGATGCCAAGACCATTAGAAGTACTATGAGAAATTGAAAAAATATAGTGTAGAATGGAAATGGAGAAAAATCTAGAAAATCCAGAGAACCCCGAACAAGTCAGTTTCAGAAGAACCTTGAACTCAGAACTTGAGTCACTGAGGTTGCACCTGCCAGAGTAGAGTCAAATAAGCACCAGTTAGACTGCGTTTGCACATTATACTAAGCCATGAACTACTTAATCATGGTTCACAAAGGGTTGGGTTCCTTCAACAAACTAAACCAAAACCAAGCAAGTCATATTATAGCTTAGCATGTTGCATACACCAAGTCTCATGAATGGTAAATAAGACATAGCCCCCAACTTTCTCTCATCTTGGATGCTTTGCTGCAGTATTTTTAACCCTGCCTATCTACACTTACTGTATGTACCTTGCAATTTTTGTAACATACTCTGAGATAGGTAGCCATATTTATTGTTACAGTTAAATAAAGTTGTAAAATGTAAATGTTTTCTAAATAATTGTCCTTTGGACTTCTTTTATAAATCCCTACTTAGTAAAGTTCATACTACAGTCTAGCTAGATTGATGTGCTTAGGCTTATACCCAATTACTTCCCACCCAATCGTTTCAAGGATCAGGCTGACTGATAGTAATTTCTTTTCATTTATTCTTTTCATTCATTCATTTAATGTACGCATATAGCAGCATTGCGAAGAAGCACTAAATGAAGTTATGTATCCTCTTTAATATTCTTCCAATTCACAATCCTATGAAAATATTCAGTCTCAACTAGGCTGTACCAAATTGTCGATTATTATTTCACAGCTGTCTTATAAACCTCAGCCCTGTTTATTCCAGTTGTATTCTGAGACCAAGGGTGTATATGTGTGTGTGTGTGTGTGTGTGATTTTATTTTTCTTAGAAAGTGCTGTTCTGGAATATTTATTTAATCTCAGATAAGTCCAAATGGCTACCAACTATAATAGCTGACTCTTGTCTTTATGCTTCCATTTTCTGTCTAATGTTCTACTGATTCTGTTTGTGTGTCTGCAGTTTTGTGATGCTTTGTCTCTGAAAAGTTATTAATAATTAGAATAAGTAAATAAACAAAGTACATTTCTACAGAAAACACTTTTATAGTGTGGGCAGATCATTACACAAGAGCTTGCTTTATAGAAGATGTAACATTATAAGTTACCGTTAAAACAAGGGAGAGTGAAATAAGCCTGCTAAAATTACAAATTTTGCATAACCCCAGACGACCAGCAGGTAGCAGCAAAAGAGTTACAGAGAACTCTACTGCCATTTAGGGGTCATTTGGATTTTTGCACCCAATATGTACTTTTATGGTTGATCAATTTATTGATCAAATTGATTTCTTTACACAATAGTTACTTCATGTTTGAAATGCAGAATATCACTTAAAATATTTTTATTATGTTGCGTGCATTGTTGTGAACAATAACACATATACTTTGATTCATTAATGTGTTAGAGTTATATCCACTGGGGATTTTTATAGTTATTCCTAACAATGGAGATAATATTGTTATGTTTTAAATATTAAACCACTGCTTGGGTTGTATGGGCTGCTTGGGAGAAAGAGTGATATATAAATAATAACACATTCATTAGCAAATAGCTCCAAGGGACTTGAGGCATATAGTAACTGAATAGTTACTGTATTGTTAAATAATGTTCATCGGAAGAATTCAGATTCAACGCGAAGAGAATATTTGTAGCTCAGGGTTGAACTGTGGAGTCCTTGGTGCTCTCTGAGCCTTGTTGTTTTCTTGCAGACGTTTCATTGCCAGGCTAGGCAACATCTTCAGTGCGAAAAGGGAGTGGGACTTGCTCTCTGTTTATATACCCTGGCTTGTCCTGCCTGTGTTGGTCGGGGTGTTGTACTCTCCTTGGTAGTTCCTTGATTGGATTGTTGTGTGCTGCTTGGTTGATTGACTAAGTTAATAGTTCCTTGATTAGGGTCTATTGTGTTGTTTGATTGTTCCTCTGGTGCTAATCCTGGTGTTAATCTTTGCAAATGCAAGTAGATAAATAGGTACCACTTCGGTGGGTAGGTAACAGCGTTCCGCGCGCGTCATGCGGCCACATGACCGTGGAAGCGTCTTCGGACAACGCTGGCTCTTTGGCTAACAAACGGAGATGAGCACCGGCCCCTAGAGTCGGACACGACTGCACAAATGTGCGGGGGGTACCTTTACCTTTTTAAGGAGGTGTTCTGGTCTTTTGGCTTTTTTTATTGTCTCTTATGAATGATATGTAAATGGTGTTTACCTCTGTGTGTCTATGTGCCAGATTCAACTGTTTAAATCAGGAGCTGGCAACATTTCAAAGTCTGGGAGCTACAATTCACCTTCCTAAGCTTCTGAAGGGGGCGTGAAGGAGGCTTCAGGGGGCGTGGTGGCTCAGTGAGTAAGATGCCAGGCTTGTTGATCGCAAGTTCAGAGGTTCGAATCCCTAGTCCCGCGTGATGGAGTGAGCTCCCGCACTTGCCCCAGCTCTTGCCAACCTAGCAATTTGAAAGCATGCAAATGCAAGTAGATGAATAGGTACCACTTCGGTGGAAAGGTAACAGCATTCCGCGTGCGTCATGCCAGCCACATGACCGTGGAAGCGTCTTCGGACAATGCTGGCTCTTCGGCTAACAAACGGAGATGAGCACCGGTCCCTAGAGTCGGACACGACTGCACAAATGTGGGGGGGGGGAACCTTTACCTTTTTTTTTAAGCTTCTGAAGGGCTGCAGGAAGGTGATGGGGTGACATGGAGATGTCATTGGAAAGGACAAGGTTGAAAACAGGGAAGGGAATTGGAGGCAAGTGGCTTGGAGGGGAGCATAAGGGTGGGGGAATGGTTGCCTCCCAAAGGTCTTCCATGCCCATTCCAGCCGTCAACAATCCCCCAAATAAGCCAAAATCAGCCCTGTCCCCCAGTTGTGATTTCAAACTATATTGGCTGGTTTGGAGGGCTCCCATTCTTACATATAATTTGTTTTTTAAAAATGGTGCCACAAAAAATTAGTCATTTTGCCAGAAAGTTTCAGCAGTGTGATTTCAGTGGGGTTGGAAGTGCCCCAATAAAGCAGGGAGGGCATGTAATCCATTCCTGGATTAATTTTATTATCCAAATTTATATCACTGATTAATAAATGGTTAGAAAAGCTCTCTGGCAACTCTGGGCAAGGATACTAAAAAGATCCCTAATGGGAGCAAAGTGGGCTTTGGAAAGTGGGCAGCGCAGCAAAGGTGTAGCAAACACCGTGCTTAATTATCCTGCATTGAATCCATTATGTGAAGACCCGGCTCTCTGGAAAAGGCTCTAATGTTGGGAAGGATGAAAGGAAAGAGAGGAAGAGGATGACCAGCAGCAAGGTGGATGGATTCAGTTACAGCGTCATGAGCGCACCGCACCCTTAGGAGACCTGAAAGAACAGGTTAGGGATGGATCGACCAGGAGAAAATCTATCTATGTGGTCGCTAGGAGTCAAAAACGACTTGATGGCACATAATCAAACAATCAATCTGGAATGAAGAGCCACTGCTTTACTCTCAAGGTTTGCTCTCAAGCCTTGAACAGACCTTCCCCTCCATCCCCCTAGCCTTGAACTTTTTTAAAGCTCAAAGGAAGCGGCAAAGAGTGGCTGTTCAGAAGTAAATGTGAAGTAAGGGCATCAGAATGAATGCGGGGATGTACATACCCTCCTCCCCACTCAGGTCAAACGCCGGCATTCGTCACAGGGTTTAGAGGGAAGATTCCCCTGCTTTAGGCGACCAGTATCAGCGCCTTTGAAAGACGCGTCCAAAGAACCCGCGGGCGGGACGCGAGATAAGACCCCTTTTTGGCTTCTCCGCCTGGCCTCTCCTTCTCTGCAGCCGCCCTTTTGCCTGGGCGCTTACCAAAGGCCCAGAACAGGCCCAAAGAGCGGGGGCCACGTGTGTGCCGCAGCGTGCGCTTGACCCAGGCCGCCGAGACGCAAATAAAAACCGCGTCTCCGAGGAGCCCAGCGGCGCTCCGAAAGCTGTCCCCGAAGCAGCCCGAGCAGACATCCGCGTGGGGCCGGCGCGTCCGGCTTCGTCTCGCGTTCCCTTTAATCCCCGGGGCGGGGCAGGCGTTGCATTTCAGCCCATTGCCGTCGCCTTGGCTTCGGGGCCTTGGACGAAAAGTGGCGGGTCATCGGATCCTAGTCGCGTAAAATCGCGTCCGCTGGGATCTGCGCTCTGCCTAAACAAACACCGTTGGAGGACATTGCCGGCGTCCAGCGTTATGAAGGGCTTTTCAGAGAAGTTTGACGAATGGGCGCAGGGTTCGTGGGTTGCTTGTCTGCGGCATTTCAACCCGGCCTTATAGGCTCCAAGTGAAGAGACGGCCTGTTTATGCGGCAATTGGGGCCGGCCTTTATGTCAGCAAAGCGGCTTTCAAAATCAGCGAGGGACCTCAACCTTCCGCCATTAGAAATGGTCCATTTGCAAACAACCCGAATCCTCTCCGGAGCTGAGGTTAAAGGGCGAATTATTTAGAGCTGAGCCGCCTGACAGACCCTCGATGCCAAAATCGCAGTTAACGTTAATGCCCATAAAGGCGATCCCGTAGACCCCAGTTATTATTTTTTTAAAAAAATCCTACAAAGTCTGCTAGACAGACCTTAAATGTCCCCCCTTTTCTGCAGTGGTGGAAATAAAATCAGCATTACTGTCTACAAATGAACACGTACTTTAACCAATGCCTCTTCAAATGCTAGTAGTTATGTATGCCTTACTCCAGTTCCTTCATCAGTTAAGCAGTTCTGTCTCCATGATCCTTAATCCTTAAGATGCTACCTTTTTAATTCTCAGTTTGGGCTGACTTTAAGATGCTAATTTGTACGGGGGGGGGGGGGGGGAAGCAAGGATAGGTTTTATGATGCTTTTTTCATGTTAGTTAATTTATGTTTGAGCCCGGAAGGCTTGTGTGCATGTATATGTGTTATTGACTAGGGGGAAATTATTCCACTTTCTTCCCTAATTTCATTTAGGCTCAGCCAAACTCCAGTGGCCCTTTGGGGGAGAATTGGGGAAATATTAACCCTTGTCCTACACATAGAAGAGAAACCATCTGAAGTAGGCTTCAGTGCTTGAAATTATACAATGGATTGATATTTTTCACGAAAGGTTGGAAAACATAATTCCAAGAGTTATTTCAAACATCTAGCCACTCTGGCTAGTACATAGATGGGAGATCACCAGGAGGTCCTAGGGTTTTAGACTAGACTGGGAAGATAAATAAATGGATACTTCCCAGAAGAAGTGCAAGGACAACCAGGATTTCTGGTTACCTCTGAATGCTGAGTTCCATGATTTAAAAAAAGGAAGAGGTTAAGGAGTTTCAGCTTTCAGGTTTTCCCCCAAAAGAAAAATTGAGAAAAAGAGTTGTGAAAACTGGGATCAGACCTAGAGGCAGCAATCTTTGACTTCTGGACATTAATCTGGAACCTCTCTAGGTAAGTTGTTGTGGACCTGCCTTGCTTTAGCTCAATCCTAAGTACACAGCCAAGGCTTTGTTGAAGCATGCCTTAGTTGGGAGGGCCAGTTTGGTGTAGTGGTTAAGGCACCAGGCTAGAAACTGGGAGACCGTGAGTTCTAGTCCCACCTTAGGCACAAAACCAGCTGGGTGACCTTGGGCCCGTCTCTCTCTCAGCCCCAGGAAGAAGAAGGCAATGGCAAGCCACTTCTGAAACCTTGCCAAGAAAACTGCAGGGACTTGTCCAGGCAGTTGCCAGGAGTCAAAAACTGACTCAAAGACAAACACACAAAGTTGGAAAGCATCTGCTGCTTCTGCAGGGATCGCAGCAGGTGAGGCTCCATAAGATCGCAGCTTTCCCCACCTGATCTTTTTTGGAAGACCTGATAGGACTAACTCACCATCAGACTGAGGCAGAACTTCTTTTCTTTTCACTTGGTGATTTTGTAAGAGTTCCTTCAAACTTCCAAGCCAGGGAGCATTGTCCCAGCATAAACTCTGGTCTTCTGCAAGAAATGCGATTCAAACTTCGATGTGTCCATCCAATCCGAATTGGCTTCCTTTGTGCACATCTTAATTCCCTTTCTTTTTAAACCAAGCTACAGCAGATTTAATACATAGAAAGCATCCCTTAAATAGGAAATCATTCTATGGTTTCCTTTTGGCCCCACTATTTTTTAAAGCTGTACAGCCACCCATCCCGAGAGGGGGAGTTGATTTGGCAAAGGGGGGAGCAAGGGGAGGAATAGTCTTTCCTTAGCTAATTCCCTTTGCCTTTTCTCAAATAACTTTTTTGATTTGAGTCAAGGGAGAGGTTGAACAGGCGTTCTTTCTCCTCCTAATGTGATATAAATCGCCAATGCACTTTCAGTTTTCTTCACCCTACCCCACGCCTTCCCCTCTCTTTCCTTTGAATGGTTAAAGCACCGACATGGAGATCATGACCATTAAAAAAAATCCTATCGGAGAAATAAAGCTGGTTAATAAGTTTTTTGGAAGGGAGAAAGCTTTGTGCTCCCAAGTAAAAAAGAAAAAAAAGGGTGTGTGTGTGGCGAGGGAGAACAGCTGAAGGTGACAGTTACTTCATGCTTAATAGGATCAGGGATGCTTGCCTTGGGCTGCACGCTTCTGCTGGCTAAAAGTTCACCCCAGAAAAGGATGAATTGGGGGCTTTTAAAACATACGAAGTTTTTAACACATCTGTTACTTTTTGCAAAGGAAGGGGACTTTTTTAAGCCTTTGCTATGATTCCTTGCAATGTTCATTACCCTCCCTTTCCTTTCCTTTGCTCTGCCCATTTTCTCCTTCCTCCTCCTCCTCCTCCTCCTCCTCCTCCTCCTCCTCCTCCTCCTCCTCCTCCTCCTCTATTTTTTAGAGGAACGACCCCCTGCTGTGGTTGAGAGTTTTCTTCAGATGGTTAGAATGAAAAGGTGTTTTCAGAAAGCCTGCTTTAAAAAGTCATTTAAAACTGAGATAAGCCAACTTAACTTTTGGGCTTGAGTAACAGGTGCACTGCCAGCCTATGCATGTTGCATGTTGACACAAAACTAAAATCCCTGTTTGTTCAATGCTGCTTATTCCTGGGAGGTGTGGGCAGAGTTGCAGCCATATTTTTTGGTGGGGTTGTCTATGCTTAAAAAAAACGTGACTGTGCATGAATTTAAGCCAATTTGGTCCAGTTAAGTGGAAGCAATTCAAGCAATGAGACTTGAATGTCAGTGGAAATAACTTACCTTCAATAACATACAAAATATTGTGAATTATTTAGGTCTGGAGTGCAAACCAGCTAAAAACATTCTTGCAGTTCGGTTAGTCTTTGTCTGGAATCCATTCTAATAGGTATTATTATATTCCATATTTTCAATATTACATATGGGGTAAAGTTAACTGGAGGCTATTTTCTTTTTTAAAGAAAAGTCTGTTATTGTCATCATTGGAAGATATGAAGGACCAGGTTAGGAATGGATCATTAAGGAGAAAATTTATTTATGTGGTTGCTAAGAGTCGACACTGACTTGATGGCCCATGATTGTTACTGGATTTTATTTAACAACAAGAAGGTGGAACGTGAATCATGAAATAAAAAATTGGTTTAAAAAAAAGTGAAATTTTGCTTTTCGGAGTTCAAATAGAAATAAACTACTGTATGAAGATTTATTCATGGTCAGAATTTTCATTATATTTGGAGCCATTGTTACTTTGGAGTTTAATCCATGCAATACCCAGGTGAAAACAGATTTATGTTCTGCAATCCTTCCCCAAAGCCAATAAAACAAATACAGTATCTGAGCTGTAACTACTGTCTTTCCCAGAACACCTTCAGTTTAACGACTGGTTGCAGCGCAGGACCCTGGACAAAGGAACAGACCTGATTCCTGTATCAACCTCCTTCACAGTCGAAACCTGATTTCATCTTGCCTCATTTGTACTCTCCGTTCTTTAGAAAGTGCCAGAATAAGATTATATGAATATTTATTGTCTAATTTCCTTAGACCCAGTAACCGGCGGAAAGGAAAACATCGAGTGAGTGCAGATAAATGTTGTGTTCCGCTTTTCTTGAATAATCCCCCCCCTTTTTTTTTCCTTAGGAGGTGAGGTGTCATTGGAAACTTTTAAAAGGCATTTAATTAGCTGGTGTGTGTGTGTGTGTGTGTGTGTGTCCGCCCGCGCGCGGTGCTTCGGAACAGCACACCGCCGCCGGCCGCCTTTGGAGCGACAGCTTTCCCAACGAGGCGGTCAATATGCAAAATTGATGACCGCACCTTCTTTGTGGCGGCCCATTGTGCGTGGGTTGCTTATGAAGGCTAATCCAATCATAAATTGCACCCCCGGACCAATGAGGGAGCCCCGAGCGCCCGTTGAATGAAACTCAAGTGAAGCACCCCATTGTTAGAGCTGTCACTTTTGAAAGCGCCTCGGCGGCGCTGACCACTATAAAACCCGCCGCGCCGGAGGAAGGGCCAGGAGACCCGGGGCCGACTCGCGAGGTAGATTTCTGCCGGAGAGTGGCCGTCGGCAGGCAGAGATAGGAGGGAGAAGGGGGAGGGCCAGTGAACACGAGCACCGTGTGGTGACTATATTATTATTATTATTATTATTATTATTATTATTATTATTATTATTATTATTATTAAGCGAGGTCTTCCCTCCGTTTCTTGGCAAAGAGCGTTGTTCCCTCCACGCTCGCTCGCTCGCTCTCCTGCCTCCCACTCTTGGCGCGCTCCCTAGCCCAGGCCATGATGTTCCCAAGCCTGCTCGCGCCCCCCGCCGTGTACCCGAGCCTCCTGCGGCCGACCCCGACTCTCACGTTGCCTCAGACGCTGCAGTCCGCTTTCTCCGGCCCCTCCGGCTTCTTGGTGGAAGACCTCCTGCGGATCGGCCGGCCAGCAGGTTATCCGCCCCGAGGAAGCGCCTCGCCGCCCAGCTTGTCTCCCCCGGTTGCTGGCGTCGGCGCCGCCAGGACTGACGCGGCGAGCGCAGCGGAGCTGGGGACTGCCGATTCCTCCGGCGCCAGGACCAGCTGCTCCGCCCAGTCGTCGGTCTCTTCCAACGGGGACGCCACTTTCCTGAAGTTCGGAGTCAACGCCATCCTGTCCTCACCTCCGCGGACAGGTAAGTGGCCAGCGCGTCAGCAGCGCCCGCCTCGGCAGCGCGTTTTCCACTGCCCTCTGCAAAGATTGTCGGGAAAGAGCGCCGAGGGTCGGGAGGGGGGAATCAGGTGGGTGGTAGATGGCATCGAAGCGCAAGGACCGGTCTCATCGAACACGTCCTCCAAGAGGGAAGCAGAAGGAGGGACTCGAAGCGTCGCGCGTCATCAACCAGGTGGGACTGGGACTCGTAGAGAGAGCCCGGCGCCACCAAAGAGAGCAGGCGCGCTCGTGCCTCGGGAAGCGGCCCGCCCACGCAAAGTGCACCAGGCCGAGGATTGAAGTTAGGCGGAGAGAATCCAGGACCTGCCAACGTCTGCCACGGGCCCCCGACTGCCAGTCGCCCGAGAAGCAACCGTCCTCGCTCCTCTCCTGCTTCCCGCCAGAGCAGCGGGCTGGCCAGTGAAGGAAGCGGGATCCAATCCATTGGTGATCCAGAAGAGCAGTTCCGATCTCAGTGCTTCGCTCGGCTCTGCAGAGAGCGGAGGAACGCGAGCTTCCCACTTCAGACGCTCCTCCGGTCTTTGCTAATCCCCGCTTTCTTTCCCCAGAGACTTCTGCCGCGCTGATCCAGAATGTCCCCGTCAAGACCTTCTCCTTCCCCTACTTCGAAGGCTCCTTCCAGCCTTTTATTAGATCGTCTTATTTTCCAGGTAGGTTTTGGGGGGCGGGCGGGAGAGGCTTCCTCAGATGCCCACTCGTCTTTTCTCTGGTCTCTTCGAGTCATCCAACTGCCCGACGACGCACCTCGTAGTCTTGGGGGCGGGGGGAGGCTTGCCCATGGCAGTGAGTCTTCCTAGTCGGACCTCAACATGGTGTAAGCTGACCCTGCTGCGTTTGAAACCCCCCCCCCCCCACGCCCGATCCTGGATTCCTGCCCCAGAGTCCTGGCCTAACGGCATCCCCGAGGATCTACTCCCTTTGTTGTGAGCATTTCTTGGAATCGGCAACCTCTCTCTCTCGGAGGGATGGGGAGGGAAGAGGAGGGGAGGACCGGCCTCCGGTTCAGAGGTTGGACGGGGTACAACATTCAAGAATCAGTCGCGCCAATTTGATGCCCTATTTAGCACAAGCGGCGACTGCGTGACATTTTCCTTCCCAATTCCGTCCCCCGCCTTTCCCGGCACTGCAAATTAGCCGGGATGGTCACGGTCCAAGTGTGAGGCGCTTGATTTCTGACTGAGCTGCTGCCGGCCTTCCTTTCGGGGCGGCGGTTTTCCCACAGAGCCGCGGGCTTTTCCCCCGGTCGTCAACAAAAGTTTCAGCACCATGACCAATTTGGTCAGCTCCCTCCGGGCAGCCACACACAGACCCGGCGCTGACTCTGCCGTGCTGCTGATAGACATTTACCAGCCATGGGCTAATTTCCCATTAAGGGTCATTCGCTTTGCCAACGATTTCACAAGACCTCATGGGGCGCTCCCTTGTTTGGGCACTTCGGTGTGGCCGGAGCCAACCGTCTCCAACCCTCTCATCCCCAAAACTTTTGCTTCGGGCTGAGTTATAACATGAAAGAAGGGCTTGGAACGGAGGGGTTTGTGCAGAAGAAAGCCAAAGCATGCAAAGCAAGATATATCTATGCACTTCCGCCTGAGAACTACCATTTGTTAATGTTACTGGACCAATATAGCTCACTTCTCTCCACCGAAAAAATGGAAATGCCTAGGGAGCAGCTAAGACTGTAGCAAAGCAGCTAATCGGTACATGGAAAGGAGGCCACTAAGAACTCACCAGTAAGGCCCCTGCCATCTCTCTCTTTTTTTTAAAGGCTTGGGAGATTTAAGAGAGATGTCTAGAGAGATGTCCCAGAACCAATATTAAATATAATTATCTTTTCTGAAGGATGCTGTACTGTTTGGGTTTTCCAACTTTATCTGTAACTAGAGACACACATATAGAGAGGGTGATAGAAAGGGAGAGTTAGATACAGGATCATTCTCATACACTTCATACTATACTTTGGTCCTTGAAGCAGGGGTCATAAAGTCGCTGAAAATTCTGTATCCGCAATAAAGTAGTTAAATAGCTAAATTAAATTAACTTCAGATCTTAGTTTTGGAACTGAGTAAAATTATGACTAGGAATAACAGTGTTAATAAATATTGCTTCAACTGCATATATTTTGTTCCAAAAGCCAATAGCTCTTCCATTCATTCTCTTGATAATAGAATTTGCTTCCTTTCTCCAGGCCTTGAATGGCCCAACAAAAACAACTTGAGCTTTATATATAGCTTTTCATGTCCATTTAATGAAAATGATTTGGGGAAAGAGAAGGCTGTGTCATCAGTATTCTCCCCAAGCAGCTTGGCATGCAGTTGTGTTTAGTTTGAAAGTGTAAATCTCTTTTGTTCCAATAATATATGGCTTTAGCTGCTTGTCCTCAGTCTTTTTCTGTTAGTTCATTACTACACAATTACTATTCACGCTTCATTAGAATCTCTGTTTCTCTTTGGGAGTTTTTCTTTCCACTTAAAGGCAAAACTCTGCCCTTTTTATCATACCAATTCCATTGGGAACCAGTCAATGTGCTAATTAGCTGTTACTTTTCATGTCTTTAGAATGAATCCTACAAGTTTTGTAAGGAAGAGGGAGGAAAGATTCATATTTTTTTAAAAAAGGATGAATACCAATTGATCAAAACTTTTATGTAAAAATGAGGGTTTTGTTCTAGCTGTTATTTTAATTTGGGGTGTAACGACGTGTGTGGTATATTTTAAAAAAATCTTCTAATAAAAGTAAACGCTTTTTAAAATGCCCATATTTTCCAGGTCTTTTGTTTTCTTTTCCATCCTCATATCTTTGGATTTGGTACTGTGACGAAACAGGCCAGCTGTAAATACAGTACATTCACTCAATCTATTAAATGGAATCAAGTTACATTTACTGGAAAGAACAGCAAGTCTGTTTCACAAATTCAGATTAATAGTTGCTGATCTGCTTGACACACACGTAAATGTGTGTAAAGAAAAAGAGAAGGGAGCCACAATGAGAGAGAAGAGAAAACTAGTGGCCATACCTTCAGGGATGCAAATCACAGGGAGATTTGTCATTGATTTGAATAAGATATAGATGCCCTGTTTGGGAACAGGAATATCCTTGGCTCCATTTTTTTTCTTTTTTAGCTGATTTAGCCAGTAATGCTGCTTCTTCTTTTTCTCACAGCTTCCTCTGTGGTGCCTATCCCTGGCACATTCTCTTGGCCCCTGGCTGCCCGAGGGAAACCACGCCGAGGGATGCTCCGCAGGGCAGTCTTCTCAGATGTACAACGCAAAGCCCTGGAGAAAATGTTTCAGAAACAGAAATACATCAGTAAACCAGATAGGAAAAAACTGGCAGCTAAGCTGGGCCTGAAAGATTCCCAGGTAATTCTTTATCCTTCTATCCAGTCACATGAATTGATTAAACCCTAGGCAATTTGTGAGTTGCAAATTAAGTTTCTTAATTTATAGCCTAAACCACCCAATTACAACACACTGAGCAACAAATTAGCCAATCCAATTTGGCCTGGGGAAGGTGGCAACCCAGCCAGTGAGGTTAGTTTATTATTCAATGTGTTGTGTGAAACCAGAAAAGAGTGAATGGAGCAACAGCTCTAATGGGCTGCCCTAAAAAAGGTGCTTGGGATTTGCAATTAATGTAAAATAAAGCATCCAGTGGAATACTAACCAATGCAAGCGTAGCATGCTCATAGCATACTGAAAAGGCTTACAGGCAAAATTGAAGGTGTCTATATTATCCCTTAAAGCCCTTAAACAGGGTTAGCATGATCTAACTTTTCAATGAGGACAGCGGAGAATTTAGGATGAGAATGTTTACCTTATTAAATAAATAGTTTTAAAAAGGGTTGAGCCACAGAAAAGATGCTTGCGCTCTCTCTCTCTCTCTCTCTCTCTCTCTCTCTCTCTCTCTCTCTCTCCACTCAGATTCCCACCCTAGATGGAACAAAGATATGGGTCTTGCTTTCTTACTTTAGGGAGTCAGCAGGATCATTATAGGTGGGTCTGGTCCCTCAGGTGAAGTGCAATATGAATTGGCAAGTAAAGAAGGGCCCAAGAACCTGTGACCTTCCAGATATTTTTGTTGTTGTTCAGTCGTTTAGTCATGTCCAACTCTTCGTGACCTCATGGACCATAGCACGCCAGGCCTTCCTGTCCTACACTGTCTCTCGGAGTTTACTCAAATTCATGTTTGTTACATCGGTGATGCTATCTAACCATCTCATCCTCTGCCGTCCCCTTCTCCTTTTGCCTTCAGTCTTTCCCAGCATCAGGGTCTTTTCCAGTGAGTCCTCTCTTCGCATTAGGTGGCCAAAGTATTTGAGCTTCAGCTTCAGCATCTGTGCTGAACTATGATTCCCACATTCCTTATCCTTGTCTGGGAAGGGTACTGGAATTACATAGATAAGGATAACAGTGCAATCGCATGGGCTTGTTTCAATTCCAGAATGTTCCAACACCCAGTCTTAATTGGCAACAGCTGCTACTGGATTTTAAAGGTGAATTTTGGTTAACACTTAGAAAGTGCTTGCTTCTGTGCCTGATCCTTTGTGCATCTCAATGGGTAAACAGTGGCAGAAGTAGATGACTGTTGCCATAAAGCTAAGCTAACATAGCTGGTGATTAGGGATTATGGGAACTGTAGTCCAAAATATCTGCAGGACATCAAGTTGCCAGCTCAGATCATTCCCCATCTTCGTACAAGGTTGAGAATTCAGCCCATCTAATGTTCAGGACATTAAAAGTAAGACAGTAACTAAAGTAAAGCCAGAGAAAACATGCTGCAAAGGAAATAGTTCAGTAAATGTGGAGGAGCTGTGGGTAAATTCTTCCCTCTGTGTGAGAAAAGTTGAGGCAAATAACTACTTACCATTAGATTTAAAATCCAAGGAACGTCTTCAGTATTATACAAACCTCAAGAGGCTCTCTTGAAAGCCCAAAACCATGTGGGAAAAGGATTTGGGATATGAATTTCATGAATCAGCTTGGAACTTTTTGTGGCATAAAATTCAGTTGAAATCTGTACTAGCAAGTCATTGAGACATGAGCGTAAAATAATTCCTATATTGGTCTAAAGTTATACTATATTAGTTAAAATATTTCTGTATTGTGTTTGAGGTGCTACAATCTAATTAGTACTTTATCATCTCTGATGAGAATACCTCTTGAATTAGTTAGACAATCTAATGTGTTTGAGGAAATCAGGAAAATTACCATACTATTTTTTGTAATTAATTAATCAACCAATTCTACTATAAGTTTCTTGTCTTTATTTCCCAAAACATATAAACTGTTACAGCACAAAATATTCTGGGTTTTTTGTTTGTTTGTTTGTTTGCTTTCTGTTATCTGCCACATTTGCTGTAGTAAAATATTGGAAATTAATATACAGTTTTCATTGGATCAATTATATTTAAAAGAGTGGGAAATTGAATTGGCTGAAAAATTAATTCAACAGGTATGATTTGTTGGTTTATACTTTTGTTCAAGTGTGAAGGATTATTTTGTTCAGATTTCATCTCCATTTTTAGTTATATTAACAATGTATTTCCTACTATAAATTATTTTCATCTATTCTAATGTCTTTGAACATGGGTTTTTAAAAATTTCTCCTTAAAAAAAAAGTACCTATACAGCAGTATTCCCAGGTATGTATGTATGTATGTATGTATGTATGTGTGTGTGTGTGTGTGTGTGTATGTATGTATGTATGTATGTATATATATATATATATATATATATATATATATATATATATATATATATTTCTGCCCATTTTATTTATTTAGGTTTTTTTTTTAACTTTCCTCCACTTACTATTTTCTTCTTATTCCTGATATGTTTCTTTAATTGAAAAGAAGAAAAACTAGATATATAATCCTAACTTTTCCTTAGATTTCAAGTTGCTGCCACCTTTAGCAAGACTGGAAGCCTGGAGAGCCAAATATTGATCCGACCTGTTACAGAGTGTCATTAAAAATCTATTAATAGAAAAATCACAATCTCTTACATTTAACAACGAGATATTAACTTTTGGACCACTCTGATGATTCTAGAAGAACTCAATAGATTTCTACAACACTTTGTTTATACCGTAAAGTCATCCTTGGTGCATTTTGAAGTTGGAATCTCCCCCAATGTATTCATTTGTATCAATCTACTACACTATACTACTGTATAGTGATCCTTTGGAGCTTTGAAAGAAGGGAAGGATCTCACTTCCTGAAAGGTTTGGCTGCAGAAGGGTATTTCAATGTTGATGCAAGTCATGTATGTGGTTGTCTCGATCTTGATCTACCTTCTTGTTGTATATTTGAAAATTCTAGGTAAAGATCTGGTTCCAAAACAGAAGAATGAAGTGGAGAAACTCCAAAGAGAGAGAACTCCTGTCATCCGGTGGCTGCCGGGAACAAACTTTACCCACAAAGTTCAACCCTCACCCAGACCTCAGTGATGTGGGCAAGAAAGGCACTGGGGAGGAAGAGGAGGAAGCAGTTTCCCCGTTGTACCCAGCTAGCCCAAGGCATTCTTTAGCTTACCACCAGTCCACAGATCACACACATCAGAGAGACAGGTTGGATTCCCAGATGCTCCCTTCCCCCACACATTCCAGCAGTCCCAGTAAACCATCAGACTTTTCAGACTCAGAAGAGGAGGAGGAAGAAGGGGAGGAGGAGGAAGATGAGGAGATCACAGTTTCATAGAGACCTTCTCATTATGAAAAAAGAGGACATTGAGAGATTGTAAATAAGCTAGGGGCTACTTGATTGAAGAGGTAATGTCTTTCCACATCCATATATTTCACATGGAAAATACAATGCTTGTCATTCATCTGCAAGACTTCTGCATGTCATATATTATATCTATCCTAGCTGTAAAGCCTCGGCTTTTATCATCTGTTATGTTTTTCATCTAACCAGCCAGCATTCCTCTTTTAGACTGGAAATTATATTCCAAAAAATTATTTAAAAACCTATTTGTTTTTAAGTCTACCTGGATACAACATAGAAAAAAAACCTCAATTGTAGGTTGATTTACATGTTACAGTAGAGACAATTATTTCACTAAAGGATATATATATATATATATATATATATATATATATATATATATATATATATATAGGCATAGGGACACAGATTTGCCTCTTTGATTTTTTAATCAAATTTTGCTGTCTTTGCACAGCAGATATGAACTGTACACTA
The DNA here is from genome assembly GCA_023362775.1 of Charina bottae. NCBI lineage: Eukaryota > Metazoa > Chordata > Lepidosauria > Squamata > Charinaidae > Charina > Charina bottae. The sequence goes on along the minus strand of JALMGJ010000001.1, from coordinate 166,604,536 downwards.
TTTTGTATACTCACATTGTAGGGATATTTTATATCAAGACTATTGTGCATTTACAGATAAGCAGAAAGCTTTGTGTATTTGATTGTATATGGTGGGAGTGGAGGAGATTGGTTGTATATGTGTGTGCTATTGTAATTTTTTTAAACTCTAAGAGGAGCTTAGATTTTAGCTATGTAACTTATATAAAACATTATTTTGTATTCTTACTGTGTACAGATTTAAATATGTATATTTTACAAATGAAGCAAATGCCTTTTTAAAAAAGTCTGCAAGGCTGAAAATTTTTATAGAATTGGATTGTTTTTTAAAAGCATTCATAGTTAAGTATTCACATCCTGTTATTTATGAAGTATTTGCATTAAGATGTTTCCAGTCATGCTTATGTGGAAGGTACACCCACTGATGTCTGCTGTGTTGAAACTTTGCACATCAGTAAAAGCTACTGTATGTGTCTCCAATGCCAGTTTACCTTGACAAGCGTGGGCAAGTTACTGGCTAGATGGTGGTTTATCTGTAGTTTATCTGTAGTCACTCCCAGGGTGCAGTTCTCTTTCATATACACACACTCCATTCCACAGATTAAGAAGTGAAATAATTGTTTGGTCTTGTCCCATTTGAGGACTTCGTCTATCCTTTCCCATGGGATAGCCTGCTCCAGTAAGAGGGCCTCAGTTAGGAAGATAAAAAGGATTGCTGGTAGTATTGTGAAATGCCAAATATTAGTTTGCTATTAGACCAGTTTTACGAAGCAGTAGCTTCCACCACTGTCATATGACTCAGCAAATAAGGGGGAGGTATTAATCAAATAAATAAATAGTAAGTAAATATCAACATTAATCCCCAATAGCTTCAATTATAGTGATGAAACAAAAGAAACTTCAGGGTCAGAAGTCTTTAATTCAAGCAAACCCCAGTTGGATCTCAGTCTTCTGATTAGAACATAGGGCTGTGCAAAGCTTTGAGGCAATGTTGGAATTCAACCAAACTTCAGCTGAATCACCCAGTCAAAGCAGATGTGTGAACCGAAGCAGGAGCCCCCCTTTGAAGCAGTAAATTGAATCAGCGTCCTTCAGAAAACTTGTGCCTTTTGAAATACTTTGCAGCTTCTGTGGTTTCCCAGCGGCTTCTGAGGGGAGTCCAGAATCCCCTATATTGTTTTGGGGGTGTTGTGGGTCTGTGGAGGGCTCTGTGACACCGGCGTGAGTAGCTGGACGAGTTTCCTACCTCATCTATTGTGTGTGTCATGGCTAGCACCACTTTGGGATTCTATCACAGCTTATTGACAGTTGCCAGCAAGAAGCTTCACTTGGTTTTCTCGTGTGCTAATGAGATGCCACACTTCTGTGCGGCTTCTGCCAACCCACTTGGGAGTTCAACTTGACTGTCAGCAGTTCGACTACGAGCTCAAGATGACTACGAGCTCAAGACACAACATTCTGATACTTGCTCTTGGGTAAAACCTTATTTTGAAATTCTGTGGCTGGAGCAGGTTTAAGTCCCTTAGCAAGGAGTGAATGGATGCCAGCAAACACTTGCAGTTGCTGGCCCAAACATCTCCTGGTTTTAAAAATAGAGAATAGCAAGAGGGAGTGGGGAGCAGCTGGCCCTTTAAATCACAAACCAGCCAGATGTGCCCAGAGTCACCTGACCCCTGAGAGCCAATAAAGAAAAAGGAGGGGGTTCTGTCAGGTTTGGGGTGGGAAGTTGTTTTGGGTTTGAGGGGAGTTGCCAGCAGTCCCAGATGTGGGGGTTACCTCAGGGAAGGCTGGAAACTGAGGAGTTTTGTCTAGGCTAGAATTGCATTAGGATTTTTAATATTTTATTTTATCTTTTTTTTTACTCTGTATTTTGTGTGTGTGGAGCCTTATCTTTGCCAGCTTTAATAAAGTAGATTTTTGTTTGTTTTGAGTGAATCCTGGAGTTGGCGGGTTGCCTTCTAGCACCCACCTCAGCTTGGCTGAGCCACAGACTCCCAAAGTTTTGTTCAGTTTCTGCTCCTGTAGTTTAGCCAGAGTGGGGTGAGGATTTCCCCTTCAATTGTCTCCCAGTTCTCCCAAAGGTCTGGTGGAGAAGTGGGAAACTGGTTGTAACAAAGGGGTAGTGGCAGCAAGGGGACCTAAATTTCGTGATTTGTCATCTCCAGGTGAGAGATACCTCAGAACTGAAGTGCCCGAAGGCAGGGGCAGGTTTGATCCTGACGGCGCCTTCATTATTCCACAAGGTTATGTATGCCACTTGCTCTCTGTCTTTTTTTCTCCGTGGCCTACCTATTTTTGTGGTGTTGTAGCTCAGCTGGGATGCCAGGATATTAACCTCTGTTAACTAACCGAGAGTATTGCCAGAAAACCACAACCCTGATCCATCACAACCACCCATAATGTAGCAAAGTTCTGCATAGCTGCTGTGAATGTGCACAAACAACTATCGCGCATGGCTGACATCCTCATACCTGATTCACTTATCTTCTGTTATGTAAGACTGAAACACAGACTCCATTACTCTAAATGCCTTATTTAATAATTATTTTAATACTTTGGACTATTAGAACTCAGAGTACATTCATACAAATATTTACCTTTTCAATTTCTGATAGCTATGTGGATGGTTGGTTTTTTTTTTTTTTCCTTGTTGTATTTAGTTTATATATGTTCTCTTTTATCTGGTCAGTGACCAAAATAAATATTCTCTCTCTCTCTCCCTCTCTCTTTCATTCTCTCTCTCATCTACATCACAGTGCTGGCTGTGATGACGGATCACGGGCAACCCTCCCAAGCACCCAGAAAACCCAGTGATCACAGGCAGAAAAGCAAGGTTAATCAGTGGTCATATATCAGTAATCCTGTCAAGCTTGGCATTCGAATAAAGCAAGCAGAAAAGTGAGAATTTACTTTTTAAACCATTTGAAATTTTTTATTTTAGTGGTAGTAAGATGCTTTCAGCTTGGTTCAACACAAGTTATTTCTTTGCTAGATAATTAGGAAGCTACTGCTTTGTTTTTTCCTTATCCCTACAAAAGGATTACTGCACTTAAACCCATAACAGATCCAGCTGAAACTCTGCAGGGTTCGTGTTCTCTTCAAGGGTTTATCACCCCAAATATTTTCATCAAATTGGTTTGGCCTTGAAACACAAACTTGACTTGGATGGCACCACCTTCAGATCTCAGGGCTATTAAAAAGCAGTCTAGCTCCTACAAACCTGAAGTGCTCCTTGTGATATGGAAAATAATGTTGGCAACAATCACTTGGGTAAACTGCCCCATCCACAGCGATGTTGAGCCAAACAGGAATTACACAGTCTGTAACAGCCACACTAGAGCCTGGTGTTTGCTGGATTCTTCCTTCAGAAGCCAATTACTCTTGCAGGGAAAGACAAAGCTCTTTAGCCACAAATGTCTAGATGGAAAAACTCAGAAACCTATAAGAAAGGTGGGTTCACACACATTTTAAGCCTGAAAGAAGGCACAATAGGACAACAAGGCAAACAAAAAGCAGGTGGAGTTCATGACCAAGTACCACATTAGGTATTATTTACTAGGCATGTGGAAAGCATTCAAAAGAAAAGTTTAGCAGTGTATGTTGTTTCTGCCCACCTCACCAGATCCAACAGGGTGGGCATGTCCCTGGTCTTGTCTATTAAACAAGGCCACCTGGTGGGACCCAGAAAGCATGCCTTCTCGGTTGTAGCACCTGCCCTCTGGAACAACATATCCCCTGAGAATCGTGGAGCCCTGACCCTGCTACCATTTCAGAAGTCCTTGAAGACCTGAGTGTTTCCTTGTGTGTGGGATCTGTAGGTCAAATGAGCCCATCACTGTGAGTTTGTGCCTTGTAATTATTGGAGTTGGGTTCGGTCTGTCCTCAGCTACCATTATTCTTATTATTCGGTTTGGTCTGGTTTTCCTATGTGCCATGCAGAATTGCAATTGTGGAATGGGCAGCTAAATAAAATGATTAAATAAATAAATAGAAGCATTCCTCCTCCCAGCCTTAAAGAAAAGGAGTCCTTGGGAGGCTTGCTCGACTAGTTCCAGGCCCAGTGGGCAGGTAATTTGTGCAGAGAAATGGAGAAGCATATAACTGGAGACAGCCTTCATAGCAGCTCTGCAAGGTTTTGGAGAAGCAGCTGATTTTATTTATTTGTCTAATTTATTTTTTTAGCATATTTATATGGCCACCCACCTCACTGGATGTGACTCTGGGCGGCATACAACCAGCAACAATTAAAACAATATCACAACCATTAAGGCGCTTAAAATAAATACACATAAATAAAAATAAATAAAATCAAGTTTGAGGGAGAATAACAAACGTCTAGGAACAATGCAACCATTGCAGGCTCCCCATTGCTGGAAAAACCACATTTTAAGGGCTTCTGGAAGGCTAACAGGGATGATGTCCCAGAGGGCAGAAGCCACCGTCGAGAAAGCACGTCTTCTGGGTCCCATCAGATGGAACTCTTTAGCAGATGGGACCCGCAACATACCCCTCCTGCTGGACCTGATGGGATGGTTAGATGTAATTGGGAAGAGGTGGTCCCTCAAATAACCTGGTCCCATTCCATGTAGGGCTTTAAAGGTCAGAACCAGCACCATGAATTGCACCTGGAAGAGGACCAGCAGCCAACGCAGCTCATGGAACAGAGCTGTAATGTGTGCCATCCTGGGGGCATGCATAACTGTCCGTGCAGCCACACTCTGCACCGGCTGAAGCTTCCGGATGTTCTTCAGGGGCAGCCCCATGTAGAGTGCATTACAGTGATTCATTCTGGAGGTGACCAGGGCATGAGTGACTGTGAGTAGAGAGCTTCATGGTCTAGGAATTTTTTAGCATTTTAGGGAGTGCGGGAGGACTTCCTTTGCACTAACATGCTTTGCCAAATGTCCCCTTTTGAATGCTTTCCACAGCCCCATTATTGCCCTGTCCTCAGTCAGATGAGAGCCATGTCAGAAATAGTTGTCAGACAAGTCCATTGCTGTACAGCTACTTTGGAAGACTAAATTAGCAGCAAGTAGCAGGAGTATCTGCAGGGTATGGTAAAAAAAAGTCAAGATGGCCGCAATGACATCATCAAAGCTCTGCCTCTTTTTTAAGTGGGTCACACATGCAGCACACCTTAAAAACAGCCAAAGCTTTGATCTGACAACAAACCTTTGAAATTATTTGGCGGTAAATGATTAAGTTGAACCATAAAGGAGTGAATTGAAAATAATTACATAAAAATAAAACATTTCTACATATGCAAACCCAAATATTTATCTGTTTCAAGGAGCATCTTTCTTAGAAAAATGTAACATGTCTCATAAGCAGTAGGCATTATTTTCTGTACATCAGTTGTAATTACCTGATGCCTCCAAATTTTGATCAAGCCTCATGAGTGTAATCTAACGGTCCATCTCTAAAGAATACACAGGTTTACTTAGTGTAAATGTCCTTCAGAAATAATCTAGGGGGGTGTTAAAAATGTTTTAGAAGAACTGCAACTCTGACTTTGTACTACATGGGTCAATATGGACTTGGAAACATTTCTTCACTCTCTTTTCTTTAATTAAACTCAGCCCTCCCAAAAATCTAAGTATAAATATCAACTTCATTACTATACATGATAACTGTCACATGACAAAATTAAAAGTAGAGGGGTTTTATACAGTGTAGAAGTGAAAAAATAAAAATAAAAACAGACAATAAATACTCAAACAGTAAACCATTTAATGAAATTAGACAAAATTTCTTATGAGAACCTTTCCTTGAATCTTTGTCAAAAGACAGCCCGTTCAAAGAACAAAACTTAATGCCAACAAAACTGCAAATTTGAAATAGTGCTGTCCTTCCAATTTTGTATAATACTCTTAGCTCCAGCCCATAACACGTCTATAATTCTTGATATGTCATATGATCGGGTGTAGGCTAGAACACACTCACCTTTAACAAATAGCAATACTTATAATGTTATTTGAATTTCAGACCAAAATGTCACAGGAGTGGACTACATATTATTTTATTTATTTTAGTTATTAAACAAATTTATATGGCCACCCATTTAACCAGTGGAACCTCTAGGTGGTAAACAAAGACAAATACATGCAATCTCTAAAATATACCTTGAACAATTAGGAATAAATAAGCAGTCCTTATTAAACCTTATTTGATGTGCGCAATAAATACAAATTATAATGTTTTGAGATAAATTCATTTTAAAACCAAGAGAAATAATGTCACAGTTTCAGCTATGATCATATTTTTTGGGAAAACCATAGATTCAAGTAAAGGTTGAGTTTTATATAAAAGTTTTGCTACTCATTTAGATTTTAAAAAGGAGAATCATCACACTCTAGGTTTGTAGTGTGAGAAAATATATAGCTACCAAATTAATATTATTCAAAATATTATTAATAGGATTGGACAGTTGTTGTAACTTGATACACATGAGCTTGTATACATAAACACACATACACACCGAGGCAGAGACAGGTTAAGTGGTGCTGTTCTATTTGAAAGAAACCCAAAACTGAACTTTTGCAAATGTAAAGAAAAAAAATGGTTTCATAATTACAAAATACGTTAGTTTTCAATACAAATTACCACTATGGTACGTATGAACCAAAGAAATAAGCTTTATTTTTAACACTGTGCAGAGAGGTTTATGAGCTGATTGCACAGGCTCTGGCTTCTGTATTTTTTCCCAAGCACAGATCACCACCATGTGGGAAAGGGGTTTGGAACAAGCACCAAGACGGCCCTTCCAGTCCTATTTGGACATAAGTTAAGAAAAATGCAGAATAGCCATTTTATTTTATCGTAACAGCTTTTACTAAAATTACCATCAAAAGTGTGTATTATGGTGGTGTACATAGCATGTACTAGGGGCGTGGTGGCTCAGCGGGTAAGACGCCAGGCTTGTCGATCGCAAGTTCGGAGGTTCGAATCCCTAGCCTTGCGTGTGGAGTGAGCTCCCACACTAGCTCCAGCTCTTGCCAACCTAGCAATTCGAAAGCATGCAAATGCAAGTAGATTAATAGGTACCACTTCGGTGGGTAGGTAACAGCGTTCCACGCGCGTCATGCGGCCACATGACCGTGGAAGCGTCTTCGGACAACGCTGGCTCTTTGGCTAACAAACGGAGATGAACACCGGCCCCTAGAGTCGGACACGACTGCACAAATGTGCGGGGGGAACCTTTACCTTTTTACATAGCATGTGGTTGGGAGATTTCCACCACACAGCAGGACTAATATGTCCATTTCACATGCCACCCATAGAAGAACAATTGGCAACGTAGCCAATTTTCTGAGCCATAGTTAAGGTGCTGTTTGTTTAACACCAAAATCTCAGGAAATCTGAAAAGCAGTAAGAGGGTATGGAATACATTGGTACAAAGTTAAGTGAACTTTACTCAAGGAAGTTTTATCCCCCTTTCTCTGCAGCCTTTTACAATCCTAAAACAACTTCTTTGGAAATTTTAGAAGGGGCAACCTTCTAAACCATGCCACAAAGTGTGAGAGGGAGACAAAAGCTTATCTTAAATCAGGCAGAGATTTAATCAATTTTGGGGTAATTCTCCCTTCAAAAGGGAGAACAAATTGTTCAAGAGTTTACTGAAAACATTCATTCCAGGTTCCAACTGGGTTTTTGGGCCTGCCAATTCTGGGACTATTCCGTCTTTGGTCCTGGATTGGGTTGCAGTGCCCCAAACAGACCCAGTGCGTGACTTGGGGTCCTCCTAGATTCACAACTCCTGCTCAAAGAACAGGTGGCAGTCGTGGCAAGGAGGGCCTTTGCATGTTGTGCACCAATTGCACCTGTTCCTGGACCAGGAGGCTCTGCTCATGGTCATTCATGCCCTGGTCATCTCCTGGGTGGACTACTGCAATGTGCTCTCCATGGGGCTGCCCTTGAAGAGTATCCGGAAGCTTCAGCTGGTGCAAAACGAGGCAGTTATGTGTGGTTCATAAACTGCACATGTGACACCTCTGCTCCGCAAGCTGCGTTGGTTGCCAGTTTGCTTCCGGATCCAATTCAAGGAGCTGGTTTTGACCTTTAAAGCCCTTCATGTCATGGGGCTGGATTATTTGAGGGGCCGCCTGTCCCTGATTACATCTGCCTAACCCTTTAGGTGCAGCAGAAGAGGTCTGCTGCAGGTCCCATCTGCTAAAGAGCTACATCTGGCAGGACCCAGGAGATGAGTCTTTTCTTGGAACATCATCCTCCCCTCCAGGTGAGATTGGCCCCATTTTTGCTGACCTTCTGGAAGTCCCTAAAAACCTAGTTGTGTCAAGAGGCCTGGGGGTCCCAAGGGGACAGTAACCTGATGAGGTGGCTCCATTGTTCATAATCTCACGCTTTCTCTTAGCCTTTTCATAATATTAATTTTTGTACTTTTTGTATGTTTTTAAAATTGTTTTTATGGTCTATTTGTACGCTGCCCAGCGGGTAAGATGCCAGGCTTGTCAATTGGAAGATCGCAAGTTCAGAGGTTCAAATCCTTAGCCCTGCATGCGAAGTGAGCTCCCGCACTAGCTCCAGCTCTTGCCAACCTAGCAATTCAAAAGCATGCTAATGCAAGTAGATTAATAGGTACCACTTTGGTGGGTAGGTAACAGCGTTCCGCGCGCATCATGCGGCCACATGACCGTGGAAGCATCTTCGGACAATGCTGGCTCTTCGGCTAACAAACGGAGATGAGCACCGGCCCCTAGAGTCGGACACGACTGCACAAATGTGCGGGGGGAACCTTTACCTTTTACCAGAGTCACATCATGTGACATGGTGGGTGGCCATATAAATGAGATAGATAGATAGATAGATAGATAGATAGATAGATAGATATAAATAAATAAATAAATAAATGGTTTATAACAACATGATTCAACCCTTATGTTCCTCATAGAGCACTTGCTGAAATCAATGAGATGAGTTAGTCATTTCTATTTTTTAAAAACATTGATTTCAATAGCTCTTCCCTAAATATGACTGGATTTACATCACTGTATGAACATCAGAGGGCCAGCTTGGTGTAGTGGTTAAGACACTAGGCTAGAAACCGGGAGATCTAGTCCCGCGTTAGGCACAAAGCCAGCTGGGTGACCTTGGGCCAGTCACTCTCTCAGCCCTAGGAAGGAGGCAAGGACAAACCACTTCTGAAAAACCTTGCCAAGAAAACTGCAGGGACTTGTCCAGGTAGTCGCCAGGAATCAACACTGACTTGAAGGCACCCCCCCCCCCGCCAAAAAAGAACATCAGAGAAATATTCTTTACTAACACCACTTTGTGAAGAAATACTAGCCTGCACCACACCATCCTACTCCAATCCTATTTAGAACATTAACACAAATGTTGGAACTGTTTGTGTTCAAATATACTTGGCCACTAACCAGAGTAGTATTTCAATTCACTTGTGTTTGCTACCATCTGGTGGCCATTTTCAATTAATCTGCCTTGTTAAAAAAAATCCTCTATGAAAGATACTCAGACTTGTAAAATACAAAGGAATTGGTAGTTTGATACAGTCAACATTAAGGGTTTTCTATTGTGTTGGCTTGTTTTGTATACTGACATTCTCCTTAACTTAAATAAGCAGTTCCAAATAAGCCAGCTATGGGAAAGAAGAAAAAACCAAGAACTGGTTCTACACATCTGAAGAACTGACGTTTGAGGACTTGCTATCATCTAAGAGCTCAAACTATAAGTATATAGTAGCTTATTCCCTCTAAGTGATAAATACAAGCTACTAGAATAGCCTGAGTTGTCGAGAATGGAAGACCTGCATCCTCATTCTTAGAGGATGGGTTCCTTTCCATGGACTTGTGTATGTTAACAAAACCATCAGTCCCTCTGGTTAGGTCTAAGATGTAGCGGCAGAAATATCTGCAGACCCAAACATGGCTAAACAGTGTCTCCTAACTGCTGAAACTGTGTCTTCTATTTAAAAAAAAACTATTGGTAATAACTGAAAACTAAATAGGCTTCTATAAAGTATTCCTTAAATTGCTAGTTTAAAATGGAGGGGGCCCCAAGGCTCCTGAGCTTTATGCTAATAAAGGAAGTCAGTGGAATAATCAAGTTGTGAGAGAACCCATCTCTTCTCAAATACAACAGCAGAACTCAGTGCCACCCCATTAATGCTCTTGTCAAAGGTAACAATATTAGCAAAAGAGATTGGCAATCGTGGAAAGCAATCATCTTCTAAATCTGGGATTTTCCATCCTTAATCTTGGATGGGTAGCACTTCCCTATTCAAGACTGGTGTGTAATCCAGGGGTCTTCTTGGACTCACAGCTCCTGCTCAAACAGCAGGTGGCAACTGTGGCCAAGAAGGCCTTTGCAGAGCTCCATCTGTTGTGCTAGTTGTGCCTTCAAGCCCCTAACTCATGCCTAGTCACCTCATGGCTCAAATTATTAGAGCACACTTTATGACCCCTATGAAGTAGCTTGAATCATGTCAACTGGATTTCTATTTTCTTAGTGGAAACGTTTCGCTCCTTATCCAAGGAGCTTCTTCAGTCTGAGCAAAGTTGGTAAGGGAATCCTAAATATGTTCCTAGGTAGCTGTGTGACCTTACACCTGGGGCTAGGTCATGGTTATATTGAGATGTAATTTTTAAGTCCTTTTATCATCTAAAGGAGGGTCGTTAAAATCACCATGCTGCTGTTGAGCTTCTGAAATGGTCTTAATCTTCCTAGGCACAGAAGACAAAACGGGGAGGAAGATGGGGGAGAGTTTGTGCCTGAGGCCCCCACCTCTATTCAAGGAAGGATTTTCCAAGTTGGCATAAATGGATTCCTTGACCCCTCTCTCAAACCACCTATCTTCTCTGTTGTCATTTATGCCAACTTGGAAAATCCTTCCTTGAATAGAGGTGGGGGCCTCAGGCACAAACTCTCCCCCATCTTCCTCCCCGTTTTGTCTTCTGTGCCTAGGAAGATTAAGACCATTTCAGAAGCTCAACAGCAGCATGGTGATTTTAACGACCCTCCTTTAGATGATAAAAGGACTTAAAAATTACATCTCAATATAACCATGACCTAGCCCCAGGTGTAAGGTCACACAGCTACCTAGGAACATATTTAGGATTCCCTTACCAACTTTGCTCAGACTGAAGAAGCTCCTTGGATAAGGAGCGAAACGTTTCCACTAAGAAAATAGAAATCCAGTTGACATGATTCAAGCTACAGACAATTCCACCTGGATGACTGAGAACCTTCATAGACATATGACCCCTATGAAGGTTCAACTGGTTCAGAATGTAGTGGCATGGGCAGTGATGGGCTGCACTGGCTACCAGTTTATTTCAAGGTGCTAGTTATTACTATAAATCCCTGGCTTGGTTATCTGAGGTAATGGTGTCTGCCTGGCCATTATGAGCCGACAGAGTTGGCGTGGTCTGGCTCACTGCAATTAAAGACTGCCATCTATCAGGATCCAGGAAGTGTGCCTTTTCTGTCACAGCACCAGCTTTCTGGAATGAGGTCCCCCCTGAGATCTGTGTGGCTCCATCCTGATGGTGTTTCAGAAGGCGTTGAAGACCTGGCTGTTCTCCTGGGCCTTGGGTTAGGGTGGATGGAGCCCCTTGTTGGATGCTTTTGTATGTGTTTTGTACTGAGTGGCTGGGTCCCACCTTGATTATCTATTTTGTATTGTGTTTTTATCTTGTTTTTGTTATATTGTGAGCCACCCACACTCAGTTCTGAGTCAGGGGGCACCTAAATCAAGATCAATCAATCTCTCTTGTAAGCCACTAATATTTTATATTGCCAAATATCTCAGGTGTACTTGGAATTGGTGCAATGGCCACCAAGTTCAATGATTGCAGCAGAGTTCTTTTCAAGTTTGAATGCCCATCTATTCTAAACCCTAATGTTTTTCACAATGAAGACATTTTGAAGTCTTTCCAACTAAATCCATTCCATGTATTTTGAGACACTATTTAGAGCATTGTTCCAAGAGCCATCAAATTGGCATAACTCCGAATCAGCCAATTGTACAGAGGTAAACAATTCAGATAATGAAAAGTCTGATAAAGTGACCTTGAAGAGAAAAGGCAGGGCATAATGTAAACAGCTTTTAAAATCATCTCTGCTTGAAGCTCTTCCTGAAGAAGACACAGCAAAGAATTATTTCAGTTTCTTACCAAAGGTTTAACAAGCCAAAATACTATGCAGGATCAAAAATTAACACAATCTTTAACTTGGCTACATATACAGTAGGTGTTGCCTCACTGAAAAGTTTACTATATCCCAGTTTGCCAGTGCAGACAAAGAAGAGCTACAGTAGAATTTAACCTGAGAAGCTCACCTATTGACCAGACTGAAGAAAGTTTGCTTGGAGTGGCTGATGACTAGTCTACCCGACTTTTGACATTCTAGCAGATGGAGGCAGGGTCAGAATAGATCCTAAAGCTATTTTAGAATTAAGTGGACTGCAGCCTGGAGTATAATCTAGAATATTTGATTCAGAATGTGTTATTGCTAAAGTGAAGTCAGTAGAAAGTACAGACCATCTGTGGAAGCCGGTGTTTGATTTGAAAAAGTCTTATACATCCCTGCTAAAGAAGAAAAAAAGCAGCTCAATTGGATAGCTGCACCAAGCTAGCCCAAATGATCAGAATAAGAATTCTTTAGCATTTTGGCATCTGGTAGCTGATTCCTTTCCAAAATATTCTGCTGGCCAGCTAGTTTGATTCTTCCTGAGGTCCCTGTGTTACTCAGTGATGATTAAAGTGATTCAAATGCTCATGGATTGTCCTTAGTTAACAGCCCAGAGTGGCCACCTGGGTCCCTTGCTAAGATCCATAAACTTCTCCTGAAAAAGTGAAGCTGCTGAGGGACATGTCACCCCAGCTGAGCTCTTAAAGACAAATACGGATTAATGGGCCTCAGTATTGCCTCTCTCTACATTTTTATTGAACCCTCTCTCCAGATCCCCAAGGGCTGGTCCAAGTCAATAATAGTTCCAATCTTGAAGAAAGGAGCCAGGAATGATCCAGCACTCCCCCCCCCATCTGCCTCTTAAAAATTGTCAGCAAATTGTACGTGAGACTTATTATTAAAAACTGTCTATTATTAAAAGCTGACTGGCTGATTCAGGACATGGTCCTAGCTGAGGACTGTGGAGTGTATCTAACTCTTTATGATGTTTGGAATCTGAGCTGTCTTCTCTTTGGCTTGTATGGGGCTATGCCTCCATAAATTCTGGTTCAAAATGTTTTTTGGTGGAGGACCTGTTGCATAGATATTGGGATACATATTAATCATCTTGGGAAAAATGGAATTCAATTAGACTGGTTAAGATCTATCAACTCATTCATTCAAGTTTGAGGTATATGTCTTGAGCCTGAAAAAGTGTCCCTGTCTCTGATCTTATGTTTGCCATATTTTATCTGATAAATCCTGAGAATGAATGACAACTCCACTCTTTGTTAAAATTGCCCTGGCTGATTAGAAGAGAAGAAAGTGCTATTCCTCCTGGTCGATGTCTATGCAATTGTCTTTATCTTTCATATTGTATATGTAATATACTTTTTTTTGCATCTATGAACCTTGCAGATCTAATACCTATAAACAGTTGAAAAGCCATTCAATCTGTCTACCTAACTCATAATGACATTGTCAGAAAAATGTTTTCATTTCTTCAGATACAAAATGAGTAATAAGTAATAGTAGCAGTACTGATTTGACAGTGAAGGCACAAATTGGGATACACACCCTCCCCCAGTGACTGTAGTTTTAAGTTAAGGTTCAGTTGTTGTCATCTGTCCTTTGCAGTTGGTCACCCTACAATATCTTCTCCAATCTGGGGTCATATACAGTAGATGTTGCGTTTCAGTTTCCTCTCAGCCTACGTAATTTGTGGAAATGAGAGGTGAAGATCAACATATCTTCAGGATACTAGATTGGGAATGGTTGCTCTAGAACCAAACATACACTTTGAGAAACTTTCCCTGATTTAATCTCCGTTCAGCGATGACCACGTAAATCTTGCACAGATCCCATCTTCCATACATGCAGGAGTTTCTTGGTGGATAAAGACCACTTGCTTAGCCATTTTGATATTAATAGGATCAAAATAAAAATATCTGGATCTTGAATAGAAGGATATTGGATTGATGAACTAGAGACCCAGCTACAGTCTTTTGCAATGTCATTTATATGGTGCATGAGCTATGCTATATATGTTTCAATCTTGATGTAGCTTAAGGCAATAAAATGGCAGCAAGAGCATTACATCTGAATAAATAAGCATCAAATTTATTGAATCATGAATAATTTAAGACTGGTACAATCATTAGCTTTATTCTCCATGACACAGGACATGGGTGGGAGGGAAGGGAGAGGGAGGGGGACCCAAAGGGTGGTATGATCCAAAACAGGCCAGTTGCAAATTCCAATCCTAAATGGAAACATAAAATTAAATAGAGAAGTGGGGGAAAGGGATCATACTGTACACAAAATACTCAATTCCTAGTTTTTCTCTTTTAAAAATGGCTAGAAAAAATTCATCAAAATGCAGCACTTGTAATCAATTATTTACATTTCTATGTTACAATGAAAAAAATGTACATCTTAGAGAACTTTTCTCATAAATGGTTCCACTGGAAACAACTAGATCAAAACAGCAACCTTCCATTTAATAGCCACATTTTTTTCTTTCATTTTCCTTAAAAGGGAATTGCCACATTTAGACAAAGCTCAAGACACAAAATAATAATTTAAAAAAAGTATTAACAGTACAGTATTTTAGGGTTGGATTTTTTTTTTGAAAAATATACCAAAACAGGAGGCTAGCCAAACCCTCCCCATCTCTGCATCAGCTTAAAACCAAAATTGTACTTAACATATGACATATGAGTTGCACAATTCTAGACAGTTGTGTAGCAAAGAGAAAAGAAAGCTTCCAATGTCTAATTCAATGCAAATGTTGCATAGTCTTGTACTAAAACAACAGGAAATCATGCCAGCTTTGTGCACTGGGATGGGGAGCGGGGAAGGGGGGACAAAGCAAAAAACTGGAAGCAATCTGAAGTGTTTTGTCATTCTAAAAAGGAAAAGGTACAGATTCACCTCAACTGAGCTAGTTAAAAAATGTGCGTTAACAGGCAACCCTGCTTCCCGAAGTTTTAGAAGTTACAGTTTGTGATAACTAAAAAGAGCAAGATTCCATGTGAATCATTTCTCAGTAATCTAAGCAATTTCTATGAGAGATCAAGAAAAGTTCAAATTCTTTTCTATTTATGGCAACAGAACAGCTGGCAGCATTTTAGAAAGACTCTATTAAAGGTGTCAATAAATGAGACTCTGAGGCTGAGTCAACTCAGCTGCCAACCTGGGTCATAATTTAGATGTCATTTTTGTCAGTCTTACAATTCGAGCAAACATTTCTTGTGCCACGCGAGGTAGCCATATATAGGCAAATCTTCAACGCAAGACCATTTCTCCAATTATTTTACTCCCATTTTTTTAAAGAGCTTCCCTTCCTTCGAAATATTCAGTTGAACTCTTGCCCCCAGTATATGCAGTCGAGAGCATTCATGCACAAGGAACTGGCTGGATCATGATCAATATGCAACCCTTTCTTATAAAAGACATTTTGCATATTTTAAATACATTTACAGGGAGTCATGTTGTCAAAGAATAAGCATCCACACATTGCATCTCTATGGAAATCACTTTCAGCGGGAACTAGAAAAAGATACATAAGAACGAATTCTAAATATTTGTTTCAATAGATTATGATACAGTCAGATTTATACTTCACTCTCCTGGCCATCATACAAATGATGTAACTAGATTGTTTGCTCATTCCACAGGCCAGTTGCCATTTTGGATCAGATGGTCAGACTTCCTGAGCGTTTCTATATACAAAGTTGCCAGTATTGGCAAATTGGTGCTCTCCAGGTGGATTACAGCTCCCATGTTGTGATGACTGGACATGCAGGCAAGCTCATTGAATTGTAATTGAAAACACCTGAGAGGCTTCACTTAGCCTTAGATGCAGATATCAAGGAACCTATTACGTATATTACAATACCAGATTTGTCTGGAACAAATAGATACAATCCCTCTTTTCCTAGCTGGTAAATAGCAGGAAAATGACACCCTGCTCCACAGAACTTATATGTAATGTGTGACTGCTGTTTACTGAAAGCATGGCTGATTGCCACATCGATCTTGCTATGTCCCTTGCCAAATCAGACGGGGAAATGCTATTCTCTTCCACTACCCTTAGGGAAAGTACACAGATCATCTTCCTCCAGCGGAGGACTTTTCCTTCCAAATCCTTTCCATAGATGGCAATTTCTTTTCTAATTGAGTGTTTTTCTCTAGTGGAGAAAAAAACCCAGATTGTGTACCGCTTTAGAATGTATGTGGGTCTCATGCTTGAATGCTCATTCTGGACTAATCAAATTCTACAAATGGAAACCGTTCGTATCAAAGAGAAGGCTAGGAAGAGAACGCTCTCCATGTGAATGGAAATCATCTTCCTGCAATCCTGGAATATTTGATCAAGCATTTTCAAGCTTGCACCTCAGAGTTCCTGCTAAGAAAGCAGAAGGAAAGTGCTGAAGAGCTACTGTAGCTTTGCCTAATATAGTAGTTTGATAACTGTAGGTTTATTTATTTATTTAATTCATTTTCTATCCCTTTATTATTTTTATAAATAACTCAAGACAGTGAACATACCTAATACTCCTTCCTCCTCCTATTTCCCCCACAACAACCACCCTGTGAGGTGAGTTGGGCTGAGAGAGAGTGACTGGCCCAAGGTCACCCAGCCGGCTTTCATGATGAATCTCTCTGGTCCATTTTCAGTAATCAGATTAGAATTATCATTAGACTTTTTTTTTCTATTTTGTTAAGAAAAAAACACTCAAGAATTCACACTTGATTCAACAGTTAATGCCCATTGTTACTTTGTTATACTAAGAAAAACATATATAATGCTAGCAAGGTCACAAAAAGCTCAAAGGACAATGGGTTGAGTTCACTAAAAGCAGAAGATCATGAGGTATAAGAAAAGCTACCCATTCAGTAAATTTGTCATGGTAGCGCAACCTTGTGTCTGTTGCATAATATTAATCCTATAAACGCTCCTTTAAAAAATTGTAGCAAAAATTCTACCTGCATATTTTAAAACAAAACAAAACAAAAATTTCTTTTAGTCATGATGCCATTCAGTGCCACAAAAAAGGTTTGCTCTTGCCTCAGTTGGATAAACAACATCCAATGAAATGTTGCTTAAAAGTTGATGTAGAGATCTTAAAACGCTGTTTCCCTCTTTCTGTCTCCCTTCCTTGATTTTTGTTATATTTAGAAACAAGGGGTATCAGATACCTTATTACAAACGATACCCACAGCAACTCGCATCACTGTACTCCAAGAGATGACTTCTATAGCCCTGTTTTGTTTAGTTCTTTAAAAAATCACAATCTACGACACTAATGGAATTAAAATACAACTGTAGAAAGTCGGTAAGGCATCACTTTTAAAAAATCAGCACCCAAAGATAGCTGAAAAGGCTTGCATGTGTTTGCGTGTGCGTGTGTGTTGTTGAGAACCTCGGTTCTAGTTTGAGGTATAGCCTGAGACAGCTGACATAATATCAGCTATTGTTTTTTTTCAAATGACACCAGTTGGTGTCCAAATCTTTGTGAATCTTCTCATTTCCCAGCAGAAGCACCAAGCTGTTTTTTACACTCGCCGCCCCATCCCATGAACTTTTCTTCTGTACATTCAGAGATGAGGAAGATAAGGAGGTCCACAGAGTCATGTTCTCTTCTTGGTTATTGGTTTAAAAACAAATCCAAAAACGCTTTATAGAAATAACTTTCCTTTACTTATGACTTGGTTAAGTAAAATGGAGTAAAAATCTACCAATTTTTTTTTTTAAAAAGAGGCAGTTTATTATTGTGAGAGATTCACTAATGTCCAGTCCCAATTTTTGCATGGGATGGTTGAAGATAGCTATTTATCCATATATTCACATGCAATGACTCTGACAAGAAGATATTTATACATATCTTCATACGAGGTGATTCTCGAGCAATACTAATGCTTTGCCCTAAGGAATTAGCAAAGCAATCCTGTCTTTTCAGAGAGCTTTGAAGTTTGAACCTAAGGCACCATTTTCAGCCTTGCCGAGTGCTCGAATGAGAGGAGCCATTTTCCGACTCTTTCTCCCTTGCTGGGCAGCTTTTCCCCCCATTTTATAAAATCTGTCTGACTGAAACCAACACAAGGAAATAAATCCATCCCAGTTCCTGAGCTGGAGGAGATTAACAGCCAATTTGAGGTTGCAACTGGGAACTTGGAGGGCTTTGAATGCAATGGATCTGCAGCCCCTTTTGGTGGGTTTCCCTGCTCCACCTCCAGCACAGTGCAGGCTGTCCTTTCTAAGAACAGATTCCTACACAGGCCTTAGAGAATCTGTGGGGCAAGGAACTTGGATTTTCTCTTTCCTCTCAGAAGAGGAAAACCAAAGAGTGCCATGGTCCTGGGTGACCACCTAGAAAAACCTAAGATTGTATTCTTAGAAAAGCACAATACCAAATTTAATAGGCACCACACCTTTCGTTCAAGTATTCTCTTCATATGCAGGGCATGCCTCCTAGATGCATTCCCCAAGTTATCATTTCTCCCTGGCTCCATGCTGATAATGCCTCCACATTCGGTGCAATCTCTGACAAAGGACATCCAGAGGTCATTTCTGACTGCCATTTCAATATAAAGATGTTCGGGAGACAGGACCAATAGGGCTTAGCAGGCTAGGTGGGTAGCCATTAGATGTGGTCCTCATTTACCCCCCTTGGTGCAGAAAGAATGTGTCTGCACGGGACAAGTAAAAAGATACCATTTCCAAATATTAAAACAACTGAATACTACTAACCCCAAGAGACTTTACACTGCTCAATAAAATGGAAGCTTCTCATGTCTCACAGCAAGCCATTTAGAAGAATGGAACTTTAGGGACAAATTGCTATATGACATGAGGTCAAGGGGACAAAAGAGTAAGAAACTGTACTATACAGTGGAAGAACGGAATAATCTTTTCAATCCAGACAATTGTCTTTTCCAAGCTTTGTTGAACATTTGATAGAATTATGGAATGATCCCAAAACCTGAATGAATAGCTTGAGGAAATGACACCCACGTGTTATGTACTTGAGGCTGGTATCCACAGAATGGTTATGAAGCCAGGGACAGACAGACTGGAGCTTTGTTTTCACTTTTTATAAAGCACATCTTCTGGTTGCAGAGAAAAGCCGATATCCAGGTTTAAGGTGAAACTTGTCTCTTCAGCAGTGAGAATTCTGAAGCAAATATGGAAAGAAATTCTAGCAGCTTGTTTTGGTTTCTCTTATATATGTTGTTCCCATACTTTGGATCATGGCTAAAATACTCCATGATTGTTGCTTTAATTAACACTGGCAGCTTCAGAGGCGATCTTAAAAAGATGTGCAACTTCTGAGCTCAGGGGATTGAGCCCAATGCTTGGTTCTAGATAAACAAGTGAAATAATAAAAACAAGGGGCTAGGGTCTCAAATTGGAGACCACCTTTTTTTTTGCATGTATATGTGAATATTTTAAACTTCCCTGTTTCTCATCTCCTTGCCTTTTATGGAATGTTATTACCAAGGCAATCAATTATTACAGCACCAGAATTATTTGAGGTTAGACTGAGAAAAAAAATGACTTGGAAAAATCAGCCATTAGTGAGTTTGTACAGAAGCAGCATAGCTGAGATCCACTCCCTTTTTGGATATGATGTGGCACAATGCTTCTTGGGTTCATAACTTTGATGGTGAATGTTTTTTCATGTATTGATTCCAACTCTCTCTCCCCAGAAATTGTGATGACTAATGGAGTACATCTTATGTGAATTAAACACAATTCTCTTGCACTTCAGATTTCCCCCTCTCCTCCCCTGCACCCATGTAATGAAATCTACTCCTTTAAATACCGGAGCAGATTTAGGGGTAAGTGGCAGGGAATCGGAGATAATGGGAATCCACTCCACAAGCAGATGCTGTTTGGTCAATGGACAGACACAACTAGATAAAGCACCATTGTTTTTATGAAAATAATGTGTTCAGTGTCGTAGGCATGTGAGCTCACAGCAATGTAAACTACAAAACAAAACTAAAACAAAATAGTGCAGTTCTTATTAAGGAAAATGAAACACAAGATATAAAACATCAACTGGGTTGCCTGCACCCATCTTTGACACTGAATGGGGGAGGCAGAGAGGGTGGAAGAGATTGTATTGTTCTTGCAGCTCTAATACTGAGATGTCCTTCTGGACCAAGGATCAATTCTCTCCATGGCTTGGTGATTCATTTTTCTAAAGGAGGCAAAGGATGGACCACTGGAAGCAACCATTTCTAGTTCTGATTCATAATGTTGACTCCAGGGATGAGTCAAGGATATCATCATGATGGCTATTGCTGTTGGAGTCACTGTCGTAACTCTGTGGACTTGAATAATTAGCTGCCTCTTGCAACCTCATCAGCATGTTCATCTGGTGAAATACAGAAAGGACAAAAAATGTTACTTGACCATCATGGTCACTTGTCTCTCTTGGGTAACTGAAGCAGACATGGAGTTCATGAACTGCCTTTGCAATTAGCAATTTGGGCTGGTCTCAGAACATACCAGGTCTATCAAAAGCCTTCACTACTGGCTCTGCCCATACAACTGTGAGCCTTTAAAGCAGTGTTCCACAAATTGGTAGGACCTCAACTGCCATACTACTCAACTAGCACAGGCAAGATATGATACATTACAGATTAAAACATATTGTGTGTGAATGCCATGAAGAAATAGTTTCCCCAGTACTGTTATAGAAGGTAAAGGGACATGGCTTTATGATTTAGTGGGATCATCTACAATTCAGCAAAATCCAATGACTGATTTTTTTGCCATCATGGACTGAGCTGCTGTACCCACATGACAAACGAAATAGACTTAACAACTAATTCCTTCCTAGGTTACATTGACTTGCGCCATAATAGTGGGGATAACACTGAAGTTAGACTGTATGGAAGAAATCAGCACACATTGGAAATCCTGGATACTACTGGTTGAATAAACAATGAAAATCCAGTATTGTGTCAATCTTACGCTGGAGGATCCACATGTTTTAATCCCATGATGACTTTTCTACTTGTCACACAATGTAATCACTATAAAAGAAACACCCTGTAGGGCTTCAAGCAATTCAGCGGTTCCATGGGAAGCCATAGAAAAACAATTTTTTACAATGGTGTTGGGTTATAACATAAAACAGCACCATATATATGGACTGAGAGAAGCAGACATAAGTCATTGCCTTGTTATGGAGATAATAAAGCAATGTTTTGTAACAAATATTCCTTCCTATAAATTTTCATTGGCAGCTGCATTATGTAACTTCCATGTCCTCAGTTCCAGTCAATACATTTAATATAACGAACATATGCAATTGTTAAGCCCTAGAGTCTGGATGAGCATTTTGGAAGGATTCAATTATTAAAAATTTGATAAATGCTTGTAGTAAAATATGCTTAAGATCAATATAAAACACAGTACATAGATCCCCACAGTAAGTTCATTACCATCCAACATAATTCTAAACTCCCAGCATAAATCACAAAACACTACTAGGCCTATTCTGAGTTTACCTTTAGAACATTTCACAAATTAATTTGGAGAAATAGCCTTCACAGTGTTTAACAATCTATCATCTAATGTAACTTATATGAACAGTATTGCACTGAGAATCTCACCAGAGGATCTCCCTCAGCATCACTCGGTGGAACCTGTTTGCTGGTTGAACCTTCCCGTGGCATAGAATAACCATCAAATCCAACATCTTCTGGCCGCAGTTGCAGCAAAGGAGGCCACTCGTGATGTTGTGGGGTAGCTGCCCATGGGTAAGTGTCCATCACCCATTTGGCAGGGTCCTCCCATGGTGCTCTTCTACCATACAACTGCAAGCAACAGCATGAACCCATTCTTAATAAAAGGGCTTGATATTAAACTTGTTTTTAGTCATGTAATATATTCTATAGCTCATGTTTCAGCACGAGATCAACTCATGCGAGGAATCTTCCAATCTGGAAAAATATATACTTTATACCTTCAGCTCCTGAATGAAAGCTGGGATAGAAATCTAATGAATGAATGAATGAATGAATGAATGAATGAATGAATGAATGAATGAAGAATGAATGAATGAATGAATGAATGAATGAATGAATGAATGAATGAATGAATGAATGCCTACTACATACATACAGCTTGGAGAAAAATGCATTCCTTTGAGACTGAACAATAAGTTGGCACTTTAGATCCAAGCCACAGATGATAATAAAACACACATTCCAGAAAGAAAAATAATACTTTGCTAAAAAGATATAAATACATTTGACCAACGATGCCAATGATATGGATTATACCCCAATATATAGGGAGGAAGATTTTCCTCTCCTACCCATATTCTTAATAAAATGTACATTCTAACCTGACAGCACAACAAAGGCTTTGTGAGCAAATCTGCCCACTAGATGTCACCATATCATCTGAAAGCAAGGATACTTCATAAATCAGAGAAAGCCACCAATAAATCACAAATCTTTTGTAAGATGCTTCTTGGGTGTCCAGCAATTAGTACAGGAGAGTGGTTGGAAGAAAATATAAAGACAGCCTCCCCCAACTTGATGCCTTCTAGATGTGCTGAACTTCAGGTCCCATCACCTCCAGAAAATGAGGCCAGTGGCCCAGCTTTGCTGATTGGGCACCATATGAGCTGTAGTGCAACACATCTGGACAACAACAGCTAACAGCTGAGCTAAGGTTAAAAACTAAGTTAAACTAGTTAAGCTAACTTTAAAAACTGCTGAACTGGCTCCCCCCCCCCTTTTTAATTCTTTTGTAATGTCCATTTTACATTATAAGCCAGTTTTAATATTGATCTAAGTCGTTCTGGAAAATTTTTGGCTGAAAAGCAACGTAAAACATTTTAAATAAAAAAGGTTCTTTATTCCAAAGGCAAAGGCTGAACCTGGTAAGTCAAGACATACAACATTCAAATCCAATTTTTATGGCTCTGTAACAGGACTGTGCAAAGCTTCAAAGGGGCCGTTTCCCTCAGGCAAGGCACCTGGAAAGCTCGCCTTTGAAGCGGTTTCCTGAAGCAATGTAGCCCATCCACCCTCCCAATTCTAAAGCGAAGCAAAAAGGCCTTGTTGCTTGGCTTCCCCTCACTTCAGAACTAACCAATAACTGGAAGAAGCTTCTATTCATGCAGATGAAGCTTGGAGAGGATGCAAAGTGTCCTACAAGGACAGTGGCTCAAAGTGCTGCCTTCTGCATCTTTACCCAGTAATATTTATCTTAAATTTATCCTCCCTTCATCCTGCTCTGGATGTTGCCAAAACCTCAGGTGACCATTCTTGTTACAAATAGCAATGAAAGGAGTGGCAGATTGTGGGACAGCAGCAATTTTGGGCATCTCTAATTCATTCTCAGGTATAAGGAATGTGCAGAAGGAACTTCTGGTGCTTCTCTTCCTAATCCAATGCCTAATGTAATTGGGACTACAACTCCCTGAATATAGGTTAGGAATTCTAGGACCTTCAACACGGCTGGAGCACATCAGCTGAGATAGATTGTTTTGGTGGATTGCTCTAGAGTTGAAGGAAGACTGAGATGACACAGGGTCAAGTTTAGTCTCACCTTAAGAAACTCACTGGGTGATTGAGCAAATCCTCCTCTCTTGGCCCAACCTACTCACAAGGTTGTTACATGTGGGGATAAAATGACTGGAGATATTTCTATATTGAGGCTATTTCACATATTGATCAGAAGTAAAATTGGTCTTATACAGCAAAAACTCAATAGCTAATCTTAGCTCCCTGTAAGGTGAATGTATGTGCTGGCAGACAAATGTTTGATACAGTCACAGTTTACACTGTTTGGTGTGCAGTTAAAACTTATTTAATGAATCTCAAAAAATGGAATATGCAAAGAGATCCTAAGACTTGTTGAATGATGGAACATTAATATACTCAGAGACAGGTGGACAAATATTGTGTATATCAAAGCTGTAGCTATGTTACATTTGTAACAGATATGCATGTAAATATTTAAAGTTAAACTCAAGCACTCACAGACTTTTACTGCTTAGTAATAGTGGGCAAACAGTGCTTAGAAATAGAAAGGCATTATTTCCCACTCAGTTTCTCTATATTCAGAATAATATGTAGTTATTAATGTGTAAATCACTGTTTAATATGTCAAGAACTAATTTCTGAATCATTGGAAATTAAAATTACAATTTTTCTCTTGCCCCATCTCTGCCCATTACTAGTCTTCTGTCTTACAATCACAAGGTGGTAGCAGGAATATTAAAAATACAGAATAAATTTGTGATTGATACAATGCAACCGTGGAGGGATAATGGCACTTTTCAGGAGTTGGTGGATAACCAAGGTGGAGCCTAAGTCAAATGTTTAACTTTCCAATTTTTGTATTTCCAGAAAAACTCAAACTGGAGCAAGTGGGGGCGATCACAATGGTGTGTTCATGGCTCAGAGTAGGATTCCTCCTGGCAAAGACTATGCTATATTCATCCAACACTGATGTGCCCAAAGAGTCACTGAGTGGACAGAAAAAAGGGTGGGTCCTGCTCTTCATTTCAAAGTACAAGGTCATAAAAAGTGTTTTAAGCACAAAAACCCTGGAGAGAAAGAGAGAACTGCCAAATGGAAATGGGTGCCAAAGATAATATTTCTTCATTTGATAGTGCTATAGAGGAAAGTCCCTGCAGCACACAGAGAGCCAGCTTATCTGCATCAGGATTATCATCCTGTTGTTGATGCAAGCTGACCCCAACAAGACACTGAAGCATTTTTCACTTACATTCGGAAAGAGAGCTCTGCCCTAGGGCACTGTTTGGAAACTTCAGTTGCCCCTGAGCATGGCCCCCTGCGTTGGCGCAACCTGAATGTCTTCAGTGGACTGGTTTTATCAGTCCATCCTCTGGACTACTATCAACAGTTCACCCTTGGGGACTGTTGGTTAGACAGAATCAGGATTTCATAGCTTATTTATCCCATATTTCATGGCCTCAACCGTCAGGCCTTATACAGCTGTTCCATCTACACCAAAGAGGAAGGTATCAGCATGCCCAGAGGAACCCAAGATATGCAGGAGTCCAAAATGAAATTCTTGGAGAACAGCCCTCTAAAAGGAAAAGATCTTCTGAAAATGGGCCAATGAGGACTGAGAACAGTTAGAAATCAAGAGCACCAAGTTTTTCTATAATTAATGAGATCATAGAGCAAGGATGGCCACCTGTGAAGGGCACGTGGGCCTTAAATAACTCATTTGTGAGCCCTCTAAGCAGGGCTGATATTTTCAACTCCATTTGAGAGAAAAATGGGGGATTTTAAGGGTAAAAGGGCAACCCGTGTAGAGACATAGCAATCCTTAAAAAAAGCCCAACCTCCCAAATTGGGGTGATTCTCACAATTTTGGCAGGTTTAAAATGGAAAAATCAGTGCCTTAAGCATCAGCAATGAATTTCTCCCCTTAACTCTAAACAAAACAAGGAAAAGCAGATCCAAAAATGTTGGCTCTGCTGCCTCTAGGGACATGACAATTTTACTGGCCATATTTGTGGGTGCATTTAGAAAGGGCACAAAAATAAAGTGTGGTCCCATGCCTATCACCGGGGAATTTCAGGATTTTGCAAGGACCTGTGCGGCATCTGCCATATTTATACCTCAGCCTTCGTAAAATGTCCTTACCTGTAGCCCTTCTCTGACAGCCTCAAGAAGATAGGGAACAATGGAGTAGTTCCACAGGTCAGTAAACCAAACCCTTGACCCATCCACATCTAGAGGGCAAGAGAGAAAGAGTCGTGGACCTGTCAAAATTAGGAGAAATGTAAAATTAGGTAAGGTAGGGGTTTTCCCCTGCACAGTCGTGTCCGACTCTAGGAGGCGGTGCTCATCTCCGTTTCTTAGCCGAAGAACCAGCCCTGTCCGAAGATGCTTCCGCGGTCATGTGGCCGGCATGACGTGCGCAGAACCACTGAGCCATCGCGCCCCCTCAATGTAAAATTACAAGCTGATTATTTTCAGTGAGGAGAATGTGATGTATTTACTTTAACCATAATGTCATAGAATGACAAGAAAAAGAGAAAAAAGACAAGGAAGACAGGGAAAAATGTATTTATTATGATAGGGTACTTCAGTTATAAGAAATGAGTAAGTTACATGTATGCTAATTAAATTGTAAGTTTATATTTTTATTTTAAACTTGATTTTATTGTAAACCGCCCAGAGTCCCCCGTTGGGGGAGATGGGCGGTCATAATAAATAAATAAATAAATAAATAAATAAATAAATAAATAAATAAAATCTGCACTAAGTAGGGATTTATCAATCAACTACATTTTCTCTACGGCATCTTGAGTGAATGGACGTTTAAAAGTGAGTTTTCTCTTAATAATCAGAGGACCCCTGATTTTCTATGAAAAAAACCATTAATATTTTCTGTTCAGAAGAAGCCTATGAAAGATTAGGACATTTATTTATTTATCCATTCAATTTATATGGCTGCCCATCTCACCATAGTGATTCTGGGTAGCTAACTGCAGCTAAAAACAAAAACAAAAGCAATAGCAAAATAAAATATATAACCAGCAGCCAACGTTAAAACCAGTCAAGCAACAATTAAAGTAACCGTCTCTCAGACTCTCCCTCACAATCTGACCTCCATGCCTGGGAACACAACTCTATCTTCAGGGGCTTGTGAAAGGCCAGTAAGTTGGGGCCAATCTAATCTCTGAGGGATTGACGTTCCAAAGGGCAGGTGCCACAACAGAAAAAGATCACTTTCTGGGTCCCACCCAATGATACTCCTTAATTGTTGGGACCCATAGCATGCCTCTTCTGTCAGATTCAGTGGGACAGGTAGAAATGATCAGGAAGAGGCAACCCCGCCAATAATCCCTGCATAAAGAGTTTTAAATTTCTCACCAATAGTAACGTCTGAAGAACTGTGAGCTTCCAAGAACTTGTTGAGATGTTGCCAAACCTTGGGAATCCAGTCTACAATCTTAATTAATTCTGCATTTCTCATCCGGCCACCAATTTCTGTTTCAATGAGTTTTCTTCTCAAGAATCGGCCAAGAAAGCCCTTGACTGGCTCAGTGTGATTGGCACATAGCACCCATCTAAAGTTGTGGTGCAGCTGAAGGTTGGGGGTGGAGGAAGTTGCTTGGTTCATTGTTCCAATGATGTAAGGACTATAGGAAAAAGGTTAGCCAGCATTTATTTTTGGAACATTTTTCTCTTTTTTAATTCAAATTATCATCTCGTGTGCTTTTTTGCTTCCTACTCATAAATTGTGAATGGAGGCCAGGCCAAGCCTATTTCAATGTTTGCATTTTGACCTTTTTAATAACCAGAAAACGGTATAGGCTATGAGAACCCAATCTCTCTTGCACATATGAGTTGGGGGCAGATGCTAGAGCAGAGCTTTCCAAACTTTTTATGTTGGTGACACACATCAACGGCGGCGGCAGCGCGGCCTGCTGTGTCGTGTGTCGCATGCAAACTCGGAAGCGCTGATGGGGGGAACTGGAAGGAGCGGCACCCCCGCCAATTAGTGCTGCCGCCGCCGCAGTGGTGATGGTAGCACTGCTTGGCGGGCGTGCAGCTCCTTACGGTTCCCCCCATCAGCGCTTCCGGGTTTGCGTGCAACGCACCAGGACACCGCAGGCGACACAGTAGTGTGTCATGACACACACTTTGGAAAGCTATGTGCTAGAGGAAGCACCCACTGGAAGATACAGTAGGTGATGTCAGCAGGAACTACCAAGCCACTACCTCAAAGGAGGAGACAGGACCAGGGTGTGAAGACCCCAAAGGCTTCTTTTTCTCCACCCTATGATCCTCAACAATCCAAGGGAAGGAGAAGATTGGGGTGTTCTTTCTTTTTAAAACTATGATATGCCTATTGTAGAACTTGCATAGCAGTTTTCACATATTTCTCACCTCAAAATGGCAGGCAACTGTGCTGTCAATTTTCAGCAAGCATGGTCTGAGGGCTACAAGATAAGACTAAGGGATTGAATACAACTGGGGTCACGTGTTACCCATCTCTAGTCTAAAGGATAAAACCTCCAGTTATTGGCTACAAAATAGTGGATAGACAAGGGAAGCCTGGGAATGATGGACAGCAATAAAAGAGCAGCGCAGTAAAGGGAGTTGGAATACTTTTTGTTGTTAATTTTTAAAAAATAAATTACAAAAACATTACGATTAACGTTTCTTTAAAAAAAACCCGTATGAGCTTGTAGTATTATATATAAGGCTATATAACTATATTACTATTAATTAATTCATGCACTAATTTGAATGATTCTTCAGTCAAATATTTAGTTGCAGGATTTATAATTGTATTTATTTTTACTGGTTTGGCTCATATTCAGATAGAAATCCTGCATGCTCACTTAAGGGAAAACCTACTACATGAATGCTTACTTCTGAGTAGCAGTTGAACTAAAATCAGTAGAATTTTACTAAGATTTGTTTAAATAAACAATATTCTATTTATGGTCACTGAAATTAATTTAATTAAGGTTAAATCAAGGTTCAGAGAATATGTTTGTTGATGGAGAAACAGACTTTCCATCATGAAAGGCAAAGGTAAAACAATACTGTTACCATTTATGGTACTTGCAGTTCAAAAGCCCATTGAAGATCTCTCCTAGGGAGCTGACATGATGTAAATTGTCCAAGATGATTACAAGAGGCATCTCCACTGCAATATTTTCACTACTACATTGGTCTGCAAGGTTGGAAAGGTATTGCCGGAGTTCCTGTAAAAAAATGCAATAGGAAAAGAACTGCTTGCAATTATGGTTTGGAGGTCTTGGGAGGGGATGAAGGCTGTCTGATTCAATTCTAAAAAGTCCTTTGCAAGAATACAGTAACAAACCACACAGCCATGTAGTTCTTTAAAAAATATTTTTTGAATAAAGTCTATAAATAATTGTTCAGGTAAGCTGGTTATCTTGCCTCAGATAATGAACAGTGTTCTCTTGCTTAATCCCAAAATAGTGACTCTCAAAGCATGTAATTGCTTCTCTACATGGTGCTAGGTCTACCTTCATCTCATTACTGAATAGGAGGCAGTGTCTAAAGAGGGAGTAGAGCAGGGCCTATGAAAAGCAGCAATTATGAAAAGCAGGCATTATATGCCAGGATAAGGTAGAAGACAAAAAGAGAAGTAGTGCTGACAGGCTTGGAATTCCAAAAGGATTAAGACACCAGCCAAGACATTCCACTTCCCAGAATGTCATTGTACAGGTAGATTTTGTGAAGTATTAGTACAAATTATCATTACAGGAGATAGTAGAAGAACTCCAAGAAGGCATTAATTAGTAACTAAATACCATTTCTCATTATATAGAAGGGTCCCTCTTCCAGGTCTCCAAGGCATACCAGAAGCCGTTATCAACCCACTACTCAAACAAAGTGTTATAGGTATCTCCATTCTGGGTAAGATATAGGAGTTCATTTCCTATGAAATGTTTGCAGCGGAAGACAAATTATTTGCAAACAGAAACAATATTTTCCCCAACTCAGTATCCATAACACTCACCTTACTGGACTTGTGATCCACATTAAAGGTTGCAATAGCCCCATCAGCCAGCTCCCTGCCCTCTCTAAGTACCATATACTCAGACAGGCGATTGGCTAAGTATGTCTTTCCAGTGCCACTTGGACCAGATAAAATGATTCTCCTATGTTCTATCAAGAGTGACACGTAACGCTGTAGTATTGGCTTTGGGATCAGAGACTCAAACACCAGACCATCCAAGCTGTTCTCTACAATACCTGTAATAATAGAAAACCACAATTTGAAACTTTCACTTGGTTTTTAAAAGATTTATTATGTCCGTTACACAAGAGAGAAGTAGTACTATTTCATATGTAGTATTTTTGAACCTTCCCATCCCCAAGCTCCTTAAAGTAATTTTCAATTTCTAGTAACATTTGTTAAATGAGCAAAATACTCATATAATTCTCAAAGAACATTCCTTCTTACAGAAAAATGGTTTCTACATAGAATGGAATGGAAAAAGGAAGATAATGCAGTACAATGGTGTCCAGTGGAAGAGGATCAACATTCTGCAATCAAGGAGTTTGCTTCCGGGCGTTGGTGTGAGCGGTGCGCTGAGCTAAGGCTCCAAGCCGAAAGCTCCACGGCTTTCCGTTTGCGGCGATTAAAAAGGAAGAAATCGCCGAAATCACCCTTGAAGAGAGGGTGAGCAGAAGATTACCCACAGAGGGTCGCCGGATTCGCCGCTCTTTTCCGACCCCCGTATTTCCAACACGGGGGAAGGGAGATTGAAGCGGCGAAAGGCGGCTGGAATTGTCAAGAAGCTCTGCGGAAGCCCTGAAATCTGACCAAGATAAGTAGCACCTCACCCAACCTTTTAGATTCACTTTTTATTTTTTGAATGCTATTTGCCTTATTGATCTAAGATTTACCTCTGGACTTGATTAATAAATGCTGGTGTTTTATTTATTTCTTGCCAAGAGATTGCTAAATGGTGGGAGTGAAAAAGCTACTGACTTTGCCTGGAATGAAATGAGTGACTTTTCCTTTTACTTCTATTTTTGATCTACTTTACCACTTATGGATAAATGAAAGTATTCCTTTTTTTGGAGTTATTCTGCCTGGATTTTAAGATTTTATGGAATAGTGAACTGGTGATTTAACATCCTTTCTTTTATCTTTTTGTGATGCTTGCTAAGAAAGAATTTTTTTCTCTTCTTTCCCTACTTTCTTTTAAACTTCTGGAATATCATTTGGACTATAAGATGCTTTTTAAACTTTTCATGTTTTATCTGGACTTTCTTTTTATTGAAATTTGATTGTTTAAGGTGTACTTTGGGTGAAAAAATAAATTGGATTATTGTAGATTCCTTTTTGCTTTTTACCATTTTCTTTTTTTTATGGTTGAATTGGAGGGATGTAAGCTGGCGTGAGAAATCTTGGAATTGTTTATTGTTTTTACTATTATTTTGTCTACAGTTCAAAGAAGTTTTTTTCTTCTTTTTTTTCTTTTGTTTTTACATTTATATGGACTCACATACCTAACGGACTACAATCTTGTTATTGCGACAACTATTTTTTAAAGGATTGTTTTTACTTTTTGTATTTCTTTACTCCCTCCTTTTTATAAACAACCATTACAACAACCATTATCTCCCTATTTTTTTTTTCTTTTTACTTTTCCCTCCCTCCTTTCTCTTTTTTCTTTTACAGGAATATTATCTACATTATGACGAATATGACATTGAGGATGAAGAGAGACAAAGAGAAAGAAAAAGAAATTGGAAGTGCATCTATAGAACTTTCAACAACTGCAGCACCAATGGAAGCTCCACCATCAGAAGAGAAAAAAATTCTGGATGCAATTACTTTATTAAATAAAAAAATAGAAGATTCATTTATAAACTTGGGTCAACAATTCAACAAGCGGATGGAAGATTTAATTACTTCTTTAGAAAAAAAGATGGACAAAAGGATAGATTTATTGGGACAACAAGTAGTTAAGAAGATGGAAGAGGAAGTGGTCAATACCTTATCAGGGGAATTTAAAGAGATGCAAGGCCAGATACAAAAATTAGAGATTAACTCAGAAAGTGTTATTAAAGAAGTTGAATACAATTTAGATATTACTGCTTTAGCAGAAATGATAGAAAAAGAATTACTTTGAGATTGAGAGCACCCCTAGAACAATTAAATGAAAATGCAAGAGAAAGGATTGTTTCTGAACTAGTTAAATTTCTAGAAATGAGAGAACAAGATTTGGATTTGGAAATAGATAAAATTTTCAGAGCTAATTCACGGTATGCTAGAGAAAAGAAAGTGTTCAAAGGGCAAAAGTTAAGGACAACTTCTACTTCAAAAGTAAAACATTTCTAGAGAAATATAAGACAGATATGAGGGATGCACCAGGAGAACGCAAGAAGCATTTCATAGAATAGAAGTAAGAAATAGAGATAAATGGCTGACTTATAAGGATTTCTTAAAAATTGGAAAAATCAGATTTTACCAGCGATACAGGATTGGATGTTAAGATTGATGGATTGGCAGAAGATAATGGGTTGACATGTTTATTGGAAGAAAATTCAAATTGTTATTTTATTAAGGAGTGGAGATCATTGATGGACTGTTTGTAACATGTAGGAGGGGCAGAGCTTATATGGAGTTTTGAAAATTAAAATATATACAGATTGATATATTAGACAGGAAAGGTTTTTGAATGTTATATATAGAGCTAGCATTTATGATAAATTTGTTAAATTACTATGACCAGAGATAAATCGGAAGTTGACCGGTTTCTATTTCTTTTTTCCTTTTTTCTTTGCTTTACTGCACCTTTTTTTCTTCTTTCTTTGATTTGTATTTCTATTTCCTTTTCATTTCTAACTTTTAACTATGTATATCTAAAACTTTAATAAAATTGATACAAAAAAAAAACATTTTGCAATCAAAAACTTCAAAAATCTGCCACCTTGTAAGCTAGTGAATTGAAATCATTTTATTTCTAGGTCTGGCTAATAATATAAGTAGCCCATTTCTGTTGTCAAACTTCCCACACAGTTTTTAAACACCAGATAGAATTCTGATGTACACATTGGGGTTATTTCAAGTGAAAAAATGAGTGTGCACATTCTTTTCATGAATGGAGAAAATGTATAAATTGAAAATATCTATATGGGTCTTTGCACACTGATAATAACCAAGCGATCTTGGAAAGCATGATCTGATCAGATACACTTTGTACTTCATCAATTTCCTAAGTTATCCCAGGGTTAACCAAAGTTGTCATCTGAGAAGTATGCTGACTACCAAATGTATCTGCTGTGATTATTGGCCTTATCCATTTCTAAACATTCTCCATCACTAGGCATGCTGACTATGTAAATCAGAATCTCCTATCATATGACAGATTGTAGATAGGATTTTCCTACCAATATGTAAAACTAACATGAGTTACAACCTACTTTCTTTGAAGAGCATTTTTAATTTCAGCAGACAAAATATTTCACCATCACTCTTCATACAAAATACAAAGGCAAACTATTGAATGGAATTTTATGTCGTATTCTGCAGTAAAAATAATTGGAACATGCAGCAAAATCTTGCACATTCAGGGTTCCATTCACCCAGCAAAGGTCTTCTTAAAAGAAAAAAAAAACTATTTCATCGTCTCCACTCCATGTCTACAAATGGGCTTAATAAAGTTTGGATTTAAAAAAAAAACTGGGAGAAAACTTTTCAGGATCCCACCCCCACCCTCCTTTAAAATATCTTTTGCATGTCTGCAGACCCTGCTGACTGATACTCCTCTCTTAATCCTCATAATCTTCATCGGCCGCCTACTCATCAACACACATCGTCTCAGTTTTCTATTAGAAGTTATATCTTTTTTGGCAGAAAAGCTTCCATACACAAAAAATTATGCAATGTCAGCAGGTACAGCTGGCTAACACAAAAGAGAAAGCCAGCAATTCTTACAAGCCAGCAGATGCAACTTCTGCAGAATGATTGCCTGGACATAGATGTTTGACACTCAGGCAAAAATGATTAAGATTGAGCAGTAAAGGAACAGTTGTATATCTGGAGGGTATAAATGTTTTAACAGCTTACAAAAAATGACTGAAAAATCAGTTTAGACCTTTCTTACAAAAAGCATTAACTCAATAGTGGCTTGCTTGCTTGCTCGCTCACTCACTTTATTTATTTATCCATCCATCATCCTATCTATCTATCTATCTATCTATCTATCTATCTATCTATCTATCTATCTATCTATCTATCTATCTATCTATCTATCACATTTGTATCCCGCCCATCTCCCCCACAAGGAGGGACCCTGGGCGGTTAACAGCAAAAATTTAAAATCAATAAAAACTATAAATATCAGTAAAAACAAAATGTGTGTGTGTGTGTGTGTGTGTGTGTGTGTGTGTGTGTATGTATGTATGTATGTATGTATTTCTCCAGTGCTGAAATCTGGCAAGTCTGTAATTACAAAGGGCTGTAACAAATAAGTCACCTACAATTTACCTTTGATTTTCACAGAGATGGTGTTGTTTTCACCAACCAGATAGCCACAGGGTAGCAGCTCAGGTGTTTCTGTGCTATTTGTGCGAACAATTTCCCCAATGCTGTATCCCAGGACACTGTCCGAATTCAAGCCAAGTTGACTCACAGGATCTACATGAATGATGTATTCCTGGGAAGAGGGAGCAAAAGAGAAAATTAACATACCTTAAGGGGTTTTGGCTTTAAGAACAAAACTTCACAATCAAGTACAATTCTCCTTTCAAGATAAATTAATTCCCATTATAAAGAAATAATCTTTAGCAAATAATCTTTAGGAAAAATGATTATGTGTCATCAAGTCATTTTTGACTCCTAGCGACCACATAGATAGATCTTCTCTATGACAATCTATCCCTAACATGTTCTTTCACATCTCCCAACAGGGCATTCATCACCACTGTAACTGAGTCCATCCACCTTGCTGCTGGTCATCCTCTTCCTCTCTTTCCCTCCACCTTTCCCAGCATTAGAGCCTTTTCCAGAGAGCTGGGTCTTCGCATAATGTGTCTGAAGTAGGATAATTTGAGCCTGGTCATTTGTGCCTCAAGTGAGAACTCTAGGCTAATCTGTTCAATGATCCATTGGTTTGTTTTCTTGGCTGTCCATGGTATACTCAGGAGTCTTCTCCAATACCAACTTTCAATGGCATCAATACTCTTCTTATGCTGATTCTTTAAAGTCCAACTTTTGCTTTCATAGAGTGTCAGAGGGAATACCATGGCTTGCATAATTCTGCTCTTTGTAGGTATAGACACATCACGGCATTTAAACATATTTTCCAAGGACTTCATGGCTACTCTACCAAATGCTAGTTTGTGGCATATTTCTTGACAGCTTGTTCCTTTACTGTTGATGGTTAATCATAAAAGGCAGAAGCTATTGTCACTGTGATAAATAATTCCAAGTCACTAGGACTGTGCAAAACCTGAGTGTAAAATATTCCACGCTTGGAATGGCTATTTTGATTGTTCCAAGGCTGAAGCAAAGCATTTCATGTTCAGTTTTGTAGTGCACTCAGGACTCATTGGGGCACTTCATTTCACATTATTGCTTTAATTTAAAAAATCATCCCGCCTCCTCCAATCCAGAGAGACTTGGAGAGTGCATTAGCCAATAAAACAGAAGGCTGGGGCTAGCTGAAAGAGAAGTGGAAGAAGTTAAAGGAGAAGTTAAGAGTTAAGAGCTATGTCAATGAAGATTCTCATGTTTTGGAGGGCTTTGGTTGGTTTGTGTGCTACAGTGATGCTGAGTGGTTGTAGTAGTCTGTTGGTTGCTTCTGAAATGTTTTTTGATGTATGGCAGTGTTATCATTTTCATAGGTTGTACTGTAGCAGGTTGTGTGGTCAGGCACTTTTTGATATAGATGCATGGGTATCCATTTTGTTGGAAGAAGTTGTAGAAGTTGGTGGTCTGTTTCCTCTTTCTGGCATTCTGGGTTGCTGCAGTGTGTTTGTGATCATCTGAATAATGTTCTTACACAGCTCATCTTGTAGGAAGTTGGGTTGCTGCTTTGGTAGCTGAGCACTTGGTTAGTGTGGGTTGTTTTCCTATAGCAGGGCTTTTCAAAGTGCTGCCGCCGGCAACACACCGGTGCCGGCGGCGCGTGCGCGCATGGCGGCAGCACGGGGCGGCGTGCAGCGGCACGCGCGTGCACGGCGGTGGCGGCAGCCTCCGCTAAAACGCGGAAGCACTTATCCCGCGCCGCTGCTGCCGCCGCCGTGAACGCGCGCACCGCCGCTTCCGGGTGGTGTGGCGACACACCACGCTGTGTGTGGCGACACACTTTTGTGTCGCGACACACAGTTTGGAAAGCTCTGTCCTATAGACTTGGGTTTCTTACTTGCCATTGTTTCCCCTGCTGATGAGGATATCCAGGAAGGGTAGTGTGTTCTTGTTTTCTTCTTCCCTTGTGAATTTTATTCCTATGAAGATGTTGATTGTCTCACGTGTCTTCTCTAGTTGTTCCTTTTTTATTATGATGAAGATATCATCTACATAACAGATCCATACTTTTGGTTCTATGTGTGGGAGTGCTATAGCTTCTAGATGTTGCATCATGGTCTCTGCTATGAATCCTGAGAATGATGATCTCTGGATGTTCACCTGATTGGTTGGTATATTTGTCCAGGTAGGTAGTGAGGCAAAGGTTGATGCGTTCCATGAGTGATTTTCCTTTTAGCCATATTGCCAAATGTAAACTTGCACAGTGCATGTTCATTAAAATGTGATTGCTATGCACTTAAATTCGCAGGCTGCTATATACAAAAAACTGTGTTGTGTTGTTTGCTGACTTTTGGAAGGAGACTGCAAAATGCAAAAGTGCACATGCATTAGGAAGAAACTTCAAACCTACAACTAAAGAAGTATATTTTTATGGACATTATGTTATTCGTAGGATGGGTTTAATTAATCCATTGCTACTGTTTTTTTGCTTGACTTCTCTGGCTAAGTTGCACAAGCATTATAGCAAATATGGACATTATGGACAATAAACCAATGATAGGATTAACTAAGAATGACTGGTGATTTTCCCAATTTCTTCAAAAACTTTCAATCAAGAAGCCTAATTAGGCATCGTTACCAAAAGTGGTGATATGTATCATTTACAGTGTTAGCAACATAATCTAGACCAGTGCGACACACCAACGGCAGCGGCGACCTCATGTGTTGCGCTAAAACCCGGAAGCGCTGATGGCGCGCCGCCGCCGTGACATCAGCACTTCCGGGTTTTGTCACGACACACTAATGTGTCGTGACACATAGTTTGGAAAGCTATGATCTAGACAGATTGCAATTTTTGTAGTTTAATTCTACCAAATTGTAGTGTCATCTGTGCCTAGGAATCAGAACCCAAGCTCTTCAGCCTAGATTGGAATGTGACCCCCACCCCAACTTACAAATGTGGAAGAAGGCAATGGCAAATTCTGGAAGAATGAAACATATTTTTCTAGAACCATTTCAGTAGGAGTTTAGACCTGATTCTGGTACCGAAACTGCCTTGGTTGTTCTGCTGGATGATCTTTGCTGACAGATAGAGGAGGGGAGTGCAACCCAATTGATTCTCCAGGATCTCTTAGAAGCTTTTAATAGCATCAATCATGGTATTCTTCTGGAGAGGTGGTTCACGTTAGGTACGGGTGGAACAGCCTTGAAGGTTCTGTTTATACCTGGATGGCCATCTCCAGAAGATGGTGCTGGGAATTTCTGCTCCTTCTCAAAGTGTTTACCCAAGGTTCCCTTTTATCCCCATTTATGTATTTGTGCTCCAGGACCAAAACTGAGGTAGTAAGGTACATTATTCACTCAAAATATTTTGAGTTTTGTTCCATTGGAATATGGATTAGTAAAAATGTTCTAAAGGAATATTCCAAGTTAGTCTGATTTGTTTCTGTTTCTGTTTGTGTTTCATGCATAGATCTCTATAGGTCAGTTATAAATGTAGCAAGATGAAAGTCTGGTATGCATTATACTGTATATGAGAGGCAAAATATGGCACTATTGTTAGAAAAAATGTCAAAAACAACAATATTTACCTTAAATAGTCTTCTAACAACACCATCAAGAACATCCCACTTGGTTTTTCCACTGACTCCAATACAGCCAATTAGGAACAGGCGAGGCCTAGAATCCTAAATACAAATTTAAGTATGTTAAAAGAAAGGTGTTCAAACAAGATAAATTGCCTTCAGTACATTCACAATATTTTACTATGATCCAGCAGCGTTGCTCCACAGTCCTGAACCAAACTCTAGTGTAAAATATACTCTTAAGGTTGCAAGATCTTTATATCAGAAATTAACTAAAATGGAGAAGGATGT
This sequence comes from Charina bottae, assembly GCA_023362775.1. Taxonomy (NCBI): domain Eukaryota; kingdom Metazoa; phylum Chordata; class Lepidosauria; order Squamata; family Charinaidae; genus Charina; species Charina bottae. Next base: position 166,566,539 of record JALMGJ010000001.1, on the reverse strand, counting down.
TTTTGTTTGCAAATGATATTGCACAATTTCTTGTACAATTTTACGTATCTTTGGGTCTATCTTGTTCAATAGCTCACAAAATACTGTCCAAACATCCTTCACTAGAATATATCTAGAACCAAGGAACTGCTATACACTGAAATCAGCATTTTATTGAGACTGGAACATCAGGCCAGGATAAAATATTTCTTCTTCTTACACTGAAATCTTTGTGACTTAAGTTCAAAATAAGTAATTTAGCATAAAACCAGTTATACTGACAGAAAAGTCCTTTTCCCATTGCCCTACATCTGATCTAGGTGTTGAATCACTTCCCCCCCAAAATTCTCGAAGTTACTTTAAAACTAGGAAATAGAAAAGCCAGAGGACATTTTTCAGTGTGTACAAGACAGAGCTTGAAAATCTTTCCTCTCAAAGCTATGTATGCTTGGTTCAATTTCCCTTTTATTTATTCCAAATTCCTAAAGCACTAGGCGGTCTAGACTTCACAACAGTTACAACAACCATGGCTGCTGGCATTAAGTCTAGACTAGAAGTCCAAGCATAAGCATACACCAGAAGCAGCAATGAAAGAAGGTATAAGGGAAAAAAACAGGTACTAGTGGAACTCAGGTCAGAACTGGTGTTTTGAGAACTGAAGCACTTTTGGAATTATGACCTTTCCTTGCACAGCTTTTGGAAACTAAGAGTAGTTCTAACAAAACGCAATATTCTCTCTTTCAATTTATGGAGGCCATGTAGCATGAAAAAGGTGACAGTGTACTCAAGAAGTACTTGAAAAATGTGCTGACATATTCCCTCTTTAACATCTTTCTCCAGTTATGTTTTGAGCAAGGTGGTAAATCTGGTTCAGAGGCAAAATTGGTTCAACACTGAAACTGCCTGTTGAGCTGTTTTGGGATCCCTGGCTGAAACACAGTCTATAATTTAAATAAACAAAACAACATAATCCTTATTTTTCTTAACAACATGATAAATTATATCATCAGGACCAAAACATTTGGACTCACTTCTTTCCATTTCTCTTCTTCCTGAAAGCTGACAACTATTTTAACATGCCTGCCACCTTCTTTCCGAGAAGAACCATCACTGGGGTCATCCAGCAGTATATCTGTTGATCGGAAACACAGATTCTATCTTCAAATATTGGAAGTTATTTTTGATTTGGTTTTTGAGACTCTGACAAGCATCTTGTTCTAGACATGACTGCTTCTATGTGGGCTAGAAACGTATTTGCAAAAGAAAGTGGGAGGAAGCTGAGGTTCACAAAACGTTTAAAATGCCAACTTTTGTATTTTCAAAATTATGAAGCACACCCTTCCTTGAACAAATGAAAATTCCGTAGCAACTTGGAATGTATATATAAGAATCAAAGATCACATAAATATTAATATGAAGTTTTCTCTTGAAAAAACACTGCTAAATGTATGCAATCAGATCACTGAATGTGATTCAGTTTAGCTGAGGTCATAACTAGAATGCCATGTTCATATTACACTCCAGAGTACAGAACTATCTCTGTTACAGGAGAAAGATTTACCATCCCAGTTCTTCCACTTTAACATCTTATCCATTAATTGAATTCACAGCTACAGGAGAAAACCTGCCCACTGGCTTTCATACATACTCACCAAGACTAGCTGACTCTGTGAGGTTCAGACTGTGCTGGGAGAGACCCATAGATTGCCTTGGAGATGATGAAATGAAAACTTGAGACTGGGCTTTACTACAGCTGCCTTGATTTTCAGACTTCAGCCGGTCATTTTCGGCTTTTAATTTCTCAATCTCACTCTGGATTTTTAAAAAGGCAAACAAACAACAGAAACACAAATAACTTTTGTCATTTCTGAATGTGATCAATATATCATGGAATCATAGAAACATTGAATGTAAAGTTTGGAAGGGGCCTTAGAGATCAGTGGTCTAAACTAGTGTTTCTCAACCTTGACAACTTTAAGATGTGTGGACTTCAACTCTCAGAATTCTGGGAGTTGAAGTCCACACATCTTAAAGTTGCCAACGTTGAGAAACACTGGTCTAAACTCCTAGTAAGTGCAAGCATCTGCTACTGCATTATCCCTAAAGGTGGCCATCCAGCATCTGTATAACACTTCTACCAGCTACTACCTCCATCTCAAGTAGAGATAAAGATATATACATATATACACACAATAAACAGATTCTAGCTGAGATCCTGCTTCCTTCTTTTGTACTTTCTTTCATTGATCCTGTCCCAATGGGCTTTTTATTCTTCACCAAAAGATAAGGTCCATCCTCTCACCACTAGATACAGAGCAAGACTTCATGTGGAGTCAAAATGGTGTGCTGTATACACACCAGAGCTCTCCCAAGTTTAAAGGAGAAACATTCCCCAAGCTCTTTTAAAAGCAGTATGCCAAGTATCAGTTTTATTACTCCATGTGCATAAAGGTTTGCAGCTCCCCCCCCCCTCCCGGCTGAGCTGTGTTTTTAACAACCCTGCAACAAAAGTAGAGCTTTCTCGGTTAAATTTAAACCTGACATACAGATGGTTAAAGGCAGTGGTCCGTCAGAAGCAAGCTTAGACAGAGTTTGTTGACAACACTGAAGTCATGGTTCCTCCCAGATTATTTTGTTGCATTTCTATAACAATTTAAACAGATCCAAAAGCACAGTATCTAGAAAAGCAACATTATAAACTTTTCTGAAGGGAAAATTGCCCAGAGAGGATCACACGTTATTGAAATCACGATGGGTGTGGCTTTACTCTGTGGAGTGTAGAACTTTTTAGTATCATTTTCCAAACTATTTTTCTCAGTTGTAATTATACTTTCAGATGTTACTACAATGCCTATTTCGGATTCAAATTTAACTGCAAATTGTACAAAATAAAAACAAAGATGGCAAGATAGATTTATGAAACAAGAAAATTAAAAACCAAATTAATGCATAAGGGTGTGAAACTAGGTAAAGGAGTTGGCATACAATGAGTCAGTGCCGTAGAGTCTTCAGTCCTCACACGTTCAGTTGAGAAAACGTAAGTACAACCTTCTTGAGTAATCCAGGTCCCTACCTTATTAGGTTCCCAAAACAGCTGCAAAAGCAAACCTGACTGCAGCTTTCCCCTTCAGACCTTCAAGTGGAACATGTGGGAGTTGGAGAGAGAAGGGGTAAGCTTCATGCCTGTTCCACCTTCTACCCTCTTCCAGGCTCTTATATGTTCAGGTAAACAACTGCAGAGTGCTAGAGAAACATGTAGATGTAGGAAATCTATTTTCTCAGAGTATAATTTTATCAAAGCTCTGAAGAGTCACAACCTCTTTAGAACCAAGCAAACACTGTTGCTCCTTATGGACTTCTGGATGGCAATTAGCAGCAACTGCAGCTTAAGGGCCTTGTGCTGGCATTTTGATACATGTAAAACTTACTGATCTCACCCCTATTATTTTCACTCAGTGAAAAGCATAATGGAATACCAATGTCTTAGCACAGCAGCTCTACTTTCAGGCTTCCGGGTGGACAGCACATTTCCTACCTGCATCCTGTTCATAGCTTCCCGGAGCTGATCCAGTTGATGAGCAGAGCTGAGTGCCTCTAAACGGATATCAGTCAACTTCATCTCTTTGTCTCTCAGCTCATTTCGCAGCTGCATAACTGTTTCAGCTTCACTATCAATGCATTCTGAAATTCTGGGAGTTCATTAAAAAAATAAGCATTAAGGTAAGATATTAGGAAGTATGAATTATGCATGTTAGTAAAATTAAAAGTTAGTTTCCTAGGTTTCAACAAAGATTTTTTTTTTACTTTGTGCCAATGATAAGATCCATAGGACACAATTATTCAAAACTGATATCAGAGCAGGACACAAATGTATATTTGTGGCGTATTCTTTAGGGCTGTGCAGTGCTCTGAAGTCAGCTGGAAGAAGTGTTTTAAAACACGTTAGAGTGTAAAAGCAGCACTCACATACAACCCATTTCCAAGACTGCACAGCTGTATGGAATCATCCCTTCAGCAGCCACACCATCCAGGGAAAAGATGTGACTGTTGCAGTGAGTCTCAGACAGGTGCTGTCTTTGCACTGTTTGTTCTGATCCACTGCAACTATTTCGCTTCAGTGGGTAACCTGCTGTTAGTGAGGCTGTGGAAAATCCATTTAACTTGAAAATCCCAAGTACATTAAGGAGACAGAGAAGCAGCAACAGTCACTTGGAGATCGATGGCCTTAAATAAAGATTTAGACTCAGCAGGTGTAGTGCACAGCTGGGCCTCCCTGCACGATTCTAGAGGGCTTTGGAAACATATTCCTTTTCAGACATAAAGCATTCCTTTGCACTCTATACTGCTCAGGTTGAAAAAGAAAAAGCACCCTTTGTTTTCCTGGTATCAGCTTTCTCTCTCCCCATCTCTTTTTCTCGCCTTACAAAACTAAATTCAATTACTTCTCAATACATAAAGGACCAGGAGCATCATTTGCTGGCAGTTTTTCACATACAGTATGCATTTTGTAAATACCTCCTCTTCAGTTTAACTTCTTTTAATTAAATGTACAACAGGCAAGAAACAACAAAGCAAAGTGAGAATTCTGAAGGAATCCTGGTGCAATTCAAAGAGTTCAGGTTTGGAATGTAACTTTGAGAATTCATGAAAATTGACCATCAAAGGAGAGGTGAATTTTTAAAGGACCCAAATTCTCCTACTTTTTAAGTCCGAGCTGGAGTAGACTTTGCAGCTTCCCTTTGAGCATTTCTGCCAGCCCTCCTCTTTTATAGATGGTGCTGCCCTTCCATATCCCTGCGTTGGAACTCTGGCAGAGGCAGTAGCGGTAGCAAAGGAGCAGCAAAACAAACGCGGGGGAAAAAAAGTAAACCTTTTCCCCCGAACTTCTTTCCTCTTATTTTGTTTCATGGACAATTCAGTTGTAGCAATCCATAGGTAAAATACATTGCACCTAAGGCCCTATTTCGCTGTTATTCAGTCAGCACACTGTAAAGGCAGAAAGCGGGAAAAGGAACCTCCATTCTCTCCTTCCTTCATATACCTGGGCTGCTGTTCCTACCAGAGGCTGATGGGAAATGTGGATTGGGTTATGTATGTACGGGTGAAGGAAAGGAAGCCGTATGTTGCTACAGAGATATAAACCATCAATTGTGCCTCAAATGTAACTTTTTTGCCTCTCTCTGCTCCCCTCCCCTTTTAAAATCAGAATTCCAATTTTTGTAAGAAAGAAGCAGAGGCAGGGGAGGTGAGGTGAGGTGAGGCGAGAGTGGAGCCGGGTTATCTGAGGGACCGCCTCTCCCTGATTACATCAGCCCGTCCCATTAGATCAAGCAGGGGAGGCATGTTAGGGGTTCCATCCACCAGGGACTTGCATTTGGTGGGTCCCAGGAGGCGGGCCTTCTCTGCCGTGGCTCCCTCCTTGTGGAACATTCTCCATCCTGAAATTAGGCTTGCTCCTTCCCTGCATTTAGAAAGTTCCTCAAGACGTGGTTATGTTGTCAGGCCTGGGTCTTTGGGAACGGGAGACATTCTTAAAAGGCTCTACTATGATTGACATTCTTCCTCTCTCCGCAGGGTTGGTATATTTTAAATTTTTTTGATAATATTCTTTTTTAATAATCACTTTTATCTTTTTATAATGATTTTTTATTTATTGTACACAGCCCAGAGTCGCCGTGTGTAAGATGGGCAGCCATATAAATGTGAGCAATAAATAAATTAAATTTATACTCAGTGCTCACAGAGTGGAACAAAGAGATGGCTCTGTACAATATGATGCTAAAAGCTGGTGCCAAATCTGAAAGGATAAACTGTTAGTACATCAGGTAGGTGAATCTGAAGGGAAGAGGGGCAAATATCGGCAATAATGAAATTATTCTTATTAATGTTTATACATTATTAATATTAACTACTGCAGACCACACATATCTATTCCCAGACCACAAAAGCCACTTTCATTGTCAGAACTGCATTCTGGTTATATTAGAAAATCAAGTATTTTGTTTTTTTAAGTTGAGCGTCACCATTGGCCTTTGAGTAGCTTGCCAAGGGCTGTCCTCCCATCAGCAAAATGGACACACAAAAAAATCCTGAAATCTGATTTAATTGGATGACAATGTAAATCATGTAAGATTATTTCCTAGTTCACTGTTTCTTGTGATTTGAAGTTCCTGATTAGCGTCCTCTTCATTGGAATAGTAGGACGCAGGTTTGTTCCTTTGCCTGTGTTACTGCTGGTGAGAGTTTATGAGTTTACATGTTAGCAGCCTCTAGGCCACAACCCTATGAACATTATCTTCAGAGTAAATCTCCTAATAGATCTTGCTTCTGAGAAAACTTGCACAGGATTGTGCTAGAATTGTCTTCTACAAATAACTATCCTGGTCTAATAGCATCTCCACCTCAGGCACCCCAGTCTGTTGGAGGGCTTTTCCTTTGATGTTAATGAAGGGAGCATTGTAAAAAATGAAGTTGCCCAGAGCCCAATGATAGTGAATGAAGAAATCCTGTCGATAGAGGAACAGAAGCACTTGCTGTAGACTGATGTGGAAAGCTTCTCATTAAGGAGCAAAGAATGTTTTAATGTCATAACTGAAAGTGCCAAAATAATTTTGCATTTCCCTTTTACTCATTAAAAAGTAGTGGCTCTGATTCTAGTAGAGTGATCTGAAACCGGTATGTAGAAAAATGACATGAGTAATAAACACACACACTTGATTTAAAGTATGACTATGTGTGTCAGAAAATGGTCTTTTTTATGTGATTTTTACAACAGAAATGTTATGGAGGCTGAATCTGGGAATTATCCAATTGCCTTTACATATTCACTGTAGACCCCTTCTGTTTTCTAATAACAAAACCAAGAAAACAACGAAATCAGTGCAGAAGCTGCAGGCAATGTAGCACTGTGCATTTTCATTCCTTAGCACTCTGCTGGCTGTTGACTCTTCAGGTACTTGCCAAAACTTGTCATATCCCATCACAGTTGGACTGATGACAGGAACCATCATGGCTTTAAGCATTACCTAACAGTCAAGACTGCATGGACAGGGCAGTTTCAAAGCGATGAAAGTGAGATTAAATGAATAAAGATAATTAAGCATCTTACGGAATGTTGACTGAAATCATAGTTCCTTGATTTATGAATACATATAAATTTGCCTGCATTTGAATGCTGCTGATATCCTTGGTTTTCCATTCCCTATTTTTGTTGCATTTTATCAACTGTAGTAACCAGTAACATGGAACCTTGATTAAATAATAAATGCTATATATAGGGACAATACTAAAAGTTTTGCCAAACTGTTTATATTCAATCACTTTTCTTGATTCCCCTCAAATACTTTTAGCAGCTTGTCTGCCCATTTAGTAATCTAAACAATAATCTAAAATGGTTGTTGGAAAAAGTGTTATCACCTCAGTCACAATTTCAACTACTGATCTGGTAATTTAAGATATTTCCTGAGGGAGAAAACTCTACTTTATAATGAACAGTCAGGACAAATAAGGGAAAAGTCAAATATATTTCCACTTTATATTTAGACTCAATTTCAAATACCTGACATGTATGTTATTGAAATATTCTAAATATGAAGGTGTCATTTCTAAACCTTTTAAGAAATACATTCTGAATTTTAAAAGTGAGCTATTTGCAGAAACTCATGATTTGTGCTTCAATGCATGAAATGAAAATTGCCCGTTATCAAATACAGAAGATGTCAGCAACTTCTGTTCAAGTGCTGCTTGCAACTACAGCACAAAAACGATTTAGTCATTTTATCAACTGAGAAGAAGAATGATGGAAAAGAAGTTAAAAAATGACTGAACTGAGAGGAATTAGGCAAAGAGTAAAATACATGCACACAATTCTTATTAAATTATTGCAGTCTTGAATGCAGCAATTTCTTTATAACAGCACAGGAAGGTGAGAATGAAGGTAAGCGTTTTAAAACTGAGACAAATGGAGAAAAAAGAACGAGGGAGCAAATACCAGAAGAGATACAAGGTCTGGAAATAAACTGATGTGAAGCAGCAAAGAACTTATGATGAAGAAAATCTACTTGAACCTTATAGAAGAATCTCCAGAAAAATGAGACTTAAATGTGGTGTAGTACAATGTTACAATATTAAGAGGAATGTAAGTTTTTTTGCTGACAGATTCAACTCACAGGGAATTGGAATGCGAAGTTCTCAGTAATGGCGTTGATACCACTGTACCGTTGTGTGGCAGTTTTGGCGAAGAAGGCAGTGAGCAATCTGTCATCTCCTCAATGTCGGAGTGAGAAGACGCTGACTTGGGGGACTTCTTTTTTCCAAAAGCTTGCTTGAAGGAACTGCGTAACTGAAAAGAGAAGAGCAAAATAAATACATAAATGGATTTGGGGGAAAATACTTTATGGCAAGAAATAAAGAACAGAAGAGAGAAGAGCTAACATGCGACACTTAAAAAGTTACCTATGTAATTCCATTTGGTAGCAGTGCAAACTTAACAACAGAAGTAATTTCTTCCTAATGACTTTATATCTTCTTAAGAAAGGGCAGGATTTGAGTTGCTTTGCTGAAAAAAGTGCTGGTGATGACAAGAACTGTTTGGAAGCATTCTTCCCTCCCCTCCCCTCCCCCCCCTTTTTTAACAAGACCTATTCCCTTTCATCCCAAGGATCGTTTTATTAAGATGTTATGAGAGGCTGCAGTTATGAGGTGACATGGCTCAGACAGACACTGATGCAGATAGGGTTAATGGATGAATTAGCTTATGTGTCTTAGTATTTAAGATATATCTTCCTTACCTCATTGACCTGCCACAGGAAGTGCAAGCAGAAAGGGAAGGGGAAGGAAAAAAAGACATGTTTTAACAGATAAAGCCAAAGACAGGGAAAGCACTGGATTGCTCAGACAAATATTACCCCTCTTCTCCCCAAAAGAAGGCACAAATAATTATACTGGTCAATTTTTTTCCTGCATTTTAATGTATGATTGGGATGTTTTGCACACCTAAATAATTGACATACAGGTTATTGTCTAAATGGACACAGTTTTTGAACTTCACCAAATCCAGCACAGGATGATGCATATATTTTACCTAAAAGCCCTATTATTATTATTATTATTATTATTATTATTATTATTATTATTATTTTCCCCAAAAATGATTTGACTGTGGGCTTCAGATCCTGATAAGGATGTAACAAGATTTGTGCAAAGTTGTAACCATGTTTTCTCCCCCACCCGTAAAGGTAAAGGTTCCCCCTGCACATTTGTGCAGTCGTGTCCGACTCTAGGGCCCGGTGCTCATCTCCGTTTGTTAGCCAAAGAGCCAGCGTTGTCAAGTCAATTTTATTTCGGTCATAGACCAGCATACAACTAGTAACATAACCCTAACATAACAGTTACGCTAAAATAGAAATAAAATAAATATAAAAAGTCATATTGATAGCATAAAATAAGATAAAGATAAAATTACAGAAAAAACACTTAAAATTCTAAAAAATCTAAGAAAAATTAGAAGAGATATTGTGGCGTGCTATACAGATTATAGAGCAATATTTAGCTATGGTCAATGAAGTAAAATCAGATTGGTCTGATAAAAACAGTTTGAGATAAAGAGAATCCGAACGACCTGGATATTTGATAAAAAATTGGGATAATAGTTCCTGGCGAGCATCTGCATAGAGAGGACAATATAAAATGACATGATCCATTGTTTCAATTACTCCTCTGCCACATGGGCACAGTCTTTGATCAAAAGGGATATTTCAATATCTCCCTTCAATAACAGCTGTTGGAAGGGCATTGAATCTAGCCAAGGATAAGGCCCTCCTAAATTTTGGAATTGTTATGCAGCTAAGATATCTAGCTGGTTGGAGAAGATGTGCAGAGTGGCCCGAGCCAGCGTTGTCTGAAGATGCTTCCACGGTCATGTGGCCGGCATGACGTGCGGGGAATGCTGTTACCTTCCCACCGAAGTGGTACCTATTCATCTACTTGCATTTCCATGCTTTCAAATTGTAGGAGCTCACTCCGCCACGTGGGACTAGGGATTCGAACCTCCGAACTTGCGATCTTCTGATCGACAAGCCTGGCGTCTTACCTGCTGAGCCACCACGTTCCCTATTCATTCACGTCCTATTCACGTCCCCTATGTCACCACGTCCCCCCCCCCCCACTATTAGTTTAATACACTGAAACTGGAATATCTTTAGAAGTGTAAGTTTGATCTCCTCCATATGCTGAAAGATGGTATGGAGCAGGAAAAATAGATCTTTGAGGACCTAATATTATGTTCAGCAAAATCAGGCCTACATATACTGTATATCCTTCATATTTCTCCTCCCTAACCATTATGGAAATTATTTTCCATTCTAGGACATTTTGTATTTATTTGATCTCCTTCAATCTAAGGCAAAGAAATAGTTCAAGACATGAGTTTTTGGTAAATTCAACTTCAGACAGACTCAAAATCTCCTGGTCAAGAGCTATGATCTGGTGGTAAAAGGTCTTCAAGTTAATACCAAAAACACACTTGTAGTATACTGTAACTATTTTGAAGGCCAAAACATGTTGATAAATTAGTGAGCTAAACGGGTTCTGCAAAACTAATGTTACTCAATTCTTGTTTGGATTTATAAATTCATCTGGGACAGTACATGGTTTATTTGGACACAACTCAAAATCCTAACATTCAAAATAGACTAAAGGAACTAAGAGCTTTAGTTTAAACTGCAACTACTCCTAGCACATGGGACTTTGCATAATACAAATCATAAGCAATGAAGAAACAGGATATAAAAAAATATTACAAGATAGCCTCTCTATCACAAATTAAGTTTAAAGATAGATATTTTGATCTCACAATTCTTACAATGATAGCTAAAATAGGTCCCATGGGAATAATGAACATAACAAATACTTGCTAAAAAGCTGAACAACTTTATTCTATAAACAGATACTAGCTTCCTCTTATTATCAGCAATCGGCTAACACAGTGCATGCTATGTAACCCACAACATGTTCTTGAGGCCACAAAAATAACAAAATTAAAATTACCAAAATATGAAATCATAAAATTTCAGAAGATTCCAGTATTTTTATCTAAGACTTTGGGCAAGGCCACCAATACCTCTCATGAGATTTTGGAATTAGAATAGGGAAATCCTTGCAAGATTTAGCAATCTCTGAGATTTGTGTTCTTTTCATAGATTATTATTATTAACTTTGTGGCGGGCTGTCATAATACAAAATTTCATGATAGTGTCCACCACCTGAAAAGACTGTCAACCTTTCTCTTACATGCCACATGAACTGCTGGACATTTATCTCAGTAATGATTACAAATTACAATCTGTGTGCTAGACTGTATCAACTGATTTGCATTTAAAGCAAAATTCCTTCCTTCCATCTTCTGTAACATAAATATGACTTTTGGGTGTCTGTGTCTAGGTAACTCTTCTCAAATACGTTACAGAAATTTAGATTTTCAAATGACATATGTCTTTAGATTGCCTGTCCCCTCTATCTCCCTTCCAGGCACAACTTATCTGGAGCAATATACATGCATATGGTACGTGACTATGTGTTTAACTCTTCCTACACATGCTTTGCCAGTCAAATTGGTTCTCTCCTGTAGGCTGCTTTTGCCCATGGGGACAAATAGGGACGTGGTGGCTCAGCGGGTTAAACCGCTGAAGCTGTAGGACTGCCGGTCGGAAGGTCGGCAGTTCGAATCCCCGCGCAACAAGGTGAGCTCTCGTTGCTAGTCCCAGCTCCTGTCGACCCAACAGTTTGAAAGCTTAGCAAGTAGATAAATTGGGTACCACCTTAAAGTGGGAAAATATGCTGGCGTCCTGTCCTGTCTGGGGTCAGGTTCCATCGGACGGAAGATCTTTCAAATAGCTGCAGATCCCGGAAGCAACAAACATCTACAGGAAGTCAGCAGCCGGCTCCAACGCAAGGCACCTTGGGACATGTAGTCTGGAAAGCCAGGAAGAGCCGGTTCCCTTACCCCCTCCCCTTACGTGAGAATTGTATAATGAAAGAACACTGTATAATTTGATGTATAACGATGTACGTAAGCCGCCCAGAGTCCTCCGTTAGGGAGGGGATGGGCGGGGTATAAATACAAATATAAATAAATAAATAAATATAAAAATGCAGCAATACAGAAAAACAAAAAGAATCTCCAGATCAGAGATGCAATCCTGCCATAGTTCTCATGGATTGGGTTCAGCTGACAGATAGTAAAAGAATCTACTGAATGCCTCTAATATATCATCATGGCTCAGGACAATCTTTTACCTAACCTACTTGGCTCCTCATATAAAATCTTTTGGCATATTCAAGGAAACATGCTTTATTCATTGGAAGACATTATTCAAACATACCCAGTTTTTTCTCTTCTTTTTCTTAGAGTCACACTCTATATTGCTCCCCACGCTGGAATGACTAGTAGCACTGTTAATGCTAGAGACACTGTCTGAAGAGTGTTGTCTTCGGATCCGCAAATCAGAGGTCTGGGCAGTTCCGCTTCCTAGATATTAATTTAAACATTGTTATAGACATCTGGACAAGACATTTGCCCTTCCTCCTCTACTCTGTATGTTTTCTATGGCTGTCCCTTATCTCCATCTGCAATCCTTATTGTTTATACTTCTTTCTTCTGTTGGAAGGTTCAAGCAAACCCCCCCCCCCTTCTCTTCCAAACTGCCATTTTCGAATCACGTCTTCCCTCGATAGGCGCTTCCTGCCAAAAACACTGCCCCAAACCAGGTAAGAAGATGGAAAGTTCAGGACAAAAGACTAAGATTAAAAATAGAAGGGAAACGACTTAAACATAAAGGATCACAATAGAGTAATAGGAGAATACCAACACGAGCCATAAAGGAACCGCCCGATAACCTGATCAAATTCCCTGCAAGCTGATCAGGTCACGAAACTGAGAGGACCAAGGTGGAGAGGCAACACCTTAGCATAAGTAAAGGAAAAGGGGCTTCCCCTCAGAATAACAATAATCTAAACCCAATGGGCAAAAGCAACAGCCCTGCAGAGAGCTTAACTGACTAAAGAGCAAGAAACTACAGATCAATAGGTGGCGTGACCACAGGAATGCCTCTGGTCTTTAGTCAATTACCCTCTCTCAGAATTCTTAGAGAGCGCCCCCTTTCCAGGAAACCAGGAGGGCCTTTACGCAGCTTCGGCTTGTGCACCAATTACGCCCTTTCCTGGACCGGGATGCCCTCCGAACAGTCACTCACGCCCTTGTCATCTCCCATATAGACTATTGCAATGCGCTCTACATGGGGCTACCCTTGAAGAGCATCCGGAAGCTTTAGCTGGTCCAAAATGCGGCCGCACGGACAGTTATTGGAGCCAGAAAATCGGCACATGTAACTCCTCTGCTGTGCAAGCTGCATTGGGTACCAGTTTGCTTCCGGGTCCAATTCAAGCTGTTGGTTATCACCTTTAAAGCCCTACGTGGCATGGGACCAGGTTACCTGAGGGAACGTCTCATCCCCAGAACATCGACCCACCACACCCGGTCATGCAGAGAGGGCATGCTACGGACCCCATCGATCAAAGAATTCCATCTAGCGGGGTCCAGAAGGCGAGCCTTCTCTGCAACAGTGCCCGCCCTTTGGAACATATTGCCCCCGGAGCTAAGGCAGGTCTCCTTACTCCCGACCTTCCGGAAAAATTTAAAGACCTGGTTTTGCCGCCTTGCATGGGAGGGGAATGCTAACAGTTCCTCCTGGGGCTGGTTGATCCCATGAAACCCTTTTTAGTATTAACATCTTTGCACTTGGATTTTATATTTATTTATTGATGTTCTGACTGCTATTGTGTTTTATCATGGTTTTTATTGTGAACTGCCCAGGGTCCTCCGTTGGAGGAGATGGGCGGCAATATAAATCTAAATAATAAATAAATAAAACCAACTAAGCGCAATCTGGCTTGACAAAACATCGACTTTTGTACTCTTTTCACTAACATTAAGACCCGCGTCCCTATATAAAGGGCTGGTGGGGAAATACAAGTGTGGCCACCTCTGACAGCTGACGTCTCTGTATTTCGCACTCTTGGACAATAAAGCAATCACCTCTGTTCAAGCAACTGCCTGCGTATCTTCATTCCCGGCTCGGAACGGACCCTGGTAAGATTTCCTTCCAACACTTCATAAACAGCCCAAGCAGCTAGTGCCTTACACTGTAATGTTTCAACTGATATTTCTTATACCTAACTCAATTCCTCATCCACAATTGTCCCATGATAGACAGTTGCCATAGCTGGATAATGTCATTGTGATAATCATGGGGGGGAAAAGACGCCTTTGCAGAGGCATCTGCAGCTAGCCACGATGAGTCCAAAATGATGAAATGTGGTTTGTGACATCACAATGCAAGCCCAGCCCTTTCTTGGGTCATGATGTCACATGCAAAGGGTGGAATTTGTGTTGTGACAGGCCCAGTGAATGCCATGAAATCACAGATGTTAGATTAGAAAAACAGTGCTAATTAAGGAGAAGGAAGAAACAAAGCAATTCTGATGGCTGTGTAAGATTATCACAGTAATGAGAGGGCAAATGGCAGTGACATGTCCATGACAGACTGCAGAATAGCAGCCAGGCAGATAGGCATGGCAAAGAGCTGCAAGACAAAGAGTGTGGGTGTAAAAAAATTAAGATAATTACTGATTATTAGCAAAGACAAGGCTTCCTATTTTATGAAAGACACTTCAAAGATTGATAATTATCTGTCTCTGGGAAAGAACTTTGCATCAGCTATTATCAGGAGGATGAATGTCCTCAGAGTGCTACATTGTTATTGAAAGTAAAGATTGTATTTTTGATTCTTTACCTTTGCAGGTGAGCTCAGGTGTGTTAATTACTCCATTAATGGCAGCCTGAGCAGCAGCATTTTGTTTCTTTAGTAATTCAATCGTTTTTCTTAACTCATTCAATTCTGAATCCTGAAGCATGAAGAAAACAAGCAAACAAAATAAAAAAAACACACTGAAGGTTTCAATAAGTACAATCAATTAGCTGGAAAAATGTTTAGCACTCTGGTAAATTTGCAGTTAGTACCTGAGCAACAGCCAGCTATCTGAACATTTTCCCATGTAGTTAGGGATTGTTGGTATTTTGATCGAATTGATCAAGGATGGCTAGAGGAGTATTAAAGTACAGTACTCATCTCACAGAAACAGTTCAATTTTACACCTGAAATGATTCAATAGATTGGTCTGGCCATTCCTTCAATAACCATATTGTCAGGGAATCAGGGCAGTGGATCCCCTATACACTTGGAGGGTATCCAACTGGGTAAGGCTGGTCTGTTATCTGCTATATATTTCTAGTATATTTACTTCCCTCAAGGTAAAGTGACTGGATTCCAGCATCTCATAATGTATGTTTTTATGTACTGTCTTCCCTGCATCCTGGAGCATGTCTGACCTCTTCAACCACTCATGGTACAACACTTTTTAATCAATATTGTTTTCTCTAAGTCATAGCTTTCCAAAGTGTGTGTTGCGACACACTACTGTGTCGCCTGTGGTGTCCTGGTGTGTTGCGCGAAAACCCGGAAGCGCTGATGGTGGGAACCGGAAGAAGCAGCACCCCGCCAATCAGCGCCGCCGCTGCACCAGCAGCGCTGATTGGCGGGGGTGCCGCTTCTTCTGGTTCCCCCCATCAGCGCTTCCGGGTTTTCGCGCAACACACCAGGACACCGCAGGCCGCACCGCCGCCATTGCCGTGTGTTGCCAACATGAAAAGTTTGGAAAGCTCTACTCTAAGTCCACAATCCATTGGACAATATGCATTAATTTGTCAAAGATATTTTGTTTCCCACACTCACACTGAAATTGTATAAAATTCAATAGCCTCAACACTTATAAACTACATACTGTAGATCAGAAAGCATTAGTGCTAAAGCATTACTCAAACTTTTAGGCACTTTAACCAAAACTAGGACTTCTAAATGTGTTGTTGGACTGCAGCCACCTATTCATTAGCCTTTATTGAATTCTGTGGGACTTTACATCTCAGCTGACAAGTCTAGGATTGCACAATTAGATGATTCTATCTATTAACCTAAAATAAATCAAAAGGAAAAAAATTAACACTAAAATTGTCAAAGGAGTCAGTTCTGAATACATGTATTATTTTTTACTTTTACCTTTATGGTAGGTCTACTGTTCTGTAGAAAATACTCTTGATTTAGGTTTAAAATATATTAGTAGATGTAACATATAAGAAATTTATTATCTATAGCTAAGAGTGTTTCCATATGATATGAGCAGATATAGGAAAACACTATGCAAGTGTAATATTAGCCTGATGTAATCATTTAGTGTTGTTGTATTTCAAAGATAAGCAGATCTCTTCGTGCAAACTTTCTGAATAAGAAACCATCTGGAATTGTCTGTAAACTGTTTGGCTACAGTTGAACTGCAACTGAAACAAACAAACAAATGTATTTTTTGCTTTACTATTAGCCTAATATTTTTGCTCCCTCTCTAATATACACAAGTCGTGAAATGCTAATTTTCTAGAAATGGAGAGAAAGAATGTCAAGGTTAAAATATGGATTGTAAAAAACTCCATGAATGGAAATTAGGAACATGAGTTGGCATTAGTTGCTCAGATAAATGGTCAAAAATCTCCTTTGCTCTTTCTTCCAGAAAAGTTTATATGTCGATTCCTGGCACAAGAGCAAATCAAACTCCTTACCTGTGCTTAGGGAAGTTTTATCTTGCTTGTTAGCTTGATCTCAAAGTCATCATTTACAATTAACTCAATTTCAAAAATTTGTTTTTGGAATCATTGTTCATGGATAACATATAAGGGAATGTCAAACTTGCCTTCTGTTCTGCAGTCATGGTAAGGCTTTGCAGTCTGATGGTCATGTTTCCAAGGCTCTGCTCAAATGCTGCCACAAGGTGAGCCTGTAAATTAAATTATATGAACCAGTTAGTCGTGAGCTTGTCTGCTGAAAAATTTGAAAGATGTTGCACAGCATACATGATAATCCACAGATGGTCCCACTATGCTACAGCTGTCCTTTACAAGCTCAACACAGACACGGGAGATGTGAGAAGCAAAATCAAGTAACTATATACCAACTAGCTATACCAGTGCTTTCCAAAGTGCCGCCGTTGGCGACACACCAACGGCGGCAGCGGCACAGGGGCGTGTACGGCGGTGGCGCGGGGGGGCGTGCGGCGGCGTGCACGGCGGCCTCTGCTAAAACGCAGAAGCGCTGATGGCGCGCTGCTGCCACTGCCGTGCATGCTGCCACCGCCGTGTGCGCTGCTGCGCTGCCGCCATGCACGCCCCCGCTGCCGGGTTGTGTTACGACACACCAAACTGTGTGTTGTGACACACTAAAGTGTGAGCTATACGCATCATGCATATGCAGCAGCACCTGATCAAGGAGCAAGGTGTTATAAGTTTCCACAATTCCTTACTTAGAGCTGTGGCACCTGTTCCAACTAATGAGAGCTTCACTTTATGCTGTTGCATAGCTACTGATCTGTGCAGGATGCTGATCCTGGGTGTGTTATCTCTGATACATAGTCTAAAGCAGTGTTTCTCAAACTTGGCAAGTTTAAGATGTGTGGACTTCAACTACCAGAATTCCTCAGCCAGCCATACTTGAGACCAAGTTTGAGAAACACTGGTCTAAAGGATGACAGCTTTTTCCTCCACCACAGCTCTTTTTCCTATGATTATGTGGTACAGTAAGTCTTCTGCAGTCAACCCATCCAATCTATCTGTCCTCACATTCACAGTGAAAACAACCATAAAGATGATGGAAACATTGGGATATGTGGCTTTAAATCCTCTCGGCTGCTGTAAAAACAAGCCAGACAGAGACTGTGAGAAAAATGGCAGAAAATAAAACAAGCTTAGCACAGAGTGCATGTATTATAAAGCTAAAATGTTTACTTAAAAAATACTGGAGCGAATCATTCCTGTTTGAAAAAATGTGCCAACTATTTCAAGTACTAGCAAAGGCTTTCAGTTCAAATAAAGAGAGAAGTGGGGGAGAGGCATTTAAGATGAAATCAAATTTCTAATGTTCATGATGTGAAGCCCAAAATGTATTTACTATTGGACAATTATTCCACCTGTCCTTTAAAAAAACCAGATGTTCATTACCTTTTGAACAGCAGAAAGCTTCCTTAATAAAATATTTCTACTTATATGCTAAGTAAGTGGCTGAGCCTTACACCTAAGTATTATATATAGCAATATAGCAGCCTCAGTTCTGGAAAGTTCACATCCCAGAATTCCACAGCCAGCATGGCCAATGATGAGAATTCTGGGAGTTGAAGTCCATACACCTGGAAGTTGCTGAGGTTGGGAAACACTGGTTTAGTGCAAGAGCAGAATCTTTTAAATTCATGACAAATATTCATCGAAACTGCATTATTTGCAGTAATTTCCCTACATTTAGCCATCCTGAGTGCTATATACATACTTGAAGGGCAGGATATATATTTAGAAACCTCTTTTTGGATCTGTACTGACATTATAATTTCTGATGATACAACAGCTGTGGCAACTTGATCAAAAACCTAGACACATGTGGAATCTCAACTCCTTTTTTTTTGTGAAAGAAAAATCATGTAAGCAAGCTATTTTTACAGAAATTATACCTGATTTATGCATTAATGCATAGAATGTCCCCTGTTCATTTCAGGAGAAGGAGCTAAACCATCCATAAAAAAAAAGGATTGTCTTCTTCCATTACAATGAAAGGAAGAAAAAAGAGGAATGTTGACCCCAGGATTTTCATGTTTGCTTTGGAGCTATAGCAGTTGGAATGCATACAAACATTTAAGATTACAGTCAACACACAGAAATGTGTCCTTTGAAAAATATAGGCTTCATATTGCCTAAACCAGGGCTTTCCAAACTTTTCCCGTGGCGACACACCAACAGCAGCACGCAAGAAAACCTGGAAGCGCCGCAGCTGTGGCGGCAGCAGTGTCCTGGTGTGCCGTGCAAAAACCTGGAAGCGCTGATGGCCCGTCGCCGCGAGCGCGGCCGCCGTCAGCGCTTCCGGGTTTTGATGCGACATACCTGGGCCCCGTAGGCGACACAGTATTGTGTCGCGACACACAGTTTGGAAAGCTATGGCCTAAACCTTTGGAGATGCCGAAATGTTGCAATACAAGCCTCCAAAAAGATATTTGTTTCTCCAAAACAATTAACAACAACCATAATGAAAAAATCTAAAATGAATGTTATTAGTCACGGAAGGAATTTTCATTTATCTAAAGCTATCTTGTATTTCAGATTTTCTTTACCATCAATTATCAGTTTCTGTCTCTGCGCTGTACTCACATTGGCAGTCAACTGGGTTGTCAGAGCTGAAACTTTCTCCTGGGATGCATCCAACTCCCTCCTTAGCTTCCGAATCTTAAACATTATATTTCAAAACATGGTTTTGTTTAAAAAAGATTTTCACAACTATGAAAAGCAACATTTTAAAAAATGAGAGAAAACCCCATCCTATGCAAGCTGCTACTTTAGAGAAAGATGAGTAATATAATATAATATAATATAATATAATATAATATAATATAATATAATATAATTATAGTGTCTGGATAGCGTAGTGGTTAGAGCACTGCCTTTGGAGCAGGAGACCGGGGTCCAAATCCCAGCTGTACCTACCTCACCAGTAGGGGTCCTTGGGCAAAGACCCCGTAACACTTCACCTGCCTACCTCAAAATATGAGAGTGACACGAACTAAGAGAGTCATGCCGGCTCAGACGTTGCCTGGATTAACAAGGTCCGCATCAGATGTTGGGGAACCAGGGCAATGGGACGATAAGTGGGCTACTGGAACAAACCGTACATGGACAAGAGAACCTGGAATTGATGGAATGCTACTACAACAGTAGACCTAATGAGAGGGGATATATGAAATGTATGAGGGAACTATGGATGGACAGAAGACCTGCATCCACACTGAGAAACAGCTAGTTACCCAACGCTTCAACATAGTGAAGGTAGAAAGTGAAAGCCAAAGTGGTCCCAGTGGTGGTAGGAGCACTCGGGGCTGTGACTCCTAAGCTGGGAGAGTGACTCCAACAGATCCCAGGAGCAACATCAGAGCTCTCTGTCCAGAAGAGTGCAGTGCTAGGAACAGCTAAGATACTGCGCAGAACCCTCAAACTCCCAGGCCTCTAGTAGAGGACCTAAGGTTGAGGAAGACACATACCACCCATATGGGTGAGAAGGGATTTTTTTTACACACACACTCACACTAAATAACTTTTTAACTTCTGGACCAAATTTATTTATTTATTTATTATTTCAATTTATTCCCCGCCCATCTCCTTTGCAAGGGACTCTGGGCGGGTTGAATTGAAGACAGAACGTTGGCACAGTTATAACGAAACCCATCATTATTGGCTCAACTACTACAAATAGAGCCTTCTCAGTCATGGCATCTATTTTGTGGAATTCCTTTTTGATGGAAGTTTTCCAGATCCACACTCCTGGTCCTCTGGGAAAGCAGTTACAATTCAAGTTATTTTATATAGCTGATTTCTACTGTTATTTATTCTGTTGCTGTTGTTCTCCACTTATTTTACTGACCTAGTTCAGACGTAATGGTGGACCGAAATGTAGTTATTTGTTTTTGACTGAATGTGATTCGTTAATTATAAAACCACTATGGCTTTTTCTACGAACCATGATTAAACAAACTATAATGGGTATTACGTTTTAGCACTTTTGTCCATTTACTGATTTGAACACTTGTTTTAACTTTTATGTAAGCTTTTATCCATACTGTTGTTAGCTGCTTTCAGAAATATTTGATCAGAGAAAGAGACACAGATGAAGAGTCTAGTTTTCTAAATGCTGGGTAAATATTACCTAAGTATTAGCAAATTGCACTAGCAGATCTTTGTAAGAATTTACATAGGAGTGTGGCCAGCAGAAAGATTAATCATTATGGTTCAATGGTATTCAGGTTAAATTACATCATGCACTAGATTAGATTAAAAGTACTACTCGCTCTCAATTCAGCAAATTCATTTCATACAAAATACATTGTCTATTGGCAAGCAACTTCCTAGTAGTTCCCCAAACCCGTTCTTTATATAAAATGCAAAGATAATATCCAAACAATATTTCTACCCAGTAATGACTAGGCCCACATGGTTCAGTTCAGATGACTGGATACAGAGCAAAATTTATTGAGCATTTGAAAAATGAGGATATTCAAGCAAAATATAAGAGTAATACAAATATTACACTGGTGGGGATGTCTCTCTTCACAAGTTACTGATAAATGTAAGCAGGTGCTCAACTGCAGCATAGGTACTAGCTGCTGGTGATTCTTGAAAGATGGTTTGGATCATGATTAGATTATTGAATGAAGGAGAGTTGGAAAAGTTTCCAACAGGGAAAAGATAACAGAAAGAAACAAGCTAAGACTGAACAAACCTAAGGCCAGCTATGAACTTTTTAGATGTAACAGCCATTTTGAAGCCCAAGAATTTATTTTAAGTCAAAGCCACATATGAATGCAGTGAAGAATCAATAGCAATGTATACAAATATGCAATAATGTTTTGGATTTGATCCAGTCCATTCCTGTACTTGAAGCACATGGTATATGCAATCATTCAACATGTACAGCACGGTGTATGGAAGGAGTCCAATAAAGTTGGTGGAAGAGATTTATATAAAGAGGAGCAATAACAAATAACTTAAGAGGGCACTATATCAGCATCACTGAATTTTAAAAACTGAGATATTATGCCCTCAATTTCCCAAATATTTAAAATGAGCACCTGTCACTGAGTTTAGTTATTTTAAAGAAAACAAAATCCTCCTTACTTACCTCTGACTGACATTTTTCTTCAGGCTGTGGGGAAAAAATGAGACTGCTGTTTTGAAAAGTGTATGAAAATCAAAATTAAAATTAGGATTCATTTAACTTTTCAGCCTACTGATAACCATTTGAATATATCCTTTCACTCAAAATACGTTATTAAGTCTTTTCAGTCCAAAACAGCTTTTATTCAGCTATGTGATAAAAGATGTTGTCCAAACCACATATTAATTTTATTAATGTACCATTTAATAATACTCACAATGTACAGTTTTTTATAATTTGAGAATAGGAAGATCAAAATAACAGTATAAATAAATGATAAATATTATTGTATTCTATTCCATGTCAGTAAATGCAACAGGCACAATAAAAAAAATAACATAGATACACTATTAGAATTTTTTCCTGATACTTAGTCTTCATCTACAAAAAACAGTTCATTGTTCTTTGTCTTTTCTGCTAAGCTGTTCCATGATTAGTTATAGGATTTAGGGCTTATAATCTACCAAAAAGAAATGTTGATTTGATTATTTTCTGCTCCGTTTCTGCAATTATAGATTACTGTACTAGTAAAAACAGGAGCTTATCAAATGGGGTATGTTCCTCTTGATCAGCTACAAGTTATGCTATGCTGCTGGCCAATTAGCAGTGCACCTCTCTTAAAGAGCATCTTTTGGTAAGCTAAATATATCCACTTTTCACATTTTATTTGAAATTGCTATATTATATAAAACAAATAGAAGAACTTAAGTAATTCCCTATGTGAGTTCTGCTTTGATAGTTTTAAGTCCAAGAGGACTTGGATTTGGCAGTTTGTCAACCACAGCTTCCCCATCTCCTGATTTCACAGGATTCTCTGTTCATCTCATAGAAATCAAAGGATAAGGATACAACGAAGCACGGAAGTTCCTTGGAGGAACAGATATTCCATTCTTTGTCCTAATTTGAGCTCCAAGATGCATAGTTCTATTTTTTAATTAATTAAATTTGTTAAATATTTATGCTGCCAACTCCATACAGACTGATATGACACTCACCGTTGAGTAAATAGATGATGTGCTTGAAACCAAAGAAAGAGATGAACCATGCACTACAGGAAAGATAAATAAACAAATTATCCACCTGATTTTTGTGTATATGATACAGTAACAGCAGCAGATTATTACATATGCAGTATACGTACTACGGATGTTTGTAAGGGCTACACATTTCATCAGCAGCCTATTTAAAAATTGCATCACCAGTCATGAACATATTTACTGAACATGAATCTTTGCAGACGTATCAGAGAGTAAGCTGAAATAAATGGAAGCATTATACAGACCATAGCCCAAAATGATCCAAATCAAGCTTTTAAAAATCATTATTTGGATGTAACTATTTGCCTGCCTGCTGTGCTTCAAACATTGCAAGGTTATGATAGTGCATGGAAAATGAAACAGAAGATGATGAGAAGCAGACAAAGTAAAGGTTCAACTGACCAGTCCAGTTTCACCATATTGTTGGCCTGAAGCATAAACAGTAAAAGGGAGTTAAAAGATTTCGTAAATAAAGAAGATTGAATATTTTGGTGTGAATAGTTTAGGTAAAGACTCATTTAATTGTAAGTCAGCAATGTAAGAGAAAGAACATTGGAATATATTTTGATATTTCCTAGGGAAAAAAACTATGAAAAAATACATGTTTTGTCAAATGTATTTACAGAATGTGGTTTCCTTTTAAAAAAAGTTTTAATACCTAAATTTATTTATTTACACTTAAAAAAACAAACAGAATTATTTAAAATAAATTTATCCAAGCTTTGGTATTAAAAGCTACTCAGAGCTACACGGTGCCCAAAGTCTTATATGTCTACAGTTGAAAATATATTGTATTACTTTCCAGAAATAATACTACCTTCCTACATTAAAAAGGTAAAGGTAAAGGTTCCCCCCGCACATCTGTGCAGTCGTGTCCGACTCTAGGGGCCGGTGCTCATCTCCGTTTGTTAGCCGAAGAGCCAGCGTTGTCCGAAGACGCTTCCACGGTCATGTGGCCGGCGTGATGCGCGTGGAACGCTGTTACCTACCCACCGAAGTGGTACCTATTCATCTACTTGCATTTGCATGCTTTCAAATTGCTAGGTTGGCAAGAGCTGGAGCTAGTGCGGGAGCTCACTCCACACGCGGGGCTAGGGATTCGAACCTCCGAATTTGCGATCTTCCAATCGACAAGCCTGGTGTCTTACCCGCTGAGCCACCACGCCCCTATATTACTTCCTATATTATATACTTCCTATATTCCTATATATATATATATATATATATATATATTCCTATATATAATATACTTCCTATATTACTGCTTTTAAAATGGCTAATCACCCAGTCCTTGAAGAATAAGGCCACCTGCTGAACAAGGCAGGAAGACATGCTCTTTCTATATTGGTCCTCTTGACTCCTCGTCTTGAAGTTTATATTGCCAAGAAGCAAAGAGTGCAATGGACTCATAGATCTGCCTCACTGCCCAATGGCACACCTTTTTGTAGGATAACTATTGCAAACCAAAGGTGTTGCTTCCCGATTGCCTTCCTTTTAAAAACACACCTGGGTTAATACTCAATAAACCATTAAAGTAATAGTAAAATAGCAACATATTTGTCAAAGTAAGGCATCTGGATTCTTCCCAAGAATTGTACACAACTACATAGTTATAGCCCTTTAGGAACTCAGTTTTAAAGGCATATTCAATATTTCATATCAGAACTGAACAAATATCAACATATATAAAATAATTGGACTGTTAGGATTATGGGATAGATGACACATGATTGCTATGGAACTATTTATTGTACTATATGTAAATATTGTAAGTAAATTTAAAAATAAATAGCACCTTCAGCAAACATGTAAATAAGGCCTTTATATTCTACACATCCAGTTATATAATGTAATCAAGTTTGCAGTAGTGACTTTATTCTGGCATGTGGGTTTTTGAAATGTGGTTTTATAACATTTGAATTCTGCTTCTATTAGACATTCCTAAATCATTTTAAAGGGAGCTTGTCTGAAAATAAATCACCTGCTATTGTTACAAATTCCAAAAAAGCACAGTGATTTCTTGTATTAAGCAGCTTACTTTTACATTCATCAAATACCAAGAATATTTTACAACCTCTTAGTTGACCAAAGTGCTTATGTGTCTGAAAATCTGAATACCAAGTGTAATGTTTCTCTATTTCAAGATTGCATAGTGAATTATTCTGCTTTGAGGCTAATATTATTCTTGGCACAGAAAATATTTTACATATTTCATTTGATATGCTTTTCATTTTTTCCTTTTATTAATTTTACAATTCTCACAGAATGCAAATTGCCAAAGAAATGCATACACTTCCAGCTAACACATAAATTTGTGGTCCCTGCAATTCGTGGAAAACGGCAAGAAAGAACTGTTCCAACCCACAAAGGTCACAATTAAACATAAAACTTAAGAACTATACTAAGAAAAGTTTGATCTTATATTAGGCAATTAAAATCTCAAATTATTTTGGAACCATCACAATAATGTTTTACCTCTAACAGAAACCAGACACACTTTGTCCACCACCTGGTCGCCCAGGTGCTGAGCTCAGTGAATAAGATACCAGTCTGAGTCGGCAAAAAAGGAGTCCTTTTTCCACAGCTAGTTTGTAGGTAGTATAGTTGTTTCAGAGAAAAATCTTGAAAATCTACTTTCATTTTTTTCCAAGTTAAATCATTACCGTAACAGTAGGCACAACCAATTCACATTTAACAGAGTAGAACAAAGAAGACTGGGAAGGGAAAGATTACTAACCTAGGAAAGTACTCTTCAATCAGTAAGTCAGATAAGTGGGAATGACTGTTTTGTGTGTCTAACTCAATATTCCCATCCAGGCTTTTCCTATACTACTTGGGAGCTCCTGTTTTAAATGCCAAGAACCTTTGCTCCCTTTCACCTTTGCTGTCAGGGGGAGTGAAGGCAACTTAGAGGATGCTGCTGCTTCAGGGTGCGAGGATGCTTGAAGTAGTGAATTCCCGGTGACCTGCACTGCTGGCGCATGAGGAGGAGTACAGGACAGGCCTGGTTCTGGGCCCAGGAAGAGTGTCAGAGGCCTTATTCCCCCTAGTTTGAGCTAATGCTCCAGCCACTGCCAACAAGTTGTTCCACATTCTTGGCTAAAGTATACCTAACTCAGCCTTTAGGGCAAAAAGATTTCTCTATCTCTGCAAGATAAATTCTAGATGCCCTAAAAAGCTCACTATTTGAAATTAGTGATATTTAGGTAAGCTATTTAGTGATATTTAGGTAAGATATTTAGGTAAGTATGGGGGTAAGCAACATGGGAGGTCTATGCACATTGAAAAGGAGGCCTTATGCACTCAACCTCAAGGGCAGCATTAGGCTTTGTGGAGTATTTCACAGAATTTGACATCTAAAAATTACAAGCTTGTTAATGTTTTCATCATCTTGATTGATCTGAACCATTTTTCAAATCAAGCAAAAAAACTGGCATCTGATTCCTACCTTATTTCCTGACACTAAAATTTCTTGAATTCAAAGCCCACCGTGTTAGTTAAACAAATTTTTGAATATGCTTTCTTGTCGTTTTTCTTTTCCCCATAAATATAAACTAAACAAAAGTTTATTAACAATTAAAAGTTTATTAACAAGCAATTTCTGTCAAGTTATTTATGAAGTTCCTTCCCATATGCATACATGATCTAACTTTTGGGAAAAAAAACTAATTGGATCACTTACCCTCTTCAAAGCCATCCCGGAATGACCCAGAACGACTCATTGTCCTGCTCTTTTCATCCAGTGACATTGAGCTGTTCCGGAACCGGGTGTCATTGTAAGGATCGTAAGGGCCATCTGCGTTAGAAAGACTGTGTGTCCGTAGCATGGTTGGGTTGGATAAGCTCATCTGGGCTGCTGTGGTGGGGCTCGCTAGAAAGCAAACCAGAGACAGGCAATTCACAGATCTATATACATGATATGCTACCATCACAAATCAGCCAACCAAACTATTACTATAAACGTAAGTTAGCAGTCTCTAATTAAATCTCTCTGCAAATTTGTCCCAATAAGTCTTGCATTAATCAGATAGCTAGAAAATGAGGTCTGAGAAGAATCTTCTAAAACCATGCTTACCTCCAACCATGTTACTATCTTGATTCTGGGTAGAAACCAAGATACAGGAAACAACTGAAATTCTGGTAGCATGGACCACAGAGTTGTGCCAGAGTTGCCAGGCACAAATCCTGACATTATTAGAATATCAAGTCAATCGGAGTCACTGAGAGGACACACCCAAAGCTAAAACTCCTTGGATCAGAATCTTCCCGCAAGAAGCTATTATTTTGTACCCTTAGGACATAGCTATCCAAACTGTGTGTTGCGACACTTTAGTGACACAACACACAACACTTTAGTGTGTCGCAACACACAGCTTAGTGTGTCGCTAAGCGGCGGTGTGCACGGCGGCGGCGCGGGGGCGTGTGCGGTGGGGACGGTGTGTATGGCGGTGGCGGCAGCGGCGCGCCATCAGCGCTTCTGCGTTTTAGCGAGGCTGCCGCCGCTGCTGCCACCATACACACCGCCGCCGCGTGCCCCCCCGCCCCGCATGCCCCCGCCGCCCTGCGCGCCCCCGCCGCTGCCGCTGTTGGTGTGTCGCCAACGGCGGCAGTTTGGAAAGCACTGCCTTAGGACATTGCAATCTTCACTATCAGATAAAGAAGATAGTGTACCCAGAAAAAAATAACTGAGCAAGACTCCAGGGATAAGTCTGATCCATTAAAAAGATCCATCTATCATAGAATTGGTGATATGGGAATAAGCTTGTGGCTATCATGGTACCAGCTTGCAACTGTTCATCTTCTGATCTGATTTTTGGATCCTGCTCAACTTTACTGGTACTAGTTAATAGCTGCTAAAAAGGTAAAGGTTCCCCCCATACATTGAAGCTTTGATCAAAACAAAGAATCCCTTTGAGGTTTTGTACCAACCTAATAACTATTATTCTTATGACTCTATCGAGTCAAGCCTTTATACATTGGTTGCCAAAACGTCTTAGATCTTAAGCTATATGTTCATTCATAGTGAAGGTAAAATAAATAAATTTTAAAAACCCAATCATAATGTGCAATTATTTTAAACTAGGTTAGCGAATATAGTGAATAATTTTTCAGATATAGCATAAACCTTGCATGGCTCTAAAAACCTAAAAGAAATGTTACATGCAAAAGCAGAGGGAAAACAAGAGTGCAAACTTCTGTGACACTCCAAAATTCTAAGTTAGAAAATTATGCGCATAATGGCCATACTGGTTTGGTATGTTTCAGTTGGCATGCTATGTCAGATACATACCAACTTATCAGTATCAATCACCAACTGATTTTACATATTTTCTAACAAGCTGTACTTTTCAGAGTTGAAAGAAAACATAAAAGTTCACTCACCAAGCTGGGAGAAGTTAAATCTAGTCCCAGATGGTGATGTGATGCTGGAACCAGAAGAAAATGGAGAATTGACAACAGTATCCTGAAGACCTCCTGCAGAGTGTGAACGTAGCCATTCTTTTGCTTCCTCTTGATTGCGAAGTTGTGATGATGGTGTATACCTGCACAAATTAAAGTCAGGCTTAGCTTTTGCTCAGAAAAATCTTGCTTGACCAAAATACAAAGGCATATGGAGAGAAAAGAGCAAAACTGAAGTCTATGCCTGCCAGAGGACACTTTTTCATGTCAGTAGAATTAGTCTAGTTGAAAGGTATGAACTTTTTAAATTTGGGGCACGTAGGTTTATATCATGATTAAAGCAAGAACCATTGATTCCAGTGGACCTAATTTAGGCATGACTAAGTCTGGATGTGGATCATTAGGTCTAAGTAGGATCCTCTAAATGTCACATTCAAGGAAATGCTTTAATGGTGGCAGATAACAGTATCTATTAACCATGAGTGGGAACATTATGGATTCAGCTGAAAGTTTGCAATTCCTCCTGGTTTATGAATAGCCACTTATAATATATGTCCATGCAAGGAACCATGAAGCCTAATGTGTGACCCAAAGCCAGTCAATTCTTCCTTATCTGACAAGGTACTTGTGAGCACAACACAGAACAGAGATCTTCAACTTGATGCCCCCTAGTTATGTTTAAACAACTTCCAATATTCACATTCAACAAGGCCAACAGCCACTGCTGCCACTACATGTTAATTTTTAGAGTTGGTCCCAACATCCCCTTCTCTGCCATGGCACCCGCCCTGTGGAACATCATTGCCCCTGAGGTGACATTGGCCCCAATCCTACAGATTTTCTGGAAATCCCTTAAAACTTGGTTTTGTCTGCAGGCTTTGGGATATCCCATAGAAGTAGGGAGCCCGTGAAATGCCTATATTGTATGTAAGATCTTGAAGGCACTCTCTTGTGGTTTTAGTTATATTTATGTTTCAGTTGTTAAATGGTTTTTAAAGTTTTATTTTAATTGTTCTGTTTTTATTGTACGTCGCCCAGGGTCACATTTGTGAGATGGGCGGCTAAATAAACTTGATAAATAAATAAATATACTTGGAAGTTATCTACTTGTAGAAAGATGGCAAAGAGGGGGAAAAGCCAGACTTATGTCATTAAAGTAGTGCTGCTCAAAAGCCAAAGACAAACTGAATTGCAGGAATCAAACCTGAACACCTGGCAAAAGGACATCTATATGCACCTATAAATTTTGTACATATTGGGTTTATAACATCAATGATTACCATCATTTGATAATGACTCAGCAGCCTGCCTCAACTTTTTGCATTCCAGATATGTACCATATATTCTCACGGATAAGCCGAGAATTTTAGGTGCCAAGAATACACCCCGAAAATTGGTTAGGCTTATCTGCCAGTATATACTGTAGGTTTTTTCTTCAGTTTTTTAAAAGTACCCATATATCCCATATACACTTCCGGATAAGCCCATCCACAGATAAGCAGATCCTCAAATTTTTAACCAAAATACCATGAAAAATGTGCCACCCGCAGATAAGCCAATTGTGAAAATTAAAGCATTTGAAAATTTCAAGGGCCGGCTTATCCATGGATGGGCTTATATGTGACTATATACAGTAATACCCAATCAGAATACCAGATTGGTTAAAACTGGATTAAGTACACACAGGCATCTCACTGACTAATGTGATAGGTATCAATTTTTAAAAATAAAATACGCACTACCAGCAAGTGAATGTATTCTTTAAAACACCTCCTTTAAAGCACAATCAGTTACATTTCATGCATAGCTATGGTAGGAATTCCACTTTTCAATTCTCATGTTCCAGAATGATCTAGAGATGTTAATTTGTACTTGGCAATAAAGAACTAGGGCTACTATCTAGTGGCCATCTAGATTTTTGGAGCCCAGCTCTGCTAACCCTATTAAAGCTGGAGATTTTCCAGTTGTTATTTCTCATCAGTGGACCTCTATTTGGACATGCTGATAGTGAACATGGAAATTGTAGTCTAACACATCTGGAGACTGAGGAAGTCTGTTCTAAAGTAATTGAGGATGCAAATGACAGCATTGGAAATAGCAGTCTTCCTGCCATTAGCCTTTTATTTTCAGTAAAAGTTTCTGATGTTCAAAGTTGTTCATGTGCATTGAGAAATTGGAGCCATAAAGAGGCACACAAATTTTAGCACAATATTCAAATGAACGAAGTGTAGATACCTACCTCCTTGACATTTAAATGTTTCAAGCTTAAAAAATGGTATTCATTAATAGCTGGAGACATTTGATAGGCAGAGAAAATATTACACACCAATTAACTTATTCAATTTTAGCCCTCCTTTATTTTACACAGTGCTTTTAGCATCCAGCTCAGTGAGATAATCAAAGACGCTGCAAATAACAATGTGTTTATAGTGCAGAATAAATTGCAGCTATAATTTAAAGTCATCAGTTCAGTTATTGCAAAAAGCAGCAGCACAGTCTAGTCTAAGGTTGAACCATTTCAAGTTCGACAATATCTGTGGAATTAGTTTAGAGCTTTCAATTTGTGACAATCAGGTTAATAAATCTAGTAAAATTGTAAGTCTTCATTGAAAGAAGGGAGCATACTTTTTCAGTGTAATTTTTCTTGATGTCGAATTGTCTACAATACATAATTTAAAAAGAGATATTTATGGAATGGCTGATAGGCTTGATGTTTTAAGTTTGATTACAGCTTCAGCTACAGTAGAGCAAAATCTGCACTTTTAACGACTTCTCAGTTCCTCTTGATCTGCATTTCAGAAGTTAACACTGTGAGAATAACATCACCCAGTTACTATTTCAGTCATAAAAGCTGCAAATTATTGCTTGCAAGTCAAGCCCGGTGAGTTGGTTTTTGAAAAGCCAGCCAACTATAGTTACAATTCCTGCTCAAGCTGAGAAGCTATGAAAAGAAGCATGTAGGTGGGAAAAGAGAGTAATGACCTGCTTCAAGAGGGGGGGGGGGGGGAGGACAGCGAGGAAGAGACTGCAGCCACTCACTGCAAAGCAGAGACCACCACCAGCGCTACTGACGGTCACGAAAGACATACAGGCAAAAAAGCTCCAAAAACCACATGGAAAACTACTTATGCTACATGGTAACACCAATACCTGAGTCCTTTCTTAGGCAAAGTGTTCCTATCAAGATGTGGGTCGCTGTAGAAAAGTTAAGAGAGAAAGAACTTCAGAGAAGAGCAAAAAGGGTATTTAAAGGTCAGTTTGAAAGAGAGAAGAACACACTATTAAACAACTCCATCTTAGTACTACAAAAAAGAGACGAAGGCCCCTGCCAAACCAACATGCAAAAACCTAACCATGTTTAGACATACAGGACATGCACAAGGGACCATGCTAGATGAACCGAAACTCAAGACTTTGAGATCACATAGCACAATTCAACCTTCCCCAATTTGGAGCCCTTCAGATGGAGATTTAGGAAAGTTGCAGTCTAACATATCTGGGGGACATCAGATTTGGAAAGTTGTAAATACTTATTTCAGTGCAACTTCTCAAGCTTATTTGGAAGTTCGACTGACCAGTATTCTTCGCATTTCTCTTCCACAAAAGTAACTGGGACAGCTCTTTTCTTAATATGTACATACTTCAAATGAATGTTTCTGGGTAAATGTATACTAGTCATCTCTAATGATAATGTTGAAAAGTTGCCTTCAAAAATACACTACTACAACGCTGTCCGTCAACTCTAGTATAAAATACCAAGAACTTTTCCAGTATCAGACTGGCATTACTAATACAACCTACAATCTTTTGAAGGGTAAAAAGTGGATGTGCTGCATGAACCACCAAACAGGCATTTGGATACCCATGAGGAGGATTATTTATTTACTTTCAGGGAATAAGTTTATCACTGAAATAGGCTATATTCAGATCATACTTGACTGTCTTCAAAAGCACAACTTCTGCACAGAAACGAACTACGGTTGTAAATGTTCAAAAGAGCCTCGTTCTGAATAATATCTGCCAACAGTACAAATACTTTTAGTTTAATGAGGGAGTGACTAATGTGTTGATCATATAACTAGATATTCTGTGGTGAAACTTGAAATGAAGTGCATCAAATGAAATGAGCTATAGTCTATAAAAGTTTATGCCTGAAAAAAATGCATTCATATTTAAGATCCCACACAATTCTCTGCTATTCTTGCTCCAACAGAGTAACAATCACCTCTCTGGAAATCATTTAAATATGTTGTTTGTTAAACAAATTAAATATCTTTGCTAATGAGTTTTGAAACTTAGTAAAAAAGAGTTTTCCTTGCACTGATACAGTTCTAGTGCAGGAAATACAGAGAATTAAATTCATTCTACCATTATAATCAGTTACTAAACATCTGATGGTAGCAATAGCACTGCCAATGTGCTTTGCTACATACTGTTTCCTTACATTCAGTTTTACAAGGAAGCACACACAGCAATATATCAAAAGAGCCAAAGATTCCCAAAATTGACACTGATGTAAGCAACTTATTACAGGGACTAATTTCAGCCACAACAGAAGAATTGGGATAGGGAACCAAGACAAAAGGTGAAACAGCTGAAAACATGGGGGAAAGCAGCATGCCACCAGAATGCGGAAATGCTAGTGAGAGTTTACACTTCCAGTAAAAAAGATGCAGAACTTCATAAGATCCTTAACTTTGCATTGTTGGAAAAACATTGCTTTTGCGCACACCATTCTCCAAAATAAACTGGGGCATAGTGCTGTTAAATATACTCTCACTGGCATGTCTTTGAGTGACAGTTAAACACACCCCAGTGAAATATACACACTCTCCACTGAGCACAGTTTTGCACAATACACTTTGGCTTCTTAAGTGTCACAATGAACCCTCCTGAATCTTGTGCATTCTACTGCCCTGTGACAGCATTACCTGTCCTGCCTCCTGGGTAAAGTATTTCTGCAGAATTTGGGACTAGCAGCAGGGGAAGAGAGAGGGCTAGAAGTTCAACAAGACAGAAAAACAAAACAACAACAAAAAGAGAGAGGAATATTAGCACAAAAGGAAGAAAGAGAAAGCTGTTAGAAAAAAAGAATCCATCAAAGGTTGGCAACAGTTGTTTTATGTTGTGAAGCCATAGATCGTTAGAAGATTCTAGGAACTGCCGAAGTTATTCAGCAGGGTCAGGCCGCATCCAAAACATTTCAGAATGAGCTACGCTCCTGGGTTTTTCTCTGGAAGACAATTTAAGGTGATTGCCAACATCTTCATCTTGCACTTTCAAATAGGATGCCACACTGGCCACAAAAATTGACTGTTATGTATGGAGATGATTACCTCGGCTATGAAATTTGTTTTATGATTCTGTATGGTTCTGTATTGTCTTTTAAATAGTTTTTACTTATTGTATTGGTTTGCTGTTTCTATACTGGTTTTTAATTGTTTATGAGCCGCCCAGTCTTGTATGGAGATGGGCAGCATTATAACTTTGATAAATAAATAAATAAAATGTCCACTTTAATGGAGATCCTGAACAAATGGTTAAGCTACAATTGCATGTAAATATACTACTACAACCAAGGCAGTAGATCTGGTGTCCATAGGCATTTTCATTGGCCTGCATGTGGATGTCATTCCAAGAATACAATTATCAGATAAAGTTAGGCTGATCATACGTCCCGTTTTGAATGGGACAGTCCCGTTTTTTTAGCATTTTTCAACCGTCCCGTCGTTTTGATAAAAATCTCAATTTTGTCCCGTTTTTTAAACCCGGCGGGAATGGCGCGGAAGAAGGATCCGAGCCGGAGCTGCCGATTGGAGGAGGCAGCCTGGAAAAGGAAGCCCTCCTGCCTATCAGCGCGCAGCAAAGGAGGGCGGGGTTTGCGGGCGGGAGCCAATCGCGCAGACCGGGGGGCAGGGACCCCTGTCTTTTTCATGAATACGGAATATTACATAAGACCCCGTCCCGTTTTGCCATCCCAATGTCCCGTTTTTGTCTCAAGGAAATATGGTCAGCCTAGATAAAGTGCAGTTATGAAGACCCATGAGGCAAAGTAATAATTGAATTGAATTTGGTATCTGAACACTTGGATCTAACACTTTCTGGGATGCGTATGAAAATTAGAGAGGTTAGATCAAGAAATTATCACAGTTGCCTGAGTGGGTAGATGTCTATATTCTGCAGGATGCGCAGCACTACATTTGCTAAGTAACTAAAGTGAGGCAACAAGCCAGAGATACAATAAAAACATGTTCAGCTTCGCAAAGGAGTATTAAACTAAAAAGTGAATGTGTTTGATACCAGTGCTTCCTAGACATTTGATCTTTTATTTTAGCACCTTCTAAATTTAGCACTATTTATTTTCAGCTTCTGTTCACTTTAGATATAAAAACTAATATAACAGAGAGAAAAGTGAAAATAAATGAACAGTGACATTAGCAAGACGTTTACATGGGAAACAAACCGCCCAGAGTCCCCTTGTGGGGGGAGATGGGCGGTGATATAAGTTAGAAATAATAAATAATAATAATAATAATAATAAACAATATATAAAAATACGATAAAAGTACATATACTGTAAAATGATACACAAACTTCTTTACTTTTTGCAGATTTTTAAAATACAAATTAAGCAGAAGGGATTAGAGCAGAGCTTTCCAAACTTTTCATGTTGGCAACACACACCGATGGTGGCGGCGCGGCCTGCGGTGCCCTGGTGTGTCGCGCAAAAACCCGGAAGCACTGATGGGGCAACCGGAAGAAGCGGCACTCCTGCCAATTAGCGGCGGGTTTTCGTGCAACACACCAGGACACCGCAGGTGACACAGTAGTGTGTCGTGACACACACTTTGAAAATCTATGGATTAGAGCAAGAATTGAATGAATTTAAGATTTTTTTTTCTTTTCTCTCCTAATGAGAGCAGTTCTTTTGAAATTGGTATTTGCTTTGGCATCAAAAGTGAAACTCTCCACAAAACAAAGAGCAGTTTTGGAGGATGGATTTTCAGCAAAACTGCAACAGTGAAGAAATAGTTATTTGTTAATTATCACCCCTCCTCCCACAAACTGATGCAATGCATATGTAAAAAAATCTGTGCATCATACATGTACCTTGTTCCCTAGTTTTTAAAAGTACATTATAGTCATTATATCAATAATCTCCATAATAGGCCAATGTTGTTATACTAGTTCATAAAACTGTGGCTTCCCTGATATTATTTCATGAATTTGTGGCTGAAGTGAGATCTGAATCATAGTCTTCCCGTCCCATACCTCTCTTTTGGCTATTAGGTTTTGTCTGTTCTTATGCAAAGATGTACAAAGTTGATCCTCCCAATTGTCCACTTTCCTAGCAATAGAAAGGCTAATGCTACGTACCCCATCAATTAGAGAATGTCATCTGATGGGGTCTAGGAGGCGGGCCTTCTCTGTGACAGCGCCCACGCTATGGAACAGCTTGCCCCCAGAGTTAAGGCAGATCTCCTCCCTCCCAACCTTTAGGAAAGAGCTGAAGACCTGGTTCTGCTGCCTGGCATGGGATGGAGGAAGGGATAGTTCATCATGGAGATGGCTAATCCCTTGATTTTATTGTCCTTCTTTAACGAATTTTTTACACATCTGGATTCATAATTTATAATTATTTTATATGGTCTGTAATTTTTATGTATAGTTTTTTAACCATTTTATCCTGTAAACCGCCCAGAGTCCCTTATTCCGGGAGATGGGCGGGGATAAATTTAAATAATAAATAAATAAATAAATAAATAAATAAATAAATAATGCAAACTGTAGTCTAACAATAGCTAAAGGGCCATACATTGTTCATTCTTGTACTACAAATTGATTTCATCTACAGTATTTGATATTTCATTAACCCAAGACTAAGAGGTTACTTTATGTGGATATGACCCTGGCTGGAATTTAAGAGGAAGCAGAATAGGAAACACGTCTGGCTGACAGAAAAGTCAGAGACGCAGTCTGCCTTAAACTGTAGCTTAACAGGACATAAAGCATGTTATTTATAATTATCATATCATATTGCTACATATGCCAAACTTGTTAATTTCTTCACAGTTTACACTAAAAAGAATCAAAGTTGCCAGGGGAAAATTTTTCAAGTTGTGGAGAAGGAGATATATAAGTTTTTTTTTAAAACCACAATTGCTGGAAGCCCTCGGTTATTTGAAATTTCCAAAGTGATGGAGACCAAATGATATAGACTTCCATTTGACTCTCTATATTACCATATGTTTACACAAAAATAAAACACCATCCCTTATTTACTAAAGAGAAAAATCAATCTGAATAATGATCACAGCTTGCTACCTTTAAGACGACTTGAAAAGTATTGGTCTGTTCTAACCTATAGCAGTCAGGTTAAGATTAAGTTCCTCAGTATACAAACCACAAACCAATAACTGGGGAGAGGAAAACTACTGGTATCTTTTGAAATTTTCTCACCTTTCCGACAAGGTTGTCTTAACACTGTTGGTTCTAACAAAGGGAGTCAACGAGTCGTCCTTAGAAGCCGCAATCAAGCCACTGGAAGAATTGTGGTTCAGCCCGCTTCCACTGCTGAGAGAAATATCAATGGATTCACAACTGGTATGCAGGCTGCTGACAGACTGGTATCCAATCCCATCCTTGCTTACAGCAGAAGAACTACTGGGATTAGTACCCCAGGTCAAGCTGTTGGAAGGAGCCGAGTGAGCTGAACTGGGACTAGACGCTAATGGAGACTGGTTTGTGTCTGCATTTTTACAGTAAAGAGGGCTACTGCCACCGCTGCTCAACATGCCACTGCCAGAAGGGGATTCTGGATTTCCTTGTTGGTTCATGGTTGCATGTGGGTTGGAGATGACTACTGAATTTTTCATGCTTTCTGTTGTTGTGATGGGAGGTTGTTTACTTGGCTTTCCACCAAAAAGTCTGAGGGAGAAAAAGAAGAAGTCAGGTATATACTAAAAGGATATTGGACTTTATAAAACAGGGGGTCTAGCATATATGAAAAAAACTATCCTTATAATATGGATAACACTATAAATTAATTTCTTCTGCTGTAAACATACCTCTTCTCAGGAAAATCACAATGAGTGTGGTATACTGTGCTAAACTGGTTTGGACTACATATATTGTCTGAGGACCCCTAAATGGCAGCAATGAAAATCCTTTCCTGCCATCTAGCAGTCATCTTAAGATTTTTGCAGTCCAACTATGGTAGTCTTTTTTGGTCCTGAATGATATGTGACAGTTTCACCTTCCTTGCACTTCCTCTGCTCATGTTTAGCTGGTCAGTACAAGTAGAAACAGTCAAAACGTGTTCCAAGATTTTCTCCCCTATTACCTAAATTTTCTTTTTGATTTTGCTATGAGAAAAATACTCAGGTATTCACATTTTAATGGTACAGGTAGTCCTCGCTTAATGAACACTCAAAGTTCAAAGCAACCATTCCAGGTTACGACGGCACTGAACGAGAGGGACTTACGAACGGTTCTTGTAGTTGCGTTTGGTGACCGGCTTGCAATTATGATGTCGCAGCATCCCACAGTCACGTGATCGCCATTTGCAACCTTTGCTTCCAGCTTCAGACAAAGTCAATGGGGAAGCTGGCAGGAGGTTGCAAATGGTGACCACACGTGCTCGCGCTTAACAACCATGCAGGATTCACTTAATAACAGCAACCGGAAGTGCTGGAACTGCCGTCGCAAAGTGGCACAGTCACATGATGTCATGCTTTGCAACCGCATCGCTTAGCAATGGAGTTGCCAGTCCTAATTACGATTGTTAAGCGAGGACTAAATGTACAGTATATATTTTATAGAATGTGACTACAATGTTCATAGTGTGTGTTGGAGAAGCTATAACTGTCCTTTAAGAGAAAGGCAGTGTATTTACCTAAAGAGCATTTACAGTCTTAACCAGGAAACTCATGGGCTGATACTAGATACAACAGGGCTTTCCAAAGTTTTCCCGCGGCGACACACCAACCACGGGAAAACCCGGAAGTGCCGCCATTGCGGCAGCGCGCAAAAATCCGGAAGCGCAGCTTCCGCTTTT
Source organism: Charina bottae (assembly GCA_023362775.1). NCBI lineage: Eukaryota > Metazoa > Chordata > Lepidosauria > Squamata > Charinaidae > Charina > Charina bottae. The sequence continues at coordinate 166,528,167 of JALMGJ010000001.1, read as the reverse complement.
GGATTTTCACGCGCCGCCGTTAGTGTGTCGCCGCGGGAAAACCCGGAAGCGCTGATGATTATCAGCGCTTCTGGGTTGTGTGGCGACACACCAGACTGTGTGTGGCGACACACTTTTGTGTCGCGACACACAGTTTGGAAAGCTCTGAGATACAACATTCCTTAATGCAATGCTTTCCAAACTGCCGCCGTTGGCGACACACCAATGGCGACAGTGGTGGTGGTGTGGGGGCGCGTGCAGCGGCAGGGGCGTGCGCGGCAGCAGTGGCGGCCTGATGTTTTCCGCTAAAACGTGGAAGCGCTGATGGTGCGTCGCTGCTGCCGCCGCCGCCATACACAGCATCGCCGTGCGCGCCCCCGCAGTGCACGTCCACTTCCGGGTTGTGTTGTGACACACTAAAGTGTTGCGACACACAGTTTGGAAAGCTATGCCTTAATGGCTCTGTTACAGTTTAGGTATGAGTGAGAAAATATCTAACAGTAGACCTCTGCTCTCCCATTATATTCCTAAGAAAAACACTTTGGAACAGATGACCTAGAATAACTTGATACTCTTCACTGATTCTTACAAATCCTAGCAATCATGCAACCCGGAAATTACCAGAATTTGAAGTCCAACATATTTGGGGAATGTCAAGTGGAAAACAGTGTTTGGAATAATGGTGCAACTACAGATTTTTATTGACTAAAGTTTGTCAAAGAAAGGTTTTTATTCTAGACCTAGATGTCAAGGATAACTTCCAGAATGACTTCTTCACATCTTTTAAACTCAAAACTAATTCAAATGAAAAAGCTATAAATACCTGCGCAGTGTAGGAGAGGCCACATCTGGGTACTTTACTCCTTGCTGGTGAGTACCCTGGGATGAATTGGATGTTGTCTGAGATGATGGATTTGCTTTAACAGAATTACAAGAGATCACACTTTCATTGTCTGAGGAGATCCCTTTCTCTTTATCTGTCTGGTTTATTAAGCCTGGCAGAGAGCTCCCAAGGGTAACTTTTGTGGGCTCTCTTATTTTAGGAACAGGCAAGCCTGCAGACTTGCTGCTTATGTTGGAGTCTATGCTGCTGGTGCTAGATCTATTGCCAGCTCCACTTCTGCTGCTGGATTTGCTGGGACGGGGTAAACTCCGATATTGAAGATTGGTTCGGGTAGTAATGGCTAAATAGCCATCATCCTGATTTTGTGAGCCATCAACACTAGTCTTACGACCAGTAGACCTACCCATGAGTCCGGATGACTTGGGGATTTTGCCCAGAGTAGCAGCTCTACTAGTAATAGTTGCTCCACTAGCTGTAATCATGGTCACACCTACAGCTGACCCACTCTGCTTTTTAAATCCAAACATGTTATTAGTAGTAGTTGTTCTACAGTTATTTGTGGAAGGCTTTTTTGATTCATCCCCACTGCTTCGCCCAGCATCTGAAGGAGAACGTTTAATGTTTCCAGATTTGGGAGAAATTCTACCCTTTTCTGAAACCTTGGCATCATCAGTTTTCCCTTAAAAAAAGAAGAAAAAGAAAACAATTTCAAATATTGTATGGCTTCAAATATTATGCAGTAATATTCCAATATTTTTTAAATTATTTGTAAATCATTAATACATCCGAGTGCCAGGAGAACATACTTAATATGTTATTAAGTCTAAAAACGTAACCACTTGGATAGATTAATAGATGGGGAAAAGTAAAGCTTCCAGGGACTTTTAATTAACCAATTGCAGAAGCTGACAGGAAAAAATCTTACCTATCTTCTCTAGATTCTCAAAATATGTTGCAGAAAGAAAGGTATATGTGAAATGCAATATACCTCCAGAAAGCTTCAGTTAACTGGTTTGTGTTAAAAATACTGTCTTTAAGGTTACATAACAATAAATGTTTTGTTCTATCACATGAAAAATTATACTGTTGTCTAGAATGAGCATTTGAGACATTACTACTCAATGATGGTTGAATATTCTGTAATGGAACTAATATTGGAACGGAATGAGGAAAGAAGACTGAGGGGAGTTATGAGAGTCTTCAGGTAGCTAAAAGATTGAAAAACTCCAGTAACAGGGAACTTGCCACTTCATGAGGCAATCACTTCCACTGGTTGACAGTTTTTACTCTTGGGCTCACATGGTAGCCACGCAGGCTCAGAAAATTATGTGTTTGAATTAAAGAAGCTTTAAGAAGATGGTGACTGGGGTGGGGTGGGGGGAAAGAGACAGGTGGACACCCTTTGTTGCATCTCTGAAACAGCTCCTGAACTCACATGAGTATTTTCCTGAGCCCACATAACTATCAAGTCCACCCTGAATCCAAAGCACATTTTACTTGCTTCAGTCCAAATTCGGTAAACCTCTGGATGTAAATTATGGAATGAAATTTAATTTTTAGTCTGTTGCCTCCAGCATGCCACTTAAAACTCATATGGCTCCAGCACTTTGAGTAGAGCAGCCAGCATCTTCAGCCTGTCTCCTTTCAGATACGTTAGAATACAATTTCCATCATTCCCAGCTAATATCAATTGTGTTAATGGAGTTTTACTGGGGACACTAAAAGATGATGTCCAAATACAGGTAGTCTTCGTTTAGTGACCACAATTGGGACTGGCAACTCTGTCGCTAAGTACACAGTCACTATGCGGAACTTCACGTGACCGTGATGGACTTACAATGTCACTTCCCATTCAGTCATTAAGTGAGTTACCGTGGCTGTTAAGTGAGGTATCACTTAACTTTTAAAGATTTTACTGCCACCTTCTCCACTGACTCTGCATGTTGCAAGCCAGTTGCGAAGCACACAAAAGACAGGACGCTGTGACAGTCATAAATGCCTGCTGGTTGCAAAGTGCCCAAATGTTGATAATGTGACCACAGGGAAGCTGCACGGGTCATAAATGTGAAGACTGGTCATAAAGTTACTTTTTCAGCACTGCTGTAGCTTTGAACAGTCACTAAACAAGGTGATTGGTAAGCGAGGACTACCTGTATGGAGGTTATCAGGGAAGGCTGCTTTAAAAAGTGGGTTCTTGGGGCAAAGCATTCTTTGAATGCCATGATAGGATATAGACAAGTCTTTCTCATTTCTAAAAGAAGCATTTAGAAAACAATGGAAAACAAAAGCAGATTTTTCTCTTGTCTATGCTTTGTCTAAGAAGCATATTTCTACTTTCCATTCATCCCATGACGGCAGTCTAGATACTAAGGATCTATATATTATCCTCCTTACTTTCTTTGAACTGCTGTGATGACAAGTAGATTGAAGTTTAAAGATCTACCATATTGAGTGTTGATGAGGGATATTGCTACCTAACTATGTAGAATTTAGAAATGAGACTAAAGGGAACTAAGAAAGGTCTCCCTCCTCCACATAACTTTCAGGATATAATTTAGTTATAGCAAAATCTCTTGTTTAAAAGAGTTAGTAAATTTAAAAGAGTTAGTAAATACACTGCCTTAGACAGATTTCAAAATTAACCAGAGATTGAAAAACAACTGAAAAACTAGTTCTAAACACTCTGCAGATACCTTTAGATTTATATACATTAAAAAGCACTATTGATTAACACATTCATCCATGCAAGAAGCATGCATTTTCCTGATCAAATCTCATACCAGTATCCCTTTAATTTGGCAAAGACAATCAGGAAAGATGATTTATTGCTACATTCAATATCAGAGAGGAGCACAGATCAAAATGCAGTTGAAATCCTGGCAGAGGAAATGTTTTTTTTAACTAACAGTATACAATCTTGTCCTACACTGCATGGCTTTTGGCTGTGTATTCCTCACCTGTTCCAGGTGTCTTCAAAGTTCCTGAGGTGGCTGCTGTTTTCATCCTCGGTGTGGTAATGCCAACTTGAGCTGACATGCCCCGTCTCCAGGATCCCGTCTGTGAAATGACGATGTTCTTCCTTCCAGAAGTGCTTTTATCAGATTCATCAGACACATCAGAGGGATTCCTTCTCCATTTAGATCCAGACTCCATTTTTACACCACTGTCTGAGCCTCCATCTGATTTTTTTATTTCATCACCAGACCACAAGGAATTCCGCTCCACTTGGGAATGCTTTTCAGCGTCAGTCTGTTGGAAAATAGAAATCAATCAACTTACACTGCAAACTTTTTTTCCTCCCATGATCCAAAATCAAATATTTCAACATTTCAATGATTCATACAGATAAGAATTCTGGCTTTTCATTTTTTAAAAAGCAAGAATAAGATACAAATCTACAAACAGAAAATTAAGGAATCTGTATTACATTTCTAATACACTTAAGTCAAAAAATGCAAACAAATCCCAAGCCATTCAATATTACATAAAACAAGATTAAAGAAAAAATATATAAAAAGATCTATCTTGATGTGAAGCTTCTTGTCCCTGTATTTTGCACAATACCTTTCATTGCAAAGCACAAACTCATTCACTTCAAATATGTGTTGTGAGCTTTTCCTTTGTTCTGCCTTCCTATCTCTTTGCTGGCAATTTGATCTGTGGAGCATGAAGAGGCAGCTTTTTGCAACACTAAAGATAAATGAGGCTTTCTATTTCAGCCTTGCACAAACTTCATCATCAACTGAGGTGAGAAATGTTTAGAAGTGACAATGATTCACAACTCCATCACACTAAATTTAATAATCTAAGATTACTTATTTATTCATAATTAAATTTATCACTCTGAATTTACGTGAGTGATTAGGGTCCTTCAAATATAGTAGCATTCTATTTTTTCCTTCATCATGATGGTTACACAAGAGACAATGAGCTGGGCTGTATTCTGTATTTGACCTCTTTGTTTCACTTGTATTGGCTTTATGAACTATCTGAAATCATTTGCAATTCAAATCCCTGACATGGAGACTAACATCTACCAATGCCAAAACTAATTGAAAAACTGAACATGCTACACCAGTGTTTCTCAATCTTAGCAACTTTAAGATGTGTGGACTTCAGACAGAATTCTGGGAGTTGAAGTCCACACATCTTAAAGTTGCCAAGGTTGAGAAACACGGTGCTACATATATGGGAACCCCAAAAAGAAGATGCTGAGGGATCCATCCTGTGCACTTTTTCTCCCAGTCTGGTGCTGCACCCTTTTGCTGCTTAATACAAAGAAGCAAAATTTTCTAACACTCATGGATTTCAAAATTTATGAAATTCACAGATTTCAAAGTGCAAAATACTGAATAATCTGGCAACAAATACAATTACAGAAATGAAAGGCGATGTGCTTTAATTCATCAAATGGTAAATGTTTAGTCAGTTTTAAATCCAAGGTTGCACTGATAGTGCCTTCAAACTTTCATAGTTCATTTATAAACCACAAAAGTGAATGGGGGCATTTTCTGTAGTTCTCAGCAGGGGTGGGAGAGCAATGGCATCCCCCCCCCCCAGAAGGGCAAATAGATTTACTTCAGTTTCCCCCAAGCCTGGTCTCCTCTAGATATGTGGACTTAACTTCCAAAATTCCAAAATTAATATAAGGAAGGAAAATTCTGGGATCTAAAGTCCATATATTTGGAAAGCACCCAGTTTAAAGAAGGTTAATTTACTGGAAGAGCAGTACCTATATTTTTTTTTGCAAAACTGTTCCTCCAAGCAGCCAGACAACCATGTCTTTGCAGTAATACCCCACTACCTTAAAAGCACCACACAGTCATGTTTGGATGCTATTTCTTTGCCATCCTAAAAATGCATCTAAAAAAACACTATGTCACAAAGTTCAAAGGAGACATAATGGGGAAAATTTGGAAGAGTACTGTGAGATTAAATATAAAATAAAAGAAACCTTCTAAAAAGAAAAGGAAGGGGATATGTTGTCATTCTTGCTGCTTTCCAGGTAATTCTCTCTGCCTCTCCATGGACAAAGTTTCTTTGGCATTGTCACAAACACACAGCTCTCCCACTTTGGGCCACGCAGTTCTGAAGTTTTACAAAAATGTTCAGCGCAGAAGTATGTATTCTTTCTACATTTAAAAACAAGCATCTAGAATCAGGGTTTCCTGTATTTTGCATGGATCCTGTCCATTCCTAGTAACTAGTTGATCCTTTAGGTGGCCTGTATAAATGGATGTCTCTAGCCCTTATTGAGCCAAAGGTAAGAGACAAAATATGCAAATGACACTTTGCCCGGTCCCCCTACTGTTGTAGCCAAGGAGACAGCTCACTAGTAAGAGTGACAAGAGAAGCAGTGATTTCCAGAAAAAATCTCAGTTATCGTGTACCCATGATTGCACAGCTGCATGCCCAGGTGAAAGGCCTAGAATTTCTCTCTAAATGATTAGAATCTTTTCTAAGTCTCTTGTCATGGGAAAAATGTGAAAACCATTATTCTCATATTGCAGTTTAGAGGGTTTGGCTAGAAGACTGTTTTAAAGCAATCCTCAAGTATAGCTTATTATATTACAAGGGGGCAGCTGAGGGTGAAAGTGTACTTTATAACTATCTCACAGCATTATCCCATATTATACTTCACATAAAGAGGTCAGACTGAGCATACACCAACCCTATAATGTTATCCTGTGCTGTTAATCCCATTTTCTAGTGGTTACGCCAATGGCCTAGAAACCAGGAAACTGTGAGTTCTAGTCCCGCCTTAGGCATGGAAGCCGGCTGGGTGACCTTGGGCCACTCACTCTCTTCTCAGCCCAACTCACCTCACAGGGTTGCTGTTGTGGGGAAAAGAGGAGGAGGAAGGAGTATTAGGTATGTTCGCCGCCTTGAGTTATTTATAGAAGTAATAAAGGTGGGATAAAAATTAATTAATTAAATAAATAAAGTTGCATGAGGGTGGGGAAGATTACATTGAAAAAGTAGCCTATCAGGATTCTACAATGTAGTTCACTGTTGTTACACCCTTACTGTAGATTACTGACAGGCTGCTTACAGTACAATGTAGTGCTCTCTTAAAATTGCAAGGCAAAGGTGGGACTGAAGTGCACTAAGATTGCTAGATAAAAATTTTCAATGGAGAACATTCCTAGGGCACAACAATTATTAGCCTATTTTAACTGCCATGTCTAAATCTTCCCACATCCGTTCCAGCAAACAATTGCAAACAGAAACTTTAAACTGTGCAAAAGCCTTGAATTTCAAAATAATGAAAAACAATCATATTTTTCATACAAAATAAAGTCTAATATGTGTACTGTCTAATATGTAAATTAATATGTCTGGATCTGGGGAACTGAAACAGGCAGTTCTACTGAGAAAAAAAATACTGGATGGATGATCAGAAGCAGGGAAACTGCAGGTTCAGAAACGCCCGTACTTCTCCATTTCCAACTACTCATCCCGAAAGTGGCTTTTCCAGTTTATAAAAGCTGTTTGGAAATTAATCAACGTGTAATATCTGGCTTGCCTCCAAGAAACGGGTATTCCAAAATCAAAATCAGTAATGAAGGATGCTATAAAAACCATAGCGCTCTGAGGGCACGTATAGTAGTATGGCTATCAATTCAACTAAATTAAAACTAAGATTTGCTTTCTCAGTGCTTCATTGGTAGATATTTAGAACATTATGTGTATGCTCCTGAAGTCCTTGACAGAAAGAAGATAGGATATACCTTTTGGAGATGGAATCTGAAATGCCACTGAGCAGCACAAAACAGGTCTGGAAATCTCCCTCCCTCTCTTCCCCAGCTGTTCCAGATATGGAGATAAATCCAAATGTTTCCACCCATGAATTAAAATTCTGTTGAAAAACGCATTCACAGAAAAACTTTTCCAGGAAGGCGGGCACTTTCTGTAAATGGAATGAAAGTATTGGATGCAACCTATCTGTTCACCCTAAACCACATAATACAACTATACAAACTAAGCAAATTGAATAAACATGGATATTTGCTTCAAAGATGAAGCAATTAGTTTTGGTTAATTTAGGGGTTTTAAATGCAGAATATGAATTATATTTTGGCAGAAAGGTCAGAATGGTCAGCATCCAATGCAATCACTCTGTGAAAGAAGCTCACAGAGGGTCCCTTTGGTGAATGAAGCTCTTGTTCTACAAACAGAAGCTCCTTCCATTCATGGAGCAATTGCACCAGTGTAAAAAGTCTCAAGATACATTTTCTTCATAGACACAGATTATTGTGTGGTAAGGAAAGCAAATACTCTGTCATTCATATGCAAGCCTACCTATTTAACATAGGGTTGTTCTTTTCTCCCAATACTCCATAAGGCACATTTTAAAAGTAGTGCACCTCAATATCTTAATTAAATAATAACATACAGGGAATAATTGAAAGAAAGCTTGTTGCTACAGACTGTAATTTTGCAAGAAATCAACTTACAGGCAGAGGTCAATCACCTCATTTAATATGTGAATAATAATTTAGACACATAGACTTACATTCTTTCTTGGTATTAGCAAAATACTTGTGATTCTTCTAATTTAGCACATGTAAAATTGTATTTGCTCCAGCTTTTGAATTCTCCCAAAAGTGAGATGACTCAGTGCATTTATAGTTAAGGCACACACATATAAAACCAAAAACCAAAAACCAAAAACAAAACATAGAATTCCTATTTATTCCTAGTCCATCACATTGCTTTTCATTTATAAAGACTAGCTGGGTGGAGGAGAAATTCATGTGATTCACATTTTGATGTGAATTTATCTAATTTGTACTTCTTGAACTAATCTGTGAATCTGAAGCTCTGATGTGTTTTTCTGAATTTCGAGATGTGGTCCTCAAAACAAAAATGTGCATGGGAAATAGCAAGCAAAAATAGATCATTTTAGGAGAAAATATTTGCAAAAGTGTATATATATGAAAAATGCATTGTAAAAAAAAGGATAACAGGAGAAATGTGCTTGAAAATACATTCTGTGTGGACTTTAAGAAGTCTGGCAGCACTTTTTTGGCTAACAAATTTTATTAAAAGGGACAAGCTTTTAATTAAATGTGTAGTCAAAAGGGTGCTACCAGACTCCTGATCTTTTGCCATCAGAGCTCTCCTCCTACACTTTTTCCTGCCACAGTGAGGGTTAGAAATAATCAAGATGCAGTAAGTTTTCCAATAAAGCACATTCATCATTTGGAGTGGTGTGATAATCAGAACAAAGCTGATATGTTTTTAGGAGTTGTTTCCTATTTGCCTAGAAAGATGTGCTGAGAATTCTGGGAACATTATTTTAATCTTCTATAAATAATACTCATGGGAGGAAAATGTGAGCTGCAGCTGTAGCTTTTTTCAATATATAATTTTAAGGGGCACTTCAAAACCAGGGCACAGAGCGTCAAGTTTAGAATTCAGCACTAGCAATTTCAAACTCAGGCAATGAAATCCCCTATTTACAACCAGAGGCAAAACTCTTTCATGCAACCGCGGCTATGCACTCTATGGCAAGCGAACAAAGGGTAATACGATTCCTGCACTGGTGTACAAAGGCAATTTAACACTTCACGGCAACTCCATGATATATTAAAAACTGTTATTAAAGTAATTTTTAGTTCTAGTAAAAAAGGGGTGGGGGAAGGAAGTGAAGTAATAACAACAAAGTATTTATAATATAGTAACAGTTAGAAAGAGTACATAATTTGACCCTCATTTGGAAGAACCCCCAGATTGATCCTCCAAAGCAATTTGTGTGTGTGTGTCATATGTGAATCATATGTGTTATACATAAAGCAACATAAACAGAATATACAGTATATTACCCCAACAGATAAGTTAATACTTTGGAGTCAGAAAATTATTAAAAACTACTAAGTGATCCAGAATTCTTTACCATGTTGTCTGTTGGTTAGGAATACTGAAAGTTTGATGAAGGTGAAAGAAACATTAGAATATAATTTTCTTGTGAAAAGCTGCCAAAAGCTGCTTTTAACTTGTAACAACATGCAGGTTTGGAAAATCAGAATATACTTAATTAAATAGCAAGAGTTCACATTTCCACTGAGAATGTAATAACATTTAAGCTTTTGTGTGACCATAATTAGATTTCTGTTCCTTAATGAATATATGTAAACAGTATGGTCAGTTCTCAAATATGAAGTGTCTGTGTGAGTAGGACTGCATATTTGTAAAAGCATTTAATACCATATTATGGACTTCAGACAGACAAGTACTGCTAAACATCCCCAAAATCTGCTCTGGAGTGTCTCTGAATTTTTTCCCTAAAGATTTGAGGATACAAAGGAGGCTGTCTAAGAGACACAATCCAATTCTTTCTGCTGACAGATGGGTAGCATTGGACATAACCCTTCATGTTCTGAACATGAAGGGAGCTAGTGACAGCACAATTCTAGTCCTGTTTCCCCTTCAGTCAACAGAGCTAAGTGCATTCAGTAGTTCCTCTCTAATCATTTATTCAAACCTTGTCACCTGTTTCAGCCATGTATCACACAATTGGCCATGTAAGCACATAAATGGAAATACTGTACAACATTAAGCAAGGACATTAGCATGGATAATTCATTACTCTAATTTGGCCCCATCTCTATAATCTTCATTATCTCTAGAAGCAAGTATCAGATTTTTATAACTGTTGTTGCTATGCTCAATTAGTAAATGTATTTAGAAGTCAGCCTTGACATTCTGTAATTATTTATTCTCGTTAGTTACAAGCAACAAAAAGAACCCACTTAGTTTTCAGGGTAGTGAATGCCTTCAACATTATTATAACTTACCCTAAAACCTAAGAGAAACCTTACCTGGGAATCTAGGTTCTTCCGTGAGGATGCAGGGGTGTTGGCATAAGAGCTGATGGAGGAGCTTGTATTAATGTCATCAGTGCTGAGGTTATCTATGGTATCACTGATACCACTGCTGACAGAACTGCTGTCATCCCAGCTGCAGAGAGACAAAAGAATTCCCATAAAGTTAACTCAAATAAGCAACTACCAGTACACCAAGAAAGCAGAGCTTAAAAAAATATTAAGATCCCACTGACTTAGGCTATTTTCAAAATCTTCCAACATAATCCAGGGATATCCTAGGCAAACATCTTGAGTAATTTTTCACACAACTCTTTAAGACATCTTTTTGATGAAAAGGTTTCTTTTAAAGAAACACAAAATCATGCTAATACAAAACTTGGACGGAACAAGAGAAGCAGCTGAAATTTAGAGAACAGTGAACAAAATCATTCTGGATTTGAAAATAACTATCCAGAAGTCATTATGTCCTTATAGTATTTAAGGAATTCTTATTTTAATTATTAATAACAAATAGTTTCCAAACTTTAAAAATGCTTTACAGGAATTGACTGCATTTCTTGTTCCCATAATTCTATGTGGAAGGCAATCATTCTTCTCACAAATAATGGGGAACAAAGTTACGGGCTTATCATCGTTATTATTATCATCAGCAATTCTGGAACTTGTGCAGACCAGCTGTTCATGGGCTTGTGGTGAAGCTGGGCTTATATGGTTTGAAGTGGCTGAATTTCTTCTGTTTTTGGAGGGGGAGCACAGTTTAAAATCTCACTGCCACCCCCCCTCCCAATTTGGAGTTCTCATAAAGTTAGCCGCTCTCTTACCAGCTGTTTTCCTGATATTGTTGTACCTTAGGTATACAGCAGTATATTATGTCTTTTATTATTCTGAAGATCAATTGTTGGTAAACCTTTCTTAGATGTTCCTGACAGGAGGATCTGACTTTTCAACAACCTTCTCAATATACAGTCTTCTAAATTCAAGTGCAGTTCTAGTCTCCCGGAGTTTACTCAAATTTATGTTTGTTACATCAGTGATGTTATCTAACCATCTCATCCTCTGCCATCCCCTTCTCCTTTTGCCTTCAGTCTTTCCCAGCATCAGGGTCTTTTCCAGTGAGTCCTCTCTTCGCATTAGCTGGCCAAAGTATTTGAGCTTCAGCTTCAGTATCTGTCCTTCCAATGAGCAGTCAGGGTTGATTTCCTTTAGGATTGACTGATTTGACCTCCTTGCAGTCCAAGGGACTCTCAAGAGTCTTCTCCAGCACCACAGCTCAAAAGCATCAATTCTTCGGTGCTCAGCCTTCCTTATGGTCCAACTCTCACAGCCATACATTACTACTGGGAAAACCATAGCTTTAACTATACGGACCTTTGTCGGCAAGGTGATGTCTCTGCTTTTTAATATGCTGTCTAGGTTTGCCATAGCTTTCCTCCCAAGGAACAAGTGTCTTTTAGTTTCATGGCTGCAGTCACCGTCTGCAGTGATCTTGGAGCCCAAGAAAATAAAATCTGTACTCATGTACTTGCTCAAACCTGGGTTTCCTGAAAGTTTAGTTTCAAACTTTTGATACAGTTATATAAAGTTATATAAAGGAAGAGAACAATGGGGTGGGGCAAAGTGCCTCTTTCTATAGGGAAGATATCAATTCAATCCCAAAGGATTTTTCTTGGCATCTTTGGTATGCACATTGTGCATCTCTCATGATAACATGCAGTAATGTTTGGTAGAAGTTTTTTTTAGGTTTGCCAAGTTTCATTGTATCAGCACTGGGCAGCCTATGATTCTGAACCCAACTTCAAAAGGCCTTTGTTGTTGTTCAGTCGTTTAGTCGTGTCCAACTCTTCGTGACCCCATGGACCATAGCACGCCAGGCCTTCCTGTCCTCCACGGTCTCCCGGAGTTTGCTCAAGTTCATGTTCATTACATCGGTGATGTTATCTAACCATCTCATCCTCTGCCATCCCCTTCTCCTTTTGCCTTCAGTCTTTCCCAGCATCAGGGTCTTTTCCAGTGAGTCCTCTCTTCATATTAGGTGGCCAATACAGTGGCCAATACATAGACCAATACAGTGGGTTTATCTTATAGAGCACCACCACTGTATTGGTCTATGACCACAATTAATAAATTGATTGAGATTGATTGATTGAATCTAACACTCACTGCTAAAGAATTACATTGTTTTTTTCCTTAAGTAGCAAGTATATCTTTCTCTTGGTACTACAAAGAAAAACTTATGCTGTAATATAACCTATTGAAGCTTGTGGGAGGTACAGATGACAACATGTATGATATATCTATGAAAGCACATTCTCATCTTCTCAATAAATGAAATCCAAAATGGTTCTTTAAATAACTTCATTACAAAAATTAGTGTTGTTACTCCTATACATCAGTATTTCAGTGGTTAAATTCTAATGGTAAGGATAGAAAAGGGAAATACAACAGCTCTCCTAGTCTTGCATTCCAGACTCTGTAAGCAAAGATGGGGTGTTACAATTTAGCTAAGGCAGTTAAAAACTTAAAGTCAACAAATGTCTATTCAGCTATAACTTCCTTTCACTCACTTGACCAATCAAATGAAATGTATGTTGGATGCTGGAAATCATGTGAGTATTTAAAGGCATCTTTATTTTGCCTTATATTCCATCTTAATGAAAAGCACAATTTTAAAAAGACTGAAAAAAATGTTGGAATATGTTCTGTGAAGTAAGACATTAAACTGTGAGAGGATAGATACAGTTTCTTCAAATGAATGTAATAAGGCCTCCTTGAACTGTGCAAATTTTTCCATTTATAATTTATTAAGATTTAATTATTTAATATACTTATGGTCCGTAAAACGCTATGAGTCTGTATGGAGTCAACTCTTTAAAAATATGGCAAATAAACAAATAATCCGTGGTGTTATGAACCAGAATCATAAGAAATCTCCTTTCACCCAAACTCTGAAGCTGATGTCAGAAATAAAGAAAAGAATATGTGGTATGGACTGGCCTAGGTAACAATGGGAGGGGTCACAGATTCACAGGATCCACCATCCTCTCAGGTTTCTAGCACATTCCAAAACTGGATGCCTGGATCTAGCAATTTTTGACAAATATTGTCCAGTCTCCAACCTTTCCTTTTTAGGGAAAGTCAGTGAACCTGTCAAGGGATACAGCTACAGAGTTCCCTAGAAGATTATCTATATCCTTGTCAGTCAGGATTCAGGCTTGGGTATGGGGCCAAAATAGCTTTGGCTATTCCAGTGATGACCTTTCCTGGTACTTGGATGGGGCTAAGGCACCCCTCCTGATCCTATTAAACTCTCAAAGGCTTTCAATACTATCAGTCATGGTATACTTTGTACCACCAGAGAGTTGAGGCTGAACGCACTGTTCTGCAGGGGTCCTGCTCCTTCCTGAGAGGGCAGTTCTGATTGGTGGTTGTGGGGATGAGAGATTAGCCTGGTGGCCTCTCTCTCTTGTGGGTTATAACAGGGTTCAGTCCTCTCCTTTTGCTTTTTAGCATCTATATCAGGCCATCTGTATAGGATCTGTATAGGAGAAAATAGGCTAAAGTTGAACCCTAGAAGATGGAGTTGTTTTTGTTCATTCCAGTTTTCTATCAACTGCAATGCTGCTTCTTAAGGGGGTAGTAAGTCTGTAACTTGAAGGGGCGTGGTGGCTCAGCGGGTAAGAAGCTAGGGTTGTCGATCGGAAGATCACAAGTTTGGAGGTTCGAATCCCTAGCCCCGCGTGACGGAGTGAGCTCCCGCACTTGCCCCAGCTCTTGCCAACCTAGCAATTTGAAAGCATGCAAATGCAAGTAGATGAATAGGTACCACTTCGGTGGGTAGGTAACAGCGTTCCGCGTGCGTCATGCGGCCACATGACCATGGAAGCATCTTCGGACAACGCTGGCTCTTCGGCTAACAAACGGAGATGAGCACCGGCCCCTAGAGTCGGACATGACTGCACAACTGTGCGGGGGGAACCTTTACCTTTTTAAGTCTGTAACTTGGGGGTCATCCTGACCTCCTAGCAGATGGAGGTTATGATTAGGAGGCCATTTAGCCAGCTCTGGCCAGTACATCAGCTGCAGCCTTAGCTTGCTACTGTGACTCATGATCTCATCACCATCTTGGACTGCTGCAATGCATTCTACAGAGGCTGTCTTTGAAGACCACTCAGAAACTACGGTTGGTCTAGAATGCAGTGGCCCACATGTTGTCAAGCACTCATCACTATGATCATGTGCTACCAGTTCTGCAGACCCTGCCCTAGTTCCCAAAATTTGCTGGGTATACTTCAAAATGCTGGTTTAGCATAAACTCTTTAATGGCTAGGCACCTGGATACCTTTGGAACTACCTCCTCTAATCCTATTTGACCTGACCAATAAGTCTCTCTCTAGAGAAACCTCTGATGGTGCCCCATTTCTGGGAAGTAGAGCGGTTAACACCAGGAAGCATTTATTTGTGATGGTCCCAGTTCTTTGGAATAGCCTTCCTCTGCAGATGAGATTAGCTCCATTTTTAATATCCTTCCAGAAGCTTATTAAAACCAAGCTATTCCAGAGGGCTTTGGGCTGAATTGGGATGCTATCAGGGTCATATGATTTGGTTTTAATTTTAATCTAATGTAGACATTAGACTGAATTGCATTTACTGTGGACATTTTATTCTTGCTCTTTTACCGCTGTGAACTGCCAAGAGTCCTGAGATGTATTAGGTATGTTCGCCACCTTGAGTTATTTATAAACTCCCATTGGGGGAGATGGGCGGTGATAAATTTGAATAATAAATAAATAAATAAATATTATAAAGGCGGGATAAAAATAAATAAATAAATAAAATAATAAATGTGGCAGTATACTTAAATCTGATTAGTCAGTCAGTCAATGAATAGGTTCAATGAAAAAAATAAAAAAGGCAGTTGTGGTGGCAAAAGATCAGCTCCCTAACTTCTATCTGCTGTCAAGAGACCACCAAGATGCCCAATTTATCAGGGACATTAATGTTAGAGTGCCATTTTTTGGGAAGTAAGATTGATATATCCAAGCTGGAGATATGAAGTAAAGGAAGGAGCTATCAACCAGTAAAGATTCAATATGACACCTCTAGATCTTACTCAGACTATATCCTCTTTAGCCCAAGAGACTTTTATGAGTAAATGCTGCTTCTCTAGAGCTGCTCAGAATAGATTCATTATAGTTACTGGGACTTCAGTTAGTCAGGATTAATTTAAATCCCACTGATTTCAATTAATCTATTTCAACAAGTTTATTTGAAGCAGATCTAGGGATACTGGATCCAATCTCCACAACATTTCTTGCAATAGCAAGCAACATTTCTTCAGTTGGTTTATTAATTCTGCTTTAACACCACCCTTCTTCCATTTCTTTAAACAAGAGTAAATTAGCCGTTATCAACCTCACAAAAATCCTGCAAAGCAGAATTCAGCCTCAACACTCTAAAATACTACACCACACTAGTTCTTTTCTGAAAGCTTAACTACATTCTGATTATCTATATTTATTTATTTATTTGTTTGTTTGTTTGTTTAATTTATATGACCGCCCATCTCCCCACATGGGGAACCCTGGGCGGTTCACAATAAATAAATTAAAATAGAATCTAAAAATATATAAAAACCACAATAGTACAAAACAATAAGTAATTATAAAATCCAGATGGACGAAGGCATTCATTAAAAGAAGGACATTAAAATTAGGGGATTAGCCACCCCCATGAGGAACTATCCCTTCCTCCTTCCCATGCCAGGCGGCAGAACCAGGTCTTCAGCTCTTTCCTAAAGGTCAGGAGGGAGGAGATCTGTCTCAACTCTGGGGGCAAGATGTTCCATAGAGTGGGCGCTGTCACAGAGAAGGCCTGCCTCCTAGACCCCATCAGATGGCATTCTCTAATTGATGGGGTTCGTAGCAGGCCCTCTCTGAATGACCGGGTGGGGCGGGTCGATAAAATGGGGATAAGACGGTCCCTCAGGTATTCTGGTCCCATGCCATGTAGGGCTTTAAAGGTGATAACCAACACCTTGAATTGTACCCGGAAGCAAACCGGCACACAATGCAGCTCGCGGAGCAACGGTGTTACATGTGCAGATCTTGGCGCACCCAAAACTGCCCGCGCGGCCGCATTCTGCACCAGCTGAAGCTTCCGGACAGTCTTCAAGGGTAGCCCCATGTAGAGCGCATTGCAATAATCTACACGGGAGATGACGAGAGCATGAATGACTGTACGGAGGGCGTTATACTGAAGGATTTTCCTAGGTTGGATCCAGCAAGTTTACTTTTCCCATAATTCCACAGAAGAGTAAACATTGCTGATTATATTCAGAGCAACTTCACATACACATACATAATCATGAAATTCTAGAGCTGATATGAATATTTGTATTTAGATTTAATTTTCTGTATTGTTTTAATTGTTTGAGTGTATTTTATTATTGTTAGCCGCCCAGAGTCACTGGTCTGAGATGGGTGGCTATATAAATAAAACAAACAAATAAATAAATACATAAATATGTTTAGAACTACAATACGCAAAATACATATCTCCTATAACATACTTACAATAGTAATTTTCAAAAGTGCATTGTGTCTGCTTACAATCACTTTTGTGATGGCTGATTATGAACCTTGCTAACTTGGGCATTGCTCAGTGCAGCCAGCCTCAGGAATTCAGCCTCTTCCGAAAAGTAGTATAACAAAACTGATGCTTTTCAAGAATATATACATTATTCTCCAACAGTCAAATGTTACTGCTCCGCATTGCTCAGATATTCAAAGATTTGCAAATCAGGTTAAGTACAGAATTGTCAAAAGTAAACTTAATATTGCAAAGTCTCATTGTTATTTCCGAGAAATATCATTACTCTAATGATTTGTTTGCATTTGTCTACTAGGAATAGTCAGGTATATATATTTTTCAGAAATTCTTCCCAACCAAGAGTGACATTCAGGTGCTTTTAAGAGGCCTACTGAACTGGAAAGAGGTAGAAGGTATTTCTGTGTACCAACTAAGTAATATATTAAGAGTTTGAGTGTAACTCTCTTTGTAGTTAAAAAAAAAACCCACAAAGGTTATCTTACACTTCAGAGGGGAAGGCCTTGTGGCATTTACACTGGTAACTTTCTAAATCCCTGCTTTCTAAAACAGCTCATGTGGCATTTCAAACTGGGAATTCACTTGCTAAATTCCCTTTTTCTAAAACATTAGCAACAATGCTAATTGTAAAAAAAATGTTTCTTTTAGTGTAGAAACCAAACATCACAGCATAAAAGAGAATTCTTAAAGGAAGGAAAAAGCCACGGAGCATGTTTATTTGTACCATAAAACAACCCGGAATAGCTCTTTCCACTTTATCAATGAAAAGTGGGTTAGAAATCCTATCTAAACTCATTCACTCTGTACTGGATTGTGAATTATCTTTCTGCTACAAAAATATAATGCTCATAGTATATGTGTTCATAAGTTTATTAAGGAAAAAATTCAGGGTGTTTAAGAAGAGACTTAAAAAAAATCCAATAAAGGATGTATGCATTTGAAAACTGCTGAGTAGTAACAAGCTATTATTTTTCCCCATTATAAGTTATGGGAAGTCCCTGATTACAACTCATTTATCAGCTCTGCCTTTTTGAGAACTTTTAAATCTTGTTCAGCCATAAACAAAATTAATAGTTAGTCTAAATGATATAATCTACAACCCAAAGCAGGACTGTAATAAATAACAATAACAGACATGCTTATAGAAAAAATGTGATTTTTTTAACTGGCATTTTAAAAAAAAATGAAATGAGGACTGTAATGCCCTAAAATCTTTGATTAGAAGATGTAGGTAACTCCCATAGGTGCCTTAGCTGTATTACACTACAAATACCTATTAAGGGAACTCACTTTTAACAAAAATTAGCCGGACTCTGCTGGACTACAATTCCCTTTATTCCCAGTAGATATGGAAGGCTGGTCTATGAAACCAACTCCTTTAAAGGACAGGGAATAAAGCAAGTAGAACAACTCAGAAACCAGCACTTTTGCAATCTCCAAGGCACTCCAAGATTTCACCCCTGAAATTTATTTGCAAAAAAGCCATTATTTTGTCTCTGCCCCTTTTAACAATATATCTGCATAACTACAACATTTCCTGCATTCCCTGGCAACCAACCAACCAACCAACCAACCAACCAACCAACCAACCAACCAACCAGTTAAGCTGTGACCCTTGGCTGAAAAACAGGTTTCCCACTGCTGAGATTTATTTATTTATTTATTCATTCATCAAATTTCTATCAACGCCCATCTACCTCGTCAGGAGGGACTCTGGGCAGTTTACAGCAAGATGATCTATTAAAACAAAAACATAAAATACAAATACAATATATAAAATAAGATACAATTATTAAATAGTTAACAAGGTAAGAATAGAGTCCAAGTGGCAGATGTGGTAAAAATATCTGATTCCATCCAAGTATGTGAGGAGCATTCTAAAGCACTAGCCATCTCCAAGAGTGATTATTCCCCTCCCGGCCCCAAGCAAGGTGGCAGAGCCAGGTTTTCAAGTTCTTCCTGAAGGTCTGGAGCGATGGGGCTAACCTCACCTCCAGGGGCAAGATATTCCAAAGGGCGGGTACTGTTGCAGAGAAGGCACGCCTCCTGGACCCCGCCAGATGGAACTCTCTTACAGACGGGGTCCGCAGCATGTCCTCTCTGCATGATCGGGTGGGACGGGATGATGTATTGGGGATGAGGCGGTCCCACAGGTAACCTGGCCCCATGCCATGTAGGGCTTTAAAGGAGGTGGATAACCAACACCTTGAATTGGACCCGGAAGCGTACTGGTACCCAGTGCAGCTCGCGTAATAGAGATGTTATGTATGCCGATCTAGGGGCACCAACAATAGCTCATGCGGCTGCATTTTGGACCAGTTGTAGCTTCCGGATACTCCCCAAGGGTACCCCATGTAGAGTGCATTACAGTAGACTATACGAGAGATAACAAGGGCATGAGTGACTGTTCAAAGGGCCTCCCGATCCAGGAAAGGGTGTAACTGGCGCACAACACGGAGTTGCGCCAAGGCCCTTCTGGCCAAGATAGAATGAGCACAAAGCAACTGAAGAGAGATCAGAGCAATATACAAAGACATCTTATCAATGTCATGATGGCCCTACAATTTCAGAACATATATTTTTTTAAAAAACATACATACAAACTTAACCATCATGTCATTCCCTTTTAGGGCAAGAAACATTATGCACAGAAAAAAATGGAGATAGCAAACAAAGAAATTAAATACAGGATATAGATACAGAGAGGGCATGCTACGGACCCCATCGACAAAAGAATTCCATCTAGCGGGGTTCAGGAGGTGCCTTCTCTGCAGTAGCAACTGCTCTTTGGAATATCTTGCCCCGGAGCTGAGGCGGGTTTCCTCGCTCCCGACCTTCCGGAAAGACATGAAGACCTGGTTCTGCCGCCTTGTGTGGGATGGGAATGCTTCCAGTTCCTCCTGGGGGTGGCTGGTGCCATGAAGCCCGCCCTATTATTAACATCTAGTCCACTTGGATTTTATATTTATTTTTATGTATGTTCTAATTTTATATTTATGTTTTTAATTTGTTTTATTGTGAACCGCCCAGAGTCCCCTGGTTTGGGGGAGATGGGCGGTAATACAAATTTAAATAATAAATAAATAAATAAATAAATAAATAAAATGTAATAGAAAAGAAAATGTAACTACTGTAAGTCTGATTTATAGCAACATCATTTACTCTACATCCCCATAGTTTTCTTTCTTTGCAAGCCATCTTCACTTTCACCATGTTCATAAATCCATTAATACAATGTATTCTGTTCTTTAAACTTCTTGCTTCTCGCTTGAGGATCACATGAACGCCATTTAACTATGATTTCCTCAGTTTCCATTCCTCTTGACCCATTCACAATTCTTTCACGAGAGAAATTTGTCTTGTGAGTGGATACTTGTTCATTCTCTCAAACTACCTCAATGCCATTTCTTTCACACTAGTCACTGATTTTTGTATTAAATCCCCATCCATCCATCCATCCATCCATCCATCCATCCATCCATCCATCCATCCCCTATTCACTCCTGACCTGATCACATCTTGCTATTAGCCTCGATAGCAGGTGACTACCTCTGAAGGCCATCTGTTGGAGACTAGTAGGTTTCCTTGTGCAGTTGGTCAGCCACTGTGAGAACAAACTGCTGGACTAGATGGGCCATGGGTCCGATCCAGCAGGGCTTATGTTCTTATGCTTTACTGCACACACTTAAGTAACCCATTCCCATGTTATAGTGAAATCAGTATGATTTAAAGGTAATTGTAAACCTTTGCATGATTTTTTTATTTGTGAACCATCCAGAATCATTGAGAATCAGGTAGCGTGTATGTATGTATGTATGTATGTATGTATGTATGTATCTATGTGTGTATGTGTGTGTGTGTGTGTATGTGTGTATGTGTGTGTGTGTGTGTGTGTGTGTGTGTGTGTATATATATATATAGTCTGCCCTATCACAAAAATTGCCATTTTTTTATTTTTAGAGAACAATTCAAAATAGCTAGCAAAATAACAATGAAGTAACTGAACTACAATATTTCACACGGTTAAAAGCAAGCAACAATAACTCCATTGATACAAGCTGAAAAATATGTTTCAGACCAGTGTAATGATATTAAAAATCCGTGCCAAATACCCAGACAAAATTACTTAAAAGCAGTATTGAGTGCTGCTCTCAATTGAAGTTTTTGTTGCTTTAAATTCCATCAGCAAAGCAAATAATTGTAAAGTTGTACAAAAATAAGATTCATAATAACCCATTCATTACTGCCAAGACATTTCCCATTTTATACTTTGTACACACAAGGATTGTGAATTCTTAGTGCCTAGATTATTTCATATTTCTCCCTACAAGAACAATTTTTGCTTTGTAAAGCCTGATTTTCATGTTCAGATTTGCCAATCTTCTTCAACCTCTCAGCCTTCAGAAGCTTTGAACGTCAATTCCCATAATTTCTAGCCAGCACAGTCCAAAAGATGGGGAGAGAGAAATTTTAAGAAAGCTGTGCTAATTTCACTTTCACTTAGTTTTCCAGTATCTGTTGATCTATAGTTATATCTTACTGGGTATCTGTATGATCTATTTTATTTATTTCAAACATCTGTATGGCTTAATTCAACCAAAGTGACTCTGGGCAGTTTACAGAAAAAATCCACAGAATGTAACAGAAATAATGCAAATCCATAATACATAAACCAATAAGCAATAATGAAATAATAAAATGGTGATCTAAACAAAAATGACACCATCATCCAATCAGGGCTCTAACACCTGATGACTCAAAGGGTCATTGATGTAATATCAATGCAATAACGCAACAAAAAAGTTGCCCCACTCCTTCACTTGGCCCCTGAGATTACTTCTCAGTTTAAATTTTAGGACATTTTATATCATTAAAGTTTGTTTACTTGCTAAGGTTTATATGCCGCTCAGTCAAAATGACTCTGAGCAGCCTATACTCCTCAGTACTAGGTTTAAAGCACATTATAAATCATAATTTTCAAATCACTAACAGCACAATAGTAAAATCACAATCATAGCCACCATACAGCCATATTCATCTAGATCAGAGCTTTCCAAACTTTTCATGTTGGTGACACACTTTTTAGACATGCATCATTTCGTGACACAGTAATTCAGTTTTACTTGCAAACCGGAGGTTAAACTAACTAACTTATAAGAGATATGGACACATACATAAATTGTAATAGCGAAATGTATGGGGACACAACATATCTCATGAAAACAGAGTTCCCCTTTACAGCAGGGCAAGGCTTGGACAGAGCTCCCCTCTTACAGCAGGGCACAAGGCAGGCACTAGGACCTGCGCGGAATCACAGCAGGTTTGGAGGCAGCAAGGCACAAGGCAGGCACTAGGACCTGTGCGGAATCCTGGCAGGGCTTGGAGGCAGCAGCAGCGAGGTGCTTGAGGCTCTGAGTGTCCGACTCAGACGTTACCTACACACTGCAGCCGACACACTAACGCAGGGCTTTCCAAACTTTTGCCGTTGGCGACACACCAACGGCCGGCCCACAAAAACCCGGAAGCGCCGCTGCGAAAAAACCGGAAGTGCCGGCGGCGGTGCTTCCGGGTTGCTGCGGCGGCAGCAGTGGCTGCCTCTTCGAAAGGGGCAGCTGCCGCCGCCGCGCAGTAACTCGGAAGCACTGCTGGCGCTTCCGGGTTGTCACGCAACACACTTGGGGCCCCCAGGTGACACAGTATTGTGTCGTGACACACAGTTTGGAAAGCCCTGCACTAACGTGTCACGACACACAGTTTGGAAAGCTCTGATCTAGATACACAACAAATGTCTGGCACCACTTCTTCACAACCAACTCAAAAGTCACCCTTCCGCAATGGCCCACCAACAATGTCCTAAAAGGTATATTAAGGATATAGTGCAGTAGTACTTCGTAAAAGAAATAAAAAAAAATTCTAGGCCAGATGTGCTTGGATTGCATCTCCTAAAATTTCTAGGCAACCATGGTCATGCTGGGTGGGAATTCTGGAAAGCATAATTCCATTTTGTTTGTAGGATGTCATATTAGGAAAGCCGGTTTAGATTAATTCCAGATTCCAGTCAGGGCCGCAACTAGTGGGGGCAATCGAGGCATGTGCCCCGGGTGCCGTGCTGGGGGTGTGCCAAAATGATGCCTGGGGGGCGCCAAACTGACAAAATAACCCATGGGGGGGGGGGCGTGGAATCCATGTTTGCCCCGGGTGACACAGATCCTAGTTCCATCCCTGATTCCAGTAAGTCAGTGTCATTGTGCTATACCTTTAAAATACTTATTTGGGCACTATTCTGCTGATATTATAATATCTCTGATAGGTATCCAGCAGGCTCCTGTTTAAAAACCTGTAATGAAGGGGAGCCTGCTACCTTCCAAGGCAGTGTTCTTCTGTCAAATGTCTCATATAATCAGATAATGTCTTTATTTGTTACAAATTTTAACCTGCTTTTCCTTTAGGAGCTCATGGTGTCATAGAATAGGAACTTTTTCAAGCTGTAGAACATGTTAATTAAAAAAACAAACAAGCTTTAGAGATAGAAAATTATCTGTGTTTGAGTTAACTTTTTGTTTAGTCTTCCATGGCACCCCATCAAGATTTTGCAGAACCCTAGAGTTCCACTGATCACTGTTTGAAAAACTCTAGCATAGAGAGTTCTTCCCAGTCTATTACTTTCTCTAAACCAATTCTAGAAGTTAAATATAAACAGGTTAAGCTGGCAGATAAAGAATGAGTCAAAACAAGCACAGCCCTGCTGGGTCAGACCATGACCATGAGTCTAGCATTTTGTTTCTTACAGCAGTCAACCTCATGCTGGGCTCTTGACCTGAGTCTCCTCAATTCTATACCAATATTCTAATCATACTGGCTGTATTCACATAGTATCCTAGAAAAGACTAAAAGGGATTGAATAACTTTTGTTTTAGCATTTTGTGGGTACTCAATGTCTTAGATCAGGTGTCGGCAAACTTTTTCTGTAAAGGCCAGATCCCGTCTCACTTCCATGGGCGCAGCTGGCAGGTCTGCAGGCCAAGGAGCACAGCAGCCATTGGATGGCACTTGCCCACCCACAAGGAGGCCAATGATTTGGCCAATGGGTGATAGTTTGCTGAGCCGTCTTATTTGTTAGATGCATACAGCCATCATATTAAAGCATACTATGGTTTATTTATTTGTGCATGTTATGAAAAGAAAGCAGTGTTCACTAATGTTTAGTCAAAATATTCTAGAACAGCATAAAGTTCTTTTATCTATTTAATAGCCCTATGCATATTTGAACATGGCTATAACACCTCTTGTATTGGCTAAAAAGAGATAGCTCCTCCAACCATTCAACATAGGACTTAATCTCCTGGTCCTCCATGATCTTCATCATCCTCAGATGCACTGTATTTTGTTGATATCCTTCTTAAATTGCTGTGCCCAGAATGAAGCAGGTGCCTGACCAAAGCAGAATAGAATTACTACTCTGGTTTGCCTCTCTCCTATGAACCTGCCTGTCAAATTTGATTTTATATATTCTCAAATACATTAAAACTTTTTCTATCTTCTAAGTCAGAGCTTTCCAAACTGTGTGTCGGGACACATTAGTGTGTCAGCTACAGTGTCTGGATGTGTCATGGCTCCGAGCCCTGCCAGGATTTCACGCAGGTCCTAGTGCCTGCCTTGTGCCTTGCTGCCTCCAAACCTGCTGTGATTCCACGCAGGTCCTAGTGCCTGCTTTGTGCCCTGCTGTAAGAGTATGTCGCGAAATGATGCATGTCTAAAAAGTGTGTCATCAACATGAAAAGTTTGGAAAGCTCTGTTCTAAGTAATTAATTCCCCCCATTTGGTGTAAATTACAAATCTGACAAGCATCTTTTCTACTCCTTCATCTAAATCACTTATAAGGATGAAAACATCAAATAAAGAATGAAATCCTGTGAAATTCCATTTGTTAGTTTTCTCCAGGTTGGCAAGGAACCATTGATGAACACTCCTGGGTATGATCAATCAACCAGCAAGAAATCCACTCAATAAAAGCATTGTTCAACCTAAATTTATATAATTGCAACAACACTATGGGGGAAATACCAATTCTCAGTGGTTGGATATTTGTCATAATCATGCTATTAATATAAATTAGCTCTTTCCTTTCCATTTCACTGTTTTTTCTAATGTGGCTTTCAGTGATGAATAAATTACTCCGCGCCATGGCCAACCCCCCCCCCCCCACATCCCTCAAAGACTCTATTAATTTATATATTGACCTACAGTTTCACTTTGGATGACATTCTCATCTTTCTAATGCAAATGACACACCAAAGGATTCCATTTCAACAAAACAAAAATTTCCCTCCAGCTACCATAACTGCTTACAAATGGAGGTATCCTCTTTGTATTACACTAAGTTTCTCAGACTTCCTATGTCTGCAGTCAGGATCTTCACACACATTAAACATACTATGTCTTCTTAAGGCAATGCCTAGGACTCTGTTCTCAAGAGTGCAATTATCTCAAAAGGGAATAGCATGAGGAGTATGTATGTCTATATTAATAGTGGTAGTAGGTGAAAAGTTCTGTTTTGGTGAGAGTTTTTGTGTGTGTGAAAAGTTCTAAGCCACAAACACCCAATCCATATAATGAGGATAAAGCTTGCTAGAGATAAGAGCATAGAGACTGACCTACTGTGGTTGTCAGAATAGGATATGTCAATTAAAAAAAAATCTTAAGAAACAGAACATTTCTCCAGCACTACATCAGAATACTAGTGTTACACTATCCCCAATCCCAGAATATCCAGGGATTCCCCAGCCTTTTTTCATGCTTCTGCCAAGATGTTTGTTGGATTAATCTATAATTTTTACACCATCCATGGTATTACACTAGAGTAAAGATCCTACCTGTGAGGAAATTTTGATGACCTAATGGCTAATAACATGGACAACTGAGTCCCAGAAACTCTAGCTTGATAAGCTTTTGCTTCCTAATAGTCAGTGATGGAACAATGTCTATCACTCAGGCTCTGCATTGTGAACCAGATTCTCTTGATTAGTGAAAACCCTATCTCTTGATCCTCAAACTGTCTCTGTAATTCACCTTTGGACTCTGATTCTGACTCTATTTTCAGTTGCATGTGAACTGTTGGCTCTTTTGCAGCCTCTGATCTTGCTATCAGCTAGATTGCTGTACAACATTGTTGCCTCTGAAAAAGGACAAGCTCATAAATACCTCTATGTGATGCAATTATACCCAAGGGGGAACAAAGACAATTTGAATGGTGCTGCTGAAAGCACATGCTAAGGCTGGGGATAAAATGTTTCCAACTGATTTTAGCCCTTGACCGTTGTATAGTTCTAGTGGCCATTACTATTTCCTGATGCCTTCTTAAGAATACTTAAATGTACTTCATGTGTATTATCAACCACCATCAAGTTTTTTGCCTATAAAGAGACACCTAAAATGCATCACACAGAAATGTACACCATATTCCTGTGATGACAGACGTACTGTACTTTTAATGAAGTACAAGCCAGGGGTCATGATGAGCTTCTAGAATCTTAGTAGCTAAGATTCAAATCTGTAAACAATTGTAAACAGTTCCTGGACTTTATATCAGAGGCTCAAACTGGCCTTAGTCACGTCTGCCTGAACATTCCCTGAAGCAATGTGGAGAAATTCAGTGATTGCTCACCAAACAAAATGAATGGGCAAATATGAGCAAAGAGCTCATGTTTGATCTCAGTGTTATCATTCATCACAGGGCCTGTGAGACTGCATTTGGATGCCAAGTGCCCATCAGTCTGGAAAACAAAGAGACCCTGAACTTTTCTACAAGCTCAGCACATTTTCTAAATACTGTACGCAGAAGTGTGTGTGTGTGTGAATGTGTGAGTGTGTGAATGTGTGTATGAGAGATATATATCGTGGAGAGTTTTAGACATGTTTAAAAATAAAACAAAGCATACTGCTTAGAATTTCCAGGATGGGGTAGACAATGTGATGCCCACTGACACTTTTAACACACACCAGCCTAAATATTTGGGTGGTGCAATGCTTCGGACTCAGTCTTCAAAAGGCAATTTGGAACACACAGAATCACAAATGTAGCCTCTGTCTGCAACACCATAAAGCATCGGTCCCTTTTCCTGGGATTGTGTGGCAGCTGTGACCCTAGGAAAAGATGCAGGTGTTCTAAAGTGTTTCAGAGAGGTGTTTTGTGAGCATCCCCACACACTCTGAAGCACCTTTGGGAGACCGACTCTGAAGCGCTGCATAACCCTACTATGTACTGCCCTGGTTTCAATTGTGTTTAGATTATTTTAATTATAACAAAAAAGGAAATGAAAATATTAAATAGGAATCTGAGAAGCTGCAAAGCAAAAAAATAAACATGTCTCTGGAACCTATGTAGACATTCTTATAAAATAAATATGGTGATCTGCTGCAGTCTAGTGCCTTCTTTCAAAGTCTTCCCATTTGTCCAGAAACTAGACAAAGGAAAACACCTGATTTGTATTTGGGACAGGCAGCCTCTAGCAAGTCCTAGGATTCTAGACCAGACTGGGAAGTTCAAACCATGTCCCAGAAGAAGACGAGGGGCAATCATTTCAGCATTAGTGCCATGAAGACCATGTGACCATGTGGATAAAGTCACCAAGAGAAGAGCTCAAGTCCTTTGAGCTGGCCTCAAGCATTCTAGAAGGCTAGAGGGGGTTGTAGGAAGTGAGCTCACCTTAAATTGTCTATTCATATTCAGGACTTTCTGAAATCATAGAGATAAGAATCATAGAGATAAGAATCATAGAGATAAGAAAATATTAAAGTAACCCATCTGTCATCTGGAGAGGGAATTCAAAACTCAAAATATATTCTAGATGGTCACTCCTTTTTTTGCTGCTACTTTATAGATACTTGTGCATGTGGAAAGTGAGGCATATGCTACTGTCCAATCACACCTATACTAAAATCCTGTGAAAAATGCACAGGAAGGTTAAAAGTTCAGGCCTGTAATTTAGCATTTAAAGGGAGGCAGAGGCTCAAGTGAATCTAGCAATTAAGGGTAAATTGTCACCTAACCAAGACTCTACTCCAGTTCTGAGTGGATAGAAGAATGAGAGGGGAAGGAAAATAATTAATATAAGTAATCTGAAAAACTGAGTAAAATAGTAAAAGTAGGTATAAATATAGGCAAAGGAAAAAAATCAGGAAGACTTCAAGAGAACTGTAACTACACTACTATGTTTAGGCTAGAAAAAGTGAACAGTGAAAGAGGAAAGCCACATTTTTGATCTCTACTGGCTAAACTTAGATTAGTTTTTGATACTTACCAAACCTAAATTAGCTGGAGACACTATTTCTTTTTCTTATTATTGGCTCATTTGTTAACTGTTCAAAATGATCTAAAATAGCATCTCTTTCTATACAGATCTGCTGAATAATCTTTTTACAATTATTATTATTATTATTATTATTATTATTATTATTATTATTATTATTATTATTTAATATTAATATTGTTTTCTAAACCACTAAGTACAAGCAAATGGGTTTTTCAAAAGAACTTTGCCGGAGGCTTGATTCATTATACCATGCTTCTCTAAGGCACTTTTATAGTAGCCAAGAAATAAAAATGTCCACCAGGTGGCAGACACGAGGTGAGAAGAAGGAGGGGCAGAGCTATTGCTTGCCTCACTTCACCCTACCAATGCAGGAGATGCACAGCTTGCACTGTCACCAAGGGAGGGCTCCAAGATTTTTGTAGTCCAATAGACAATTGAAGAGCCTCCAGCTTAATGTACAAAAATGGAACGTGTTGTAAGGAGGCTTTGTTCACATCTCTCCCCTGCTTCAAAGCAAGAGGCCTTTGGGATGCATGGGTCCCAAAGGCAACAGGATGGTTACACTTCTTACTGACATATCATAAAGCATGGCTGGTGTCCTCAAGCACAACAAGCGGTCAAGGTGTGTGAGGGTAGAATCAAATAGTTTTGGGGGTACTCAGAGAGGATCCCAGTAAGGTGGGTCAGCATTTTCCAAAGGTATGGATAATTTTACATAAATATAGAAAGTTAGTCAGCATCAAATCCATTAAGCATTATAATAACAACAACTGCTTTATAGGATACTGACCCATAAGAACTTTGATGGACATTTATTAGGTCTGAGGCAACTGTTACAAAAAGGAAGATTCCTCAATTGCTTTATGTTACACTGAGGTCACTTCAACCTATCCTGAACTGCCACTCTTCTATTTTCCACCCCTTTTATTACAGTATTTCTATATTAGTAGTGTTCACTAGATTGCCAAGCTCACTTCTGCACACCCTTACATTTCCCCATCTTTGCTTTCCCTACACAAGCAGGGACCTCAATAATTTAATGCCAGGCTTTTCTAGGGCCTTCCTTTCACACAACCATGATGTCTGATTCTCAGGACGACACCTGGAGCCAACCTGAGGTCTGAAGATTATCCCTGAATTAAAATGTGGAAACAGTGACACAGCCCCTGCCAGAGATACCACAAATCTGTGTCCAAGAATCTGGACATAGACACCAAATGACTGTATTTGCAATGGCAAACTGAAAGATCTGAGCATATCCGGTGGAGGGAGATGGGCGGTGATATAAGTTTGTTTGATTGATAATAAATAAATAAATAAATAAATAAATAAATAAATAAATAAATAAATAAATGCAAGATAGATAAAGCAAACTGTAGTGAAGGGAAGGGAAGCAGGTCTTCAGAGAAGGCGCTGCATAATGGAATGCAGCATAGTTTGAAAAACTGAAGCAAAAAAAGAAGTCTAAAATTGCCCATATTCCCATTTATCACAACTGTTTAATTTGCAAGGTCTATGCTATGTTTGTCATCATTTCATCATTTCTTCAGGACCACACAATAAAACTGACACCAGATTTCTGACTTGAAATTAAAGTTCTAGCATCAAAAATCTACCCTTCTCTCACTAAATAATAATGAGATTCTGCATAATGCTATATATCCATACGTGCTGATGATAATACACACACTGACAGACAGCTGCACAGAGTTTTCCCCTGGATTTGTAAATAAAAATTACTTATAATCAAAATATTACTGTTGAGTGAGTGAACAAAAAAGAAAAAGTACAGAATGTAAAAATAATCGAAATATATTTGAAATTAACTTGCAGAAAGCAATATGCACTTAAAGTATTTAAAAGCATACAGGTCTCCCCAGCTGCCACAGCTGAGAGGAGAAAAATGATCACAGTGCAGATAGATGAGCTCATTCACATAAAAGTAAATGTTCAGAAACATAAAAATTAAAACATGACATTTACTAAACAAGGCAGAACTTTCCAATGCAAATGAAAGGGGTATTAATAATGTACTTAAAAAGATAAAAACTACCAAAACAAACCAACAAGTCCTTACGTAGGTACATTCAATTAGAAATTTAGAATGAAAGAAATCACAGTGAACATCACAGCTGCCATTTGCTAAAGGCACACACCTATCTCCTAAAACGTGTTATCACACTAGAAATAAAAAGAGTAAAAGTCAGATTTCATTCTGTGGCTTAATCTCAAATCACTGCAGATGTTTGCAGCCCCTTGGTGGGGAATTCTTATTTCGGCGTTGCTAGGATATGACCACCAAGAAGCCTCTCTCTCCCTGTCGTCCCCCCCCCCCCCTCTCTGTGACTCTCCCTTACCTTCTGCAGGGGATTTTACTTTCGGCAAGCCAAGACAGTCTTACCTTGCCAGGTCCCTTGGCCAAAGCATCTCTCCACTTTGCTGCCCATGAAGAACCCTAGAGAAAGGGGCCAGGTTTATTTTATAGGTTGACACCTTCATCGGGCTGCCATCAAAATACTCCACGCGGAGGAAGTGACAGGAAGGAACAAGGCAAGTTTTCTCAATAGCTCCCTCAGCGGCTCTGGAAGAGGCTGGGAAAAAAGCAAGCTAGCAAGAAGGTGAACACTATAAACAGCCCTAGAAAGTAATTTGATCCCTCTGCGAAATTAACCTGTAAAGTGCCGAAGAAGAGTGAAATTAAGCCATTCTGGCATTAGGTTAGCTGGGAAAGCGTTCCAGCATCCTTGGTTGTAAAGAGGTACAGACGGTTGTGCAAAACTGTCAGATTAGATAGTTGGAGGGCCACAACACAAGCAGCCAGTCTTGTCGCAACTGCATACCTCCGGCTGCTGGAAACCCAGCCGCATGAACCCTAACCTACTTTGAGACACTTCTGAATGTTCATTTTATCCACTGCTTGCAGCGCAATGCATTTCCTTCACTTACACACTTATACCCACACTCACATGGAAAAATGATGTTGGATTCTTTTTTCTAAAAAAAAGGTTTCCTAAGCAGAGACCAGATTGCTATCTTTGAATTTTCATTCTGTAGAATATATATTGCCCAACTGATCTGAATCATGCTGCGGGCTCACCTTTTATAAACACACAGTGTACAGAACACATAATTATTAAGAAATACAAACTTCACTATAAGGAAAAAGACAGACTTGATTTATATCAGGTTATGTATGTTTACAGGCTGGGAAAAATGAGACCTAGTTTAAATTTGTTAACTTGCCATTCTCTTTAAAGTTTTTTTTTGCTGGTCACATAATCCAACAGCCAGAAATTCAACAACAGTAAGAATTAAACCTGTACATAAAAATCGGCTTCCATGGAGAGAAGCTTTTAGAAGTTCTTCTCAATACAGAGTATTCGCTAGAATTAATTTTATTAACTTATGATAGAGGGATGCTATGTATCATGTGTTCTCCTTCTGTATGAAGATACTAATCTGAATTCCTTTCCTATTAAATATAGTACAATTCACTGTTTCCCTTGATGGAACAGTCAAACAACAACAAATTGATATTGATATGTTATCAGCTTTAAAGCTCTAGGACTGCCTCTCCCCAGGGTATCTGACTATACCCCAGAGTGGATAGGGTGGGCACGTTCCAGGTCTCTTCCCTTAAACATTGCCATCTTGTGGGTCCTCAGGAGTGTGCCTTCTCCACTGCAGCCCCTGCGCTATGGAACACCCTCCTCCCCCTGGGATCTGACAGGCCCCCACCCTCTTAGCCTTCAGGACTATCCCCATGCTCGGGCTCTTCCCCCAAGCATTGGGATAGGGTGAGGTCAGAGCAGGATGAGAATGTTGCATCTGGGGAGTGTGGTTGTGGCATCCGGTTTTTCTATTTTTGGTTTTATTGGGGTCTTTTGGAGGGTGGGGGTGTTGTTTTTATTGTTGTATATATTGTTTTATTTTTGGACTGTAAGCCACCCAGAGTTTGCTTTAAGACGGGTGGCTATACATATGTGTTAAATAAATAAATAAATAAAAATAACAAAGATTCCATTGAAAATAAAACACAAGATAACAAAACATTGACTCTATCCATCAGAAACAAACATATCAAAAGAAAGCAAAGGTTTGGGTAACTGGCAAGCTAAATAATAAAACAAAAATGATTGAAAATGCCGAATGTACTTCTAAAAGGTTCCACAATGAGGATGACACAACCAAGAAGGTAATGCTCCAATAATAATCCCCATCTCAATTATTGCCCTTTTTCCCAGCTCCTTGCTGGGATTTAAAAAAAGAAAGAAAGAAAAGGAACAAAGCTTTTGTTTATAGAGTGATCAGATCTCAGGAAGAAGCAGCTGCAGACAGAAGATTTAAATCTCCTCTCCCTTCACACAGGCTCCCAACCCAGACCAAGCACTACATGCTCATTTGTGAGTAAATAAAACTAGAGGAAGAGCTGGATGAAATTCTGAATGAATTTAAATGCACACGCAGAGACATTCAGATGAAACTCAGTGTGCATGCTCAAAACATTCTATATTGACAGTATAAATCCAACTCTTTTTTTTCTTTTCCAAATTTTATTAGAGTTTTAAATATACATAGTTAAAAGGGTGAAAGTGAAAAAGAAATAGAAATACAAATCAAAGAAAGAAGTAAAAGTGTATAGAAAAGTAAAGAAAAAAAGAAAAAAGATAAGGCATAGATATAGTCAACTTCCGATTTATCTCTGGTCTTAGTAATTTAAAAAAAAAGTTTTCTTACATGCTAGCTCTATATATAACATACAAAAACATTTCCTGTCTAATATATCAATTTATATATATTTTAGTCTTCAAAACCCCAAATAAGCTTTTCTCCACCTGCATGTTGCAAATAGTCCATTAATGGTTTCCATTCTTTAAGATAGTAACAGTTTGAGTTTTCTTTTAATAAGCATGACAATTTGTCATTTTCTGCCATATCCATCAGTTTTAACATCCAATCTTGTATCGTAGGTAGAATCTGGTTTTTCCAATTCTGTGCGTATACAAGTCGTGCTGCAGTAATCATATATTGCATAATTCTTACAAATTGTTTTCCCATTTGTTCTTCCCATATTCCCAATAAAAATAATTCCAGTTTAAATGGGACTCGAATTTGTAAAATATTTTGCATTAATGAATGTATCTGAGTCCAAAACTTCTTTGCAATTTCACAAGTCCACCACATATGGACAGTATAAATCCAACTCTGATCTCAGGGACCTTCTCCTCTAAATAGAATCTGCCTAG
Source organism: Charina bottae (assembly GCA_023362775.1). Lineage (NCBI taxonomy): Eukaryota > Metazoa > Chordata > Lepidosauria > Squamata > Charinaidae > Charina > Charina bottae. The sequence continues at coordinate 166,494,350 of JALMGJ010000001.1, read as the reverse complement.
GGAAGCTGAGGGGTCCATCCCTTCCCTAAGAGAAGTTAAGGTGACATTTATTTATTTATTTATTTCCCACCTTTATTATTTTTATAAATAACTCGAGGTGGCGAACATACCTATTACTCCTTCCTCCTCCTATTTTCCCCACAAGAACCACCCTGTGAGGTGAGTTGGGCTGAGAGTGACTGGCCCACGGTCACCCAGGCGGCTTTCGTGCCTCAGGCAGGACTAGAACTCCTGGTTTCTAGCCTTTTGCCTTAACCACTAGACTAGACCAAACAGGCTCTCTTGACCTGACTTGACCTGAGGGCAGTTGTTCTCTGCAATGGCTGCCATGGCCTGGAACTTCTTGTTTGCACATGGCATCCTCCCTGTTGGTCTTCAGAAGGGACAATCTTCAGAGGCCGGTAATTGTGGGATGTTATAGATGGCCAAGTTAATTCCTTAATTTGTATTATTTTTTTATGAGCTACTAATAATATCCCAGAGTCTTTGAACGAGTGATATGGAACTAGTTGTGATAAACAAATAAATAAAATGTCACTTGAAGAGAGATGCTCCAAAATTTTGTAAGGGAAATTACAAAATAGATTGTAGTTCTTTAAATGCTTGCTTTAATATTTGCTATCACCAAGCCCTATTAATAAATCACCTAAGGCAGGTCTGAACAATTTCTCACAGAGTGCTAAATACAGCTAGTGACCATGCGTTACAGTCTACTAGGTAACTGAAAATCTCCCTATTGCTTAGGACACAAAACAATTTAAGTAGGTTTCCTGGGCCTCAAGCAGCTTTCTCAGCCATCTTGCAATAGGTTGGATTTGGCCTGTCATAAACTGCCAAGGCAAGATTATAAGGGCAGGTAAAATACAATTTTTGACTTGAGTAGCAACAGCCTTTCACTATAGAACAGGGGCTTTATGGGGAGGTCACAAAAGTCATGACCACAATCGTGCAATCAAAGCCCTTTTCTTCTTTTCATATGAGTTGTAAAACATTGATGTTTCCAAATGGAAGTTTTCTTTAAAAAATTAAAAAAACTGAACTAGTTAAAATAATAATGACTGCATTTAAACAAATTAGGAGGGGAAAAAGTCCGGTCTCTGAATATGACTGCATGGATTGTCGCCAAAAGTCAAGAATGAGTTGAAGGCATGCATGCATGCACGCGCACGCACACACAGAGAGTATATAAAAAACATAGATTTGAGAGGCAGGAAGAAGACAGACTTTTGTGGACTGGCTTGGTAGAAAATGAAGCTTTCAGAGTAGATTAAAATCCAGGCAGAGAAGAATTTGGAATCTTTAACTGTTGCCTCATATTCAAGGCATGCATTGTAAGTTTCCCAATCTTGCATTTCTGTGCTGAAGCCAGAAGTTCTGGTAACATCAATACATGTACTTACAACTGTGGAATATTCCCCTTCTATTTTTGTAGGACTACTTTGTATTTATAGAATGTGGATGAGGGGAGACTAATGGCAAACCCTACAACTTTAGGGAGATGGGCTATTAGTAAAACTGTGGTAACCAAGGATTTTTCCTTTAATATTTCCATTTTTTTAAAAATACCAAATAACCCAGCAGTTTTTCTTTCTATTTTCTAACAGGATGTTCTGGAAGGAAGGAGGGAAGGAAGGAGGGAAGGAAGGAGGGAGAGAAGGAAGGAGAGTTTGATTCACTATGTTCCCAGATATGGCTATAATCTTAAAGGTCGTTTTTACTCCCTTCTATTATCTGAAACTATAATGTTTGAACTGAATACCTTAACCTAGGATTAATAGCTACACTGAAAAATAAAGTGTGAATACAAAAGCTTGATTCATCATATAGGTCAGAGAGCTGGGACTGGCTGAAGTTCTCCACTGACACTACACTGTGTAGATCAATCTTTAATAATTCTCAAAAGAGCCATGTGTTTTGCACCTACACTTATGAAGAACACAGATGTGTTCTTTAACTTAATGGGTTAAAATGTAAGTTCTCCAATGGGTTATAAAATACAGACTTTGGAGAAAAAAAAGTGCTCCCAAACCCCTTATATAGGTAAGCCAGTCAAATCCAGCACTTGCTTCTTCTTTCCTGCAGTCTATATTTTAGTGGCCACTGGGTCGCCATAGCAACATGAAAGACTGCTTATTTGGAGGATGGTGGATGTGACAATTTGCTATTTTTGAATAAACAGAATGAAACACAAAATCACAGACATTTAGAAAAGCCTCATTTAAAAACAGATGATTGTGTTTTTAAGATGAAAAGGGAGAGTGCTAATGAAATCCCTTCCTGCAGCTGGAACCATTATCTGCATTAACCTAGATTAGCAGTGTATATATAAAGACAAGTGCTGCAGCTTCTCACCACAAATTTGGATAATGACAGAACTGGAGACCTTGTTAGTTGGGTGGGGGCTCCATGGGATAGCTATCAAAAACACATTTTGCATGGTTTGGAATAAGGAAGTAGAGCATGTAAAAAATCTTAGTTCAATCCTGGGCACTTTCAGGCAGGGATGGAAAAACCCTGCCTGTAATCTTGAACGACTGAACAACAACAACAACAACAACAAAAACCCAGTTTGTTTTACAGATGGCTTAAGGGCTGAGTTCATACATAACCTTCAACTATAAAAAAAGGTAAAGGTTCCCCCCGCACATTTGTGCAGTCGTGTCCGACTCTAGGGGCTGGTGCTCATCTCCATTTGTTAGCCGAAGAGCCAGTGTTGTCCGAAGATGCTTCCACTGTCAACTATAAACCAGGGTACAAATTTGCCTGATATACGGCTTTCCAGCATGCCTTTTGCAGCCCTCGGACTGGGGCTACACTTTCCAGCCTTTGGGGATTTAATTGCTTTAATTATCTTGATGTTATTGTCATGTACTGCATTTTGTTTTAATTGTTGTAGGTGGCTTTGAGTACTTAAGTAGAAAGGTGAATATAAATGTGATACAATTAAGCCTTGCAGGGGCTTAAAGCACTCACTGAACCCCGTAAAGCCTCTGGCACCTCCCAGGAATGTATTGTTGATTTACCCACTTTTGGAAGGTGACTCTTCACATGTTGTGCAAAGTCTGGGGCAGCTCTCAACCTGATGAAAGTTGTACATCCATGCCAAAAATCATGACTTACAACCCACAGTGCCTAGATTCATACAACCAAATCAAACCACTCTCATGAGATGTTAATCCAACAAGTGCCTTTAAAACAGAGGTACATAAATCAATGCTCTAATTCAAGGTCTCTTCCCAGGTTCCTAGGAGCTTCTCCATTCAAATGAGTTTTGATTGTGGAGAATAATCTGTGTGCAGGAAACCTTGCAAGACAAACCTTTTTTTTCCTACCCAAAATAAACAGAATGGGCAACTAATTTTGTGTTCTGGATGAGATAGCATACCCTTCAAAGAAACCGCTGTGTAGCTGGGAGTGCTCCTTGATTTCATAGAAGACTTCAGACGCAGTAAAGGCCTATGCCTATTTCCGGTTGCTGAGTCAGCTATGGCTCTAGATCAGGGCTTTCCAAAGTTTTCCCGCGGTGACACACCAACCGCCATTGGTGTGTCGCTGCGGGAAAACCCGGAAGTGCCGCCGTTGCGGCAGCACGCAAAAACCCAGAAGCGCTGCTGCCGCTTTCGGGTTTTGCGTGCCACCGTTGGTGTGTCGCCGCGGGAAAACCCGGAAGCGCTGATGATGATCAGCGCTTCCGGGTTGTGTGGCGACACACCAGACTGTGTGTGGTGACACACTTTTGTGTCGCAACACACAGTTTGGAAAGCTCTGCTCTAGATGGATCAGTGATTAGTGTTCAAATGACCACGCTGTCGTATTAGTGCAGTGGCCTCAATGTGGGGCTAACTTGAAAACAGTCAGGAAGCTGCAACTGGTGCAGAATACACCTGCTCCGCTGTTAACTGGAGTGATTAAATGGGGATTACATAACTCTGGTCATGAAGCAGTGCCCTGACTGCCTGTATAGTGCTGGACCCAATTTAAGATGCTCACATTATTCTATAAAGCTCTAAACATCTTAGGACCCAAATACCTAAAGCAGAGCTTTCCAAACTGTGTGTTGCGACACGTTAGTGTGTTGGCTGCAGTGTCTGGATGTCTCACGGCTGCTGCTGCCTCCGAGCCCTGCCAGGATTCCGTGCAGGTCCTAGTGCCTGCCTTGTGCCCTGCTGTAAGAGTGTGTCGCAAAATGATGCATGTCTAAAAAATGTGTCACCAACAGGAAAAGTTTAGAAAGCTCTGACCTAAAGGACAGCCTCTCCAATACCATCCAACCAATACAATAAGAGCTGCTTGTGGTTGGTTCAGATCACTATGCAGTGGCCAGAAGTAGGGCCTTCTCAGTGGCAGCATCTCAGTGATGGAAATCTCTGGCTATTCTGGCTAAATCTCCACAATGTCTTCTTTTAGATGAGAATTAAAGATATGTATGTTCAACCAGGCAATTATAGGATAACAGAAACTCCAGTACAGGATTGCCTTTTAGACTGCAGACTGCTTTTTCTCCAGATGAACTTTTTACATTTTTGTACTTACTATTTTCAAAGACTGTTAGTTGTAATGCCAATGGTTTTTAAAAGATTGTTTAAAGATGTGTGAAAAGAGTGCTGATAATTAAAACCGGATTTGTTGGTGGACTCTTTCAGAAAAGGGATGAGGTCTTCATCCACTGTCTTTTCAAAGCAGTTCCATGTAAACAAGCTTTTAACTGTTGCAACAACCAAAGTTTTATCAGGAACATTCCAAATATTTATTTACTTGTCATGCTCACGTACCACCATAATTGGGAAATTTTTCTGTAGCAGTTTGTATAGAAATAGGTTGAAATGCTTGAAAATTTTCAAACTCTCAAAATCCAGAAATGCAACTCTTCCCTTTCTAAAAAAGAAAAAAAAAACCTAAAACAAAACAAAACAAAAAATCCCTTTGGAATTATATTTGCAGGACCACACAACTAAGGAACAACAATAGTGGTAAGAGTAATCTGTATTACTGAAACTCTTCAACTACTTTCAGTGACAAAGCAAATTAGAAACAGCATCTTACTTACTGAAAATACTGCATTCTTCATTTTGCTCCAGCCTCTAAGGCTGCCAAACACAAACATAGGTTGGAATAATCCTTTGTTGACTCCAATGAGTTTATTTTCTTTGTATTTCTCTGAAGTTTGCTTAATTTTTTGCAATTCTTCAGTGTACAGAAAATAAACACTGACTTGATTTATCGATTCCGCACTTAACATTACACTAATAAGCCTTCAGAATCTACTGTATGTGGGATTAGTATGCAAGATATATTATGTACTTCTTTTTTAAAAAGATGAAATAGTAATCTAGCAAGATAAATTAATAAGTTGTTCATTAAGGGTTTGTTTCTGGAGTTAAAATGGTGATCAGAGTTAGAGAGCCATCATATATTAATTTATCTAAAGAGCAGCTGTTAGAAAAGGCTTAATATTGCATCAAACATATCCTATTGTAATGAAATCACAGTCAAATCAAAGAATCCTTGGTCTAGCACTTAAATCTCTAGCCTAAGAACCTATTCAGCTCTTTGAAATGTTAATGAGACATGGATCCAGACTGCAGTGGAAGGAAATTGAATCCCTTAACTTTATATCATTAACATAAAAACTGCAATGTTTAAGATCAACATGAAGCTTGTATCCCAATCACATGAGGCTGTGAGAAAGGAGATTTATTTTTAATTTGCTGTGTGCACTTTGAGTTGTAACTTTTTTTGGCAAAAAGATGGGATATAAACTCTGAAAATAAGCAAAAATGAAGCACATCAAGGAAACTTAGAAAAACAGCTGGAAGACTATATGAAACATGGATTACAGATTAATTCATGTTACTGTTGTTGGCTAGGAGTACCTTTTATGGGTTTATATTTAATCAGAACTACACAAAGTTACACCAACCTGGTTAGACTGAATAAAGGAATCTTTTAAAATGGCTTGGAATTGTCAACTGGCACAGAAAGATTGGCCATTAGGATAGTAGTGAGAGACAGGCATTGTTAAAATATGCAACTGACACTGAATAAGCTAGGCTATCTAGGCTACCTGAAGGGTGGTCACAAAGTGTAGGTCAATGATCATTTTTTCATTTTTCTGTTGTGCATAGGACACAAATAATAGCTTTAAATTATATGAAGATTCCAAATGAATGGTAGAAAAACTCATTCACAAAAAAAAAAACAATGTAGGACTTGATCTCATATCAAGGGAAGTGAGGGCATCACTTTGTTGGCTATGTTCCATTACAGAACAGACAGCTATCTGTTGAGGTGCTTTAATTTGCATTTCTTCAGGGAACTAGATTCAATGGACTAAGTTACCCCTTCCAACTTTCAGACTCTATGCTTGCACTGAAATGAACTTCTACAAGCTTTTATAAATGAATCTATGCAAGCTTTAAAATCAGCATCTGTGTCCTTGTTCACAGGCCTGCTCCCAAGATGCAAAATGAAATGAATCATTATTATTGTTCTTAACCAAAGAAGAAATAAACATATCACAAACAGATAAGCAAATAACCAATGTGTTCAACGTACCTCACAGCATGGAATCAAGCTAGCTGGGATGGAAACATCAAATAATGTTATTTCCCATTGCCTATATCAAATGTCAGATTTACTGAAAGAGTAAGCACTAACAATGGTCAAATCCCTGGATTAACATTTGCCTAATTCTGTAGGTAGCAGCACAGCATTTTGCCACTTTAACAATAATTAATGTCTTTAGAATGGCCAAAAGTAAGTTGATAGAAAATTTATCAGTTCTACCTGGCTTAATCACTGAAAAGTAGGCAGAGTACAAAGAGGGTGCCACAAAATTTGAACAATACAAGAGGACATGACTCACTGTTTCAACTTCCCCCGTTCCACATGGGTGAAGCTGCTTGCTAACAGGAATTCTATGATAGCTTCCCTCAACACTACTGAAGGGAGGGGACTGAAATGAATCAACATCTACGTTCTTTGTTCTTTCAAAGTCACAAGTTTACTCAGACTTGTGAAGATTCAGAAACCTTTCCAAAAAGTTGATCTGACAATAAGTTCAAATGTAATTGCTGTTTGTTATCCAAAATATCCAAGCACTCTCAAGTCATGTATAATTAGAAAATGAACGGTTTTCCAATCAGCTGATACCAATTGAAATGGAAATAATAATAATAATAATAATAATAATAATAATAATAATGTTTTATTGCTATTTTGAAAACTGCTTTAAAAATATCTTCTACTTGGGATGGAACTTTGTTCTGAAAAGAGCATGGGCACTATAAATAAATAAATAAATAAAGCAAAGTGCAATCTTACATGCACATTTACCAGAGAAGGGAGGGGGGATTTCATTGCACTCAGACATTATGTCTGTGAAAATATCTATAGGTATGTGCTGTCAATCACTCAAAGGAGGTTAAGGTTAATAAAGGCTGCAGGCTGCTCCTTTAAAAAAAAAACACCACCAAGGGTCATAATTGGGTTTTTTAGGGAAATATCTGTAGTGGCATGTCAAAAAATGGTTGAAGCAACCACACTAATTAAATATAATTTCATTAAATTTTCATTTACATTTAATCATTAAATATATTCCCTCAGTAGGCCCTTACTCCCAGTATTTAGAGTAGTTATTAATGTGTAGTTCTTTACTCAAGCCTTTAATAGTAACAGTTTTAATATTTGTGGTTTTCATTTGTATTTTCTTTTCTTAGATACCAATACAAAAGCACAATCTTCCAAAGACAATATGTGATATATTTATATCCTGCTGACAAAACAAAAGCTGGAAGAATCACAACAATAATGATATTACAATATCCTTCCTTTGGTTGCACGAATGGAAATGTATCCTGAAGGAAAAGATAAGTTACCCATGAAAAAAGACTTCAGTCCAGAGGCCACAGTAAACACAATGTAGTGAGGACAGCCATACTTCCAGGCAAGGGTTCCCAAGCATGAAAAGACTGTAGTTTATTACTCAGAGCTTCAGAAGAAAAGTGGAACCAATTAAGTGGTGTATCATGGAATGATATATTTCTCTTTCTTCACTTTGAAATAGAATTGCTTATCCTAAGAGCCTGAAACTGAAGCAATTTCTTATGAGATGAGGATGAGAGAACAGGGAATTGGGCTCCATGATTAATTCAAAATTTATGGTGGTTTTAATTGTATTCCTTTTGATGTGAATAACAGTGTAAGGAGAATTGTTCTTTTAAGAATCATGACAAAATGTAAAGATTTATTTATTCAACCAAGCACTCAAACTTGAAATGGCATTTGTAACATGATTTGTTTAAGCTACCCCCACTCCAAGATTGAAAATTAGTCAGACCTATAAAATGTCAGACAATGGGTTAAAAAAATCTTCATATCATATAAGAAAATAAAACTAAATGTATAGTACATTATAAAGTTTTATGTTCCTTTTTTCCAAATTCCATCTCATATTCTAACTCTTCCATTTAAAATGGAATTTCCACCTAAGAAGTAATTAGCTTATGTTTTAAACTGTTTAATAACTTTACATTATGCACATTATGAATGATAAGATTTCAAAATTAATTAACTTATATAGGGAGAAAAACTCTAATTTTCCATTAACTTAGGGCTGTCATATCTAGGCTGCAAAATCTGGAAGACCTCTAGACACCAACATAGCATGATGGTGCCATCTAGATCTTTGCTGCCAGATATAGTAGCCCTAAATCAAATATTATTCTCACTCCTTATACAGCAACAATCTCTTGTTTTCTGTAGGGGTTAATATTGAATTACAGAAAAGGTTAGCCAAGCAACATAATTCTGTCCCTTTGCCTTTTGTTTCACCAGTGAAAAAGTAGATGGACATATAATTAACATACATACATACATTACATTATTGAACATAGAGATTACCTAAGAAAGCAACCATCTAAACCTGAACAGTCATAGACCATTGTGACTGTCTGCATTTGGGATAGAGTTTGGATTCCAGTGAAACTAGGTCTATAATAGGACTAAAGTATTCATAAACCCATGATTATTTAACAAAATGAAGCAAGTCAAAGAAAATTCATGGGGATGGGGACTCATAGACAGAGCTTCCTTTTGGAAATGGGTTTTTTCATTATGTCTAATCGCAACCATTCAGCCATGTACTCCATAGATAAAAAATAGTTTCAATGTTTATTTGACATTAAAAAAAATCTGCAGGATTTTCACATATCATACTATGCCTTTTTAATTTTTTAATGGATATTAGACTCCAACAGCTTTTGCTAACTTAAAGGTGTACTTGGACATGATGGAATCTTAAAGCTAGATTTTTTTTATCCTACCTTTATTATTTTTATCAATAACACAAGGCGGGGAACATACCTAATACTCCTTCCCCCTCCTATTTTTCCCACAACAAGAACCCTGTGAGAGAGAGTGACTGGCCCAAAGTCACCCAGCCGGCTTTCACACCTAAGGTGGGACTAAAACTCACAGTCTCCTGATTTCTAACCTGGTGCCTTAACCACTAGACCAAACTGGCTCTCCATATAATAAAAAGAATGCTGAAAGAATTTGTGACAGAGACATATGCCTACTACCCCACAAAATGAACAAGATCCCCATATATTCCATGGGCATTAAAGATGTACAGATGTGTACACAATAGAGACATATATTCATATGAGAGGTATTTTTCACTGGAACACAGTTTTCGTATACATGTAGGAAGATACATATCTACTTTGGGTTCTTTAATTTGGAACTGGTACACCCAATGACAATGTGGGACTATAAAATATGAACCTGTTCATATATTCATACATTTTTTTTCAACACATGAAAATGAGAATCAAGCAAGCCTTACTCTATCCAGGTACCAATATTTTTTTTCCAATGTACAGTGGAGCAGACTGCTACTTTCATGTGAATCTAAAACAACTTTTAGATTCTGTATCATGGAATGATATATTTCTCTTTCTTCACTTTGAAATAGAATTGTTTATCCCATTTTGATCATGCCGAAAAATTAGGAGTTTGCATATTTTTCTCCTCTTAAAAGTTCTATCACTACTTCTACTTTTTGATTTGAAGCAAGATGAAAAATTCAAGATTTTGGATAGTTCCATTTCCTCCTGTTAGCAAAATTCTGTCATGCCTGTACATGATATTTCCCTGCTGCTAATGATACTGCTCTCACTCAAAAGATAATCTATTAGAAATCTGACAGGCTCCCCCCCCCCCTTTCCAACTTGGATTCTTTCGCAAGCTAATTAATTTGAAACAACAGGCCTTTTCATTTTGTCTGGGTGTCATTCCTAGAGTTTTAGCAACTTACATAATTTTATATCTGTCCCTAACCTTCCGGTGGTTCAAGTTCTTAATGGAAAAAGTAGAGACTCCCAAATTCCCTACATACAGCTTTTAAAACACCACAAGAATTGAAGGGGCTGCTTTGACATACATCTTACATGAAACCTACTAGCACTTACAGTATCAGTGCCATTTTGACATGTATGAATTGTTACAGAGAATCCCAGTCAATTTCTTTCTGCTATTAGAGAGTATTAACAGCTTTATAAGACAAGAACATCAACTTCATGGAGTGCTATTGGAAATATAACACAGCCTACAAAAATGGTTGAATCAAATGCCTCAAATTTTCATTTCATGGTCAGTAAGTTCTTCATTTATTCCTTTGCACTAAGAAGAACCCTCTTATCAGGCATTCACATGCCTTGTTTGAAGCCCAGACTGGCACATTTGCCATGCATATAACTAGAAGAAAATACATAATGGCAAACTCTGCAAAGAGGGGAAAAAATAAATGTCAGAAATAAGATAAAAATAGCTAGTTTTGGAAATTTTCAATATTTTAGAACTCCAGAGAGAGAGATCAACATGCAAGGTTCCAGCTGGACATCTCCACTGGTTTAAAAATGCTAGTTGTCATGCAATGTATGCTTCCACATCTGGAAAGAAATTATATCTAATATATATAATATCCTTGTAAACGGGCCCACTACTGCAAAAATAATAAGGTAGAACTCTGATTGGGAGGATTGTTAGTGAGCTTCTTCCCAGGTATCTTATTCCCAGATAAGGAATAAAGATTTCTCTCAGTATTAAAACACTGTAAGGTATCTTCCAGTTTCAACACAATTTACTATTGGCTTAGCAACTGCAGCTCAGCAAACATGTCTTTTGTAACTTTTGTAATGCAAGACAACTTTTTACAGGTATCAGTTTATTTACCAGAATTAAATGACAGTGCAAATCCACAGTTGTATTAAAAATAAACCTTACTTCATTATTCTTTAGCAGTTGGAAAGAAAAAGGAGTATCATTGTCACAGCAATCAGACTAATCACTCTGGTTCAATACAGAAGAAAGAACTTAACAACTGAATGTTTATAAATAGACACCCTATAATAACAAAAGCTACTCATGTACTACAAAATCATTTTCTTGGTAACATGAGAAATTTGCACCGGCCCATTTCATATCTAAATCTTGTGTATATAGCAACACAGCTTATTCATTCTGTTGTGGTTTTACACAATTACTTGACCAGCTAGTGCCCGGAGAATTTCACTTGTTAACCTGATTCAATAAATGTCACCTGACCTGCAAAATAAAGTGAATGTATCTCTTATTTACCTTAGGAATGGAGTTAAATGTTTACTTTGGACTGCTGGGAGATAAATGTCCACCCCAAGCTACTCTCCCTCCCTCTTAAATTGTTCACTCAGGCTTTTTAACAAGTGCCATTACTTTAACCATTGGAGCAATATGCTATTTGGGAAATGCAATCTGATAAATATTAAAGCAGGCCAGATAATCCAAAAGCGAGTTGCAGGAGAATAAATTCACAGAGGATAGATCTATCAATAACTATAATAATATGACCACTGTGTTTTTCAGTGCAGTACATTTCTCTAGCAGTAGGGCCTGAAACTGGGGGGGGGGGGGTGTTAAATGGATTCAGTTCTGCTTCAGCAATTGACAATTCACAGTTTTTATGAAGGCTCAGGTTTAAGAGGTGAAACAGGTAAGTGCTCATCCCAAACAATTTTTTCTCTGTGTTGATCCTTCATGAATGTGAAGAATTCTACTTCAACCACAATCTTAGAGCAAATGACTTTCTTCTTAAAGTGAAGCAGATATTACTAGTGTGTTAATTATCTACTCAAGTGAGCATCACATTAACCAGTAATAACAGGTAGCCCCGAGATTTATCCTAATATCACTTCTGGAAAATCAATACAGTGCTGGGGTTATTAGAATGAGGTGCCTCCCCTCTACAATAGGCTCAAGACCCTCCAAGCGTGGCTCCTACCTTCTGTCCTCTGCTTCAAAGGCTGCCATTTCCTGAAACTGTTGTTTTTTTCCACACGGGTCCCTCTATTGGATTAGTGGAAGAAGACAGTTAAGAAGGGCCTTGTATGACATTCAGGGCTCAGTTTAGCAGAAGTGGGCCTTCCTCTCACTTATGCACTTACCACTTGGGAAGATTTCTATGTCAGGTCTACAATATCTTCATCTAAAATCTGCATTCAAGGACAGGAGAAAAAAAGCTTCATTTCTTTGCTTTCCTTTTTAAAACTCTTTTTAAAGGCTTAGTCTATTCATATTCTGTAGCAGCATGCCAGCCTACATTTAAAATTTAAAAATAGGAATTTTTCTCTCATACTTGTAACAACATCTGTGCCCCTTACCTATTGGTTGTGGCTTCAGAACCAGGGTGTATTTATAAGCAGATCAGAACTATTTTTTAAAATGACAAAACAAGACTTCTAATGAAATTAAAATGCTTATATAGTGGCAATAAGTATGTATGGCAATGTATGCTCCCAAAAAAAAAAGGGGGGGGGAAGAGAGATCTTTCCTCCTGGAATAAGACATCATGCCTGCTTCAATCTCGTGCACCCTTAAATCCACCGATTAGATGGCTTTATTTTGCCCACAATGCAAAACAGAGCCACTATCTTATCAGAGACAGAAACCAGAAAATAACAACTGTCCTGGACAGTTAGAACATTTGTAAAGAATGAAATGGCAAAACTTTGAGCTGATGGAGTGGACTATATCACCTGAGATGTAAACAGGGGGATACAATTTAAACTGACCTTTATAGGAGGATGGCTACCCTAATAAGAAGTAGATTTTAGGCTTGATAATTTTCTACTTTTTAATAGCAGTCTTCGTTACATACCCCACCTTCAGTTTGAAATGACAACTTTACTTTACAACTTCCAGGTCTAAACTTCCCCATTTTGCAGCTTGACTTTTAGAGTCAAAGACATTATCAAATTTAAAGTTTGAAATAGCCACTTATGAGTGTATGTGATGGCAAATGTTGTTCTTTAATAAATGATCCATTAACATTGTATGTGTTGACTATTTACTGAGAGAAACTCAGACTTTCTGAAGTTAAATATCCTTCTTTGAATCAATACATTTTTTAAATTGCTGGTGGTTAATACATAATCAAATAAAGATGCCCCTGTCTCTACTTCTATTTGTAAAACATATTTTGTCTTTGATTTTGACAACTTCAACTGAGCAGAAGGAAAATTTTCCAAGGAGGAGGATCTTGTAAAATTGCTCTTCTAGTCTGGTTTTCTGTTGGTTGGAAGACTACTGGACGTGAAGACCTTCAAAAACAGGAGTCTTTTTGTTTGTAAAAAAGTTGAATGCTAAGCACAGTTATTATATTTCAACTAATGAAGCCTTTCTGGTTAATAAACACATATAGGCTTGTTCTGTTAAACTCAAGCTTCGTTATTTAAGGTCCTCAGGCAAGAGAGCCTAATTAGCATTCTGTGGTGTCACTTCATTGCTACAATATTTATTTATTATTTATTATTTGGATTTATCCCCGCCCATCTCTACCGTGGTAGACTCTACTCTCCATTCTGAAATTTAGAAGCAAATATCATAGATTCTAATTCTGAGAACAATACAAAGAAAGTATTTGCTACTGAACAACATGTAGATAGCATGTTTTATATTTGGACAAATGTCTGCACAATCTCCATACAAAAATATACCAGCCGAATAATAATAGTAATATATTCTGAGCAATATTTTTCAGCATTTTAGTCCTATAAACAAATAATTCCATATATTGGCTAAGGCTATCAGAGGAAGTCTGGTTTCAGAATAGTTATTAAAATAATAATGATTAAATTTAATTGACCACTATTTTGTTTCTGCTGACATTATATTATGTATCCTTGTTGTGCAGTGCCCAGTATGTTTTCAGTTCGGGTGGGGACAGATTTTGTAAAATAAATAAATAATAAACTACTAAAAGACTTAATATATAGTCAAACAGAAAGGATAATTTTGTGATTTCAACCCTAAGCATCTTGACAACAGTGTAATGGACCCATACGATTGAGAGTTACTTAAATGTAACTTTGCCTACACGGAATAAATCAACACTAAAATCTGTAGGAATGTCTTCGAAGCGATTTGCTTAAAGTTTAAAGATTGGAAAACCAGAATTGTTCATTTCTTTGCCATTTTAAAAATAATGCCAATTTAATTTTAAAGGATTCAAGACAATATCCTTACTTGTTCTGTCACGTTCTTGGATTATATGCACATTTGGCTAATTTTCAAACACAAGAGTTCATAATCACATTTTAAAGTCTGAAATGCAAACATTTTGTTTTATTTACTGTTAAAATCTAAAAAACTTTAAGAACAAGAGATAAGTATCACTAATACACATTAAATTAATTAGTTACTGACTAATGCTTAGGATTAATTAGTAACTCTAGTAAAAACTCTTCCTGTATGAAAATTATTAACAGTTTAGGTATAAAATTAATGTAAGTGCACTGAAGAAAGGAGAAGAAAAGGAATGGCATGCAGTAAAACCTAACTCTACTTATTCCTTCCATCCAAACTATTCCAATTAGCTAGTTAATTCAAACAGAAAACAATTTATAAGATTTTATATAATTAGAGATGCTGCAATTGAACCGTACATAGCTTAGGAAAATAAAACAGTACTGAAGTGTACAAGTTACAGCATAGAGTGAAATACTTTGAACTGACTATCACACCTGATCCTCAGGATATTCTAAGTACTGACTGAAATAACATTCAGTTTAAAACCTTTACTCAAGTGCCAGAATGTCTTGCTCACTTATCACCTATCAAGCTATTCATTGACTATATCAGTGTGATCATTACCAGAATGTCAGAAGACCTCAGTAATCATTGCATACATATCAGTCACATGAGAAGTGTCCTCCTTCATTCAAACAAATATCACACATAATTTTCTGGACGTTTCTGTCATGAGACTCCAGGACTAAGCAAGCTAACTACACTTGTCCCATTTCAGGATTCACTGATGCATATTCCCAATATGAAAAGTTGTTACACAAACGGAAGTCACCAAGTGAGAACTTGTAGCCTAGTTATATTCATATTTACTCCCTTTAATATTACACAGCAATTCTAATAAAAAAGTCCTTAACTCCCACCTAAGGATGCATCTGCATCTTTAGAATTCATCCTTGCATCCCATTAACTGTGACACATGTCATGTGGTCCAAGGAAGCAAAATTAGACAAAACTGCTTTATATTTTTCTCCCTCAATATGTGGTGGACAAGATCTAGCTGATCTAGAAAGCTAAACAGGATTGGTCACAGTTAATACTTGAATAGACATCATCTAGGAAGCTCAGGCCCATGGGCTAGTGTTAAGCAGCTGCTCACAACCAAGAAATCTAGGTTTTCATAGTTTCATAAACCAGATTTATTCAAAGTAAAAAAGGGGGTTTATAGAAATCTTGGCAACTGGATATGTTTACTTTAGCACTCCATTTATCTCTAAGGGCAAGGATTCCCTGATCTTCTTGCTAACTACATACAGAGCAGAAATGGCTGTTTTCCCAATATGGGAAATATGCAGGAAATATGCAGAGGTTTCACATTTGCAATAATTTGCAAACCACCATTCTCTTTCCCTGGCTCTGACAAATCTATTACAGCAAGATTGAGAAGTCAAAAAGCATCTCAGAAAAAGGCAATGGCAAAGCATTTCTGAATCATGCAAAAAAACTTCAAATACTGCATAGGTACATTCATATTAGTCAACTTGAAGGACCAATAATAATTTTCCCTGCTTCCATCAGGAGATAAAGAAAAGGGTAACCGCAGGGAGGAAAGAAACTTTTCTTTAGTACAAAAGTAAGTTTCACAAGACTTCCAAGAACTGTATCCTCACCCTGTTGGGAAGGTGCGTATTCATGAATCAATATATTTTAACTAACCTCAATTTTTGGAAAATGTAAACTATCCTTGGGCCTTGAGGGAGGAAACACAGAAGCCTTTATTTATTTGTTTGTTCTTTTTATATCCCACCTTATCTCAAGCTGCAAAAGTCACACACATAGTATTTTCTCTTCTAGAATTTCCCCACACCAACATCCCTGTGGGGCTGAGAGACACCAGGAGCTGCAATACAATTATGGGATGATTCCTGACCCCTTTTGCAGTCCCAACACTGAGAGAGATGTTGAAGTTTATCTTGCCCATGCCAGGAATTCCAGTCAATATAGAACGAAGAATGGGTTGCTTCAGTCAAAACACACAAAAATCCCATTCATAAAATTAACGGTATCTTCTGTTACTGTATTTCTAGTGCAGTAATTATCAGGAACAGAAAAGAAAGGGGGGTTTTTTAATTGTTATTTTGTCATCTGATTTTTCAAGGTAAATGTTATCTTGCAAAGGCAGAGAAGGATTATCTCCATGGCCTGAAGAAAGACCTATGTCTTTCTTTGGGGGTGGGATTGCTTTTTGAGCTTGCTGATAAAAACTGAACCAGACAGCTAGCAGAGGAGTGGGATTTGCTGGTTGAACATTTAAGTGGCCCTTTGATTTTTCTATTATAGGAACTCTAAATATTCATATAGTACAGTTTGAGTAGCTAATTTTGGATACATGTACTTTCCCAAGGACCAGGGTGTCAACAAATACTTGGAGACAAATGCCAGAAGAGTGTCCATGTTAATTTGCAAGAGTGAAAAGACAAGAAGTATTCTAGCACTTCAGAAGCTACCTAGTTTTAGAGCTATTTGGTTTTAGCTATCTGGCTTATTTCCTCCATCAAGAAAACAGAAATAATTTAGGATTACAGTATAGTCTTGTTGAATTCATGGAGATAAGCACACTTTAAATGATTATATTTAAATGATGTTTATGTGGTAATGCTATTTATTCTGGCTAAACCTTAGTTATGTTTATTTTATGCATTCAGTATATTTATATCCATCTTTCTTTCATCATAGATCTCAAGGTTGCATACAAGCTATCCTTGTTAGTAACTCATCCAGATATTGACCAGATGCAGATTTTACAATAAGAAAAATATACCTTGCACCTCAAATAATACCTCAAGATTAAACATTATTTTATGTGTTACATTTTGATACTGTTCTTTTTCTAATGAAAAGAATGTAGGGATCTTGTAATAAGAATTAAAACAAGGGCTATTCAATATTTTTGATTCAATTTAGAAGAGTTATTTTGGAACACACGGAAGCACAAACCCAGCTGTTTAATCCTGGAGACAGATGTGGCTTCTTTAATAAGTTGTAAGCAGGTGCTGCATTCACAGCATGTCCCAAGACACCTCTTCTGAATTGAATTCAATGCATCACATAGCCTTCTAATTGTTACTTATTAACTAGATGTTTATGTAGAAGACATAGCTGCTTACATAAAGATACTTTCTAGTCTTTATTAGTTCCATAAACTGGTTGCTTTTGTAAAACTGATCAGAAATAATTAATAATTTATTTAGATATAAAATTAAAAGAAAATGTATCATAACATTTTGAGCTGCAAGAATTAGTTTCACAAGTCTACACGATAACATGGTTACAGTTGTTTAAATGAGCCCTACACATATCACCTATATTTTAAAATAAAGACATACTACTAAATGTTATTTAAAGACATACTAAATGTTAATGGGGCGTGGTGGCTCAGTGGGTAAGACGCCAGGCTTGTCGATCGGAAGATCGCAAGTTCGGAGGTTCGAATCCCTAGCCCCGCGTGACGGAGTGAGCTCCCGCACTCGCCCCAGCTCTTGCCAACCTAGCAATTCGAAAGCATGCAAATGCAAGTAGATGAATAGGTACCACTTCGGTGGGATGGTAACAGCATTCCGCGCGCGTCATGCCGGCCACATGACCGTGGAAGCGTCTTCGGACAACGCTGGCTCTTCAGGCTAACAAACGGAGATGAGCACCGGCCCCTAGAGTCGGACACGACTGCACAGATGTGCGGGGGGAACCTTTACCTTTTACTAAAGTTACTTGCTACATCCCCTAAGCCTTAGGGCCTAAGGTATAAAGATATGGACAACTTAGCCTATCAGTTAGGATAATAAACACTTCCTGTCTTAAATCAGACCTGTAATCACCATGCTTTCTAAGGTCTTGATAGCTTTGATTTTACAGAAAATGGAAACTCTACTGTACAAGCTAACAATGCTGGCAGGGTCAACTGGTCAACCAGTTTGGTCTAGTGGTTAAGGTGCTAGGCTAGAAACCAGGAGTCTGTGAGTTCTAGTCCCACCTTAGGCATGAAAGCCGGCTGGGTGACCTTGGGCCAGTCACTCTCTCTCAGCCCAACTCACCTCACAGGGTTGCTGTTGTGGGGAAATAGGAGGAGGAAGGAGTATTTGGTATGTTTGCTGCCTTGAGTTATTTATAAAACTAATAAAGGCGGGATAGAAAATAAATAAATAAATAAACAAACAAACAAACAAACAAACAAACAAACAAATAAACAAACTAGTCCAAATGCTGTACATTCCATTCCTTTGTCTGCATCTTGTTTGTGGATCATCTGTCTGCCTCACCTTACCCTGCTGTCTTATAAATGCTAATCATCTGTTGCTAAGTGTGCTAAGTGGTTTTCATTGGTACTTTTCTAATGCAGGACCTTTTGTAGGCCATACCCTGTCTCATTTAGATAATCATTTTCTCTCATGGAGGGATGCAGACCTCCTAGAACTCCAAACTATGAAACAGTTTTCACAACTGCACACAGTAATTAAAAAAAAAGCTCAAGCTGTTTTTGACTACTTGGCATCCTCTCAACTATAAACAATAAAGCTAAATTTAAAAGGGGGTTCAGATACTAACCACTGTGAATGGCATGCATGCTTGCACACACTAAAAGACAAATGAACTACGGAGCTCAGCTGTTTTTGTCATGATCCCCATTAACCTAACAATCAGGCATTGAATTGAATTTCTACTTTCAGAGCTCCTGCTCTGCTGTAGGGAGAAATGCATCTTGTAGGGGCTATGTTGGAGGCTAATACAATTAATAGCAAGAAATCTTCATTATGTCTACAACTTACAAGCTAAGTTGTGGCTTGGATGTGCATGCTAAGCAGTTGGAGAAAGGTCACTGCAAATAACTTAGCCAAAGATATTTTCTTTTCTTTGTTAGTGTGCAATGCAAGTTCAGTCATGGATTGTCTCTATCTTGGGTATCTCTCAATACCTGAGACCATTGATTTAGTTATATGGGATACTTAAATTCTCTATTCCAAATTTCTTGTGAATTATACAAATTTATTTTTGTATTTTTTAAAAATGTGCTGATAATACTGTATAGTTGGTTTAGCCACTATTAAAACCTTCAGTACATTCAGAGTTACTGGAGTTTCAGAGGCTGCCAAAGCAACTGGTCCACAACCTAGAATAGAAAGCAGCTTATTTCTTGAAGTGGTTTGGGACTGGAATTTAGTTTCATACTCAAAGTCTTATGCAATGTTCTAGAATTAGAAGGTATGTTTTCACACTCTGGATGTGTATTGTCATATGCATAAGTCATGTGGATTCTCTTCCAACTTAAAACAAAGTCTCCTTTGAGTCAATATCAACTCCAGTGATGTCACAGACATGTCTATGTTGTTTTTCTTAGCAATAATTCAGAAGTAGTTTGTCATTTCTTTCTTCCAGCATGGCTTAGGACATCCTAGTCTGGCCTACAGCTTTGGCTGTTTTGCAATCAGGTATTAATCAGGTCTGATCATGCTTAGCTTTTGAAATCAGCCACATTCAGCTGAGTGCCACTGCACTTAACTAAAAACACTTGTCCTTTTTCTGTTATGGTTGTTGGAATTCTGAGTTAATGTAAAGGTAAAGGTAAAGGTTCCCCCGCACAGTTGTGTCCGACTCTAGGGGCCAGTGCTCACCTCTGTTTCTTAGCCGAAGAGCCAGTGTTGTCCGAAGACGCTTCCGCGGTCATGTGGCCTGCATGATGCACGCGGAACACTGTTACCATCCCACGGAAGTGGTACCTGTTTATCTATTTGCATTTGCGTGCTTTCAAATTGCTAGGTTGGCAAGAGCTGGGGCGAGTGCGGGAGCTCACTCCGTCATGCGGCGCTCGGGTCTCGAACTTCCGAACTTGCGACCTTCCAATCGACAAGCCAGGCATCTTAACTGCTGAGCTACCGCGCCCCCTTGAGTTAATGTATCATAGTGGAATTAAAAGACCAATAAAATCTCTCCTCTTCTATCAAAACATCATGTAGTTTTATACAAGCTATGGCCTTCTTGTGCTCTAACATTTACCTCTCTTTCCCTGTAGTAGCTTTTCTGAGCCTGGTGACTTCCATATGCATGGGACTCCAAATTTCCAGCAACATAGAAGACAGTAGACTAAAGATAGTATCATTTAAATGAACTCCGCTGAGTGCATTTATCACCATAATCATTTGGGTGATCGGAAGTGCTAAACTAGGTAATGTACATGCCCTTCCATTTAAATAAGGCCTAACATTCTAGAAGAAACTGAGCAGAAGTTCAGAATTCAAAGGGGTATTTTCCCCCCAAACACAATTTTAAACTTCAGAGTTTGCACAAGATTTTTCTGGCTTGGAACAAACTAGTAGCAATAGGATTTTCTCCCCTAACCAAAACAACTTCAGTCACAATTATAATAAACCTTCTTATCTAAGTGTACGTGCACCTTCTGGTGCTAAATCAACATAATGGATCAAACCTTCAAGGTTGTATTGTCTCTCCCCTACCCCGTTCTTATTTGACTTACAAAAGGTAGATAATACATCTCCTTGTCTGCTTACATTCCAGCTGCAAAAGTTGTGCAGAAATCTTTCAGTAAATGTATCGGCTGCGTGAATAAGCTCTCTACCCGACAGCTAATGTTTGCATTTCACCCAACACCTTGTCTGTGGTAGTATGAAAAAATGCCCATCAGACAAGAATAGATGTATTGGTGGATTAAATATGTTTTTACAACATGCGAGAAAGCCCACATGCTAATAAGCTTTTGTATCCACGAAGCACATGACTATTATAAGAGGGGCCATAGATCGTTAAATGCTTTGCACACAAGAAGTCTCAGTTCCCTCGAACAAAATGCAAAACAAAACAAAAATCTCAAGCCACAGCACAGCTTTCCACAACCTGGCCCTGTCCAAATACATCAAACTACAATTCCCATAATTTCCAGCCAGCTCTCCCCTCACTGAGAACTACAGAGGTTGCAGTTCAACACAACTGGAGGACACCAAATTGATGGGGGCTGCAGTGGACAAAGGTTTTTCCTCAGTCCTAGAAGTCCAGAGACTTGCTACTAATCAAAGGGAGCAATGCTAAACTAGAACAAGAAAGCAGCTTCATTTGTAAGCACACCCCATGAACAAAACGTTTGTTATTTTTAATTATCTCTGATCTTATCATGAATTCAAACCCTTTCATAGTAACCAAATGTATTACTGATATGTCAGTCACAGCTAAGGCTTAATCCACATTATGTATTTATTCCATGCCAGTACTAAACTGGAATTACTTTTGATAGGTACTAACCTATTATAATAAAAATAACAGAACACCTGGATAGATTTCAAGGAATTTTGAATTTACAAAGGCAACACGACAGTATTTTAAAATGGAAAAAGGACCATGTAAATTAACTCAATATGCAATAACTGACACACTTTTTACCTATGATTTGGTAAGACACCGATACATTTTCATATTAATTATCTCATCACTGGCATGGGGGAGTAAATTTCCAAACACATGCCTTCCCTTTTTCCTGTTAGCCATGTGCTCTGAGTCTACCCTACCATATGCTGAAGAAGGCACGGGGCGTCTTGCAAAAACAAAATTAAATCCATACGAATATATGATAAAATAGCACAAAACCCTAACTTAAAACAATACAACCTGAACAGATAATTTTGCATGGCATTCTTACTTACCTCACAATGGCTATAACTGAACTTACCTACATAACTTCACTAGAAAAATTTGCAGCAATAGATTGTTGATATACATTGTCTCTCATTATTTGAATTAGGATTTTTCCCCCCAAGAAACAAGCAAGGAGAAAGACCTGCCTACAATGAGGGCAACGTTTCTGGAGTTGTTCTGGTTATAATTTTTCAGGCCTCCTTTCTCCTTTTTACCATTATTGTGATTATTAAATTTGAAGTTATTCATTAATACTATCATATGTATTTATATTTTCTTTTGTTAATTAGTTTAGGAAGGGAGGGAGGAAATGTACATTTGCCCCATGCATTGTATAGAGCTATTCTTCTATATAGGCTACTGTATTTGTTCATTCATTATAGAATTTTTTTTAAAAGTCTAATGTTTACTGAGTCTTGTTAGAGTAGAAAAACCTTGGAATTGTTGTAGCAGTTGCTACTCTTCAGAAGATTCCAATCCAACACTTCTTGTTGCAATTAATTTTAATTGCTTAGCATTTTGTTCTGTTAACAATGAATTATGAACATGAGTTGTGCTACTGTATAAAATACACTTCTGTCCTACTCCACTTGCTGTATCATGGTTCAGTTCCAATCAAAATATCCCAGCCAAACAGCAGCAACATTTGGAGTTCAATTCTGCTGCCTTGTAACCCTATTTTTCAAAAGACACATTTCTGTTTTGTATCTGCAGTGAAATACAGAGACAGATCAGCCTACCTGTCTGCATCACCAAGACCCAGTGAGGTGTTGCGTTGCAGAGTTTCCCGTACAGCAGCCATTCCGTCAGGAAGTCTATTTAACCTTCGAGTGTAAAGGCCCAATCCACCATCAGTCATGTACCTGCAAAAAACAAACAAACAAACAATAATAATGTTAAGCAAACAAGTAGATCAAAATAATATGTACAGATCTAAATACCGTGGGTTAAGTTGTACCACCTACTTAAGCTAATTCTGCATAGACCAAAACATAATTCTATTAGTTTACTGTATATTCATTGTGGAGTCCTTGGTGCTCTCTGAGCCTTGTTGTTTTTCTGCAGACGTTTCATTGCCAGGCTAGGCAACATCTTCAGTGCGAAAAGGGAGTGGGACTTGCTCTCTGTTTATATAAAGTGGCTTGTCCTGCCTGTGTTGTTGGGGGTGTTGTTCTCTCCTTGGTAGATCCTTGATTGGGCTGTTGTTTGCTGCTTGGTTGATTGACTGGGTTAATAGTTCCTTGACTATTGACAACAAGGCTCAGAGAGCACCAAGGACTCCACAGTTCAACTCTGAGCTACAAATATTCTCTTTGATTGTATATTCATTGTATAAAAGTCTGTTTGGCTGAAAAATGAGAGTACAGCAAGATCTATGCTATCAGTAACATTTTCTACCAGGGAATGGGTTAGTGATAATTAGCTTACCATCTTCAGTTTGACATTTCCCTTCATAACTAAAGAGGTATGAAATCTTGCTTTTAGGAGAGATTGTTCTAGTATTGCAGATGTATATAAATTGGATTGTTAAAGTTTCTGTGGTATATCTGCTTCTATGAAGTACAATATAATATGTGCTTACATGCTCTTCATATCAAATCATTTCTCTTTGTAATAAAATAATGGTTATAATAGGGGCAATCAACTGGAAGCATTAGTGCAAAGCAATTATATGGTTTGTTTTCTCTAATTTGGCTTATCTGTTTTAATTAATGTGCAGTGAGCATTTTGCTCACAGTTGTAGCAGAAAGGAACTAACTTCCAAGTTACTATTACACCTCTTACTTGAGCACTGTATTCAGTGCCTCAGCTAATGGACACTTGGAGAATCAATGGTCTCTGCTTTACTGCATTGCCATCCCTATTGTTTCCAGATAGGGAAATAAGCACTGAAAAAGGGAAGAACCATTTCCATATGAATACTGGGTTACTAGGTTGTACTGATATTATCTGCAAACTCTGATCTACAGCAAGAGGCTTACCACCCATAGGGGTGAGAAGGGGATTTTTTTTTGGGGGGGGGGGGGCGGGCGCCTGCCTTCCAGACTACTGTCTGGCATATACAAATTTAAAATTTCTGGCCTAGGGGACACATTTCCCCAAAGGCCACTGAATGCAAACCACTCAGCCTTACCAGAACTACTGTTTACTTCTGTCAACAAGAAACAGTTCTTAGCAACTTTCTTCAAAGAACGTAATCTCTTTGTCTGCGGACAGCAGATAGGTGTAATTCCTCAATGCCTTTTATGTGTGAGTGTACACATGCTTAACTCTCCCAATAATTGCTTTGTGCAACCCACTAGCAATTGTGGCTGAAACCAAACCAACTTTAACAAAGAAAACGCTCTCACAGAGCACTGATACTGGTTACAATTCCCACTGAATACCAGAAGTATCAGAATACTAGTGGTATCATAGAGTGAAAGCCTACAGCGGTCCCCAACCTTTTTGGCACCAGGTACCGGTTTTGTGGAAGACAATTTTTCCATGGACTGGGAGGGGGGATGGTTTCGGGACGGAAGTGGTAAATAAAATAGTGGGCAGGCCATGCACGGACTAAAGTGAGTGTCGGATTCTGGCTTCTCATAAGGAGCGCACAACCTAGATCCCTCGCATGCGCAGTTTACAGTAGGGTTCACACTCCTATGAGAATCTAATGCCACCGCTGATCTGACAGGAGGCGGAGCTCAGGCGGTAATGCGAGTGATGGGGAGTGGCTGTAAATACAGATGAAGCTTCGCTCGCTTGCCCACCGCTCACCTCCTGTTGTGCGGCCTGGTTCTTAACAGGCCACGCACCGGGACCGGTCCATGGCCCAGGGGTTGGGGACCCCTGTTATAGAAGACCAGGAAATACATCAAATTGGCCTCAAAACCTACCACATACAGGATTTTCAAGCCTGGACTGCTAGAGTTTGATAATAGTAAACTGAATATGTAACCCTATTGATATCTTTAAACCAATGGGCTACACAGAGTGGTTTGCTAAATCATTATAGTTTGCTAATTTAATCTCTGATCTGTTTTAGCTGCTTTGTAATGTTACAGAGAAGCTGAGCCTTAATAGAAACATGGAGTTTATTTTTGTATGTTTGTCAGCCTGGTATTTTGACTCAATTATCCATTTTGTTCCAGGAAAGATGGGGGGGGGGAGTTTAAAGGCCCCAGGAGGAGATAGCCAAAGTTGGAGGAGAAAGTATTATGTCCCTATGCTATGTGTGCCTTGATTGATTAATTTAAGAGATGACACATGGCAAACTCTACCTACTTCACTCCAATGCAATTCATGAAAGTCTTGGCAGGAATCACAATCCAATTCAAAAAGACTCATCACAACATAAATCAGATTAAAATATTACCTGTGCACTCTTTGTTACACCTTTCTGTTGTAGCACAGCTTCTATAAAGCCAAGTCAGATACCTTTAATTATTGTAAGTAGGCAGGAATCTCTGTGAAGTTTCCTATAGTTCCCTACCACCAATCCAGAGTTACTGTTTATTTGTATGCTTTTCTTTGTAACTCATTGAGGAAGAACATACAAGAGTTTGGCAACCCAGTTGGAAGAGGCAGACTCAAGAGGAAGAGCCAGGGATGAGAAGATTGCTGATTGTTTGCTAATGACAATTCACTGCCAACTGCTGCTAACAGTTTCCTGAATAGGGGAAGTAATCCATTCTATCTGCCCTGGCCAGACCCCATACAGAATACTGTGTCCAGTTCTGGGCACCACAATTCAAAAAGCACAGTGACAATTGGAGCAAATTCAGAGGATGGCTACCAAGAAGGTGAGGGACCTGGAAATGAAATCCTATGAAGAACAGTTAACGGATTTGGATACATTTAGCCTACAGAAGAGACAGCTAAGGGAAGCTATGATAGCAGTCTTCAAATATCTGAAGGGCTGTCAAATCAAATGGAATGAGAGTAGACTTATTCGTTAATGTTCCAGAGAGCAGGTCTAGAACCAGAGAGTTAACAGTACAATGAAGTAGGTTCAAGCTAGATTTCAGGAGGAATTTCTAGACTGTACAAGCTGTCAGCTAGTGAAACATGAAGTGACTGTGAGGAGGCTGAGAAAGAAATGAGAGGAGTTCTAGACATAGACAACCAACAGATGGGAGAGGAGTTTCTTAGTAGTTTATCTCATAGGTGGCAGGTTAATCTGGGCTGCAAATAAACTAGGAAGAAGAGATTCAAAGAGATTCTGCCTTAATGAACTCACTAATGAAAGAGGGCAGGAGATTCCTATTGCATTTCCAAGATTCTGGACCTTATCCCTAATTTTTATCATTAAAACCCTTTATTGAATTCAGTGATTCTTGCTTCCTTGCTTGTACCCTGAGGTATGGGGCTTGAGAGATCTGAAGCTGAACTCTCATGTATCAGAAACGGTGTAGACAGGGGTCCCCAAGCTTTTTGGCGCCAGGGACTGGTTTCAAAATACGATTTTTCCATGGACCGGGGTTTCCAGGATTTCCACGGACCAGGGGTGGGGTTTCTGGGATTTCCGCGGACCGGGGAGTGGGGTTTGCAGGTGGGAACCAATTGTGCGCACCGGAGGGCGGGGTTTGCGGATGGGAGCCAATCACAAGCATCGGGGCGGGGTTTGCAGGCAGGAGCCAATCGCGCAGAAGTGGACGGGGTTTGCGGGTGGGAGCCCCGTGGCCCACAGGTTGGGGACCCCTGGTGTAGTAGGCCCAGCCCTGAGCAGAAAGTTGGACTAGATGATCTCTAAGTTACCTTCCAATTCTATCTTTCTACGAACTTATATCTACCCTCACATTTGAGCATTCAGTATTCTCAGTATCCCAATTCATTCTTAAACAGATCCAAACTGAGCTTGGCTCATAAGCTGTTCTTTATGTCCCTCCCAGGTCCTACTCTGGTTCCAGCACCAATGTCCTCTTCTCTTTTCCATCTGTGTCTGCTCATTGCCTCGTTTCCCCATATAGATCCGGATACAGCTTTCCTTGCTGATGAAATAATTACAGGCCTCTCTAGCTAGTCCCATATGTGGCAAAGCTAATATTAAAGTGCAAGCTTCAAGTATCGTGTTTTGCATGGAAAGATCTGGATAAATAGAGACTTGAGCAATAAAAAACAAAACTGTGTTCAATAAACCCTCTATCCCTCCTCATACCTTAGCATGCACAAACCACTAAAAACTAGTGATAGAGGATAGAAAGCAGTAAGAAACAGAAAGCTCAGCAGCTCAAATTAAACCAAAGGCCTACCGCTATTTTAGAAATAGTAGAGAGCTTTTCTAGATATGAGCTAGAGAGAGAGCACAAAACCACTTGGACTCTACCTTCACTTGCAGATATGCATGTAGGACAGTTGCCTTCCTTCCTGAGAGAAATATATTTATTTTACTTTATTTTTTTACGTAGCATTTTCAAGTGTGCAAAGTCCTTGATGTTTTCCACCATTAGATCAGACTCCTGAGCTGCACTTGACTTCCTTCCTGTTGCCTTTTCAACGAACCGCTCCAGTTTGAATAGGACAAATACTTTCATCAGCATTAAAATATGACTAAATTAGTCTAGATCCAAACCATTATTGTTTAAGCAGCATAGCTTCAACAATTGGAGCTCCCACAATTATCTTCAAGTTTAAAAAAATTCACAGCAATGAGTAGATGATGACTGCATATTTCAGAGTATAGGATAACAGGTCACTTCCTAATTCATTGTAAAATCCAAGCAGCAGACATTCTTCAGTGCCAATATTAATACTTTAGATTGGAGTATTTCTTATAGAATAGTTGAAATAATTAGTGGCCTTTTTCATTCTTGCATATTTTCACTTGCTTTTTTTTTAAAGCTCATCTGAACAAGTTTGGAGTTTATGTTTCTCTATATGCTCTCAGATATACTACCCCAAAACCATATCAGTATTTTCAGTGTATGAGGGTTTACAGATTTTAAATTGCCATTGTGCCAAACCTTTGAAGTTTTCATCTTAAAAATAAAAGTGGAAGAGTAAAATAGAATACAGACAATTAAACAGACAATGAAAGAGAACTGAAA
The DNA here is from genome assembly GCA_023362775.1 of Charina bottae. NCBI lineage: Eukaryota > Metazoa > Chordata > Lepidosauria > Squamata > Charinaidae > Charina > Charina bottae. The sequence goes on along the minus strand of JALMGJ010000001.1, from coordinate 166,466,064 downwards.
AGTTCAGAGAAGCTGCATTTTAGAAGCATTTTAAGTCATCTTAATAACCTTTATTCACACAAGGTTTAAGAGATCATATTAAACTAGGTAGGCTGAAATTAAAGTTTCTTCATGTGAAGAACACATGAAAAAATTGAAGTCTAAACATAAATAATAAAAAAAATTAACTTATACAAATCTTTCTTAAATAAATGGTACAGCTTTTAAAATCAACTGCAGCTTAAATTACTATTGCCATGGACATTTAAACAACAACAACAACAAAATCCCTAAGCCAGCCTTCCTCAAACTTCCTGGGACTTCAAACTTCCCAAATGCATAGCCCAAAGCGTTTACAGTAGAATCCCACACACTGGTCAAGTGCCAGATTGGGGAAATTGGTCCTAAGTGTACAGTATGGTGAGAGTCCCACATGTCTCTGAAATCTGAATTCCCCCTTCTCTTCTGCTAGATTCTGTACAATTCAACAATACAATCCAACTATGCAACAAGCAGAAAGAAAAGAAAACAGTGAAGTTGATACCTCTGGCAAACGTTCAGTAAAATAACATACTTTACTAAGTCATGAATGAAGCGTTATTTCCTTTCAATCTTTCCGTTGCTGGTCTGAAAACACTGGCCAAACTATCTGAAGAGTCTGAATATGTTCTTCAGTTCTGCAAAGTTCACTACCATTTACTGACTTTTCTTTTAAAGACTCCTCTTTGCCGAGGAGGAGGAAAAAAGGCTTCCTGTCAGACAATTTAAACGTTGTAACTTCTACGCTGATCTTCTTGCAATAACTGGAAAAAATAGTGCTTTGTCCAGCACTGGCCCCATTTCTACCTTTTAAAAAAAAATCACTGAATGACACTGTCAGCTATAATAGATAACCTCTAACTATAATGCCCAAAACAAGAAATAAACTTCACATGCAACAAGGAGGAAAAAGGAAAGTGCAGTGGATGTAAGTCAGCTCTGAAAGTCTCTACTGGTGCAAGAACAATAAACAATTGCCCCTCTGGGGTTTCACAAAGAGGTTGCTAAGCTAGTTAAAACTAGGGACAGGACTATTCTCAGTTCTTCTTTGTCCATGGGGACAAGACACAATACTTTTCTCTCAACTGCATAAACAAGGAGTTCAGTTTCAATGGCAGTGACAGAAGCAAGTCTCAAATCTTTCATTTATTTGTTTGCAAGACGTTACAGACATCAACCTTAAAATGGGAAGAGCAAATGCAGGCGTTATGTAAGAAACAAGTATTTTTCAATGTGGTATTCTTCTTCAGTAAGGAAAAAACTTTAAAAAAGGATGGGCTAGTGAGTGTGTGCATGCATGCGTGTGTGTACACAGAGATGCACAGACATTCCATGAATAGATTTGCTACCATCACTATATTCAACAGAGATCTACAGTGAATCCTGACTGACAACTATATTTTTATGATAAACAAACTTTTCAATGCCTGTACAAATTGTTGTAGTCAATTCTTAAAGGTAAAGGGGGCGGTGCTCATCTCTGTTTGTTAGCCGAAGAGCCAGCGCTGTCTGAAGACACTTATGCGGTCATGTGGCTGCATGACGTGCACAGAACGCTGTTACCTACCCACCAAAGTGGTACCTATTTATCTACTTGCATTTGCATGCTTTCGAATTGCTAGGTTGGCAAGAGCTGGGGCAAGTGCGGGAGCTCACTCTGTCACGCGGCGCTCGGATCTCAAACCGCCGACCTTCCGATTGACAAGCCTGGCATCTTAACCACTGAGCCATCGCGCCCCTCTAGTCAATTCTTACACACATAGAAATTGATACACTTAAAATTCTTAGAAATCTAGCCCAAGTATGGTCATAACGTTGAAGCAAATTAAATACTTTGAAACGCCATTGATTTTAGTAGGACAACTAATCATATACCTACACCTTTCTCTTGAGATCTGTGGGTAGATTAGATAATGACAGAATTGTTCCTATAGGCCAGCATCCCCTAACATGCTGCTAGATTGTGTTGGAGTCCAACACCCATTATTCCCAACATCAGGGCATTGGGTAGGAGAAGGTTGGTACCATCTATGCAGCTGTGTTTTCTAGCTGGTTCAGGCCAGTCCACAAAAACTCCCTGTTAAATGTGCCATGTCCTCCTGTCCTCCTTTTTCTTTCTCCCCTCACATCTGCTTTGCTCATGTTCTCCAGCCTTTCCCAATTTCAGGCAAGAAGGTGCAATGTGGTGTTAAAACAACCCTGACCTCATAGCAGAAAGGTGGTGGTGGACATTCATATTTCCACTAAGTAGGCTGACCATACATCCCGTTTTGAACAGGACAGTCCCGTTTTTTTTTACCTTTTCCGGACCGTACCAACATTTTCTTTAAAAACTCAATTTCGTCCCGTTTTTGAAGGGATGGAATGCATGCGCGTGTGTGTGCCTGTGTGCTTGCCTATGCGCACGCGCGTGTTAGGATCCCGTTTCCGTCTCAGGGAAATATGGTCAGCCTACCACTAAGAGACTCCCAGAGGGGTCAAGCGGACACAGGGGAAACAGCACCAGATAAGAGCAGCATGAGGAAAAGAGCAGATGGATACACAGGTAGGAGGCAGCAATGGGAATTGAGGGAAGAGGGAACAATATGGGGTCCATATGCATCTAGGGTTCTCCCTCCCCAGTGCAAAAGTAATGCGTGTCATATAAGCAGAGTACCAGGCAGCCAAAACAAACTCTCTGCCTTAAAGCTTCTCATAATCGCAAAATATGGGCCCTGGAGATTACAGTAACAAACAGCTCTTGCAGGAGCAAACCCCTGCATGTGTATACCAGTCATGACTGTACTCAGACTAGTACATCAGTGTGTACACAACAAAAGCTGTGTTCACAAATCAGAACTGGGTTGCTGCCTAATTTAGATGATAACCCTTTATCTATAACAGAATCTTCTAGCCAGTCAATTTATACATTACATGTGTTAAAAATCTGGCAACACAAAAAAACTCCAGTGAAATGCATTTCTGTCCTGCCCTTCCCAGTCTAATATCCTTTTCTACCATGTTATGCACAGCAAATATAATACTAAATTGAAAATTAATGTTGAATAAGTTGACATTGTGATACAAAAGTTAATACCCCTTCTATGTGGGGTGCCGCAGGGCTCGGTACTCTCTCCGCTCCTTTTTAACATCTACATGAAACCGCTGGGCAAGATCATCCATCACCACGGGATGAGGTATCATCAATACGCTGATGATACCCAATTATACATCTCCATCCCGGGTGAGGTAAGTGATGCCGTGACCTCCCTTTCCAAGTGTCTGGGGGCTCTGGGGGCCTGGATGGGGAACAACAGGCTTCGGCTGAACCCTGGTAAGACAGAGTGGCTGTGCATTAATGGCCCCTCGGCATCTGGGAAATTGTCATCTCTAGTTCTGGATGGGGTTGCACTGCCCTAGACAGACCCAGTGCATAATTTGGGGGTCCTCCTGGACTCACGACTCCTGCTCAAAGAGCAGGTGGCAGTCGTGGCCAGGAGGGCTTTTGCTCAACTTTGTGTTGTGCGCCAGTTACGCCCTTTCTTGGATTGAGAGGCCCTGTATATTTCAAACCCACCAACACACTGAGAAGAGGCTTGTACACCCCAAAGATCAAATTCCAAAACACAAGAAAAGCAATGTAGTTTATGCAATCCAGTGCAGTGAGGAGTGCTCTGAACTCTACATTGGAGAAACCAAACAACTTTTGTACAGGAGGATGGCCCAACACAGGAGAAGTAACACCACAGGACCAGAGTCAGCAGTTTATCTTCATCTAAAGGAAAAAGGACACTCATTTGAGGACATTAATGTTCACAATTTAGACAGAGAAGATAGGTGGTTTGAGAGAGGGGTCAAGGAATCCATTTATGCCAGCTTGGAAAATCCTTCCTTGAATAGAGGTGGGGGCCTCAGGCACAACCTCTCCCCCATCTTCCTCCCTGCTTTGTCTTCTGTGCCTAGGAAGATTAAGACCATTTCACAAGCTCAACAGCAGCATGATGATCTTAACGATCCTCCTTTAGATGATAAAAGGACTTAAAATAACATCTCAATATAACCATGACCTAGCCCCAGGTGTAAGGTCACACAGCTACCTAGAAACATATTTAGGATTCCCTTACCAACTTTGCTCAGACTGAAGAAGCTCCTTGGATAAGGAGCGAAACGTTTCCACTGAGAAAATAGAAATCCAGTTGACATGATTCAAGCTACAAGCTATTAACTATGTTTTTATTGTAAACCGCCCAGAGTCCCTCCTCGGGGGGAGATGGGCAGTGATAAATTCAATAAATAAATATAAGTAAATAAATAAATAAATATCAGAAGACTGTATAGTAACCTTAAAATGACTTTTAGAGGAGTAAACAAACACTGAATTCAGTGGGCTTAATTTCAGGGAAGACAAAGATGGAATTCAATCCTTTAAATTTTTTCCTTCGTAAACATTTCTGTTTTATCTCATATTTTCCAAACATTACTAAAAATCATAGTTGGGGGGGGGGACTTTAATGTAAACAGAACAATCATATTTTAGCAAATGGCAAAGTTATCATTATTTGATCTGGGTTCTTGGTTCATCACTTTGAGAATGTTTGGGATCAATTTTTAAACTATCCAGTCTCCAAGGAGTCAAACAGCAGCCATCAGCCATAATCTCTCACTCTCAAAACACTGTTCATGTCCCAAATATTAATTTTTTAAAAAACCTATGAATAATGTACTTTTCTTTTTTCCCAGAACAAAGCCTCTGTCTGTATGTGTATGAATGACAAATGTTTAAGGAAAATAACAGTTGCTGAAAATATTAACACAAAAGTCAAAAGACTTAACATTCTAGAACAGGTGACAGGATGACACTGGATCCTGTTTTATATTGTATATATTATTATGCTACCATTTGTTGAATATTGGCTGTCCTGCTACCATTGTGTTAGGTTACAGCACACAGATAAAACCATTTGGAATTCTAATATGGTACAATATTATTATATATGGTAACAATTTATAATATGGTAAAAATATACATGATCATGCTATCCACAATCTAAGAAAAAATATAGGAAAGGTTTCATGTATAAATACAAATAAAGCAGCATACAAATTCATGCTGGTCTGAGGAGAAGGGAAGATTTCATCCTGTCCCTTTTCCTTGAGGGAAGAATATTCACTCTCTGGGTAGCCTTTCATTCATTTGCAAATTGTATGAAACAATTCAAATGTTTTTTTCCTGAGGAAATACATATTTGAAATTATTTCTTCAAATGCCAGATTCCACAATATCATGCAATCGCCTGTTTAAATGTTCTATAGAGGGAGTTCCATCATTTGGGTATTGTTTCAGAAAAATCTCCTGTCTTAGGTGCCTATTAGATTAACTACAGGTACAGTAGTCCTCAGCTTACATCCATTCATTCAGCAACCGTTCAAAGTTATGGCAGCGCTGAAAAAATGGATATACAACTGGTCCTCAAAGTTCCAGCCATTGCAGCGTCCCCACAGTCACATGATCGCGAGCCAGACACTCGGGTGCCCGTCTCGCGATTACATCACAGTGAACTACAGTCATGTGATCACCATTTGCGACCTTCCCTGCCAGCTTCCCACAAGCAAAGTCAATGGGGAAGCTGGCAGGGAAGGTCACAAGTCACTTTAGTAAATCACTCCTGCCACTTTTTCTCCTGCCCACAGCACCCCCCCCCCCATGTGTGTGGCCTGCACCCGCCCTCCCAAGGCCTCCACTGGCCCTCCCAAGGCTTCCCAAGACCCATATGCGGCATCCCTGCACTCCTTACCAGGGACTCCTGCCTCTTCCCGCTCAATGACCTACATGTCCTGGGGTTATGACAGCAACTGGGACTGCCCAGGATTATAGTTGCTAAGCGATGCTGTTGTAAAGTGCAACATCATGTGACCGCATCGCTTAGCGATGGCAATCTCAGGCAGTCCTACTTGCCATCGTAACCCAAGGACTACCTGTACTTTAGATAATGGGACATAGAACAGGATCTTTTAAACTGTTGTTATAACTATGGATATGTTCTTATAAGAGGAAGTGGGTCTTCAGCTATTCTATTTTGGCTTGTTTATTTTGTCCTCTATTCTTCACAGGATTGTTGAACCAATGTGTGGCTCTCTGCAGATGTGTCTTCTCCAAGTTACCAATATTTATTTGTTTGTTTGCTTATTCATTCATTCATCTTCTCCCTCCCTCTCCCTATTCCTCCCATTTCCATTCTTCCATTCTTTCTCTCCATTTACTCAGGAGGAGTATAGTAGCACTTTCTCCAACTAACAAATGTTATTAACAGGTGTTTGTGAGCTGCAGCCACCACAGACTAATATAGTTTTCCTCCTACAATGTCTATTTACTCAGTTTTTTCCTCTTCCTTCTCTCCCACCTCATGCCATTCCACTGTCTTCCTTTTCATTGAATTTGGCAGCAACAGAACACAAGCATTTCATCCTGACAGCTATTCCCACATCATAAGACAACTAGCAGCTGTATATTGCAACGTGGATGGAATACACTGTAAAAAGATCCTTCTTGCTGGTGTTATGTCAGGAATTGAGGAAATGCCACAGAAAATGGGTATATGGAATGGACCAGAAACAATTGGGAAACCATGAAGAAAGCAGATACAATAAGGAAAATTAAGAAAATGAGTTTTCCATATTCAAAGAAGGGCATACCTTAGTATAGTTCTGAAACAGACTAGTGCTATGATAGTAGTAAGACAGAGTGTACTTCACTTTCTTGGGGGGAAAGACTGTTCCATAAAAACACAACTGGAAAGTTTTACCTGTGCTTTTCTTAACCTTGGCAGGCCTGCTACAACAGAGATCTGTGAAATTCTAGTACAACTTCAACTTGCAACAAGTACTGAAGAGAAGGACAGTAGTTCTATATTTAATGCATTGTGTTACAAGTTCCATGAAATCCTCAATCATTGACTATAACACACCATACACAAAACCGATATATTGTCAGTACAGGTGGTGGTCATATTTAGTGCATTCCAGTGAATATCTATCCTGCTTTATTTCTTTTACTCTTCCAGGTATGTGGTTGTAATATGCCTATAACAAACATAAACCATTCAACGGTAATACGAAATGCAAGGTCATCTGATCTTTAGCAGCAAATCAATGTGCAGCAATTAATATGTGATACTAGTAACACCTTGTTTAATTTCTTGCTTATGTCTTGACTTTGTTGTACCCACCATGAACCCACCTGGATTGGAGCAAGCTATAAATATTATAAGATAAATAAATAAATAAATTTAAAAAATACAATTATCATCTAGCAATTGCAGGAGAAAAAGTTACTTCAGTAGACCGTGAACATCTTCAAGAAACAGTCAAATAAATAAAATTATGATTTACAGATAAACCCCAAAGGAACTGGAAATGTAGCCTGACACACTGAGGAATTTTAATTAGAATTTGAGGAGCTAAGTTGGTTAACACTTATTGATAACTAGGAAGTGTATATGTTTACAGCTCCTCAAGATGGTTAAAATTTGGAATGGCTGAAAGCAACAGATGGAGATAGCTACAATTTCTTGAATAAAACTGAAAAATTAAAATTAATGATAGCCATTAATTATAAAAAGTTCTGATTCGCTTTCTCTCAAACTATCACCCCAAATTTTATTCAATGGCTGTAATGAAATTAATTTTCTTACATTCAGCACACTGTACAAATTTGGTTGATGTAATTGCCGTTAAGTTAATAAAGCATTAAAAGGACTTACACAAAAGGAAATTCAACAGAATAAGCTCTAAGGAAAAACAATCAAGAGCCTCACTCCTAATTTCAGGTCCATTTTATTAGCAAAAGCCAACTGCTTCCAAGTTCCCTTGGTAACAAAAACTTTCGAACCTTTCTCCCATTCTGCCACTGCTAGTGCCTCAAACATTTTGTTCCTTCCAAGACTCCTTTGTAAGCAATACTATTTCTTATTATCACTATTCAGTGGAAAAGAGAACCTGAACAGAAATCTTTTTTAAAAAGAGATGAGAACAGAAGTTAGAATGAACTAGGCCTTCTCTTCAGGGATTATATGTCTTGTGGAGATGTGTGCAGGAATCCTTAGTGGCCTATTGAGTGAAAGTTGCTTTTTTCCCCAGTTGCTACAGCTGTTGAGTTTTGATTACTTACTTACTTGTTTATTTATTTATTTATTTATGGCCCCGTTGAGTCAGTCTTGACTCCTGGCAACTGCCTGGACAAGTCCCAGCAGTTTTCTTGGCAAGGTTTTTCAGAAGTGGTTTGCCATTGCCTCCTTCCTAGGGCTGAGAGAAAGTGACTGACCCAAAGTCATCCAGTTGGCTTCGTGCCTAAGGCGGGACTAGAACTCACGGGTCTTCCGGTTTCTAGCCTGATGCCTTAACCACTACAGCAATCTTAATCTTGTCCATTTCCAATTAAATCACTATTGATCTAAGTCTGGAAATTGATTGGTTTCTCACATAGGTTTTATATATGGCATGTCAACTTAGCCTTTATAATATTCATATGATTATAGAAGTTTAGAACCAATTTGAAGATGTCTTCAGCTGTACTCAGAACACTTAGAATTACATTCACTTACATTTGTATGGCTACACTTGCATACCTCTGACCTGAGCATATTTTGTGTGTGTGTGTGCCTTTGAGTCAATGTTGACTCCTGGTGACTGCCTGGACTAGTCCCTGCAGTTTTCTTGGCAAGATTTCGGAAGTGGCTTGCCATAGCCGCCTTCCTAGGGCTGAGAGAAAGTGACTGGCCCAAGGTCACCCAGCTGGCTTTGTGCCTAAGGCGGGACTTTCCGGTTTCTAGCCTGATGCCTTAACCATTACAGCAATCTTACTAATTTGTCACCTCTTTTTTTTCTTATTACATGTATTTTAACCATTTATGTTATGCATAAAGATGACCATTCCTAACAGACTGAACAATGTCTACTGAATGTTGATATTGCTTTGCATTGTTCTCTCAACTGCTTTCAATAAGCCTTGATACCAATTTTCAGCCTTTGAACATCACTGATAAAACCATGGCTGGTATGCTTCTTTGAAAAAGTTAAGTACATAGCTTAAGTACTTGCAACTAAATTTCTTATAATAGAAATTCAAAGATAGAATGGTTGAAATCTGGAGCAAGTAAATTAACTCCACTAGCCAATTTCAGTTTATACCTCGCAATTTCCAAGGCTAATGTAACAATCCAATGCTTAACTAATCCAAAGCTTGAATCCCTTTATTTTCTGTTCACCTCAAAACATATTTAAGCAAAACAATGGAAAGCCCTTGGAAAGTCAGGGACCTAGCAAGGAGGAGAAAATATGAAAATACTAGTCATAATGGCTAAGTATTACCTCCAGTATTAGAAGCAGTATTCCTCCAAATTTATTTATTGGGGGATGCAATACTTCATGGACATCCTGCTTATGGGCTAACCACTGGAGGAACACAATGCTGTAGTAGGTCTGATCTAATACAATTGTTACGTTCTTAACGTGAAGTCCTAGGATAGCACTACCTATATACTTCCTCAAAGAGATCATAAGCTCCTTGTCTACCTTAACTGTCTAACCACAGACCATGCAATCTTAAGTCAGAATTATTATTATATTGTGTTGGGTTTGACTCCAAGTGAGTGTATGGACAAATGTTTGCCATCCTGACCTGTTTTTTTTTAAATACTGCCTTTTAGCAGCCGGTTGACAAATTTGTGCCAACATTTGGGGTGTCTCTGGCATTGTTGCCATGCTTGGAGTTGAACAGCACTTACATGGAAGCATCATCTACATGAAGCAGCACTCTACTAAGGCAGGGACTTAGTATGGCCAGTAAGATTTGATAATCATGGTAGCTTGTAATGCGCTCGCTCTGATGGCACAAATCATAGTGGCCAAGTATATATTACACAAATGGTGAGAAAACACTAGGCTAAATAGACCATAATCTAACATATATGTTTAATAGGATTAAAGTAGTCTTTGATAGAGTTCTTTTAGGTCATAGCTTTTAGTTACTTATGTGTGAACTCATTTGGTTTCACAACTGGAATGCAAAACAACTGAATTTTAATTTGGAAAATATGTGGGAACTTTACATCAAAAATATATACTGGCTCTTAAAGCATCAGCGTTTAAGAATTACTGTATTAAAACACAGGTTAAGAAATAAGAACAAAGATCCATAATTTATCTAGTGAAACCTTAGTTCACTACAGATTTGTTTTTCTAGTTTTTCTTTCTCCCAGATTAATGCTAGTGCCAAACCATGCTTTTTAGTCCCCATTCTGTCCACCCATCAACCTTAACTGACCACCGTCTCTTGTCAACTTGATCTTTCTGGTCAAAGACTGGAATGCAAAGTCTGCCCACAAGCCCTGCCTTTCAAGAGAAAACAAAGAAATGAATAACCAGTTAGCTGGGGTCAATTCAAGTTTCAGTCTGCACAAACTTGAACAGATGAGTGAAATCAAGTCAGGGTGTAGCTCAGACATAAGCTGTTATGTTGTGTTTTGTTGTCAGGCAGCCAAAATACTCAATTAATCCAAGTGACTTTTTAAAAAGATATATATGAACTCAAAATATCCCGAACATCAACTTCCCATTTAATTACAGTGTTCGGTACAATCAAACCATGAAAAAACCAACATATAGTTATATTAAATATATTTAATGACACAATATATATTTTAGCACATACATTCTCAGAAGCAGACACTCTTTTGGAAAGGAGAAGCCTGTGAGGAAAGGAATGAGCAAAACTGGGTCACCAAACATTCTGATGGAGATAAGAGTTCTAAACGTTCCTTACTTTTTCGGAGGGGCAGTCCCATTTCAAGCCAGCTCTTGGAAAACATTCCTGAGGCATTCCACGTGTCCACTTTACAAGCATCCTAAGTTACATAGGACTGCTTGCCTTCCAGTATGAGAAGAGAGAGCAAGCATGAATATTAACCACAGAGCTCAGCAGCAATTTGGATTTGAGAGGGGAAAAGTGATTTGGAGGTCGCACACCCTACCTATTAGCAACACCTTAAAGAAGCCACAATTTTCACTTGAAAATATGCATTTGATTTAAGGAGTCATCAACAGGTATGATGGGCATGCCCACACTCACTCTGAATCACTTAATTAAGTTTCATTGGCAAGATCAATTCTACTTAATTGGTTTCTGTTCCAGTTATGAGGTTGGACTCTCACATGACTGGAGTACACATATCCCTTAGACCAGGGTTTCTCAACCTGGGCCACTTTAAGATGTGTAGACTGCAATGCCCAGAGGTCCCCAGCCAGCAACGCTGGCTGGGGAATTGTGGGAGTTGAAGTCCACACATCTTAAAGTGGCCCAGGTTGAGAAACCCTGCCTTAGACACATAGCCTCTCAAAATGGGGAAATGGCTTCCTTGCTGCTGTGTGTAGGATAACTCAGGGTTAATTAGTGATCAGGGTTATCTCACTGATCAGAAACAGTACTGGGAAATCAACAAGGTGATATGGATGTAATTATGCTTCCACAGTTCATTTATCAGAAGAATTCTTTATATGAACCCAAGATGATCTTATTTTGGTACTCAGTCTAACAATGTTTCTAATAGAAGCTGAATGTTGAAAACCATAGCATTTGGGAGCTAGCTTTTACCAATGCATTAAGTATACATTAATGCATACTTTATGTAGAGATAGCTAGCTTAAGAGTAAAAATGTTAATATATGTAATTAAGAAATATAGGCTGGATGCACAAACTGCAAATTGAAAATGTGGTTTGCTTTTTATGGTTTGGCATGTTTGATCAACATAATCATTATGGACCATAGAACCAAAGGTTATGACTTACAATATGTTGTGTGAACTCATACATTATAGTTTATTTAACAAGCCATGATGCAGTGTGTGGCTTAGCATAATGTATGAACATAGTCTAAATACTGAAGTGAGACTTCTCTAAATCTTTTACTGAGTGCTATCATGTGATAGAGGGCAATACAATAACTTTGTCTAAAGCAAGAACAATTTCTATATTTAATAAGAAATTTGAGCTAACAGCTTGCATGTACATATAGCTTAGATGCAAGCTCAAATTTCAATCAAACTTACAAGTAAATAAGATGAGCTACAAAACCCACATATCCCAAATCCATGTGGTACTTATTATTGCACATTATCCATAAGCATGCTATGTCAGCTTGTGGCTTCTACTTAATATCTAATAGAAAGTAAATTAAAGCATTTCTTGTTGTTGTTGTTGTTCAGTCGTTTAGTCATGTCCGACTCTTTGTAACCTCATGGACCATAGCACGCCAGGCCTTCCTGTCCTCCACTGCCTCCCGGAGTTTACTCAAATTCATGTTCATTACATCGGTGATGCTATCTAACCATCTCATCCTCTGCTGTCCCCTTCTCCTTTTGCCTTCAGTCTTTCCCAGCATCAGGGTCTTTTCCAGTGAGTCCTCTCTTCGCATTAGGTGGCCAAAGTATTTGAGCTTCAGCTTCAGCATCTGTCCTTCCAATGAGCAGTCAGGGTTGATTTCCTTTAGGATTGACTGATTTGACCTCCTTGCAGTCCAAGGGACTCTCAAGGGTCTTCTCCAGCACCACAACTCAAAAGCATCAATTCTTCGGTGCTCAGCCTTCCTTATGGTCCAACTCTCACAGCCATACATTACTACTGGGAAAACCATAGCTTTAACTATACGGACCTTTGTTGGCAAGGTGATGTCTCTGCTTTTTAATATGCTGTCTAGGTTTGCCATAGCTTTCCTCCCAAGGAGCAAGCGTCTTTTAATTTCATGGCTGCAGTCACCGTCTGCGGTGTTCTTGGAGCCCAAGAAAATAAAATCGGTCACTGCTTCCATTTCTTCCCCTTCTATTTGCTAGGAAGTGATGGGACCAGATGCCATGATCTGGGTTTTTTTAATGTTGAGTTTCAAGCCAGCTTTTGCACTCTCCTCTTTCACCCTCATCAAGAGGCTCTTTAGTTCCTCTTCACTGTATGTAGTAGTTACGGCTGAAATACAATGGTCACTAAATGGCAGACCAACCAGTGCAGTTAAGACTGAATAGGGGATAGTTGGGGAGGAAAATAATGTTAACGTTTATAGTTTTAAAGCTGATTGAAGAATGTGTTCCTCTCCCCTTTTAAGGGATGCACATGGGAAGATTAGGGGGGGAAACCCTGAAATTTGTCCAGAGCCAGTGTTATATTTTCACACCCACTATCTTGCAGATTGCTTAAAATGTGAAATGAAGAGAACAGAAACTATTTCCACCCATCCATCTCTTGAATGGCTGGGGGCAAATAAACTTGCAGTGACCCTGGGTAGATGGAGGGAAGGGTTTTGTCACATATTCATGGCTAAAGCAGTTGAAATCTTAGGTATGCTAAAAAGGAAATAAGCAGCCTGGCTTTCCTTCCTCAAGAAAGAAACAGATTAAAGAAACAGTAGTTTTATTACACCGAAAAATCCAAATGGAAATGCTGAATCTAATAAGGTATGTATTCAGCCAAATTCCACTGACTTAGGAGCTCTTGACCACATTTCCCTCTAGTGGACAAATCTAATATACAACCGATAGATCTTGTAGACACAATATTTTATATACAAGGCAAAAGTCTGATACATTTCTTTTCCATGCAGTTATCCCATTTTTCATTACAGAAAGAGTCTGTAACTAACCCATAGACACACATCCTGATATTCCAAAAACTATGCTCATGTCTTCCTCAATACATACTCCAGTTATTTTCGACTACTACAGCCCTCAGCATTTCCAGCTGACAAAGGTCTATCTGCGCTGGATACATGGGTATTACAGTCCCAGCATAAGTGAAGATTGTTGGACTAGAGTAGCTGCTGTCCTGATATAGGAAATCCATGAGGACATTTGGAGGTACCATGTTGGAGAATGTGGTGGTACATACATAACTATTGCTTATGAGGAGGATTAGGAATTATTTATTGTAACTGTGGAACTAGTGCTACAGAAATTGAAAGCTTCTGTAAAATGCCAAATCTGGAGGGAAAATACCACTCACAATGGACCCACCCATCTATATTATCTATATTATAACTCTACCTATTGTGACCCTCAACTCCCCCCCCCCCATATTATCGTGGCTCTCAGTCATGAAAATATTGCCCACCAGGAATTAACTGAACCAAATGAGTGAGGATATGAGCTTGTCTTTTGACTTAGAAAATTCTCCAGTAGCCTTTCCTTTAGGCCAGAATGTCTTGGGATGATGATGGGAGTTTCAATCCAAAATTTCTAGGAATGCACAAGATTATTTTTAAAATATATGTAATAATTATTAATAACAGTAAGACAGTATCATGCAACAATTAAATACAGTGTAATCATGATATGTACCTGAATTACTCTCAATAATATTATTGATACCTCTTCTCTTTTTAAAACCCCAAGTAACTTATTCCAATTTAATATAACAATGACCAAATGCATAGAGATTGATGCACAAATTTTCATCCCAAGGGAAGAAAAATTATAGGAACTCTCAATCATAAAAAATGTAGAACTGATAATTTCCAGACAAAATTTATACACAGCACTCATCAATAGAGGCATTAAATACACATTAGTATCTTGTTATGTTACACAACACTCAAGGAAATCCATGCTCTATCTTGTTCCACTAGCCTTGCTGTTGGCTTATCGTCTAACTTATTCAGCCGTTAACTTATGACTAAGCTCAGTAGCATCTGCCCATTGACAGGACTCATCCTGTAGATTTCTGACAGAAGAGAAAATCATGCACCTAAAAATGAATGGGAAAAATATAATAGGTACAACTGTACACCTGCAACTCCTGAAACCAGAATTCCCAGGTTCATCAAAAGGCAAAACAAACCTTAAACACTATTTAAACTATGTCAAACAGTCAAGCCAAGTCAGTAGCATTTTTCTGAAAATTAAATTGACAGGTAAGTAAAAACAGTAGGAAGCAGCCTACTAAATGGCATCACATGTGAGATTGAATTAAGAAAGTGAACCTTTAAAAAATTCTATTTTACTTACTTCTCCCCACCCAAGGAATAATATAAAGCAATATACGATCTGAGAGCCAGTCAATGACAAAATTAATTGGGGAAAAAATTGAACACTTTTATCAGTTGAGCAGGGAAAAGAGAAAACTGGTTTATTCTTCTTCCCAGATAGACAAAAACTCTGATAATCTTAAAAATACTATCCACATTGTTTAAGAAATCAAAAGTCATCTTTAAAATTAATAAGCAAAAGACAAAAATGATAAATTTAAATATGAAGAAAGAGGATAAGATGAAATTGGAAGAAAAAACTGGATTTCAAAATGTTAAACAAATCAGATATTTGGGAGTACAAATAACAGGTAAAAACATAGACTTATTTAAAAATAACTACAGTAAAGTGTGGAACGATATTAAAAAAGATTTAGAAAAGTGGAAAAATTTACAACTATCATTGTTAGGGAAGATTGCCACAGTAAAAATGAATATATTGCCCAAAATTTTATACCTGTTCCAAACGATACCTATAGAAATTACAGATCAAACATTTTCAAAATGGCAAAAAGATATCACAAAATTTATATGGAATGGGAAAAAACCCAGAATAAAGTTAAGATATCTACAAGATTTAAAGGAAAGAGGAGGATTGGGACTACCAAATTTAAAATTATACTATGAATCATCTGTTTTGGTCTGGCTAAAAGATTGGATAAAATTAGATAATTGGAATATATTAAATTTAGAGGGCCATGATAATAGATTCGGATGGCACGGATATATGTATTATAATAAAAGCAAAAGCAATAAGGCATTTACGAATCATAGAATTAGGAAATCAATTTTAAGAATTTGGAACAGATATAAAAAATATTTATTGCCGGTATTACCATTGTGGATATCTCCTCAGGAGGCAAACGCCAAAACAGAAATTCCGAAAGATAAAAAATGGATAAGGTTTAAGAACTTATTGAAATTTAATGGGAATAATTATGAAATTAAAACGAGAGAGGAATTAGAAAGAGAAGGATTTGAGTGTTATTGGTTTAAATATTTACAACTAAAAGAACAATTTAAATTAGACCAAAAGATGTTCAAATTCACGGAAACAACAGAAAATTGGGACTGTATATTATGGAAAGAGAACGATCATTTAATATCCAAATTATATAAAAAACTATTGGAATTGAAAAATAAAGATATAAAAATTAAAAAGTATATGACAAAGCGGGAAGAAAATTTGAATAGAGAAATTAAATACGAAGACTGGCAAAGAATTTGGACGAAAAATATTAAATTTTCTTTAAGTAACAGTCTAAGAGAAAACAACTATAAAATGATATTTAGATGGTATTTGCCTCCTGAGAGATTATATAACATGAAATGTTTAAGATCAAACATATGTTGGAAATGCAAAATAAATGTGGGAACTTTTTATCACATTTGGTGGACATGTCAAAAGACCAAAAAATACTGGGGCAAAATTCATGGTAATATATGTAAAATATTCAAAATGGATATGGAAAAAAAATCAGAAACTTATTTACTGGGAATTATCGACATGAAGATGAACAAGGAACAAAAAAAACTATTATACCATTTGACTACAGCGGCGAGGATTATTTTCGCAAAACACTGGAAAGAAGAAGCTACCCCCTCAATAGAAGAATGGATAATCAAAACGATGGAAATAGCACAGATGGACAGACTGACAATTTTAATAAAACAAAAAGATCTGGGAGATTATGAACTTATATGGAACCCATTTATAGAATTTCTGCAAAAAGAATATAAAATAAAACTATTGTAATGGAAAAATATTAGAAGAGATAATAAAAAGAATATATTAGAATATATGCACTAGAATATAAGAACAAATGAAAGGTTTAAAATAAAATAAGAGTTAAGATATTTATATATTAAAGAAACATTAATAAAAAGAGGAATACAATAGAAATATAGCAAAAATTAAAACTAAAAGTAAGAAGCTATCTTCAAGAAAGAAACAGGAAGTCGTTTTAAATTAGTTGTTTCACATGATGTGTTGTTATAAGGATTTTGTTATATAGGGTTATTTAGTTTTGAATGTATGTTTATTAAGTTTGTTATGTACTCTGTTATTCACTTTTATGTTGTTGATGTTGTTGATGTCTTTGTTTGTTTGTTTGTTTGTTTGTTTTTTCTTTTAATAATAAAATTACTTTTTTATATAAAAAAAAAAGAAATCAAAAGTCATCTGAATGGTGTTTGGATTTTCTCTTTATCCTCCCATTTTTAAGGACAATGCTTCAAAACATATCTTCAGACAAAAAACTGTTTAGAAAACACAGTCCAAAGAAGCATTCTTGATCTCCAAGAGAAACAACTAGACCTTTACAAAGCTTTTCTGCAAATATTAGAACACTAAATGTAAGAGGCAGTCAACTGCTTGCTAGAGTTTAGGTGTTGAGACAAAGAACTGCAGGTAGTCCTTGAATTACGACCACTCATTCAGCAACCATTCAAAATTATGATGGCGCTGAATGAGGGGGACTTACGACTGGTCCGCGAAGTTGCAGCCATTGATTGCAAGCTGGGCACTAGGGTACCCGGCTCAGGATTACAACATTGCAGCGAGCAGCAGTCACATGATCGCCATTTGCAACCTTCCCTGCTGGCTTCCCACAAGCAAAGTCAATGGGGGAAGCCGGCAGGGAAGGTTGCAAGTCGCTCCAGTAAGTTGCTCCTGCTGCTTTTTCTCCCAAGGAGCCCTGCTACAGAGTATGAGTTCCCAGCAATACCCCCCTTGCCCTACTGCACTCCATAGCACATGCCTGCCCGCACCCCCCCCACCTGTGGCCCTTGCTGGCCTGCCTGTGTTCCCTAGTGGCCGCCTGAGGCCCCCACCAGCCAGCACACACTCCCTAGTGCCTGCCTGCAGCACCCCCCACCTCCCCATAGCACCCACACACCCCTGGCACTCCTTGCCTGGGACTCCCACCTTTTCCCGCTTAACAATCTGTGCGGTCCTGTGGTTATAACGGCAACCAGGACTGCCAGGATTGCCGTAGCTAAGCAATGCAGTCATGTGACATCCCGCTTCCCAACTGCATTGCTTAGCGATGGCAATCCCAGTCCCAATAGCCTTCGTAACTTGAGGACTACCTGTACAGATGCATTCTCCGTAATCTAAGAGGAATGGATACAGTTGCCCTGTCCAAAGACTGGTGAATTGGGGGACTCATAATATTAATTTGTTCCATGAAGAAATGATTCATCTTGGAAGATAAGCCTTTGTGGGGGGGGAAAAAAACCATTATGTAGGTATCCAAAAGGAACTCAAATGTTGGAAAGAATACATTCACTTCATGATATTTTCCCTCATTCTTCTTTTCTCACAATTTGCCAGCTTTTTCCCATGATGCATAACATAACTGATCAACCATCTCTTTATTGTTTTTCTTTTGGTTGGGCTGTGACTACACATCCTTAACATTTTGTTTAAAAACGCTTTCATTAAAGAACCTAATTTTGCTTTAATTAAATTAATTTTAATTACTTTTAATTAATTACATTTAATTGATTAAATTTAAATTTAAAGTTAATTAAATAGATTTTAATTAAATTAATTAAACTACTTTTGCTTTAATTAAAGAACCTAATTTCATATATCTAGGACATTAACAAGGACCTCAGGTCTATAAGGCAATATAAGCAGAGAAGGCACACAATCTGCAGCTGAGGTGGTTGTATATTCACCCTTAACTTTTTCAGCTTCTAAAGGCTGTAGGATGGATTGGTGCTGATCCACTGATGTAACCAGAATGGGCTTGGACAAGTTTTTCAGCCCAGTTTTGGTGGTTCTGAGAAGAGATGAGAAGGGCATCAGGATGATATAGGGGCATAAAGCCTTGCAGACCTTTTTGAATATGCTCTTCACTATGAAAAAAGGAAAGGTAATATGCTTTCAAGTTGTGATCAGTGCTTGGTGACTACACAGACAAACCACAGTTTTCTTCTCCATAGTGTATTGGCTGTTGTCTTCTTCTGGGATGTTTTTGACTTCCTAGTCAAGCCTATAGTCCTGATATTCCCTGGTAACCCCCCATTAAAGTGCTAACTAGGCCTGATCCTCCTTAGTTTTCAAGCACAGACAAGATCAGTGAGATGCTGCCACCTGCTGAGAGATTATGAAAAGCAGATTACAAATGAATTAATACCCCTATTTCGACCGTGACTTAAGAAAAATTTCAAAAGGAAAATTGCAGAATCCAAAATTGACATTTTTACTATTGACGTTTGGGGGTTAAAATTGGGCACTGCAAATTGGATTCTAGGGATCCAGATGGAGTTTAAAACTATAGGTAACATAGGAATTTGATATCATTTAGATATGGAAACCACCCTTATATTTTACAGGCAGTTCAACCCATGGTTATACTTAGCTTTGCACTGAAGGACTAGCCTCAGTATAAGGATGAATGGTGGCTCAGCAGGTAAGACGCCAGGCTTGTCGATCGGAAGATCACAAGCTCGGAGGTTCGAATCCCTAGTCCCGCGTGACGGAGTGAGCTCCCGCACTCACCCCAGCTCTTGCCAACCTAGCAATTCGAAAGCATGCAAATGCAAGTAGATTAATAGGTACCACTTCGGTGGGTAGGTAACAGCGTTCTGCGCGCGTCATGCCGGCCACATGACCGTGGAAGCATCTTCGGACAACGCTGGCTCTTTGGCTAACAAACAGAGATGAGCACCGGCCCCTAGAGTTGGACACGACTGCACAAATGTGTGGGGGGAACCTTTACTTTAAGGATGAATAGCCTGGCAATTAACTATAAGTGGAAAGGAATTGTAAATTGAAGAGTGAGCCATCTCGCATTCCATGTTTTTCTGCAGCTACCACATGGGCTACCAAGAAAGGTAAACCTTCCTTGTACTGTAGTGATGAAACGCAGCAAGGAACCAGAAGGGAAACACCATTCTCTGCCAACACCTTGCACTTCTAGGGGAGGAGATCATGTTGGTGTGTATGTATCCTAATCTACAGTACATTCACATGCAATTAATTGTGATAGCTGAATTTGTCTCAGTCCTAAAGAGGAGATTGTAAACATCTTTATAATGGCTATGTAGGATGACTGATTATGTTGGTCTTCAGTATCCATGATAAGACAACTCTCCAGGGTGAGTTAATTGATTTCAGGACAAGCACCTAAGCCTCTTACATCTTTCAGAGACATACAAGGTCATAGATATTTTCAGATAGTGACAAGCCAAGAAAAAAATAATTATTTCTAACCTCAAGATACCCTACAGGGCTGTCTGCCAGAACTTTGCTTGGATAGACCTGGAAGTGAAGTTTCTACAACATTTCCCATGACCCAACATAGATGGGGGAGGTGTAACAGTTTGTCTTGGCCACTGGATTTGTTGTAGCTGTAACAAATATTTTGGCTCTCTTTTCTATCTAATTTCCAGTAAAAATATAAGAGACTTACCATTCAGAAAATGACAGCGGAACACAAGCCAGTTAAACAAAGGGCATTCATACTGTAAACATATTATATACTGAACACCAAGACATAGCAAAGAGTTGCTCTGCTGCTGCCTATCCTGAGCAGTTTTCATAACAGCACTTCCCCTCACTTTTTAAGTGCCCATGTCAAAGTGGTAAATACCACATTCAAAAATCAATTTAATTAGCCTGAAAAAAACTGGGCTAATTTTTTTGTTCTTCACTTTAAAGTAATGCAAAATGCTTCTGCAAATTCTCCTAGGCTAGGGTGTAGCTTCTTCTATCCTTTTGATTTATTGTGGCTCTTGCTTCATCCACTTTTCTCACAAGATTTCTAACAAATGATAACCACACATTTTCCCAGCTTAGAGAATGAGTTGGAGGTCAGACAAGGTATATTAGTTACAGGTAGTCCTTGCTTAACAACCATTTGTTTAGTGATGGTTCAGACTTACGACAGTGCTGAAAAAACTGACCTGCTACCGGTCCTCACACTTACAATTGTTGCAGCGTCCCCACAGTCACATGATCACGATTTGGGTGCTTGGCAATGGGTTTGCATTTACAACCATCGCAACATCCTGCGGTCACGTGATTGCCATTTTTGACCTTCCCAGCTGGCTTCCAGCAAGCAAAATCAAAGGAGAACCACGTGATTTGCTTAACAACCACGTGGTTTGCTTAATGACCACAGTGATTTGCTTAACAACTGCCGCAAAAAAGGTCATAAAATCGGGTCGGATTTGCTTAATGACCACTTTGCTTAGCAACTGAAATTCTGGTCCCAATTGTGGTCGTTAAGCGAGGACTACCTGTACATTAATAGATGGAGGTTGTTATCACTTTTCTTTCTTTAAGTAATGTAGTACTTGTCACATTAATGCTCTTTTTTGAACAATGAGATCTCTACAGGTTGTGGTACAGATGTTCTTTAACAGTGCACATTATGAATCATGCCCAGAAAGCATACAGTAGATTTGGAACCAAACGGAGACAAACAGTTGGAATGTGTTTGGGGAATTACTGCTGAGTAGATAAAGCTTGTTCTGCATCTAAACAAGGTCCACCTAATTCTGTACCATGTTATCAGTTGTGTCCCTGCTTTTTTCCCTACTTTTAAAAAATCTAGGGTCAGGTAATTTGCTTTTCCTTATGTTGAAAAGTATAACTGCACTGCTGAACATCAATAGTGTAAAGTTGGGAACTACTGGAGGCTACACAAACAAAAACAAGGCTGAGAGCCCTTCGTACCTCAGACAGTGCAGGGCTGCTCACCACTAAGTCTTTTTGCTAGATATATTTCTAGATAAAAGAATAAAAGAACACTGTGCAGCTTTCCAGGAGGGGTCATTTCTTCTTCTCTTCAAACACGACATGTTAGATCAGCCCTTCTCAACCTTTTGACCCTGGAGGAACCCTTGAAAGATTTTTCAGGCCTCGGGGAACCCCTGCACATTCAGGCTCAAATATAGGCCAGAAGTTACAAAATGATTATACTCGTTTCATGTGTAGGCCTGTATATACAGTATGCATTAACAGTGTTCTTAAACTAAAAAATCAAGAATGAAACTTACCTCTTTAATGTGAAGTTGCCCGAATTTGAAATATTTTTTTAAATAAATCGTGATCTCTCAGGGAACCCCTAGTGACCTCTTGCAGAACCCTAAGGTTCCACAGAACCTGGTTGAGAAACCGTGCTCTAGATATTTTGCAAATGCATTTGCTGCAAAAAAAAAAGTGTAACACAGCTCTACGCACACCTATGATTGTTTCCTTAAGTACATTTAATTGAAAAGGTGACTGCTGCCCAAATTAATTTCACCACAGTAAGAAATATGGCTTCCTCATTTTCTCTTGTTCTAAATTATGGACATCTGGAAGGCATGAATCATAAAAGTGATGTTACAAAAACATCTGTTTGTACTGTGTAGACACTAGTCCAGTGTGATTAGGTGATTGCATTGTTTAGTGTGTTAACTCCCTTTCCCTAGAGGCAAAACAGTTTATGTCCCACATTATATTTTGAAAGCTCAGCCAATGCTGTCTTTACAATGGCAGTAGTCGAATGCTGACTTCCTTTGGGCAAACATTAATATTAACCCATACTCTAGTTATACAATCCAAAATCAACATTGCAGAATTTAGTTTTTCTGTTCCACTACAAAACTTTTATTTCATTGTTTGTAAGCAAACTATGACATTTGCTTATCCTCAAACTCCAACATCCTCACATTCAGAAATTCATCTGACAGTCAGAAAAGGCTTGCCAGTAATAAAGAACCTGCAACTTTCTAAGGTAAATTATAAATCCAGCCAGAAAAAGAGAGAATGAATAGCAATGAGTGTTATATTTCCTAGACCAGTTTTCTCAGCCAGCCAGCCAGATGTGTGAACTTCAACTCCCAGAAAGCTCTGAAGCTGAGATGAATCCTTTGGCTTGATCCCTGGGAAATTTCTGAGAAATTTATAGGCTAATACTTAACCCCTCAATCACCTTCATATATACATGGGATAACTGATGAAAGCTGTACCTTCTATTGTACCCAGAATAGCATTTCCATCTATCTCACTCACAATCCCCCCCAATAAAATATTCTATATGGCATATAAGCCACCCTCATGTCCAAAGTAATATTGTTACCTATAATGGCAAATGGATGCTTTACAGCAATTATGTCTTTTGTGGCCCTCAATATGTTGTTGGACTCCAAAACCTACAAGTAACAATCACTATGGCCATTAAGATCAATAGATTTTATAGTCTAACATCTATAAGCTCAGTGTGCCAATGTATGCTTTATTCGCTTTGCCTGGAAAAGCAACACATCTTTTCATTTTTTTCATGGAGGTTAGGTCTGTCCAGGCCTATTAAGATTTGAAGATTATAAGTTAGGTACAACATGCCTCCAAATACCAAGTGCAGAGGAACAAAAGCCCCAGGGGGATATGTCTCCAGTTCATACTTGTGAGCACACCAAAAACTAACTGTGGTTGGCCACAGTGAGAAACAAAATGCTGGACTAAGATGGGCATCAGTCTGATCTAGCAGGGCCGTTCTAATGTTCAAATATGTCAGGTGTTGCATTTTACTTCTATCTAGCACAATGCTTATAATACCTACTAAATAAATGTTGAAGAGTACTAGCTGGAATAGATTCCCATTCTGCCCTATAATAACAGTTAAATAAATAGAAGGAAATTTAGGGTTCAATTCCAGATGCAGGTTTACTAAGGAAATTGCTCACCACTAGATGGAGCTACAAACAAATAAGAATTGCTATAAAATTAGAAAAAAAGAATGACAAGACCATAGGCAAAGTTATCCTGATATATAAAAGATAACCAACAATAAAAATTATCAATTCATCCATTCCTAATCTGACAGTGTCTTACAAGGTTCCATTATATTATCTTGTCCAAAACTGATGTACATGTGACAACTTTACTAGCAAATGTTACAGTATAGAAAACAATAGAATGAGAGAGACAAAGTATCTGTACTTCTGAAAAACCCCAAAAAGTCTTAAAATGGTCCATCTTTAATGGGACTTTAGTATTTTGGGCAGTTCATATCACATCTCTCAGGATTCAGTTTTCTTCAGCTTATCCCTGTTCAAACAAGCCATTAATTTGTCCTATTCCCATGCATGTTTCTTGATATCCCTAATATTTCTAATGGAATATGTTTAATACATACACACAATTTGGAAAGCAAATACACTCTGGATTACATAGTTTGTAAGAAACAAAATACATGAATACTTTTTTAAGCATATCCAGATATTAGACTATAGACAAAGCAATTCTTTGTTATATCTCATATTCCTCATGTGAATAGCTTTATTTGTGAGCTGAAATTTCTGCTGAAACTTGGATCCTAGCTCTTCCCACACCTAATATGTGCAAACACAGCTATTCTTTTGATCCAAAGACTTGATCCAAAGACTTTTGATCCAGAGTCCTGCGCTCCGCCGCCCCTGCTGCCCCTTCTGACCTTTGCTGTCTTTTTCCTCCTGCGGCTGACAAGGAGCACCTGGCCTGGCCCTTCGCGAGGCAGCTGCTGGCCGCAAGAAGGCCTTGTGCAGCCAACATCTGCCTTGAGAAGGGCCAGGCCAGGTGTGCCTCAGCAGCAGCGGGAGGAAGAAGATGGTGAAGGGAAGCTGGGGGCAGCAGGGGCGGCAGAGTGCGGGGTGGCAGGGGAAGCAGGGCACAGGGCGGTGGGGATGGCAGAGGTGGCAGGGGCTGAGGAGCGCAGGGTGGCCAAAAGGGAAGAGATGGGGGGAGATAGGCAGGCGGGGGGAAGTTGAAGTGCACCCTGCAGTTGTAAATGTGAGTGGGCTGCCAAGCACCTGAATTTTGATCACATGACCACAGGGCACCGCAACCACCATAACTTCGAAGACCGGCCATAACTACCATTTATTCAGCACTGCCATAACTTTGGTCACTGAACGAATGGCTGTTAAGCGAGGACAACCTGTAAGCATGATGAGTAGAGAGGCCTGTGCCACCTCCAGCTTTTGCAGTTTTATTCAAAACTTTCTCCAACATGTCTCCTGCAAGAATCCAGCAAGCAAGTGAATTGCAGACCAACATTAGCTGCAGAACAAGGAAAAAAATTAGCTGGAACAATGTAAGCCCTACCCTCCATCAGAAGCACAAGCCCAGTATGTACGTACATTGGTGCAGAGGAGGCATGGGCCAATTGAGGAACTAGTGATTCAACTTGGGACATTCTGCATATGAAACTACATTCAACCACTGAGTTACAGCTCTTTGAATTAAACTCCAGTAAGTACTTATATGTATGCAGGTAGAGTAGGCTGAATCAGACTGCATGCTTATTCATGTAGAGCCCATCTTGGAGCACTAAGAGTGATAGTAGGAAAGGTATGTCCTAAATGCTTTACAGAAGTCTACAATTCATCATCAACGTGCAGTTTGCCCATGCTGCTATATCCGAAGGGGATATAGACAGGAATGGGGTGCAATAATTTGCTATGGCATATCTCCATGGGGAACAGACATAAGCTTGAGAATTTAGACAGCTGAACATAACATTATTCAATTAACCAGTTTACAGATCTTTGGCAAAGGTTGCAGGTACCTACAGTAAGTTCTTAATACATTTTCTTTTATTAAACTACATTCAGAGGCTCACAACTGAACAAAATTTTAATTGAAACAGGTAACAATTTCATAGAAATGGAAAGGGCAATTTAAGCTAATGTACTGTATCTATCCTCTTGCTTGGTCAGTGCAAAAATCCAAAGTAAAGCATCCACAACAAATGGATGTCTAGCCTCTGCTTGAAAAGATCTAGGGAATAGGATCCCGTTACTTCTTTGGGCACTGGTTTCACTATCATATTGCTTAGTCAAATAGATAAAAAAGGTAAAGGTTTTCCCCTGCACAGTCATGTCCGACTCTAGGGGGCGGTGCTCATCTCTGTTTCTTAGCCGAAGAGCCAGTGCTGTCCAAAGACGCTTCCACGGTCATGTGGCCAGCATGACATGTGCGGAATGCTATTACCTTCCCACCGAAGTGGTACCTATTTATTTACTTGCATTTGCACGCTTTCGAATTGCTAGGTTGGCAAGAGCTGGGGCGAGTGCAGGAGCTCACTCTGTCACGTGGCGCTCGGGTCTCGAACCGCCGACCTTCAGATCGACAAGCCTGGCGTCTTAACCACTGAGCCATCGGACCCCTCAGTCAAATAGATACCTTGCTACAAAACAGAAGTCTATGTATAAAACTATAATTATTTTGTTATCATCACCAGCTGCTTCTTCTGATCCTTACTCTTGGGACCTAAAACCTGGACTATCTCATCAATAACCATTAGAAGCTACCATATATTTGTCCAACGTATTCTTAATATATTGCACCATTTTAACTATGTTTAATTGATGGAGCTAATTTTGATCGCTTGAAAAGGACATCATGTTTGGTAAAGTTGAGGGCCAGTAGAAAAGAGGAAGACCTTCAATGTGATGGATTGATACAATCACCACAACAATGGATGCAAACACTGGAATAGTCAGGCATATGGCACAAGACCGAACAGCATTTCGTTCTGTTATACATAGGGTCACCATGAGTCATAAATGACTTGATGGCAACTAACAACAACAATTTTGACTCAAAATCAGAGAATAAATGCGATTTAAGTAACAAACAGTTTTGATTGTACTCACCCACTTGTAATATCATCAGTCCTTATATTTTTCCCAAGGACATCTCCATCACTCATATAACCTGTAGCATCCATGTTGATTCCTTCAAGATCTACTTCATCACCTCCTTTGTCTGTGATATCCATGTGGCAAACATTATTGTCCCGAGATGTTGGCTGTCTTCTCAATGGTGCTGAATACATGTAACGCCCTGGTTCTGCATTGATGAGTCGGCTGGCATTGGCTCTTGGAGGATATCCATTACCCACTGATGGAGCATCACCTGCCTGAAGACGGGGACTGGACTGTCCAAGTCTCCAAGATAAGGGTGTTGGCCTGCCTGTCAAACTGAGGATGCTGCGCCCGCTTATTTCAGTGGTGACATTAGTATCAAAGGTGGTCTCCAAGGTGCTTAAAATAAGAAAAGATTCAAGGTATAATACATTTCAACAAATAACTGGATTTATGGCAAATGTTAGAAATATCTTATTTAAATACTAGATGTCTGGAATGAAAGAAAAGCAAGACAGTTGTTGTTTTGATCTTACTAATAAACGATGGGGCAGAGGAATATTAAACTTTGGTGAAGTCAAGGCAACTTGCAGAGGTCCATTTAATACACTTGTATACTCTAGGTACAATCATGTTATAGCGATTCCTTGATGAGACCTTTTGTTAAAGATCTCAACCATAACTATTCATTGTTAATAATTGCATTATATACCTATGTTAGACAACTTTATAGTGCTGTGATCTCCTAAAACAATAAATGACTTTGTGGAATTCCAATGAATAAATCTATCGAACTGCTGTTAGGTCTCTGCCGTCTGATAGGGCTCCTGCTTTTATTCAAGGGGTGGGGAGTAATGAGGTGTCACACAGAAGCATTTACAGGCAGTCCTCGTTTAGTGACCATAATGGGGACCAGCAACTGCTAAGTGAAACCGCAACTGTGCTTATGATCTTACTTCAGTTTTCCTTTGCTTTACAGACCCGCGAAGGTCATAAATGCGAGGACTGGTCGCTAGGTTACTTTTTCATAACCGTTGTAACTGGAAACGGTCGCTGTATGAGACAATTTCTAAACAAGGACTACCTATATTAGTTTGGTCTGACACAGCCAGAGGAGGCCACCTCCTCTTCCTGTTACTGGAGGTATCCTTTTTGCAACTTCTTTTGTCCTGAAGATCCTACCTCATCCCAAACTACTATTTCAGGTCATAGGCTGGGCCTAGCTCCAATGCTGTCCTGTCATTGCTTTGACAGTTTTATCCACAGAGGAGTGGTGGCTATGCTGGTGGAGAAGATGGCTGTTGTGGGTCTTCCGGGCTGTGTGGCCGTGTTCTGAAAGTTGTGGTTCCTAACGTTTCGCCAGCATCTGTGGCCAGCATCTTCAGAGGGCAGGAGCACAGACAGAAGCGAAATCTCTGTGCCCAATATTGCCACTCTACCTGGGCACAGAGATTTCGCTTCTGTCTGTGCTCCTGCCCTCTGAAGATGCTGGCCACAGATGCTGGCGAAACGTTAGGAACCACAACTTCCAGAACACGGCCACACAGCCCGGAAGACCCACAACAGCCATCGAACTCTGGCAATGAAAGCCTTCGACAATACACTGGTGGAGAAGGTTGTCCTGCTAGCTTAGATTCTCCCCAAATGGCCAGCTTGGGGAAGAAACTGGAATACCCCCTTTGAAATGCAGAGAGTGGTGATGGTGGTAACTTAGCACCAGGAAATGGAGACATTAATGGCCAGAGATCTGCATCTGGATGCAGCAGGAATTGTGTTCTCTCATTTTCTTTATTGCAAGGCACACTTCATTCCCTGCCAAGCTTGCTGTGGTTGGACGAGACAGGACACTGTTTCCTATCTCTGTCCCTCGTCTCTGAATAAGCCGTTATTTTGTAACCTAATGGCTGCCAAGCACATGGAAGGCCCAAGTGAAGCTAGTCTCACCTCACCTGCTGTCCACTGGGGTAGGCAGAAGCAAGCCACTGGGAATTAATATAAAGGCAGCAGACAGAATGAGAAAGGTCAGCCTGGATAATGGGGAAGTACTGGCTAGTGACCAGTGAGTGGGTAATAAAGAGGTGAAGACCCCACAACAAGAATTGTTGGGGTCGTGAATCTTGCAGCCACCCTTAGCAGCATGAGTTATGACAACAATCCAGCTTTTTGAGTGTGCAATCCACATAGCTGGATTAGTGACAGACTGCTCCCACTCTTCCTGAACAAACCACCTTGTCCACCCAAGGGAGTGAGACTCTCAATTTTTCTTGCAACCCCTCTGAGGGTTTTGAGGCACATAATTTAAAATCCCTGCCATACAATATTACAGGTAGGACTTTCATGTCAGTATGGGTGGAAAACTGTTATGATCCTATTATCTTCTGAGGATGGTCTTATGTGTGGTGTTGAATGCTAAAAAACTGAATATTGAAAAAAGCCTAACAAGCAAAAGATATAGTTCACCAACAGAAAGTGATTCTGGTTTATTTTATTATGAATCCTAGCATTAGTAAAATCATTAACAACTGCACTGAATACCACTTTCCTTGACTATGGTAAATCTGGAACACTTTTCTTATAAAGGACATTTCAGCCTATTATTTCTTTAGATTGACTATTGCAACACTAGAACCACTGTAGGCCTCCAAGTGAGCCTAATGATCCCATGATAGTGATAATTAAATCCAACTGATTCCAATATTAAAATTTAAGGATTAACATTGCCGTGCTGGAAGTTTATAACTTAACTAGGAGCTGAATTAACTGAAAATTAAGTTACGCCCATTCCTGGATCGCGACGCCCTCCGTACAGTCACTCATGCTCTCGTCATCTCCCATGTAGATTATTGCAATGCGCTCTACATGGGGCTACCCTTGAAGACTGTCCGGAAGCTACAGCTGGTGCAGAATGCGGCCGCGCGGGCAGTTTTGGGTGCGTCAAGATCCGCACATGTAACACCGCTGCTCCGCGAGCTGCATTGGGTGCCGGTTTGCTTCCGGGTACAATTCAAGGTGTTGGTTATCACCTTTAAAGCCCTACATGGCATGGGACCAGAATACCTGAGGGACCGTCTTATCCCCATTTTATCGACCCGCCCCACCCGGTAATTCAGAGAGGGCCTGCTACGAACCCCATCAATTAGAGAATGCCATCTGATGGGGTCTAGGAGGCGGGCCTTCTCTGTGACAGCGCCCACTCTATGGAACATCTTGCCCCCAGAGTTGAGACAGATCTCCCTCCCGACCTTTAGGAAAGAGCTGAAGACCTGGTTCTGCCGCCTGGCATGGGAAGGAGGAAGGGATAGTTCCTCATGGGGGTGGCTAATCCCCTAATTTTATAACTGTCCTTCTTTTAACTATTCCATTACCATCTGGATTTTCAATTTAATTTATATTTTCAATTTAATTTATATTTATTGTATAATTGAGATTTTAAACCTTATTTTAACTTGTTTATTGTGAACCGCCCAGAGTTCCCCATGGGGGGAGATGGGCGGTTATAGAAATTAAATAAATAAATAAATAAATAAATAAAATGTTAGTGAATTCATTTTAGGCTGGGTCTGAAGTCTTTTCTTAATTTTTTTGTGGTTGTGGCAGAAGGCATCTTTGGAAATATCTCTACTGAGAAATCCATTTGGCTTTGTGCTTCCAGGTTTTAGGTGGGTCTTAAGGACTTTCCAGTTGTGTCAGGCCCTTGTGTTACATTACTGATGGCTTTTTAATATTTTGTCTTCCATTTGTTTGTTTGCACTTTTGGAATTTTTATTGTATTTTTTAAAAACTAGGAGGGCTTGGGTGAAATATGTGTGTTTGTGTAAGTAAAACTCTACAGTTAAATCATATTACTTCTCTGATGTGGTTTCTTCCCAAGCATTTTGCTGATTGCCTAAATTGGTAATTTCATTAAGCTCTATAATGTAACAGTAGACAATTTTGATTTCTATTTGAAATATTACTAGTGAATCTTTTGCACTGCTTTTAAAAAAATATGACCATGCATACCTCATTAATAGAATTATAAGGCTTTGTTTATCCAAAGACCAGGTAGGAATTCAAGTTATGTGCCTTATCAAACAGGTCAAATGCAGTTCAGCCGCTTGTTTAAACACAATAATGTAGATCTGGTTAAAATAGTTAAAAGACTCTCAGAAGTAAACGTAGGTAAGGTTTTAAATAGTAACCTTTGCACCTTTGTTTCTATTCAAACATCACCTAAAAAATATTTAACAAATATTTTTCCAAGGCTCAGCTTCTATACATAGCCCTCTCTTAAATGGTTTATTCCAATACCTAAACTTACTCTTCATTAATCTCAGTTATGCCCTAATATGGTACAGATTCTAGTTTTTCACATTTAAAAAAGAATAATATTGTAGTGCATAGTCAAATTAATCTTTGTCATTAGTCATTCATAATAATCTCTCGGAGGCCGAAAGAGAGTCAAGGATAGGCAATGTAGTTCTATTCCTTGTAAAGAAACAATTCATGCCCCTTACCTATGGGAGACCTGAGTTCCTCGTAAGCTAGACATGGTCTCTTCCAAGTTTTGCCGAAGATCAGCTATATTCTTGACAGTTCGTAACCTGCGGGTTTCTGGATCTTCCCCTATGGAAAAATGTAACTTTCAGGTAAGAAGTAACTAGACTTTATCAGCACAGTGTGCACACGCACACACAGAGAGACTTCACAATTCCAATTCAAAAATAATTTTCTATTTCTATATTATCTAAGACCCAGGTTCTTTTTTTTCTTTTCTTTTGTTTTTTGCTAGCTGGTGCTCAATCTTGGGCTGAATGAGACATGGTAGGGTATTATCAATCTGATGAACATAGGCATCTCTTGTACGCTAATCTGAATCATGTTTAAAATCCAAAATTAATTATCGATATATTAATTTTATCTCACTTTCACCATTCCAAAAGCAATCTCAGGCTCGTACTATTATGTTTGTATTCTAGTCTTATAATTAGCATAAAGTATTTCTAGAGGTCAACATGGGTTTGAAAAATCCTGCAAGTTTTCTATCCAGATTTCCATCTCTCCAAACACACACTTTTATCATCTCTGGAGATATCTAATGTACATTTGACACAAATTAATCTCATTGTTTCTGAAGGAGTGGCTTCTTTCAGATAAAAGAGTATCTATTAAACACTTCATGGCAAAAACATACACTGATTAAAGCTAGCTTTTAACAGTCTAAAAGCAAGAATGATCTTCAGGCAGTCTTATATTAGAATACAGGCCTTTTTAATTTCAGGCAGATTGGAACCTAACATTGACAATAAATTTGAAATGGAAGATTAGGTTATCTACCAGGCTGCATCCTCAATAGAAAAGTACTTGGGAGAACATAGAAATACTGGAGTGCAACAATCTGATAAGGATTAGGTATGTTCGCCACCTTGAGTTATTTATAAAAAATAATAAAGGCAGGATAGAAAATATCTATATCTATATCTAATCTATATCTATCTCATCTGGATGCTCTCTAGAAAATGAACAAAGGATATCCATTTTAGAATGAGGAGTAGTGCAGGAATTACTTCAATGCACCACCTAAAATTCATCTTTGAAAGGACCTGCATGTTATAATTATAATTATTTAATAATCGTATATACATGGTATATATATATTATGTCTCTTGTTTTAATGAATCATTTTATTGTAAACTGCCCAGAGTCCCTCCGAAGGAGGGAGATGGGCGATGATGGAAATTTGATAGATAGATAGATAGATAGATAGACAAACAAACAAACAAACAATAAATAAATAAATAAATAAATAATCAATCAATCCCAGAAACAGATTACAGCAATAGTTCACTTTTTATGTTTCCAAAGGGAGAACATCCTTGCTCCTTTACCTAAATATGCTTTAGTAACCTTCAGATCAAAGCATATCTCTGTTCAGAAGTTGCATTTCATTCAAGATGTTTTCCTCAAAGATAAGCATGCATGGAGTAGTACAACCTTAGTCTGCAAAAACTTTTTGAGTGATCATCATAAGAGTCAATTCTGCACTCTACATGCTTGAAAAAACCTCTTCTCCATGCCACTTATTTCAATGTATTTTATCTAAAGTATTTTATCCTGCTTTTTGGGTGTGTGTGTTTAAAATGCACTTAAAGTAGTTAACAGAAATAGAATACATTCTAGACATCAGTCAATCAGAAGTGTCAGCACCAATTAATAAATCAACTGAATAAATCCAGCAAAAGGCAGAGGAAAAAGCCACAACTGCACCTGGAAATGGAAAGAAATGAGGTTAGACAAAATTCAGGCCACAAGTAATTCTACAAAGGGGGAGCAGCCAATGAGAAATCTACCTTCCGTGAATATACTGGCTTGGCTTCATAGGATCCAGGTGGGACACAAAGACGTGGAGGCAAACCTCTTTTGCTCCTCTCACAGACTGAGAAAATTCATGCAGGACTAAGAGGTCTTAAACGCTTTGTTAATAT
Organism: Charina bottae; assembly: GCA_023362775.1. Taxonomy (NCBI): domain Eukaryota; kingdom Metazoa; phylum Chordata; class Lepidosauria; order Squamata; family Charinaidae; genus Charina; species Charina bottae. The sequence continues at coordinate 166,432,912 of JALMGJ010000001.1, read as the reverse complement.
TTGTCCTACATCCAGTTTTAAGAAGAATTTTGGGAAACTTGAAAGGGCCCTTTGAGATCTTGGTTTTGAAACCTTAGTAATCCTTTATTTAAAAAGTTAATCTCTCTCTTTTTTTAAAAAAAAAATATAAGATTACTGCAGAGGAGACTGATATGAAAAAGTTATAGTAAAGAGCACTAATATTTGTTGGCAAGAATAGTTGGCAGTTTGAAAAAGCTGATAACTGCACAGTAGATTTCTGCCTATTTCTTCTAACTAAAGATGTTTCTTTTAAAAAAAAAACAAATACGGTACAACTTTCTGGGATCATGGAAACTTTAAACCCAATTTACATTCTATGCAAATTAGCTCTGCATCTTGTCAAAATTGGGGATTTTCCTCCCTTGGCAATAAGAGCAAAGAGGTATCTGCTTCTTTTTCATTATTCGTATTATAGACATACTGTAGTTCTCATGGTGCCTCAAAAGAGGAAATTAGATGGATATTTGATTTTAAAAAAAACCTAGAGTAACATTTTCCAACTTAGTTTTGCTTATCTCACTTGGAAAAATATCTTTGGGTTTAAAATTCCCTAGTATCTCCTAGTCTTGGGATTGGGGAAAAATATCCTTCCTTTTTACATACATATTTTCCGTACCAAAGTACAAGACTTCCCTATTTTGCTTTTGTACTTAAATGGAAGACTCAGCAGGAGGTAGCTGTTGGCTGATTAGAAACTAAGCAGGTTTGTTCCTGATTAGTAATTGGATGAGCACAATCTGAGAAGTCCAGGGCTGCAGACTAGACAGGAGTTGAAAACGCATCACAGAAGAAAGCATTTGGATATCATTTCCACATCATCCCATGAAAACTGCATGGATGTGTCCATGTTACTCTCTGTAGGAACCAAATATGACTTATAGATGAGTGTTTTATAAAAAATAACTTTTGAACAAATACGTCTTTTCAACAACTGAAAAGAAGCATGTGATCTGGATTTGGGGGCGTTAACGTGAGTCCCCTGCCATGGACAGACCATTCCCTGTTGGCCCTAGAGTTCCCAGCAGCTGCCCCTCACCGCAGGGAGGTGGGGCCTATTACATCGGCCTGCCCCAGGGACCTGATGGACCAGTGCGATTTCAGAGGGAACTTGGATTTTTTCCTGAAGTTCTGGCATGCAGTTCAGCAGAACCCCTCGTTGGTGCTTGGAATAAGAAGGTGACAGGGGCGCAGGACCAAATTGCCTTTTGCTGTGGCTTAGGGGGGCCTTTGCACATATTTGTCTTGTGCGCCAGTTGCACCCTTTCCTGGACTGGGAGGCCTTGCTCATGGTCACTCATGACTTATCACTTCCTGGTTGGATTACTGCAATGCGCTTTACATGGGACTGCCCTTGAAGACCACTCGGAAGTTACAACTGGTCCAGAATGCAGAAGCACGCACAATATTGGGTTTTCCTAGGTTCACCCACATTACAGCTCTCTTGCGCGAGCTGCACTGGCTCCCAGTTTCCTTCTGGGTGCAATTCAAGCTGCTGGTTATTACCTTTAAAGCCCTACATGGCATGGGACCTGATTATTTGCAGGACCACCTCTCCCTATGAATATCTGCCCATGCCACTAGGTCAGGTAGGGTGGGCACACTCCAGGTCCCTTCCCTGAAATCCTGCCATTTAGTGGGACCTCGGAAGCGCGTCTTTTCCGTGGCTGCACCTCCATTGTGGAATACCCTCCCCCTGGTGATTTGGCAGGCCCCCACCCTTTTAGCCCTTGGGAAGGCCATCAAGACCTGGCTTTTTACCCAGGTGCTGGGATAGGATAGGATAGGATAGGATAGGATAGGATAGGATAGGATAGGATAGGATAGGATAGGAAAGGAAGTATGGAATGAGGATAACTGGAGCTTGCTGCGGGGCATCCCAAGGGGAAGATCAAGGTGCAGAGTTTTTGTTTTATTGCTTTACTATTTTATTGTTTTTATGGTTATTGTTTTTATTGTTGTTGTGAGCCACCCAGAGCTATTGAAGATGGGTGGCCATATAAATCTTTTACATAAATAATATAATAATATAACATAACATAACATAACATAACATAACATAACATAACATAACATAATATAATATAATATAATTGAAATTTGCAGCTAGAGGCTCGTGTATTCATTAACTTAGGTCCATGTAATTTACCCTTCTCAAACTAATGCCCTTTAGATAAGTTGAAGCAGCAACTTCTAAAATTCCCAGGGAATGGTGATATAACTGAATTTGTTGAATGTATCTCTGGGCTGAAATGTCAAAGCTTGTCATAGTTGGGTCAGCTCTAGAAACACAAAATCTCATTCGTTATCTTTAACTGCTTCTTCTATACCCACACATGTTTTATTAAAAGTCTGCTATTTAGAAAACTGCTGAATAGCACTAGCCACTTGTCTTCATGAAAATATTGTTATTCAGACTTCACATTTGGCTGAATAACAATCTGTAGAATATTAAAATCTTCATTAGTCTTTTGTACACTAATAACCTGGGTGGATGATAAATTAGGCGCAACTATACAAAAACTGAACACTAGAGTGAGTAACTTACTGGATGGAGAATTAATGGTGAGAACAGAAACTGTTGGAAACTTTCCAAAATCTGTGTATCTTCTAAGCTACTAGCTAGTCTCCTAAAGATAGATCAATCTAATTACCCAAACGTGGAAAAACTAGTTATTAGAAAGGCAAGAATAATCAAATGAATATCATATGAAACAAACAGAACAATTCTGAATCCCCAGGCTAAATCACAAAACAAACCTTCTGAAAAATGTTGAGCACCAACTCTGATAAAGAGCATATTGAATAATTACTAACTGCCTTTCCATGTATTTAGCTGACTTCAGATTCAGATGGTGCTGTTAATTACCTTTAAATTCACGATAAAGCATGGAGAAATGTACCCTCTAAAATATGTTGAGCTGAAGATACTTAAAAGAGTTTAGAGGTGTACAGATAAATCCTTGCTTCCACATGGCCATTTAAAGCTTAAACGTATATGACATTGCAGCCAAGTGAGAATATATTGCTTATAGCTTCAATAATTTTAGGCTATTTAGACATTTCAAGACTTATCTGTATGATAGAAAGATATAAAGAATATGAATATGAAAGAGAGCCAGTTTGGTCTAGTGGTTAAGGCAATGGGCCAGAAACCAGGAGACTGTGAGTTCTAGTCCCGCCTGAGGCGTGAAAGCCGGCTGGGTGACCTTGGGCCAGTCACTCTCTCTCAGCCCAACTCACCTCACAGGGTTGTTGTTGTGGGGAAAATAGGAGGAGGAAGGAGTATTAGGTATGTTTGCCGCCTCGAGTTATTTATAAAAATAATAAAGGCGGGATAAAAATAAAACAAACAAACAAATAAATAAACTATTGCCATCATAGGTGCTTTTTTTTCAGCATAAGAACTGTATTGAAGGAATGTGAGCAGTTAGCATTGTATATGGATTTTTAGATATACAGTAAGTTTCTAATACTTCTGTCATAAATGCAATGTTAATGGTTAACTAGTTTCAATATAAGATATATACACTCATTTTAAGAATCCTTCACAGCATCAGGCCTTTGAACACACAATTAACGTATCAAGAATCAAAACACCTTAAATAGAATATACTGTATAGACTTAAATATTGGGAGTTCAGACAATGTTTACAGCAATATCCCAGACTCACAGAGTTTGGTTGTTTTTAATTTAAAAAAAAAATAATTAAATAAAGCATTCTGACCATTTTACATGAACTCCACAATATTTATTCAATGCAGAATTGACATTTAAAAGGACAAGTGGGCATTTTCACAAAGTTAGATATAAAGAAAGAAAAAGCCCATAGAAAGGGACTTAAATAATCCCTAGACAAACTCTATACACAAAATAATTCTTCCTCTTTTTAGTTTCCTGAGCAAGAACCTGAGATTAGCTGCATCTGCAGTGAAGATACTGAAAAACTCACTAAAATGAAACACCAGGAATAAATATGGATGCTGTCCTCACTCTCATGAAAGAAACGGAATCTCATATACCATCTTTTTTTTATTCCTCTGATTCAGAGAGCCAAGGCACTCGACATATCTTATCTCTTACCAGAAAGATCTTCTAAAACAGGTTGTCCAGTTTTTGTGCAGGGAGCAGATTCCATGCTTGTGCTCCCTCCTCCAGTACCAGACTCTGCTGTTACATTCCCCTCATTGTCTGTCTGGGATCTGAAGTGCAAAACAGAGGTGAAGAAATAGGGAAACACATTCATTCATTCATTCATTCATTCGCCAAAAAGAAATCTGGCATCAATATAACAATGCTTGCCAATATAGCATTGTGTCTTCTCCACAGGATACACTAGCAGACTGACTGTACATAATTCATTAGTCCCACGTTGTGCTATGTCCTAGAAATGGAAACAGTCACTGAAGTGTAAAAAATATGAAATACTTGCTGTCAAAAGGCCTTCCACTGCCATTTTAAATAACTTCTGTTCTAAATTAAGTTTTCAATCAGATCAACAGTCTATACTGGTAGCTCATCATCCAACCATTGTTGAGGGCAACAAAATTCAATGGGATATAAATTGTTCATGCAGGCTATTCTTTATCTACTTATTTATTTCATCTCTACCATAACGATTAGGGAAAGAAAATATTTTACAATAATTGCATGAAAGTCTGCACCAAATATATGATAGGATTTGCAGATGGTGAGAACAATTTTCTAATGATTCTTTGAGAAATTAGTTGAAATGGAATATCATGAGAGATATTGAACCCTGATGCAGACCACCTTTTCACTGATTCATACCTCCCTAGCCGCTGGCTTTATAAACAAACAAAACTGAATATGAATTTTCCATGTTCAAACCTGTATGCTGGATATTATATCCCCCTGGGTGGCATTTCAGTAATATAGTGGAATCCTTATTTTCCCACGTCTAGTTTGGGCCATAAACACCAATCCTTCACAGAATAGATAGCCTCAATGCATACTTTTTTTTAAAAAAAAAGTGTAGATAAAAACACTAATCAACTCTAATGACAGTAGAGGACCAATACCACTATAGGCTACTTGCATAGGAAATAGAATCATGTGGCTTTTCACCTTCTATTTCAATACCATCTTGGCTGAATGTGTAAAACAGAGCTTTCCAAACTTTTCATGTTGGTGACACACTTTTTAGACATGCATCATTTCGCAACACACTCTTACAGCAGGGCACAAGGCAGGCACTAGAACCTGCGCGGAATCACAGCAGGTTTGGAGGCAGCAAGGCACAAGACAGGCACTAGGACCTCTGTGGAATCCTGGCAGGGATCAGAGGCAGCAGCAGCCGTGATACACCCAGATGCTGCAGCTGACACACTAACGTGTCCCGACACACAGTTTGGAAAGCTCTGGTGTAAAAGACGACTATGGATGTATTCCTATTTATCTATGCTACAATGTAATAGTGGCTGCTAATGATGGATAAAATTGGGCCAATAAAAAAGTTTGGGGTGAGATTTAGATGAATGGTGTTAGGAAATAACTAGTCTCTGTTGAAAATTAAGCTCTTATGAAGGTCTTTTTTCCTTCTTAGAAGCAATTGGCATGCCATAGGCATAATATTTTTATTCAATCATGTAATGTATTGTGTTAATTCATACCTCACCTCTTTGAGTCTATGAAGGTTCTCAGTCATCCAGGTGGAATTGTCTGTAGCTTGAATCATGTCAACTGGATTTCTATTTTCTCAGTGGAAACGTTTCGCTCCCTATCCAAGCTCCTTGGATAGGGAGCAAAACGTTTCCACTGAGAAAATAGAAATCCAGTTGACATGATTCAAGCTACAGACTCACCTCTTTGACTTTATCCTTGCACATTTTCCCTTTATTCCCAATTATTTTTTTCTACCAAAAATATCCATAATCACATGATGCCCTAGGCCAGTGATGGTGAACCTTTTGGGCTCGGTGTGTCAAAAATTCAGAAAATGCCTAACTTGACTTGGCTGTTGTGTCACCCCCCCCCCCCGAACAACAACAACAAAAGCTTTGTGCGAAGCCAGCAAAAGCACACCCCTTCACTTAAAGGCACCCCTCTGCGCCCCTTCACATAAATTGCAAGCAGCTTCAGGAACTGGCTTTGCACGAAGGGGTATTATTATTATTATTATTATTATTATTATTATTCCCTCGCGCAAAGCCAGTTCCTGGAGAAGCAGCTTTTGAAGGAACTGGCTTCATGCAAGAGGGAGCAAGAAGATGGCAAGGTGAGCTGGGGCAGCGGAGGGCAGGGCAGGGCAGCAGGGGTCTCGGAGGTGGCAAGGGTGGCTGCGTGGCAAGCAGCCCCAGAGCCACACGGTTCTGGGGCTGATTGCCGCCCCACAAGGCAGGGTGCATGGCGGCCAAAAGGGCAGAAATGGGGGCAGAGATAGGTGGGTGGGTAGAGTTGCAGTGCCTTTTGTTCATTCAGTTTCTTTGGTAACTCAAACAGAGAGAATAGTTGTTGTTGGGTGTTGGCGAACGCTGGTGTGTCACCCAAAATGTTGTGGCATGTCACCTTTGACACGCGTCTCATAGGTTCGCCATCACTGCCCTAGGCATACCAGACGAGACTGAATGCATTTTTTGGCCTCCAAAAATGTTGCCCAGCTTATGGCTTTGGTTGATGCTGGAATGTGGGAATTAACTGATTAGTTGATTATTCTTGAATTATGTCAATGAAACCAGTGAAGCTGGCATCTACTTTTAACAAATATATCAAGCCAGAATATATCCTATGTCCTATATAATTACAGAGAATAATTTTTAATTCTGAACCCAAAGCAGTTCTATGTCATTAAGTTTTGGCACAAAGATAACAAAACTATGATTTTATAACATGGAATTATTATTTACATTGTACATTATGGATTTTCTCTTTACATATCACTTTATTATCTTTCTCATCTTATTCTAGATTAAAAGCAAGAAAAAGAGGAGGAAGAGCAGGAGAAGAAGGAAACCTTTCTCCTTTGTATAGTACATTGCCCTCAGCCAAATGGTGCCATGTTTTCTCAGGTCAAAAGCTCCATGTAACCTTTGACTGTTACGCCAAGGTCGTGTTTCAAAAAGGAGCAGAGCTGGAACAAAGAATTAGTTGGGTTGAGGTAAAAGCTAAATATTATATGGGGCTGCGATCAGCCAACTTTCCTGCACTCCCATGACCTCAGAATATGCACTGTTGCTCAAGGCTGTTTAAAATAAATAGCAACAAGCAAGTAAGCAATTATTATAGTTTCTTCATAGCCATCCTGGAAGAAAGCTATGCCAGAAAAGTCTGGTCATGCGAGAAAAGTTACTCATGATTAAACGTTACTCCTTACCTGTACATGAATGGAGCTACTGTGGCAGTATTTGGATGGCTGTATTGCTGTTGCGGATGAGGTAGCTGAACACTCACAGTATTGCTTCCTGTTGTCTGGGTGGTACTGTTGGTTGGCCCATTGACAGCATGGCTGCTGCTGCTGGAACTTAAAGCTGACCACCCCCCCACCCCTCTCCCATCAGAGGAAGCTAAACTTGATGTGGAACTTGAATTCTTGCTATCTAGCTGTGCTTTTTGATGAGAGAGGCTGGAGGCTGGCTTTGCGCTTCGGCTTCGTTCACCTTCCTTTGCAGAACAACTTGGGGCACTTGAGGATTTCCCTGTGGTGTTTTTCATCCCTGGTTTTGGTATTCCACTATGTGAAGGGGCAGCTGCTTCTTTCTTGGCACTACTGAGCTTTCCTCCTTTGGGGATAAAGCTTGCAATCTTGGAGGATTTTTTTGGCATTTCATTTACAGCAGGAGGGACCTGTTCTTCCTTCAGCTCCTCTTTCATGTCAGCTTTTTCTATCACAGAAGTTCTCTTTGCCACATCTTTGTTTTTTTCCTTTTCCTTTTCTTTCTCCTTCTCCTTCTCCTTCTCTTTTTCTTTTTCTTTCTGTTTTTCTTTTTCTTTTTCATTGCCCTTTGGGGAACTCTTTTTATTGGTCAGAGCCCGACTAAATGTTCGTTGTGCAATTCCCTTAAGTGCAATTTTGGGACTATTTGATGTGGGTCCTGGGGTGTTTAAGTTCCGATTTGCAGCCTCCATCTCGTCACTTTCTTCAAAGTTTGAGAGGCCCTCTAATCTTTCACAACTAGTGTCCCGAGACCCTGGACATTCAAGAGATGACCCTACTGCTTTGGAACCCCCTTTTGTATTGAAGAGTTTCAACTTCTCCAGCATCGATTTCTGACCATTGGGAGTGGTTTTGACCATCTCTGGGAGGGGTTTGGGAGATTCCTGAACCTGCTGTTTTACCGTTAATATGGATGGTGTGGTTGTGTGCTTAGCACTCAGTGATTTGCTGCGCCAAGGTTTAACTGCAGAATTGGGTTGGGGGATGGCTGAAGAGTTATTGCAACTGGCAGCATTGTTGCTACTGCTGCTTTGAACCAAAGGGGGTGCATTTTCATTCATTCCTGTGGGTTGGGGGTCTAAACTGTCTGCTGGTTCTGGGGAGAGAGAAAAAAAACAAGATGCAAGGTTGTTGACACTTTGGTTTTGGACAAAATCTTCAGGTGAACATGATTTGCTTTCACAGTATTTCAGTATTTAACAGCAGTTCAAAAATACAGAAATGACATTTTATATTCTAGCTACCATCCATCCATCCATCCATCCATCCATCCATCCATCCATCCATCCATCCATCTATGGCACTTGAAATAAGGTCAGTTTTGGGGGGAGAGTAATATAGTCAACTCCCTGGCAATTAAAATTGCTAAGGTTTTTTTAATTTTTAATTGTAAGCCTACTGGAGACTCCATCTCTTTCTTACTGCTCTGGATCACCCAATCTACATTTAGGTGTTTCCACAATTAAAGTGATATAGTTTGGAAGGTACCTTACCCTATACTTTAAAAAAATACATGAACTCAATGTGTGTGGAAGCATCCAGCTTGACAATCCTGAAAAATGATTAATCGAAGAAACAGTATCCTGACACAATTCCAAATGCAACAAGAATCAAACAAAACAAAACCAACATTCACGTACCACAATCACCAAAAACAAAGCCCCACAACAACCAAACCTTAAATATCCATTAGATAACAACACATTAAAATTCATTTCCTAATCCACAAAACTAAATCTTGTTATACCTTTATTCTGACAAGAATTTGCATGTGATCAATTTTATCTTAAACTGACAGCGGCTGCATTAAAAAGACGTAGCTGAAAATGTTTCCTCGATGAGTTCAAATCTCTTCTACGTTCCATTTCCTTGAAGGCATTTCATACTTTTTTTTTTTAAAAGAGAGAGCTTAAAAATCACCCTTACTCACCTCTTGAGAGCCACTTCTTTTCTAAAACTACTCCTTGCAAACTTTCTCTTCTGGAGACCTTACATCCCAATTACTGCAAATATGTCTTCTGTTAGACTGCTGATGCTTCCAATTAACTTTTGTCATCTCTGTTAGCCTGCCCTGCAGCTTGCTGGGGATTAACGGCTTTTACCTGCTATCCTGGATCCTTTAGCAATAAACGGCAAATAGAGCTTCTCGTGTTTTTTTGAACTTAAAAATAAACAGCAACTGGCAGTGAACGTTTGCAGCAGTTTGGAAAAGAGCTGTGCATGTCGTTTTCCGAATCATACACTGCTGAAGCCACAGAGAGTCTCTTTGACTTCACTTTCAACTGCTCAGGGGTGAGACAGCTCTGTTAATCTCGCCAGTGTGATCTGCACCAAACTGCTTCATATTTCCAAGCACACCCATCTTCCTTACTTAGCAGAGATTTGGATTTCTGAGACATTTCTCCTGCAGTCAGCTCACACTGTCCTAACTGAAACAGCAGATGTATATGCTCATTTTATACAGAGCAGGCATTGCTAGGATTGGAAGATTTCCAGAGTGTCATTAATTATAAATGATTAAACTAGATAATCTCTGTTGCACTTTTTCCCACCCTCACCCGCCCACCCCTTAAACTCTTATGCCAGAAGTTGGAGAAGGGAACCAACTCAGGTCTAAATGCCTCACAGTATGAACTAGATTTATAGATTTTTTAAGTATTACTTAAATTCCTAAGCAATCCCTTTTTATTTTGCAATTGGGACAGAAGTTAAGAGTTCATCAAAGGTCTGAATACACACTACCGACCGCTGTGCAGTCAACACATACAAATCGGTTCACAAGTTATGCTAAAGATGTCTGAAGAGCCAGATCCTAAACATATGATTTAATGTATGTAAACATTAAACCAACTGTACGGATCAAGGAACTAATTCAAATCTGAAGCATCAGTTGCAGCAAGGAGGAGTTATTGATTCACTGATTTATGCAAAGTTCTGTATCCCTTCCTTCTGATGCATATAGATCACCCAGCTACCTATGGAATTAAGACATTAAAGACTGCTTTGAACATTTCCAGAAAATGCTAAAATCCTTAGTCCTATATTTTTTTATTTATTTGGTGCCTTAGAATCAGTTGACTCCTGGCAACTGCCTGGACTAGTCCCTGCAGTTTTCTTGGTAAGATTTTCATAAGTGGTTTGCCATTGCCTCCTTCCTAGGGCTGAGAAAGAGCAACTGGCCCAAAGACACCCAGCTGGCTTCAACCCTAAGGCAGGACTAGAACTCACAGCCTCCTGGTTTCTTGCCTCATGCCTTAACCACTACACCAGGGGTGGGGAACCTTTTTAATGCCAAGGGCTCCTGCGCCCACCGCCATGCCCACCATGCCTGCTGCGACACGCCCTCCATGCCCCTGCCGCAGGCCAGACAAATTGCTTTCGCGGGCCTTATACGGCCCGTGGGCCGGACGTTGCCCACCCCTGCACTACACAAACTGGCTCTCTTAGTCCTGTAATACTTGTGAATAATTCCCAATTACTCCACCCCATCATACCTTTTATTATACAGTAGAATGTTAATTCCTTGCAACAGAAAAAGTTACATTCCCCCGGGGTTATTTTTGCGGGAGGCTCATGGTGATAGACTTGTATAAAGAGTAGTGAAGGCAATGCCAAATGTGAGGAGGGGCATTCATTTTTGGCATCCACTTCTCATTCTCCTAAATCACAAGTTGCAGTAGTAGTAGTAGTAGAGTTTAGATGCCTGAAATGACTGATTGTGCAGAACTTTTGAAATTAGACTGAAGATCACGTGCAACCAGGTAAGAGTTATATACAGCCCTTGGGGCACAAAGTGCCTAACCTTGCCTAAAATAAAACACCTATAAGCTGCATGTGGGAATCTGAGAGGTCTAGGTACGAATAGAATCCACAAAATGGAACCCATCCCTTCTCTGCCTGAGTTCCAAATGTGAATGTGGGACATCTTCACAGATTTGGAGGCTGCAGAGGTGTCAAGTGAAATCTAGTAATATTTTGCCCTTAAAAGTTTACCTTTGTTATATATAGATTGCAACACTTTAGAGATAAGGCATTTATCCCCAATTCCCAGTCTAGGAAGAGGATACCCTTGTTTTAGGATTCTACCATGTACAGTACCTCCCTTATGACTGAATAAATGCTTATCATTATTTCTACTGCTTTTTCTGGTTGTAGTTCTGAGGTAGTTTTGGTCCTACCTCAGTGATATACCTTAAAACATTTCATTTCCTAAAGAAGTTCATTGCACAGCAACTTCTTTCACTGAGTGTATCGTATTGTCTCATTTCACAACCAGTAAAATTAATTCCCACCTGTCACCCTCCCTGAGGCAGTTTTGTTTCTTCAAGAGTGTTTGCCAACTTTAATCAACAACAAGTGAGACATGTTCAAATTCAAAATATGGTTAGGCTAAATAACCACTTTCTTTCCTCCTTTCAAAGGCAAGTGCTCGGCTTGGAGTTCAATTCCCAGTGTTTCTGTTACAGATACGTTGGTGGTCCTGTCGGAATGCCAATGCACGCTGTACCACAGTTAGCTTGAATTTCATCAGCTCCTGTAATATCTTGACTGCAAATTCAAGCCTAGCCACTCACAATGAAACTATGTCAATAGTTTAAATTGTTCTGTGAAATGTTTGTGTTTGCACTATAAGCAGCATTGGAGAAAACGCATGTAATTTCCCATCATTTGTCAAGTGAAACCTAAACACAGGCTGCTTCCTTACGGTTACCACTAGCTGTAGAGATTTGTCAGAAATAAAGGAAGTTAGTTCTAGAACATAATTCTAACTAATGTTAGGAATCTGTGGCCTCCCAGATAACAAAAGTTGGGAGACCACCTCTCCCTGCCCCCAACATAGAATCAGAGCAGGATAAATAGAATTAAGGACCACCAAATGACCAACATTTGCAATTGTCAGTTAAAGGCAGCTGGTCTGTCTGAGAGAAAGCAATGGCTTCTAAACCTGCCTTAGAATCACACATGTGTGTCTTCTCCTGGAACTATTCTTTTAAAGGCATCAGAGTTAGAATGAATCAAGGAACTGCAGTAAGTTTGCTTTTTTTCCTAAATGTGGTACTACATGACAATCTCAATCTGCAAATAGTGCATCTGCATCCAATAATAAACAAACTCCATGTTGAAAATGTTGAGAATTCTCAATTCTACAGATTTTATCTTACAGCAGTGAGACAGTGAGGGGTAGTGATGCTCCACGCAGCCTGTCATTGTCCATGGAGAGTATGTGTGTGTCCTGGCCTTTCTGGTGAGTGCCCGAGAGCAGGCGCCAAAGGTGTGGGAGGTGTTGAATGCTAGGCAAAATCATGGATGAGGGACCACCCAGTTCTGTCTCAGTTTATGGAGGGTGTGGGGGTGTGGATGGGGAGGAATAGCTCAGGTCTATCAAGGGCAAGATTGAGCGGCTATGGGTTTTGGGACCACCTGATTCCAGAGATTTTCCATATCTAGTTCTGGATGGGGCCACACTAAATTGGTACACAATTTGGGGCTCCTCTTGGACTCATGATGTCTGCTTGAACAGAAGGTAGCAACCCATGATTAGGTGGTCTTTGCACAAATTCATCTTGTGTGCCAGTTGGAACAGTCACTCATTCTTTCACCTGGATTGACGGACAGTGCTCCACCTAGGGCTGTCTTTGAAGACCATTTGGAACCACAGGTGGTCCAATAACCAGCACAGATACTTATAGGTGCACCTTTAGATCCCATGTAACACCGCTACTGTGCAAGCTACACTAGTTATAGTCAGCTTTCAGGTGCAATTCATGGTGCTGGTTGTAATCTATAAAGCTCTTCATGGCACAAGAAAGATACTTGAGGAACTGCCTGTCTCCAGTTATCTTTGTCCTCCCATCAAGATTAGATAGGGTTGGCATGCTCTGGGTACCATCTATTAAACAGTGCTATCTTGCAGGACCCAGAAGGTGTGACTTCTCTGTTGCTGCCTTTGCCCTGTAGAAAAGCATTCCCCTCGGAATTCACATGGCCTCAACCCTTAAGACCTGGCTCTTCCATTAGGCACTGGGCCAGGAAATTATGTAAGTCATATCAATAGGTGATTTTATTGTGCCTGGTGCTATATGTGTGTTTCTAGTGATTTTTACGATACATTTTGTTGTTGTTGTTTTTAATGTTAACCACCCAGAGTTGCTTGGCAAGTGGGCAGCCATATAAATTGAATTATATTAATTAAATAAAATTTGCTATGGATTATATTAAATTAAATTGACCACTGCACATACAGTAATAAGTTTTGTTTTGGGTTTTTTGAGATATGCTCAAAATCAAAATGTTGCAACATTGATTTAAACTATTCTTTAATGTAGAGCTGCCCAGAGTCATTGAGAGTTTAATTAATAATTAAATTACTGTTTTCTTTGACTAAATGTACAGTTTTAAGGAGATGGGAGTTGCTTTAAATTCCTCACATTCACTGGCAACAACTGAAAAAAGTACTGAGGCAGCAGGGAAAAATGCACTCATTCTGACAGGGGTATTTGGAGCTAACATATTAAATCTACCAAAACATCTGCATCTGCCTATTTTACGTTTATAACTTGGACCTGAGCTATTTACTCAGGAAAAAGTAACCTTCATTTCATTACGAGATAGGTGAAAAGGGTCTGTGCCTTCCAACAGCACTGCTTCTCTTGTGTCCCTGCTGCCCGTCATAATTGAAGAACATGTCCACAGAAGAAAGGCTAAGTGCTGAAGTTGTCCTGGCCCCCAAAATACAACCTTGGGCTCCTGTCCCTTTTTTGCCCACCACCAGTGTTAAAATCTCATGTCCCAAATGTGTTTGTCCTCTGCAGACATAATCAATTGCTGCAATGTCCTTGTTGTGATTACAGTATGGGCACATAAATCTGCAGAGGTAACTGTCAATCATTAAGAGATAATCTGTCCTGTTCCAACTAAGACTGACACGGAAGCGTTACTGAAATAACTTTATTTACACAGATACACAAGCTGCCCAGTTTACACAGTCCTCTTCTTCCACAGATGGGGTAGCGGCGAGTCCCTTGGGTGACCCTTGCCAGACAGGCCAGGCCAGGGAGGACGCAGACGATCCGGAAGGTGCGTCAACTGGTGGCGGACTGGAGTTGACAGGTAAGGTGACCGTGGCTGCGGATTTAGCTTGGCTGTCAGGGCTGGAAGTAGGCCGAGGCCCGACAAAGGCAACCCACTGGTGGCCGGCGTCAACTGGGCTTTGCAGCTGGTCTGAGCTGGTGGCCGTCTGGGTAGGCTGGGGCCCGACAAAGGCTGCCCACTGGTGGCTGACGTTGGCTGGGCTTGACTGCTGTTCTGGGCTGGTAACCGTTGGGGTGGACCGGGGCCTGACAAAGGCAGCCCAATGGCAGCCAGCGTTGGTTGAGCTTGGCTGTTGCTCAGGGCTGGTGGTAGTCGGGTACAATGGGAAGGGGGCAGGCAAGGTGGCAGCGCTTACCCCTATGCTGGTTTCTTCCGTAGGGAGCAAGAACGGAGACGTGGCAACCGGGAGAGACTCGGGCACGAGGCTTGGCACGGCAGCAAGGTAAGGCCTGGATTCTAGGCTTGGTGAGGTGGCGGGGAAGCGCGTGGAGTCAGGGTCTGGCGTGGCGGTAAGGCAAGGCCCTAGAGTGTGGTCCGGGGTGGTAGAAAGGCAGGGCTCTAAAGCGAGGTCCAGGGCTGTAGCAAGGCGAGGCTCGGAAGCAGGATCTGGCGCGGAGTCCAGAGGCTTCTTCACGGAATGGGTAGAACGGTTGTCTCCGACACCTGAGGTAAGTCGCACCGGCTTTTTATTACGTTTTTCGCGCCTTGGGATAGCAGGAGCCAATAGGGCTTCGCGTTGCTCTGCCTGCCTTTCTGCTCTCCTTTGGCGCACGCTGATTGGTGGAGGCGCCTTTCTTTCCGAGCCTCTGCCAATCAGTGTTTCCGGGTCTCTGGTTGGTTTCGCGCCAAGCCTGCTGTCTCCCGTGATTGGCTCTTCCTCCTCCTCCGAGTCCAGCATGTCGGCCGGCATCCAGGTAAGTGCACGAAACCTCACATAATCCTATCCTCTAACCCATTTGGCAGGAAAAAAGTGTGAGACAGATAAAATGAGCAGACAGGTAAAACTCACTGGTGGACAAAAACGCTTTTTAGCGGGCAAAATGGAACAAGAGCCCAATCTTGTTATGGAAAATCTGATTAATTGCCTATCAGAGAAGCAAAACAAGAGTGTTGAGTTCTATATGATTTACATTTGAAGGTGCACATTGCAGAAGATTATTGAAGATTCAGTAAAAGGACTATAGCTACTCAAGCAAAATAGCCAACTGGCTTGCTTCTGCACCATTAATAGGCAGAATGCTCTTCATTGCATAAGGCTTGACAGTATTTTATACCAATTATTACAATGAAATTTCCATTCAAATGATAGCTCCATAGAGATCAACAGAATCCAGGAATTATAGGATAGTCATCTTAAATTCAGGCAAATTGGTAGAAATAAGCTGTCCTGAAGGAAAATCAGCATGGATTCTCCAAAGGTAAATACACCTCAATAACCTTCTAGACTTTTTTGAGAATGTCAACAGACACGTGGCTGGAGGTGACCCCATTGGCACTGCAAACTTGAATATTTAAAGGCCTTTGACAAAGTTCCTCATCAAGAATTTTTTTTTTACTCTTTATTTTTACACCAATAACATACATATACATGTACATAAAGAAAAACAAAAAACATCCACATACGTAAACAACATTAGACAATACATAACCTTCACACTTCTTTTAATATTAAAATACATCTTTACTCTCTATTACAAACCCCTTTTTCTTTCTCTTCTCGTTCTTAAGTCCTACTTGACCTCCTCTCCTTTAACTCTCTTTCACCTCTTTCCCCTTCTCCAAAACTTTCTGTCTCTTCCCCTCCTCTACCTACTCTTACCTTCTATACTTTCTAACTCCCCAATATCTCTCTATACTATTCTTCATCAAAAGAAAGAAAGAAAGAAAGAAAGAAAGAAAGAAAGAAAGAAAGAAAGAAAGAAAGAAAGAAAAAACCCCACACAAAATAATAATAATAAAATAAAATAAAATGGGCTTCCTACTTTCTCCTCCTTATTTTCTACAACTAATTCTGCATAGTTTTAGTATAATTGCTTAATTATTTACAAAAACAAATCTTATTTACATTAATTCTCTATCTGTATTTTTTGATTTTTTTCTATATATTTATAAAATGGACCCCAACATAAATTAAATTCTTCCATATTTTTATCATTTAATAGGTCCGTTAGCTTAGCCATCTGAGCAAAATCCATTATTTTTAATAACCACTCTTCAATTGTAGGTGAACAGTCCTCTTTCCAATGTTTTGCAAAAGTAACTCTGGCCGCTATTATTAAATAAAATAATAGTTTTCCATGTTTCTTATATATATCTGGCTTTAAAAATCCCAATAAGTACATATCTGGTTCTTTAATTAAATTTTCTTTCAGTATTTCACTTATAGTTTGATGTATCATATTCCAATATTTTTTAGTTTTTTGGCAGGTCCACCAAAGATGGAAAAATGTACCCACTTCTTTTTTACATTTCCAACACCTATTAGATATTCGATTGTTCATTTTTGACAATGTGTTAGGAGTTAAGCACCACCTGTACATCATTTTGTAAAAATTCTCTTTCATATTATAATTTAATGTAAATTTTAAATCTTTTAACCACATATTTTCCCAAATATCAATTTGAATATTATGGCCTAAATTCTCTTCCCATTTAATCATACATTTCTTCTTTGTTAAATTTATCGAATTAGTTTGTATTAATATCTTATAAATTTTTGCAATCAGGTGGTCTTTATCTTTCCATAACACATTGTCCCATTTAGCCACATTCTCTTTAAACTTAAATATTTTATTGTCCACTTTGAACTGTTCTTTCATCTGTATACTGTATATGTAAACCAATTACAATTAAACCCTTCTTTTAATAAATCTTCTCTTGATTTTAATTTATAATCTAATCCTTCAAATCTTAATAAATCCTTATATGTTAGCCAATTTCCTGCATTCAAATTTCCATGCCACGTAAATGCTTCTTGTGGCAAAATCCACAGAGGTATATTAGGTACAAGTGTATTTTTATATTTAAGCCAAATTTTTAAAATTGATTTCCTAATAGGGTGGTAATTAAATGCCAAATTAGCTTTGATTTTATTATACCAGAGGTAACCGTGCCATCCAAATTGAGATCATGTCCTTCTAGATTAAGTATTTTTTTATTATCCAGTTTTATCCAATCTCTAAGCCAACAAAGAACACAAGCCTCGTAATATAATTTTAAGTTTGGAAGGTCAAAACCCCCATTATCTTTGGTATCTTGTAAGAATTTATATTTTATCCTTGGTTTTTCCCCCTGCCAAATAAACTTTTGAAACGTTTTATCTGTTATCACAATTGGTATTGATTGAAATAAAAAAATAATTTTTGGAAGGATATTCATTTTTATTGTCGATATTCTACCCAAAAAAGATATTTGTAATTTCGTCCAATTTTGTAAATCAATTTTTATTTTATTCCATAGTTTTGTATAATTGTTCTTAAATAAATCCGAATTATTTGATGTTATTTCCACTCCCAGATATCTTAGCTTTTTAACATTTGCAAATCCCGTAAATTGTTCCATATTATGTATATTACTTTGATTCATATTTAAATTTATCATCTTTGTTTTTTGATTGTTTATTTAAAACCCAGCCAATTCACCAAAGTCTTGTATTTTTTTTAACAAATGTTTAATCGAATTTTCAGGATTTTGTAAAGTTATAACCACATCATCGGCAAAAGCCCTTAATTTATATTTTTCCTGTTTTATTTTTATCCCTTCGATCTGATTATCTTTTCTTATATTTTCTAGTAAAACTTCTAAAACTAAGATAAATAGGAGGGGTGAAATTGGGGACCCTTGTCTGGTGCCCCTACCTATAATACATTTTTGAGTTATATCACCGTTTACCACTATCTTGGCAGTTTGCCGTGTATAAATAGCCTGAATAGCATTAATAAAATTTTCACCATAATCCAAATTTTTCAATGTTTTAATCATAAAATCCCAATTTAAATTATCAAAGGCTTTTTCGGCATCTAAGAATAATAATAAAATTTGTTTTTCTTTGTGTTCTTTTGCATACTCAATTAAATTTATAATTTATTTATTTTATTTTATTTTATTTTATTAAATTTATATAACTGCCCATCTCCCCCAATGGGGAACTCTGGGCGGTTTACAATAAAATAGTTAAAACAAAATATGAAACATCACTATACAATATATAGAATAATAAATAATTCTAAATCCAGATGGATGGAATTAAAACGAAGGACCTTATAAAGTTAAGGAGTTAGCCACCCTCATGAGGAGCTATCCTTTCCTCCTTCCCATGCCAGGCGGCAGAACCAGGTCTTCAGCTCTTTCCTAAAGGTCGGGAGGGAGGGAGATCTGTCTCAACTCTGGGGGCAAGATGTTCCACAGTGTGGGTGCCACCACAGAGAAGGCCCACCTCCTAGACCCCATCAGATGACATTCTTTGATTGATGGGGTTCGTAGCAGGCCCTCTCTGAATGACCTGGTGGGGCGGGTCGATAAAATGGGGATAAGACGGTCCTTCAGGTATTCTGGCCTCATGCCATGTAGGGCTTTAAAGGTAATAACCAACACCTTGAATTGATAATGGTTCTCATATTATCTTTAATATTTCTTTTTGGCAAGAAGCCAGATTGATCTATATTTATCATGTCTTGTAAAACCATTTTTAATCTATTTGCCAAGATAGTGGTAAAAATTTTATAATCTGTATTTAGCAGCGAGATTGGTCTAAAATTTTTACATAAGGTTTGATCTTGGTCTATCTTGGGAATGAAAATTATATTAGCGTCGGTCCAAGACTCAGGTACTGCATTGCCAGTCATTATTGAATTTAGTAATATATTATATGGTATTAATAATTGATCTTGAAAAAGTTTGTAATATATGGCAGTAAATCCATCTGGACCTGGTGTTTTGCCTGCTTTTTGTCTTTGAATGGCATTCGAGATTTCCTGAGCAGTAATAGGTTCATTAATCATTTCCTGTTGTGATTTAGATATTTTCTGCAAATTACTTTCTATTAAATATCTGTCTGCCCTATCTGTATCTATTTGTTCTTTTTGGTATAGTATTGTAAAAAACAATGGAAAGCTTTTTAATCTTAGTAGGCTGAAAGCAAAAAATAAGGTAACTACAACTTCTGTTATAGAACTTCAATATGCTGATGATAACGTAGTCTGTGCACACTCCGAAGAAGATCTTCAAACTATCCTAAACATCTTTGCAGAAGCGTATGAAAAGCTCGGCCTCTCGATTAACATTAAAAAAACCAAAGTGCTTTACCAGCAAGTTCAAACCAATCCCTCCACAGCGCCATCAATCCAGCTTAAAGGTGTGTCACTAGAAAATGTCGACCACTTTTCTTATCTCGGCAGCCATCTATCTACAAAAGCCAACATCGATGCTGAAATTCAGCATCGCCTGAGCTCTGCGAGTGTAGCTTTCTCCCGAATGAAGCGTAGAGTGTTTGAGGATCGGGACATTCGCAGGGAGACCAAAATGCTTGTTTACAAAGCCATTGTACTACCAACCCTTCTGGACGCCTGTGAAACATGGACCCTCTACAAACGCCACCTCCAACTTCTTGAAAGATTCCATCAACGCTGCCTCCGAAAAATTCTGCAAATTACTTGGGAAGATAGGTGGACTAATGTTAGCGTATTAGAAGAAGCGAAAACCACCAGCATTGAAACAATGATAATCCAACATCAACTTCGCTGGACCGGTCATGTTGTTCGAATGCCTGACCATCGTCTTCCAAAGCAGCTACTTTACTCCCAACTTAAGAATGGAAAACGGAATATTGGTGGACAGCAAAAGAGATTCAAAGATACTCTCAAAGCTAATTTTAAAAAATGTAATATCAGCATTGAGAACTGGGAAGCCCTAACTCATGAGCGTTTCAATTGGAGGTCAGCCTTTATAAATAGCGCTATGGACTTTGAAGAAGCACGAGTACAGGGCGAAAGGGAGAAAAGAGCTAAAAGGAAGACACGTCAGGCAAACCCTCATCATGACCGTCTCTCACCCGGAAACCTATGCCCTCATTGTGGGAGGTTATGCGGATCCAGAATTGGCCTTTATAGCCACTTACGGATCCACTGTTAAAAATTTTACCTTTGGAAGACAATCTTACTCGGCTACGAGTGATCGCCAATGATGATGATGTAAAAAACTCATGGAACGCTTTTTTTATACTACCCCTTTATCATTTATTTTATTTATAATTTTTCCCCTTCTTTCCTTAACTTAAACGCCAGCCATTTACCCGCTTTATTTGCGTGTTGGAAATATCTTTGTTTAGCATACTTCAATTTTTTTTCCAATTCTTCAGTTGTTAATATTTCCAATTGTTTCTGTAAAAAGATAATTTGATTTTTAATATATTTATCTCTTGGATTATTTTGGAGTTCAGTTTCTTTTAATTTGATTTGATCACATATTTTTGTAAATTTTTGTATGTTCATTTTTTTTATGCTTGCCGAAAGACATAAAATGGCCTCTCATATACGCTTTACTTGCCTCCCAGACTGAATTTATATTCATATTATCTTGCATATTGATTTCAAAAACCTCTCTTAATTTGACCTTACTCTCTTGTAAATAATCTTTGTTTCTTAATAAGAATTCATTTAATCTCCATCTAAATGGTGTTTGTAAAATTTGTAAGTCTAATTGAATTGCATTATGGTCTGACATTGTTTTTGGCAAAATCTTCATGTCTCTAATTTTGTTTGCTAAATTTTTTGAAATCCGTATCATATCTATCCTGGAATAAGATTGAAATCTATCTGAGAAAAAAGTAAAATCCCTAACATTACCCATTTTATGTCTCCAGGCATCAATTGTTTCTAAATTATTCATAAGTTCAAAAAAAACCTTGGGTAGTTTACCTTGGTATGATTTAATAATCTTATCAGATTTTCTGTCTAGAAAAGGATTTACCACACCATTCCAATCCCCCATAATGATCCAATCTTTGTTGGGCAGTTCTGCTAGATAATTCATAAGAACTTTTAAAAATTTATTTTGCTTTTCGTTTGGAGCATAGACACCCACTAATATCACTTTTTTATTTTGAATTTCTATCTCTATAATAATAAATCTACCTTTACCATCCTCTTTTAACAAATGTGGCTTTAAATTTGGTTTAATATAACAGACTATCCCATTTTTCTTATTTTCATTTGTTGTTACAAATTCTAATCCTAGTTTCTTATTTATTAACAATTTGTTATCTTTATTTCTAATGTGCGTTTCCTGTAAACAAATAATATCAAGTTTGTACTTATTCAGAATATGAAAAGTTTTTTTTCTTTTAATTGGTGAGTTTAATCCATTTACATTCCAAGAGAGACATTTTAAATTATTCATTGTCAGATTGACTGCTTAATTCTTGTGAACCAACCGCTTGAGAAAATATTTTGAATTTTTCTGTTATCTTTTCTTTTGGAACATTATTCCCTGGTGAATGCTTGGTCTCTTTTTCTAATTTTCTAAGAAAATCTTTCGCTTTCTCAATTGAGTTTAGTTTAAACCTTTGCTCATTATACAACACATTCACCCCTTCCAGAACTTCCCATCTATACATAATTTTCTTCTTCTTTAAAACATCGGTAAGGAAATGATATTCTTTTCTTTTTTTCAGAATAGCAACTGGGATTTCCTTAAAATTTTTAATATCTTTACCTTCTATATTTTCTTGTCAAACCCTAATTGCAAAATCATATCTCTTAATTTCTTCCTACTAAATTCAATAACTAGGTCTCTAGCTATATTACGTTCTCTGTCATATTTTGAATTAACCCGATACATGAATTCTATTTCTTCCTCTAACTGATCTTTTTCCCAGTCAATCATTTCTGCCAACGCCTGTATAATTGTATTTTTAATCTCTACTTCTTTACCCTCCTTTAACCCTCTTATTCTTAAGCATTTCTCCTTTTGTTTCAGTTCAATTAAAGTTAATTTGTCAAATTCCTCTTCTTTTTCTTTTTCTATTTTTTTACTTTTTCTTTCAATCCTTTAATTTCTCCTTGAAATCTTTGTTCCATGATGTCTAGTTTTTTGTCCAAACTCTGTTCAAAACCTTGTACTTTTTCTTGTATTAGAGTAGTCACATTCATTGTAATGCTCTGTACAGCTTTTTTAGTAAAGTCATCAAAGAGCGTTTTTAGCCATTCTCCTTTGTCCTCTCCTGGATCTGAACCTCTTCTAAGAGTTTTCTTTGAAGTCATCTTTAATATAAATTTTATCCACCAGATGTATAACAGTAGATTTACAGTAGATTTACTTAAGACTTATTTTCTGTCAGTTCAAAGTTTTATTACTTGGGAGCTTTAAAGCGGTCAAAATGGCGAATTTAAGTAATTAATTAATTTAAGAGTCCGTTCCACCTACTAAATCCAAAAGCGTCGAAGTCTCAGCCGCCTTCTTTGGAACTCCAAACAAAATTCTCTATATGAGAAAGTCCTTCACTGTTTATCTTTTAGTCTATTTCGTATATTTAGTCTGTAAAAGTGCAGAAGAAACAACAGCAATACCTGTAATAGGAAAAAAGCGAAGATAAACGCGCACGCAGCTTCCCGGCTTACTTTCACTGCAGGCTGTCAGCAGGCTGAGAAAGTGAAAGTAACTTTTGCTTTCTCACCGTTGCCACTGAGAAGCTGCAGGATTTTCTTACTTTTCTTCGGGAGCACCCTTGTTTTGGCTACCCTGCCAATATTCGTTCCGTTGAAAACTCACGAAATCAGTGTTTTATCTTTGTTTTAAGATTAAAAGAGAGACGAGCTGTTCTTTTCGCGTCCGCTCGTCATTTCTCCGCACCGGAAGCCGCCCTCATCAAGAATTTTGAATGAACTTAGTAGTCAGAGAATAAAAGAACCCATCCTTTTTGGATCGCTAACTGGTTAAAAATTAGAAAGCAAAGAGCGGAAATAAATGAGTAGTTTTCTCAATAAAGGAAAGTAATAAGTGGAGTCCTTCAAGGATCTCTGTTGGGTCCAGTGCTTTCATATAAATTCAGTTGTAATCGAAATTATTCAACCCCCATTGCAAATCAGGTTTATTGTCAAAGTTTACAGACTTTCAGCTGTTTGCAATAAACAAATCAAACAAAAGCAAGTGAAATAGCTCAACACAAGGAATGCTTCAAGTGGTTTTCCTAAATTCAACTGAAAATGCCTTCTCCAGTCTCAAAATTATTCAACGTCCTGAATAGAATCCATCACACCAGCACACAGGTGTTGTCTCAAGCACACCTGATGCAACTAATCAAGGGCTTCATTAGTTGCACCAGGTGTGCTTGAGCTGGAACACATGAAATACCTGAACTGGCTAGGGGTTTGTTGAGTATCACGTTTGACTGCATGTTAGAAATATGGCTAAGTCAAAAGAATGGTCCAAAAAGGTAAGAGAAGAGATCATCGCCCTTTACAAACAAGGAACAGGATACAAAGAGATAGCGAAGGCACTGAATGTTCCGAGAGACACCATTGGAAGCATAGTTCGCAAGTTCAAAGTTAAAGGAACAGTGGTTACACTACCTGGACTGGGCAGAAAAAGGAAGCTGTCAATGGCTGCAACCAGATTTCTGAGAAGGCAGGCTGAGAGAAACCCTCGAGTGACTGCAAAAGACCTGCAGCAAGACTTGGTGGCAACAGGCACTGAGGTTTCAGTGAGCACAGTAAGCCGCGTACTCAACACAGAAGGTGTCCATGCCAGAACTCCAAGACGTACACCACTACTGACCCAAAAGCACAAGAAAAGTAGGCTCAGATATGCTCACAATCGTACAAATAAGCCACAGAAGTTTTGGGATTCTGTTCTGTGGAGCGATGAAACAAAACTGGAACTTTTTGGCCTGATGGATCAGCGGTATGTCTGGAGGAAGAAGAATGAAGCATACGCTGAAAAGAACACTCTGCCTACAGTTAAGCATGGTGGTGGCTCGGTGATGCTCTGGGGCTGCTTTGCATCCTCTGGCACTGGAAACCTGCAGTGTGTGGAAGGCAAGATGGATTCATTGAAGTATCAGGAAATCCTAGGAGAAAACATCATGCCGTCTGTAAGGAAGCTGAAGCTTGGGTGTCATTGGACCTTCCAACAGGATGATGATCCCAAGCATACCTCAAATTCCACTAAGGCTTGGATGCAGAAGAAGTCCTGGAAGACTCTACAGTGGCCATCACAGTCACCTGACTTGAACCCCATAGAAAATCTCTGGTGGGATTTGAAGAAGATGGTTGCAGCATGCAAACCCAATAATATTACTGAACTGGAGGCCATTGCTCATGAGGAATGGGCTAGGATTCCTCAGGAACGCTGCCAGAAGCTGGTGTCTGGCTATGCATCTCGTTTGCAGCAGGTCACAACAGCAAAAGGGTGCTCTACTAAGAACTGAAGATGCTTGCCATGAAGGGGTTGAATAATTTTGAGACTGGAGAAGTCATTATCAGTTGCATTTTCATTTGAATTTGGGGAAACCACTTGAAGCATTCGTTGTGTTGAGCTATTTCAATTGCTTTTGTTTGATTTGTTCACTGCAAACAGCTGAAAGTCTGTAAATTTTGACAATAAACCTGATTTGCAATGGGGGTTGAATAATTTCAACTGTATGTTCCATGTGTTCTAGGACTGGGAGAACCTACATTCGAGTCCACCCTCAGCCATGGAAACTGACTGGGTGACTTTGGATCACTCTTTCACAGCCCAACCTACCTCACGAGGCTGCTGCTGTGGGAATAAAATGAAAGGAAATCTCCATGTAAGCCTCCCTCAGCTCTTTCACAAAAGATGGAATATACTTCTATAAAACTAACAGGCAGACCAGTGCATAATAAAGCAGTTTGCAGGAAAACAGTGTGGAATTTGAGCTCCTTCTCACTCCTCCTCCAACCTGAGTTTATTTATTTATTTATTATTTAAATTTATATCACCGCCCATCTCCCCCAACGGGGAACTCGAGTTTGCTATCATACACAAGGGCAATCTTTTTTGAGGAAGCCTGCAACAGTAATATCTACTCATTTATTACCTAAGTTCAATACTAGTGGCTTAGGCCCATAAAATATCAAAGATAAACATTTATTGTTTCACTGATATCAAGTTACTTTTCTTGTAAAGAAGAACTGAGAGAAAAATGCACTTGTTGGAAAGTGTAATAATTTGGCATTACCGAGGACTATTCATTTGTCTGGCCAAGTCAGAAGGATTCAAGTTTCCTCCCACAGCTTTATGTTTGGCACGGTTCATCCAGCAACAACAAAAAACTTGACAAAAGAAAAGTAACCTGCAACACCTGCTGCATTACCAAGTGATAAGTCTGGGTGTCGTTTGCATCTATACCATATATTCAGACATACGGATGGATTTATTTATTTGTTGACTTGGACAGCACCTGACTCCCATAGACTGTGATTGGCTCACAGAATAAAAACCAACAACAATGTACAATCCAGATAAAATACAATGAACAAGATGGCAAATCTGGTCAACATCAACACACATTCCCCCTACAAACCCTAGCCTAAAGCCTGGGAGAAGAGTATGGTCTTTAAGGCTCTCCGGAATGCCATCAGGGCGGGGGCCATCTGGATCTCAGGGGAATCTCATTCCAGAGGGTAGGTGCCATGACAGAGAAGGCACACTCCCTGGCTCCCAATAGATGACAGTGCTTGATCAAAGGAACCCAGATAGCCAACCCTATCAGATCAAATCAACTGGCTGATACCACAGGAGATAGGTGGTCCCTCAAGTAACCAAGCCCTATGTAGTGTAGAATTGTTTTGGGAGAACCTAAAATACATGTTACATTTTCAGTAAACAGGATGCCTCTTTTCTAATCATAAGATTCATCGCAGCTGTAACTGCATAAAGTTAACTGGTGTCAACATTAAGAACTGGACTGGATCAAAGCTCTATGTAGTCCAGTATTTGTCACATACAGAGGTCCATGGGAAGCCCAGAAGCAATGCATGAATACAACGATGCTTATGAACTCCTCTAAGAGTACCTCTGATCCTGAAGGTGATATATAACTACCCTAACTAGAAGCTATTGATAGATCTATCCTCCATGAATTTGTCTTTTTCCCCTTAAAGCCATCCAAGTTGGCAGTTATCGCTGTATTTTGTTCTAGTAATTCCTGCTAACTAAATATGGACTTTGATTGCATCCAGGTTAGATATTACAGCATGTTTTTCATGAGAGTGCCTCTGAAAAGATGATTTGAACATTTCAGCTCCTGTAAACTGCTGTACTTAAAGTCCTAAGGATTTCTTTTTACAGCATCTCGTTTTGACTTTGATGATGATATTAATATTATAAATATATAAATAAATAAAAAGTAATATTCACTGGTTCTTGTCTATTTCCAAACCCATTTCAGAAATGCTGGTCATTTAAAGCCCTAAATCAGAGGTAAGAGACCTATAGCCGGTAAGCCATATGCCACCTTCCAGCATCCCATTTGTAGCCCCACAGGGCTCTTTATTGTATTTGGGAACTGAGTATTTCTGGAGCTGAAATAAGTGACTTAAAACCTTGCAGAAACTCAGGGCAACCACACTGTCAGGTTTTGCAATAGGCTTGTCTGTAAATTTTGATTCTCCTAACACTTAACCCATTATTCAGGAATTGGATTACTCAGGAGAAGGTTCTTAGACATGATTCAGCTGAATTTCTTTTAGTAAAAAGGACAAATTTATACTGTGTGCATATGGCTTCATTCTTGTTCATTGCAGTACACAAAAGTCAAAGCCTTTACTCCAGGATTTAAGTTCTACACTTTTTTTTCCTCATGCCTTCCTGAATCAATGGATACTTGGCTGTTCTCTTAATTTTGCCATACACCTGATCTATGTTGACATTACAGTTCTCTCTTGGTTGGAACCACCGGTTCCTGATTTACCAGCTTCATTCCTTGTATCACTTCCTTATTTTTTTCCTTCAATTCCTCTTCAGCATTTGGAGATATCTTTCTCCCTCCTTCTGCTCATGCTTAGTTTAAGGGCTCTATCCTCTCCTTGCACTTCTAATTTTTCATTAGCCTGATACTGGGTGGCAGAAAGGGGGATGGGGAGAGATATCTATATCTCTTCTTCATCAGCAACTTCCACATCCCAAAATTATCTCTCTCATCTTCAGATTGGGTAGTCTCTGTGTATCTCTCTCTCATTAGTTGTATATATTTCCCCCTTCTCAGAACCAGAACTTTTGGGGAACAGAAGCTTGATTTTGTGATAAGGATAGGTGGCCTGGGCTTCTGGAGTACTGCAAATAGAATTGTTGAAGATGTGGTGCATGAACATCTTCTTCCACTTACAAAGAATTGTTTGTATTTTCAATAATTCAAATATTCCAGCTGATCATTAAGGAGGTACTGAGTGGCTTGAAGTTTTGGGAGAAAGTGGGAGCCTCTGAAGGGGGAAGGGTCAGGAAGCATTTGGCAGAAGATATATATAGGTGGTCTGAAATACCAACATCTATGTAGAGGCAAGAACTGAGCTATTGTGAGTTCAAGCATAGGTAAAATATGCAAATTGTCTTCTTGACATGCCCTTGCTTTGCTATAATTCCTTTATATCTAAGCAGACCTATGTTAATGCTGACAATCTCTGGATGCCCTGATGAATGAGTTAATCCTGTATTTCATCTGATACCTGTTTTTGAACTGGTCAGTTAAGCCTTTCATTCCAGCCCACCTCCTGATCTAGCACCTGAAACTGAAGCAGGATATTCCTATACTGAACACATACCTGTTGGAAATGATGGATTTACAGTAGGCTGTAATTTACTTAATGGGATCCTCAGTTAGCCCTCAGTAGTAGCACAAAATTAGGGTACTTATAAGTCTGAATCAGAAGAGGGATTGCCCATTTTATAGCCCCCACAGCCATTAGGCTAATTATAAAACTTACTAGGATTCAGTGAGTGGGAAATTGATCAGGTCTCAGGAGATAGTTCAAATTGAGCAAGGAAAGAAGTGCATGTGTTTAGATTCTCATTTTGTTTGTCAGCTAAGGAGGCAGGTACTTAGCATCAAAGGACTGTGGCTGCTGCAGCTGCTCCAACAATAGCTGCAGGATCTTGGGCTTGGATTGATACAGGGACCAGTAGTTGTGGTATATTCTGTCTCACTTGCTGGTTTGTGATAACTGGTTCATCTGAGTTGCCACTTGATTCCAATACTGGAGCAGATTAGCACTGATGACTAATCAACAGTTACCAGGTTGTAAGAAGGTCTGTAGCCAAAGTTTAATCCTTGGTCTCTAAGCAAAGACTTCCCTCCTATAGTGATGGGAGTAGGAATAGCCAAATCTAGCTGTCAGGCCTCACACAAGGCTTGGCTGTAAATCTCCAGACTCTTAATTCAGGAATTGTCTTACTTGGCAGACATGACTTGTTTAGAATAGTCTCTTTATTGTAGACAAGAATGAAGCTACATGTACATACAGTAGATGATTTGTCCACCAGTCGTATACAGAATCAAAGTCTTTATAAAGTCTGTACTCTAAGATTTACGTACACTCTATGTTTTTTTTCTCCCACATTTCTGATTCAATGGATACTTGGCCATTCTTCTGATGGCTTTATAAGGCACCTAAACTATGTTGACATAAGAGTTCTTGCTAGTCTAGGAAGCCCCCAGTTCTAGTTTTCTGGCTTAATTTCTTACACATAGCCCCCTTGGAAACTCAAACATCCCTGAATTTTTCTCCCCCAATCCTGCTCTTTAAAACCCACCCACCTTGGGTACCAAAAATCAAACAAGCAACTCCAGAAAATTCCAGCCCTGATGACACTGTAACACCCCAAACCATGCTCTTTGCAGCCACTGGACAAAGCAGGAAGAGCAAGTATAACCCACAGAGCATAAAAGGGTGTTCAACTTGGTCTTAAATAGTATAGTCTTTTCCCACTCACATATTTAATTGAGAATCACTCAGTGTAGCTGCTGGATTGACAGGACACTGCTTGCATAATTCTGCCCTCCACTTCAACAGCATCATTTGCATCTTCCTTTTTCCTCATGTTATATGCACATAAGATAACAGTGAAATTATCCACAATTGGCTTTGTTTGGCAACTGATGTATTAATGAAGTTACTTCTCTAGTTTTAAAATTTGTTCATTTGTTATCCTGGGGACAGATTATTTAGAAGAGAAAGGGAGAATCTAAACTGATGTGGGGAGGGGGGAGGGAGTGTACATCAGTAGCCTACTTTTCAGCTTCTGGGGTGGTTTTGAGTAGTTTTGGTAGCTTATCAACCTTTATGCACCTCATTCTAAAGATTTAGTTTTTCAGTCTCCTTTCTGGCCTTTTATAAGTGGTTAAGATGACGACAGTTGATAAAATTTCTGATTCTTGGCAATTGTCAGTCTGTTGAATAATCATATTCAAATATAATTTTGTTTTACTCTAATATTCTTACAAGTTCATACCTAGTATGGTAGTCGTCCAGTATTTCAGTTGCTATTGAAACGATAGCCTCTCTGTGTTTAAATAAGAGGTCGAGGCATGATTCAAATGCCAAGTTTAGCCTATTAAAAGCAACATAAGATTAAACAGCAGATGTACGGCTTGCTGTTTAATCCTGTCTGCTAACTATATTGGGCCCCTGGATTTACTGTGCCCTGTGGCACATCCCCAAAACAAATAAACTTTAAGTCTGACTCAGACAAGCCAACTGTGCTCTTAAGACATGGCAAGTTTCATTAAAAAAAACAACAGATAAATAATACATAGAATGGATAATTGCATTTTTCAGCAGCTGATCACAACTGATCAACTTTTCTTTAAGGTGCCTTTCAGCTCATTATTAATAGTAGCCCCAAACTACCGCCCATGTAAGGAGAAGGAACCTGGGGCCCCCAGATGTTGTAGAATGATAACTCCCTACACCCTTCATCCTTGGCTTGGGCTATGAGCCACACATTCAACATGTCTTCTCTTTAATATAGATTCATGTTGTCTTCTCAAACAAAATTGAAGTCCTTGAGTTGTTCTGTGGCATCTGGATTGTTTAGGCTCAGTTCTGCTCATTCGAAAAGAGGTGAATGAAAGTAATGAAAATTAGGAAGTTATCAGAGAAAATATTTTTCAAATGGGAATCTTGACTGGAATACCTTGCATATTATAAACTTTGCATATCAGAACAATCAAGAAAGGTTCCCACTTTAAGATTTTGGAAAACCTTTACAGAAAGATACCTCTGCCTATTTTGTTTTACTCTTTTTAAATATGGAAAACAGTCTGGTACATTTGAATTATTTTGAGTCCACAAAAAAACCCCAATTTAAACTATACTTTGTACAACCTCTAAAGTACATTATGTTTTGCTATTTGTAAGAGCAAAAATTTGCAGTCCAGTTCTCCCACTTATCAAGTTGGTAGCTTCAGAACCAAAAATGGGGTTCCTAAAACATTTGGGGCTGCTTTTGTTGCTCATAACATGAAGTGCAGAAGAAAGTGCAAAAGCTGGGTTGCAGTTAAACCTCAAAAAAACCAAGATTATGGCAACCAGCTTGATTGGTAACTGGCAAATAGATGGAGAAAACGTGGAGATATTGATAGACTTTGTATTACTAGGCACAAAGATTACTGCAGACGCCGACTGCAGGAAATCAGAAGACGTCTACTTCTTGGGAGGAGAGCAATGACAAATCTTGATAAAATAGTTAAGAGCAGAGACATCACACTGACAACAAAGGTCCACATAATTAAAGCAATGGTATTCCCTGTAGTAACCTATGGCTGCGAGAGCTGGACCATAAGGAAGGCTGAGCGAAGGAAGATAGATGCTTTTGAATTGTGGTGTTGGAGGAAAATTCTGAGAGTGCCTTGGACTGCAAGAAGATCAAACCAGTCCATACTCCAGGAAATCAAGCCAGACTGCTCACTTGAGGGAATGATATTAAAGGCAAAACTGAAGTACTTTGGCCACATAATGAGAAGACAGGATACCCTGGAGAAGATGCTGATGCTAGGGAAAGTGGAAGGCAAAAGGAAGAGGGGCTGACCAAGGGCAAGATGGATGGATGGTATTCTGGAGGTGACGGACTCGACCATGGGGGAGCTGGGGGTGGCGACAGCCAACAGAAAGCTCTGGCATGGGCTGGTCCATGAAGTCATGAAGAGTCGGAAGCGACTGAACGAATAAACAACAACACGTTGCTCATACAAGTGGAATTAAAAAGAAAAAAACTTTCATGATTTTATATTTGATAAAATATTTACATTCTACTTTCCAATTTTTAACTTCATGATTGCTGTTAGAAAGACATTTAAATACAAATGGTTCATGGTCTAAATAGATTTTATTTATTTACCAAATGTATACACCTTCCCAATCAAGGACTGTAGGCACCCTTCTCAAATATACTTGAAAACCAAGCTAAATATAGGCTATGGGGCTGGAAGTTACACAGAAAAATTGAACTTTATTCACCTGTATGGATCCAAGCTGAGGAAGATTTTATTATGTTTAGTGTTTTGGAAAAAATATACAAGAGAAAAGGTACATAAAGCATATCCTTTAAACAACATTAACTTGTATGTTGATAAATTAATAGATCTGGCATTTGTCTTCACCACAGTCTTATCCAAGACTGGTTTCAAAGGAATAGTGTTCAGAGACAAGTACTGTATGTAAGCACCACCAACTCTAAGATTTCTCATTGATTTTTTTTTTTACACTGAAAGAGCCAGGTTCCATCCCAATATAATGCCGCTTCGGTAATGATTGTGGCATTTGGATCTTTGTGCACAAAATCATTACATTTACATTGGAGGCTTTAAAACCATTGGGGCTTGTTGGCCTGGTAATTCCAAGGCTTGCAGTCTCAACACATATAAAGGGTATAAACTGGGGAAGGCAGATTTTTGTGATGATGCTCTAGGGACTAAATTCCATAACCACACTTACTCATACACACATGAATGCACATACACACAGTTTTGTATAAAGTAAATATTTTTGGATGAAATATTTTAAAAGAACCGCACTGCAACCGGCTGCATAGTTAAGGGCTACTTAAATCAGCCAGAGAGGCTCTTTTAAAAGACTTCTCTGCCTGCCAGATGCTCAACTATCTAGTATGCGGGAAAGGCCTTCTCCTGTGTGTTCTGCTGAGGAGAGGCATTTGGCTCACCCTCTCTCAATATTTAGGAAGAGTATAAAAACATGTATCTTCTGCCAAGCTCTAAATTTTTAATTTATTCCAACGTGTAATTTAAATTCAGGTTTTAACTGTATAGCATTGTATAGTTGATTTATTTTTTATTGCTGTAAGCAGCAATATAAAAGCTGCAGCTGGATACAGTTTTGACAAGATCCTCAGAGAGAGAGGTGAGAAGTTTAAAGGACAAATTGCAATGCGTGAAGCAATGTATGGATCTGCATAGAAGCAAGAATGATATGCAAGGATAAAAAACAACGGAAAGGACAATTGATGACCCCTTCTTCCTTTCTGTTCCCCTCTGCCATCGTTGTCCCTTTGTTCTGTGCTGTTTTCATGTTTTCTGTATTGTTCTTTGTTTTTTAAATGTTTTAACAATTGTAAACCGCTCAGAGTTGCTGGGAGTCGGCCGGGATATAAATTTAATTTTTTATTATTATTATTATTATTATTATTATTATTATTATTATTATTATTAGGTGTTGTAAACTAGGTTAAGCTATGTTGCCTTTCCTTTTTCTTATCTCATGCCTTTAATTTCTTTGGTTACTATTTCTTACTCTTTTTCTGTGTTCTGCATAATGTTGCTTACCTTGAAAGGGTATACCATAATAAGTATATATATATTACATTCAGAAATATCAAATTAATACTTACAAGTTTTCTAGTGTGTGAATTAGTTTGTATTCTTTATTACAAAGGTCCCCCCCCTTTTTTTGGCAGTGTTGCGACACCCGAGCAAAATAGTTTTACTCCACAAGTGTTGTTTTCTTCTCTTTGCTTCCAACATAGTGTTCACTGATAATCCACCTGAGCTTTATTTCATAACCTTATTGAGTTTTGACAGTTGGGCAAACTGTAGCCAATCCCTTTCAGTTACTGGGAATTTACCACCCCTCACCCCTCCTCCCTTCTTCAGCTAACACACTTGGCTTCAGTGCTACTGAATTTGGCAGAGTCAAAAATCAAGTTTACTGATGATCTGGCAGTTTGTCCAGAAAGGGTCACTGGCTTTTTGAGATAAATTAAGGCATATCAGAGATTTTGCTGGCAAATCACATTAATGGATAGAGCGCACAAGAGATCCTAGTAAGGCTATCTATCTTTATAATTACCAATTTCTGCCATATATTTTAGGAAGAACACATTTATTTATCATGCAATTATGTCAAAAAGCTTTTCTGGGAAAAATGTTAGGAAAAGATGCTAAAACATAGTGTAAAGCATGTATTTTACATATAATGTATATATTATAATGCATATACAGGTGGAATTGGATGAAATAATCCAGGAATAAAGTATAGCCAATTGATATTATTTCCTAGAGAAAAATACTCAGAATGTAACAGAATGGGATATATCCCTTTATGTGATATGAATATTTTAAAAAAACAATCAGTATGGTATTTTTATATCTAAAGCATAAAAAAGTCATTTTGTATAGTGTTCTGGGAACTACAAATAGGGGCAAGGGAGAGAAAGAATGGATGCAGTCAGTACTAAACTTACTTTTTTAAAAAAATACTTAAGTTTCATACCTATTTCGAAATAAATTTTAATGACTGACATGATCCAAACTTACATTAAGGTTGTACTGTTATGAAACTGTGAGAAAACTATTTGTGCATATTTTTTTATATTCCAAGTTCTGGTTTTCAGACTATGAATGAATATATTCTGGCCTTCAAAACTGTACGGGGGTATAACTTGGGTCATTCTTGTGGTAGTAGTTTTGAAAGACTAAATACATTCTTCAAACACCTTAGAAAACTGGTTGTAGATGGGAGGAATAAAAAAAATGTGAATAAAAATTGATTTGCATCAAAAAGATTAAGGATCCTTTTATGTCTGATCAAGTGAAATTCAGAATTTTCCCAACTACATTAAAAAACTATAAAATTAACTGACAGATACTATGGAGTCCTTGGTGCTCTCTGAGCTTGGTTGTTTGCTTGCAGACATTTCATTAGGTATCATCATCAGTGCTAGTGAGTGTGGGGTTTGCTCTCTGTTTATATACAGTAGCTTGCCTTGCCAGTGTTGGTGGGGGTGGTTTTCTCCTTGGTAGTTGCTTGATTATGGCATTGTTTTCTGCTTGATTGTTTGTCTGTTTGATTGTCTCCTTGGTAGTTCCTTGATCGGGGTATTGCTTTCTGCTTGATAGTTTGTCTGGTGTTAATCCCTGCTTATCTGGGCGTAGGCTGCTGGAGAGGATGTGTTCTGGTCTTTTTATTTCCTTCTTAGCTTTTTTATTGTCTCTTTTGAGTGGTGTGCAAATGTGGTTTATCTCTATGTGTCTATTGATGGCTAATTTGTCTGAATGCCAAGCTTCCAGGAATTTCCTAATGTTTTTGAATTTAGCTTGGTCTAAGATGCTCACAGTGTCCCAGTTGAAACTATGGTTAAGTCTGTCCATGTGTTTAAACAGAGAGCAGACCCCACATTCATGATGTTACCTAGTCAGGTAATGAAACGTCTGCAAGCAAACAACCAAGCTCAGAGAGCACCAAGGACTCCACAGTTCAACCCTGAGCTACATATATTCTCTTCTATTGAAAGATACTATGCAACAGAATGGTATATTAGAAAACAATTAAATATACTACATCGTCTTTGATAACTCGGTGTCCTCCAGAAATAGTATTGATACAGCTCCCAGAATTCCAGCTGAAAAGGTCTTTGTCTATAACTGGGAATCCTGGGAACAGTTGTCTAGTACACTTGGAGGGCATCAGATTGAGAAAGTTTGCACTATGCTGACTGATACAGAACTGAACTATTTCTCCAGACATATACTGCCACCTGCAGGATTATTTTCAGGTCCAGATTATGAAGAGAAACATTTTAAATAATATTCCTCTGTTAAAGGAATATTATTATAAGCGAAAAGAAGAGCTAGGGCACAACCCAACCAATCATTGCAATTAAACAAGTAAACCAATTGGTCAGAACAAGTTTAAAATGTTTGATTTCAAAAATGATATTTGTTAGTCCAGTTGAATGAAATAGTTGGACATGCTATTGAGTTGTCTTGTAATGCTTTGTTAAGCTTTAATTTTGATGCAGTATTTCAAGAGGCACTTGTCCTGTAACTCAAACTATGAAAGGAACAGTGTTTCATGGGAACATATTTCTAACTGGGATTAGAACATTTCTGTGTTTATTTAAATGGTTATATACATTCAGTGAGAAATATCCAGTGAAATATGAATTGCAAGAAGTTTTAAAGATAAATGTACCCTAAGAGATATAGTACAGAATGATGAATGTAAGGCTTCTGTACAGATAATATACATTTATTTAGATTATACAGAAATGTTTCAAGTAATTAAGAAGACTCCATCATGGCCTTGTCTGAGGGCAGAAGTTTCTTGTGCCACAATTTATTCACAGAAAACAGGAAAAAGACAATGGATACTTTAGATAAGGATGCCTAAGTTGTAGTGACAATTCAGAAGTGAAGTACAATGTTTAATTACAGAGAAGCTGACAGGCAGCAGCTGACATTATAAGCTTGAATGCTTTGTCATTTTCTTCATAAACCCAAGTGCCCAAGATGTCATTAGAGCTGTGTTCAGTTACTGGCAATTATTAAAACAAACAACAACAACAAAAAACCTCTTTAACAGGCTAAAATGTTCAACAGTTCACATCAAAAACACAATGTTTAGACTGCCCATTATTATTACAAAATCATTAATTATAGTGACAATGAGTAGAACATTAGAAACTAAGGAAGGCTATGATATGAAATCAGTGCATTCAATTTCTACTCACGTGAGTAGTGAGCAGTAATGTTCATATAAGCGATACACCACACTGAGCACTAGCAACATTTTATTTCTAGCAAGATTTCAAGTACTAGAGATATAAGTTTTTCAAATGCCACTGTGCCATTTTTGATAGGTTGTTTTTAACCATAATGGTCAAATGCTTCATAAGTAAACAATTCGGCCTCATTGTTAAGGAAGAATGACAAACTTCTGATCCTCCAGGGCTTTCCATCCAACCCATAGAGCATCTGATCCAGGCATATACTTTTTCTATTGGCCACTTTTTTTTACCTCTCCATTCTTCTTCTATTCTGACTTTTTGGGAGTATTTTGGTCTCATCCCTGCTTTTATTTCTTTTTGAACCTGTATCAGGGCTTTTCATTAAGCTCCAGTAGTCTTATGGAGCTTTACACTGCCCCCATTACCACAGACAAAATCTACTCATCTGGAATTCCCCTGTGACTAGAAGATACACCTTGATTGAATAAAAAAGGTTAAAACAACTTTGTTACATCTAAGCAGAAATGAGTTTCAACATTTCTTTGTTATTTCTGTGTGCGACAATTATGCCTTTCTGAAAATTACTCCTAAATAGACATGCACAGGATGATGTGGTGCTTTAATTGACAAGACTGGGTCTTTGATTTTTGAAGGTAGCCATCATTGTGTGAGTAACTTTATCATTTGTGTTTAATAAAACAGAAAGGGAGAAGAGAGAGAGAGAGAATATATGCACATGTCGCCAAACCCAGTTGGGC
Organism: Charina bottae; assembly: GCA_023362775.1. NCBI lineage: Eukaryota > Metazoa > Chordata > Lepidosauria > Squamata > Charinaidae > Charina > Charina bottae. Next base: position 166,395,675 of record JALMGJ010000001.1, on the reverse strand, counting down.
ACTATTTGTATGCAGGCTAGTATCTCTTTGTTATTAATGTGTTGATGAGTAGGAGTTCTTCCAGAATTGCAACAAAAGTATTAACATCCCAAGTACAAAGAGCCAGAAAATAAGAAAATGGAAATTATTCAATAGGAAAGAAAATCTGGCCTGGTTACACTCAAGCGGAGAAGTTATGAATATAGATTTGTGAAGAACATACACTTTGTCCTCATCTTTTCTATCCCACCGTTGCTCTCATATCAGTTTTAGTTATGAGTTCATTCTCCATGCTGGATTTTGGACCTTAATTTGGATGTTTTTGAAAATCACATTTTATTGTATTGTATTGCTATTTTAATGAATTTGCTTTATTGTGCAAATCACTTCCAGATGCTTTGTGAGCTAAATACATTAAATAAATATATTTTTGTATCCTTTGAAACTACCATTATATCAAAATTTATAAAACACTAAATCATATCTTACTATCCTTTTAACTTAAGTGAAAGGACCATTTTCAATAAGCTTAATTCAATGGAGCACCTCTTAAGAATACATATAAAATCTGTATTCATGATGAGTTCTTCATTTTTGTGTAACAATAGAACACAACAGCACATTTACAGCTATCAACCCTGTACTCAATGATCCTTGAAATTAAATTTAAATCATGTACATTCAGAATCCTTCATCCTCTCCATGGAAAGTAGGGAGTAGAAGTCAACAGGCTGATTTATTATACAAAAACACCAGAGATGCACTTGAGGTGTTTACTTTTGTGGCTGCTCTTAATCAAGAATATGCTACTTCAAAAGGACTGATTTTCAGCTCCTACTTCCCTGGGACTGATACTGTTTTCTAAACAACAAAACAAAATTATATGGATGCCAGTGCAACACTGCTTATGAGAAAGGTTACAGACTAACAAGGAATCTGCTTCAGTCATGGTGAACTGCAGCCAACTGGTTTCAAATAGAAAATGTTATATACAGTGCATACCATTTGAAATTTCACTTATAACTTATTTTCTAGTATCAAAATAGAGCACATGTGTAAAACAAAATTTAGAATTAGCAGGACCAAGAATAGGAATAACTCCGTTTTAATCCCTTTAATGGAATCTCTAAGAACACTAACATACGGAAGGGGTGCTTTCCTGTTCATTTGATCATATGAACTAGGCATTAATTTTTGTTGTTCAGTCGTTTAGTCGTGTCCGACTCTTCGTGACCTCATGGCCCATAGCACGCCAGGCCTTCCTGTCCTCCACTGTCTCCCGGAGTTTACTCAAAAGGCATTAATTTTAGATGCAAGTAATTATTCTCAATAGCCCCCCCCTTTTTTTTTTGACAAATCAGCTTCTGAAATATGTGAATGAAGTTGTGCATGTTTTCTATGCAGACCATCCCAGATGCAAGTTTCAGAATGTCCAGATAGGATTGGAAAACTTTCTAGCTAAAAACCTGGAGCAGTACTGCAAGATGGATTAGATAGAGCAAAGCTCTACCATGTTCGTGTAAGGCAGTTTCCTATGTCCTATATATATTCAACTCTTTTTCCCAGTTGATACCCTCTGCACATGGCCCCCAAAAAGTTTATTGTTACAAACTTTGTTTTGAATTCAAGGGGCTGTTGATAATGTGGAGTGGAGAAGTATTCATCATGAAAGACAAATACCCCATAAAATAGCCACAAAGCAGATGTCATACTTCAAGTGGGAAAGGGCAGACAATCAGGGAGAAGCAATTTCATGTCATTCTCCAATGCAGTGTTTCATTCTGCATATGCAGCCAAATCCACCCCGTTGATTTCCTCTAATATAGATTAGAAGCCAAGATTCTCTGATCTCCCACGTTTTTGTACAGTCCCAACATCTTCAACATATCTGATGAATATGGACTTACCTACAGTATGTGAAAAATGTATAATTCAGTTCTAAAACAATACATATATGGCAAATGTTGTGCCATCTCTTTTCTTATGACAAACTTTTAAAGCAAGAAAAATGAAAACAGAAGAACGTTTAAACTTTGTAGAAGTTCCACAGCACCATATAGAGAAGGGCCTACTGGCAAAATGCAGTCCAATTAAGTTGTATTTTAAACATGCTTGAAAATGATTAACTTTGGCTGAATCATGACATTTATTTACCATTATTTAGAAAATCTGGTCAGATTTTTATTCAGCTTTTGAGAATAGTATGTGTAGCATATTAACAAAAACTTCAGTTGACTTACCTTTCTCACCGCTACTTGCTAGAAGGGACGGTGGGCTTGTGGGTTTGGATTTGTCATAGTTGTTAAAGCTCTGGCTGCGCCGATTGTTGGCACTTGCTGGACCACGGGTTTTTATTTCACTGCCTGCAGCTGAAACCCTGGTGGTAGGACCTGGAAGCCTGTTTTCAGGGTAAAAAGAAATAAGTAAACATGCTTGCTCTCAAAACGTAAATGGAGTTGAGTTGATTTCATTTCATGTCAAATTGGAGGAGGGCTTACTTCCTGTACAGAGACAACTGACCAAGTGAAGAGCTCCATGTCTACTCTTGTATTTCTATGCAGTTCCAGTGCAAAGACTTCCCTAACTAGTTAGGTGGAGACAGCAGCCCTACCCAGGCAAGGCATATGCACCTGGATCTACTTTTTCCAACCATAGGGAACCAATTATCCTTCTTCTGTCCTTGTGTTGGAGCTTCCACATCCCTCCTGAATTGGTTATTGGAGCTTAACATATTGCTGAATCACTAGGCATCAAAACATTTAAAACTAAATATTTGATTCTGTCGTTATTGAAACATTCTGCTTTAAGGAGCTCCAGTGGATTCAGTTCT